>JAODKC010000001.1:11582704-11627716 GCA_026777985.1 Mormyrops attenuatus
CCAGCCCCAGCCCCAGCCCCGGTTACCATACTTAAACGTATATTTACCTTTAATCACTTTAGTTTAATGACCTCCCCGCAACCACACGAAGGATTGAGACTGATTAAAAGTTTCTGCCAGAGATCATATCCTGTCTAAATCTTTCTGCTTCTGGTCAGCTCAGTCCAATAAGATTAAAATGTACATCAAGAGAAACATGAAGCAGCAATTACGTAACCTGCACACAAACACGTTAACATAATAATAAACATAACTCAATACAAGAACATTAAAAGAAGAATTAAGTTTATTGACCAAGTAGGTTCACACACAGGGAATTTGTCTCCAGTTGTCAACACAGTAGATACATACATAGTTAAGACAAGACGATGGTTACATTGAGTCCAGTTGATGTATACAACACACAGGTGGCGTTGATCAATGTATAAAAAATGCAAGATTGCATGTCAGTACAAGGAATCTTGGAATTAGTGCAATATATACAGTACAATAACTAAAGTAAGTTATTTACTACATTGAAGTACTGCCTGGTTGTGGGGGGGGTTATTAGCTATTATTCCTTTCTCCTTCCTCATGTGTTGCACTTGTCTTGTTTACAGTTTCTACACTTTATGTATATATACTGCACTGCGGTCTTGGGGAACGATATTCTGTACCACTGTATGCTGTGGATTGTATGTAGATAGTATGACAATAAATATCCACTTGACTTCATTTCTTCTGTACTTCTTCTGTTTCTTCTGGCCAAAATTGAATTGCACCCCTTGTTTATCTAATACTTGATATTTTCATTATGACAATGAAATTAATTTGCCAAGATATTTTCAGGACAAAAAGATCTGTTTCCTTTTCTTTTGTTTTGATGAATGAACTTGTACAGCATCCTAAAGAAATCTTCTGTAAAACTACCTTCTGTAGTGTTTGCAGTCTGATGTCCTCATATGTTAAAACTGGAGCAGCACTTTAAAAAGGTGTAACATTTCCAGGGAAGAGAATCTTCTGAGACGTGCTTTTTTATTTATTTTTATATGTATTTTAATTTAGGAATCCACTTCCAATCCTTCTAACACAATTCTAAGTTTTAACCTTAATATGAAAAAGTTATCTATTCAGTTATACCACAGTCATTCTAATCAAAACAATTTAGTCACTTACACCAATCGTAACATTAAAACCACTGACAGATGAACTTTAAACCATTGATAATCTTGTTACAATAGCATCTGCCAAGAGTGCCATTATACATTAGGCAAGTGAACAGTCAGTTCATGAAGTTGATGTTCTGGAAGCAGAAAAAGCAGCCAGGTGTAAAGGATATGGGTGACTGACAAGGATCCAGTTTTGATTGCTAGACTACTGGGTCATTGCATCTCAAAAACGACAGGTCTTGTTGGGTGTTCCCGGTATGACATGGACAAGGGAGCATCAGGACTGGACCATGGAGCACTAGAAGAAGGTGGCCTGGTCTAATGAGTCACATTTGCTGTTGCATCTTGTTGACAGCCAGTGCATGTGCATCATGTACCTGGTGAGTAGATGGCACCAGGATACACTACACCAAGAAGGCAGTGTAGGCAGTGTGATGCTCTGGGCAATGTTTTGTTGGGAAACCTTGGGTCCTGGTATTCATTTGGATCACCCCTTCATAGGAACGGTATTCCCAGATGGCAGTGGCCTCTTTCAGCAGTATAATCCACTCTGCCACACTGAAAAAATGTTCAGGAATGGTTTGAGGGACATGAAAAAGAGTTCAAGATGTTGACTTGCCCACCAAATTCCCCAGATCTCAATCCAATCAAGCATCTGTGGGATGAAGTCTGATCCATGGAGGCCCCACCTTGCACACTAACACACTGTCAGAAAAAAGTACCCATTTGTACCTCTGAGGGTAAAATTACAGACGCTCCGCTACTTACGGACTTTCAACTTATGAACTTTCAGACATACAAACGAAGAGGACTGAAAGTCCAAATTCTATTCATTGGGCTCCCGTTTCATGTCCGCAACATCAGTTTTTTTTCTGCATGCCAATTCCACCTAGTAAGACTTCTGGCCACTACTCCTGCCGCACAGTAGCGTAGCATGCGTGCTCCCGGCATCCTAGTTTTTTGTACTTGCGTATACCCTTAAAATGATGTTGAACATGGGCTTCGCCGCCATTAAATCTGAGGGGGACGTGTCCCCCTCACATTTCATAATTATTCCTTTGGACCCTCTACATTTAACATAAAATATTAGTACACCGCTAGTGTGTCCCCCCCACATTCAAAATGCTTCTGACGCCCCTGATGTTGAATAACGACTAACGAACATTTCAAGTTACGAACGGCCGTTCGGAACATATGTCGTTCACAACTAGAGGAGTGTCTGTACTTGTAACTGGGGGTGTGCTGTCAAAGGTCTGCCAGTTGTACCCTAGCTGTAGGTAAATGTACCTTTTAGTCTAAATTAAGGTACAGAAATGAACTCTGAGGAACATTTTTGTACCATTGGGGGTAAATTAATGTTGTTTGTACTTTTGGGAATAATACTGTAACCAGGGCTGTATCCCTTTTTCTGACAGTGCCGAACTTAAAGAATTTGCTTCTAACGTCTTGGTGCCAGATACCACAGGACACTTTCAGAAGTCTTGTGGAATCCATGCCCCGATGGGTCATAGCTGTTTTGGCACCACAAAGGGGACCTACACAGTAACAGGCAGGTGATTTTAACGTTATGGCTGATTGATGTATGTTAGTTAAAGTAGGTGACAAAATTTGATATTAGATGGCTCAGAGAATTTCAGCTACTTTTATTTAGCAAAAACTTTTTCTTTCGAGAAAACACTGCAATTTACAAGCTTCTGGTTGCAGAAACATACTTTAATTCTGTAAATACATAATATTTACCTTAATATATTAGAAAATCTTGTTCTGATCATTGACTTTATGGAACATAAACAGCTTACGATTGTATTTGGCATTGATTGCTGAATGATTTATTATTTCTTTTTCCCATGTTAATGATACATTCTTTGATTCACAGCAAACAGGGACAACACAGGTGTTTGTGAGACCAGATCGGAGAATATCTCAGAGGCTTTGCCTTCTGATGCATGGTTGATGGACCTGAAGTATCCAGCAAGTCTTGGCAGAGAACATATGGTATAGATGTGTGAAATGTGTATGCTCCCTATATCATAGAATAATTCAGTAGGAAGATGTGATACAATTGTGAGTAATCTTGATTTATGCACATTTCCGAAAATTTGATCCGATTTTTTTGAAGACATAAATACAGTGTTATCTAAGAAGCACACGAAACATTTTGCATTGCCAAATCTTGCAAAAAATTGTATTATTATGATTTAGATGAATATCAGATCAAATTTTAGGAGCCATTCCTGCAAACATTCAGATAATTCTTAGATATTCACAAACATTTCACAGACTTTTTGGTCTGGCATTGTATGTCTCACAAAGTAAGCAAAATGCCCTGTAGAACAATTAATGTGTTGTGATATTCGTTTGGCTCAATACTCATTTAGTTTTCCTTTGTGCTACATGTCTAACAGTAGATGGCTGACACTTATCAGTTCCTTCTCCTGTAGCAGAGCAGTGAAAAATGTTTTCCAAACTGGACAAGGTCATCTGGGCAAAAAAATCAATCAATACTCATCCCTACAGGGATGAGGTGAGCCACCCCAAGATGACTAAATTCATTCCCTCTTCCAGCAGGGGGGAACCTTGAGGTTTTTTTTTTTTAAGCAACCATATGTATGAAACAGGGACTGTGGTGGTGGCTGCAGTCCTCCTTGCCTCACAATACCAGCTTATCAGGTTTCCCTGGTCGCCTCAAAAAACATTGTTAGTACTGATTAAGGCCTCTCTGCAGCTGTGCTGGACACACAATCCCTTGCCAAACAGATTTACTGATGAGGTCCATGCGGATCCCACTGTAATCCCCCCACACCTGTGCTCCTGAAGCCCGGAGGGCACTTAGTTTCCCAGCATTCTGTGCCACACATGGCGCACTTGATCTGAAGATGAGCACCAGGAGTCAATGGGTGTGTCCAAAATCTCATGCTTACAAAGTAGGTATTGAAATTAGTCAGATGACTACTGCTCAAGCATTAATGCACTACATACTATGCATGAGGACAGTGTGCATGCATTCTGACATGCTAGATCACCATTTAATACATTACCTGACTAGGATATTGACTGATGACGTAGTTTGACTGGCATGAAAGCTATAAATTATTAAAATCAACAAAAAAAAACATATTTTTGGGTATTGGGTATTCTACTTAAATTTGTGCAGAGGTGGCACTTCGTCCACCATAAATGAAATGAAGTTTCTGAGCGAGCGACATTCTTCATCACTGGTTGCAGCTGCAGTGGGATTAGCGTAGCGTCCATCGGTTACACATTTCGGAATTTCGCAGAATGTAGTATGTCTCCCGGGTACTGTTTCCTCCACACTGAGGATTCAGACATACTGCTAACATTGCATACTGAACTATATTTTGCCTACTACATAGCAAACAAGTATGCGATTTCAGACGCTAAGGCCTCCGTATGTGGGATTGTAATCACAGGGGCGATAGGGGTGGTGCTAAGCGACAGGTAAGGAAAACACGGTTTCATGAAGCTATACTCCCTTACAGGAACCATGTGCTCTTGTTAGCTCGCCTCCCAGCTCGGTCCTCGACAGGTCCAGTCATGTTGCCGACCTGCATAGCACTACAGCACATCCCACAGACGCTACCCACCCAGACCGGCGAACGCCAGCAAATTCCATTTTATCTTTGCTATTTGTGCTCTGAATCCACGCAGGCCGCGGCCAACTGGAAGTCATGATCGCTGGGGTAAGATGGATGCCGTAGGCTACTGACTCAGCGGTTGTGCAACACTACGTGTTAGTGTGTCAGCAGGTCACATGGAGGCTCATGGCACCTGAAGGCAGTGGCAGAAACGGAATGGATGGCACTGATTACAGTCATGTAATAAATGGGCTCAGTGAATCGTGTCATGTCGCATGACAACACTTTATGTTCCTGGAGTACGCATAACCGTGACAGGTGGGATGAAGCAGTACAGGTCATCACAGTCACCTGACTGCCCCTTCCTAGACATCTAGGGGCCCTGCCCCGCCCCACCCTCCTACAGTGTTTCCTGTCATTCTCGTTCCTCTAAGCTGTGTGCTGGGAATTTGGACATGTTGAAAATGAACTGCTAGGAATTACATAGTGTGTTCGTGTGTGCATGTGTGTGTGACAATGATAAAAGGCTGTAACTTTTTTCAGTTCCCACAAGGATAAACTCAATTTCATAAAAATCTGTGACTACAGTTGAAAAATTGAAAATGCCAAAACTCTTGTGTTTTGTTACTTATGGTTAAGGTTAGGGCTGGGTAGGGGTTAGGGTTGTCATTGTTGGGATTAGGGTTATACCCATACCAATGAATGCAGAGTCTTCATAAATATATGAATGCATGGACTGTGTGTGAGTGAGTGAGTGAGTGAGTGAGTGAGCACATACACTTGAGATGGCTTGGCCTCCCACCGAGGGTGTTGCCTGCCTTACGCCCCAAACTTTGAGTTTGGCTGGCAGCTCACTGTTAAAATGGAGGGATCACCTTGAACTGTGGGGCCATTACAATAAACAAAAAATGTCAGTTGATAAAGCAAAGTCCCTCGCCCATTAATCTCACATGTGAAAAGCTGCTGTAGATCATTTGTCTGATGATCCTGTGGACTTTGTCTAAATGTAGGCATACAGCACTCTTTGTCACCAGAGATGGAATGGATGATTGGATCTGCAATAAACTAGAAGGCAACACTTAACCCCATACAATCTAATTTTATCTTACTTACTATTTTTACAGAAACAAAAGTAAATATCATTTACCTGTGCGTTGATTATTCCTATACTCTATGACAAACAACAACAATAATAATAATAGTAATAATAACAATAGTAATAATTCAGCAACCAGATGAGCAGTAAGAAGATATATGGATGGATGGATGGATGGAAGGAAGGATGGATGGATGGACAGTAATAATATTACAGAAAATGTTTCTGTTTGCAGAAGGTCATCTACTGTATTCTAATCTCTGACAAGAAAAGCTTACAAAGAATACAAAGATGTTGATTGTTAAACAGGATGAGCAGTTGGGAGATGGACGGATGATTGTTATTCCAGACCTGACAGTCACATGACTTCCTGCAATAGCCAAGGCAATAGACAGTATTGAACAATACCCAGTCGCTGTCCACCGCCTAGCTAAAAGCTGCTATACTGTATTCTAATTATGTTTTAGTTTAAGTACTAATGACTCCAATGCATCTAGGCCTCTAGGCTTTTTTTCTGTCATGCTTTTATGAAATCATGTCAAGAGAATCTTATTTGATGTAGTGTGAAGCAGAACAATTAACATATTTTAACCACGCTTCATTGCTTCTTTAGGCTGGCAGGTCTGTTGTCGTGTTATTAAACACATGCCGTTAAAGGGTCTTAAAATTAACTGGCAGGGAGGGGCGTCCCTCACGTCTGTCCCGGGAGGGAGTCGCAGACGTCTGGGGGTTGTGCCACTGATCAGTTTCACCTGTCCTCCATTTCCTGTATACGGTATAAGTTGCTGCGTTCTTTTTGCCTTCAGTAAATTGCACCATGCTTGACATCTAGGTCAGTGGCACACTTCCATTCTGCTTGTACTGACCGCGCCCAAGCTTCATTTTTTGTTCTTCTCGAATCTTCTGCACCGGGCCTTTATGCTGCGGAGCGCCGGTCCCTGCCCTGGCTCCATTGTTTCTGGCAAGGAAACCCTCTACCCACAAACTTAGCCTTCCCGGCCCAAACTCCATGTGGCACATGCCACAGTTCACCACACACGCTAAAGCTTCTCACATTACCCTGTAATATTTTTTAGAACAAAAACACTGAGTAATATTTACCATAATACCTATAATATCACAACCTGACCTTTTCAAAATTCTTAATGTAAGATATCCAACAGAAATTTAATCCATACTTCAGATCTGTTTTAAAGGATCTATGCAGGGGGTAACCACCTGACAGGCACTAGGGCTCTCTGTCCTTTTTCCAGAATGGCTGATAACAGTACCTTCCAGATAGATAATTTACCTCATAAGCATGATGACGAAGCTGTAACAGCATAAGGAGGCTTGAGTCTCTCCCTGTGACAGTTCGTCCAGTGAGAATCAGTCGGGATGGTCTGAAGCAGAGATTGTACGTTTTCGTGCGGTCCATTCAAAAACAAAACGTCACATGCTGCAAATCATGCTGCCAAGTGGCAAATAACACTTAAGGTGTCCAATTGGCCAACCAGCCACTTTTTCACTGCACACAATGGCTGACTGACTTGGAGGGGGGGGGGGGATCAAATTCAAGGTAAGGTTCAGTTAGTTCTCTCTTTGGCCGCATTGTTTGCACCTGCAGTTGTCACAAAAGGATCCCTTTCCCTTTCTCACCCCAATAAAATAGGGACATTTGCGAGTAAACAAAATGCAGTAAACGATATACAGTCGCAAAAAACATTTTTAAAACAGATGCCCTCCTTCTATTTTACATTCTGAGTTCAGTGTTATGTGTAACACTAGATGACAGCTTGGGGTTAGAATGACTTACTGTGTTACAAGAGCATAAATAATTAGGTAACACTTTACTTGAAGCTCTCATCTATAATGCATTATAGATACCTTCATGATGGATGACAAATCATCCTTAATTCTTATACCGACCATTATAATGCATTATCGATGCTCTGTAATACATTATGAAGGTACCTGATTATAAACAAGAGCATTATTGGAGCTTATGAAGTATAATAATCTGCCTTATGACTGTAGAAAGAAGATGTTGTAATGCTTTATAAATTCCTATACCGACCATAATAATGCATTATAGATGTATTATGAAAGTGTTTATAATGCATTATAGATGAAAGCTTCAAGCAAAGTGGTACCAGTAATTACATTCATTAATCAAGCTTAGCTGAGAAAGGAAAGGGTAGTAGTCATTTCTGAAGGATCCATGGATTTATGCTGCAGTGTTGAAAGACCTGCTGTTTTAAAGTTCACTAGATGGCAGCAATCATAAGAAAAGAAATGCACTGCATTTCCTCTGGCGAAAGCCACAGAGGAAGGTGGCCCAGCATGCTAGCGCAATTAGCATTAGCAATTAGTGCTCCTGGTCTCATTTTACAGCAAACACAAATCCGTATTTCACAAGTGAATAAAGGTTTGATCCAATAATTGATGTGAAAGCTCTGAAAGCACTGCTTTACAATGCTTAGCTTGTTTCATCTTTAAAACTGGTGGTGGACAAGTAGCTGAGCGGAGGAAATGGGATACAAAAATAAACAGTTTATGTGCATTAATGTGTTTAACTTTACTCTGCAGGGACCTCCGTTTTTAGGGGCCACCATAAATTTGCCTAGACAAATATTTACCTCTAAGAATACCCAAGTGTGAAAAGTTGACCAGATCTCTTCAAAACATACATTCTGCCATGTCTTAAGCACATCGGACAAGAGGGTCTTAGGGCATGACTTGCTGGATATTTGCCATGAACAGGTTCCTAGATGGATCCTGACAGGCCAAAGGCATCCCATGCGGTCTGCTTGCCGCGTACACCCTGCTTGCTGTGTCACTGTACTTCTCTGTTATTGTGCATCAATGATCAAAGGAGCAGTAGTTTGCATTTGACGGACCTGTCATGGTGTAAGATTCACCGAAACTTGTCTCTCACTAAATGACTTAAGACGTAAGAATTTTTTTTTTTATCCCAATGCGGTAACCAGGTTGAACTGGGCGCTAAAGGACTCTCACATATAACCCCTATGCATCACACCACCACTTACCATTTGTTACAAATTTGTACTTTTGAACATATTTACATATTTATTTACTATTTGGTAATGCTTTATATTAACTGCACCTTCATAATGTTTTTATATTGCCTTCATAAAACGTTCAGTACACCTTCATAATGTATTAAGTATTCATAAAACATTCATAAACATAAACATAAACATCCTAACATCCCTTAACAGCAGTAAAATTCATTATTAACAAACATTATAACTGTATAATCATGTAATGTTTGTTATTAATGTATATTAATGCTGTTAAGGGATGTTAGGATGTTAAGGTGTACTTCCATGCTGCTTATGAATGTTCTATGAATGCATTATGAATGCATTATGAAGGTGCACTTAATGTAAAGCGTCACCGACTATTTTGTATATATTGTTTACATATTACATGTCTTGTCTTGTGTGCCCTGTGATGGGTTGACACCCCATCCTGGGTCATTCCCTGCTTTGTGCCCATAGCTTCCGGGATAGACTCCAGACCCCCGCAATTCTGAATTGGACAAGTAAGTACAGCAAATGAATGGATAGATGGATGGATGTTTTATGTTTTTATTTGCACTCCTCAGGAAGTTGCTGACTCAATCTCATTGTGTTGTCTTGTACAAAGATTTGAATTTTGAATCTTGAATAAGGTGCCGCCCATAATATTTTTTACTACAGATGATTTACTTTGCATTCAGGGTGCTCCACAATTGATGTGGATGCTATAGGATATGACTGATCTACTACAAACATATCTGAGATCTGAGTCATACTGACTACGCATTCAAGACCTTCCAGGTGGCTGCTTAGATGAGTACCTTTGAAAAGCAGCGTCGTTTTACATTCACCTTTTTCAGAGTTGCTCATTTTTTTAAAACAAGGCTTCTTGGAAAATAAATTGCTGAAACAATAGTTTTAGTTCTCATTTCACTGGGTCCACATAAGGCTATTTTAAAATCCCCTCCCCAAAACTGGAAAATTCTAGTGTAATTTTTAAACATTTTCATAACATTTTTAGAATATCCCAAAGTTGCTGATCATGCTGTAGAAATCAGGCATGGTCGACGTGTGACTGACGCATGGGTGACGTGGGTTAAATCTTTATACTTTTGATATTTATATTCAAAGAGCATCACATCAGCATTATCCCTCAGAATGATTACTAACAGCAGATTAAACCTGTTGTTTTGATTAGGTGGATGAGCAGCATGTAATCACCTCCTTGGAGGAGACGCTCATATTTTTTGGGGTGCTAGTTGGGAACTTCAACAGACCTGCATCACTAAAGCACTAATACAAGCTAGGACAACCAGAGAGAAGCCTGGAAAATATCAAACTGTCCACAGAGTATCAAAGACCAGTTTCACAACAGAATAAACAGAGGTACGAGAAAAGAAACATAACTATTGTGTCTGTCCAGGTTTTGTTACATGAAATGCATTTTTCATTTTCCAACCATCCATCCATTTTTTATACCCACTTGTTCTATACGCAGATTGTCACCTCCCGTCCGCCATGTCTACCTGACCCTCCTGTCTCCTCCCTAGCATGGTCCTAACAAGCCACACCTGTTACTCGTTTGTCTTACCTCTCATTCCTAACCCTTGTGTTGATCACTCCCAGCTGCCTCTCATTAGCTCCTTCATTAGTCTTGTATATATGTGCTTTCTAGGCCTTGATCATTGATTCCAGTTGTTGATGTCGTGTCTTCTGTCAGCTTGTGGTCCTGTTTCTTTTAAGTTCATTTCAGTAAAAACTCCCTTTTTGTTTGGACCAACACCTGCCCTTGAGTCCTGTGTCCTCTGTGTCATGACACACATCATTGCTCTTTTATACTTTTTTTCCCCTTTTATAGTTATATATAGGTTTATAATTTTCAATAACAATGAAATATCTTATCTTAAAATAATTCATCATCAAAATGTTATAAACTGGACAGATCCATTGCTTCTCTTCGAGTTCTGATGAGACTGGCTGCAGAAATAATACTGATTCGTCCATCTTACAGCCGCTCACCCTGGACAGGGTTGAGAGCTGGAATAAATTCCTTTTAACACGCTTGGGAAGATTTAATTTTTCACTCAGCGTACATCTGCAATTTGTAAATCCCCTGTAGAATTAAAAAGGCCCACTGCGTTTTATCCACGCTTTGGTCCATGTTAACAAAATTAGGTTTGCAGGAGACAGCTAAAAGCCACTGTAAAGCAGGAATGCATTCTCAAAATGATCTCACCTTCCCCCTATCCTCACACACAATAGCAGGGCCACTAATGAACTATGTTGACTCTTATTTCATTTGATTGAATCTCACAGCCCTATTCAAAACATCTTGGCAACAGCTGTTGTATGGTGCTGGACTTGAGCATTATTTAGTTATTGCTAAGCTAAATGTCCATGAATCAAGGGGGACTTGCTGTGTGAAAGTGTAACTGACCAGGTGAACTTACAACCACAAGTAAAAGGAAACTTCTTCAAAAGGGTTGTGTAATTGTGTGTTATGAGCAAAAATTGTTTGGTATATGCTGAAACCAGCCTCTGGTGTGATATAGATAGATAGATAGATAGATAGATGGATGGATGGATGGATGGATGGATGGATAGATAGATAGATAGAGATGCCTTATTTATCCAGAAGAAAATTTAGGTGACATATAGTACTGTCTTACCCAGTTACAACACTTGGCATAAGACTTACATAAAAGCACAGAATAAGCCGGGTAAAAATAAACAATTTATTTTAACTTATACATTGTTAGTCCATTGTATTGTCTTGAGTGTCTTGTTTTTCTTTGTTGACATTGTTCTGTGCATTTGCAGTCAACAAATCTGTGTGGATTTTTCTATGAAAACAACAGCTACAGTAGCACTGCCTTCCAGCATAATAGAGCATTTCACAATACAGAGCTTTTATTGTCATTAAAGACACCGATGGCTCAATTGCTTAAACAAAGAAATGGATTTGAATACAGAAAAGACTTACTTTTAATTGAATTCACCCTGGCACATTACAGGATGTACATTATAACTAGTAAAACGACATGCTATATTTTAAAATTACAATAATAACCCAGGGGATGTTTTGGGCTGTATAAGTTTCTGAAATTTTACTTGCCTATTAATGGAAATTTAAAGGTTAATTTGACTCACGCCAACGGACAGGATCAGTGTGAACAACACTGAGTGCCTGTCAGTCTACATTTCGGCGCAGCCAAGTCGCATTCATAAAAATCCATCATAATTCAAATATAAGAAGTGATGAACACAACAGGCTCCGCCCACTCAGCATTTAAATGTCCAATGTGAGCGCCAGTCTTTGCTTCAGAGGGTCCTGTGATCGTGGCCAAAGCGTTCAAGACCGTGTGAATATCTTCCCGAGTTTAATTGCGCTCATACAATTATCACTAAAGCGGAAGGTATCTTTCATTTTTTCCCCAATGTGTTTCTTGGTGTTGTATTAATAATGGGAAAATAGTGTTTATACTAAAGAGTTTTATGTATAGGCTGTGCGACCATTTTTTGCCTTGTATAAAACAATACATAAACTTTGTTCTAAAATGTCTTTTAAGTATTTGATTAATTCCAGAAATACTTACTTAGACTTACTTACTTTTTGAGTGTGGATTACGTATATATTTATTTATGTATATACATTAATATATAAAAGAAACTTTTTCTGACCTCATAGGTATCTTCAGATTTCAACGTACTTTTTTCCCTGGATATATTTGCCTGGCATTTTTGGGAATTTTGTGGAATTTGTACGTTTTCCAGGTGATTTATAAGACCCCTCCTTCCCGGGGGGGTGTGAGAACTTATTCCACAATGCGATCCATTTTCCTGGTTATTGCGTGTTGCATCAGCCTGCTCTCCGTGCAGCAACTCCTGGCTTTACCTCTTGGAATCAGGCTTGAAAGTAACGACAGGTAAGAAATGGCTGGATTTTAGCGCAATGCTACTTTGTTCCCTATGCTGACAGGCTGATGCTGGATGAATCACTAAAAACGCTCGTGAAACTGTGATTGTGTCATGAAAACTTCATTTTGAAATGTATATTTTGTTTTCAGGGAAACGGAAAACTACGTATATATATTTTTTAGGCATTACAGTACTGGGTGCATAGCTTTTTAATAGTTGGATGGAGTTGGATAAACGCGGCAGAAATTGGGTATTTTGAGCGCCTAACAATTAGAAACAAGAATCTGACAGTTGTAAGATACTGGGGTGGCCATTGAAGTTGCCTTCTTTACTTTTTCTGCGAAAACGATATGGATGTGCAGTAGCTGATAGTGTGTCTTTATTGGGACCGTACCATATCGGGAATATTACAAGGTCAATGCATGACGGACGTGCCGTAATAAACGCACACCACTTCGCTACGTGAGAAACAGCTGGAAGTTTTCAACCCGAGTTCAAAACAAATCTTTATGCTCATAATCATTAATAATATGATTTATGGAAAGGTGGCAGTTTCACTGTAATGTTTTATATCTCTAAATATGCATAGTCATACTACAAATAAGGAGCGGGGAGAGGGGTATTCGCCATAATTGGTTATTGCATCATCTTAACGTTGTGGAAGTTAACTCTCTTTGTATTCCTATACGTTTTTTTTTTATACTAAAACGGAAAACCTGGTAACAATACAACTTACCTACTAAACTGGGTGTTACGGATAAATGGTACGCAGGAAAAAAATCCACCACTTAAAAAATCCATTTAGAGTCGCAACATCCGTTTTAGTGGATCCGACGGAGTCGTCTTTGCATTTGTGCTAGGTTTGATTTTAGCAGGATTTAGGATCCAAATGTAAATCCAATTGCAAATTACGCACATTAACTGAAATTACTTTTATGTTGACCCTTTAGAATATAGCAATCAGATTATATATCCTATTGCTTTTTCATATAACATGCGAGTTATTTTTTTCTTTTAAATTGTACACTTAACTAAAAACATTTGAAAAAATACTGTATAGTCTATTTAACTTTTAAAATATTAAGTCAAACCACTAAACATAAGTAGCCACCAGAATTGGTAACATCGCATCGTGCTGTTTCTCCCTCTAAAATAATCACAATCGTATGTTAGTTGCAGGAAAACTTTACCGGTAAAATCATCATAAACTGAATTAGTAAAAACTGACTTTCTATACAGACGAGGTATGATGACATAAGGATGCGCGCTAGACCAGTGGCTGACAGAGAGCTGCGGTATTTGCATGCCCTCTCCTGGCAGTGCGTGTAGTTTTAATGTTAGTTTGGCAAGACAAAATGAAATATTTCCGCTGCCGCCTACGTAGGTGGCTTAAAAAAATAAGCACTGTCGAGTTATGTCGAGTCAATTAATAGCAAAGTTAATAAGCAGTTGTAATTGAAAAATTAGGAAACAAGAATTCAGATTTAATAACAAATGAGGATTTTTTTGGTGATTTTAGGCGTAATCTTTCAACGAGATTTAAGGCGTCTCTGTTTACTGTGAGGATCTAATATAAAAAGACAAAAAGTATAAAACCAAGTTTTTGTTCAATTAGCTATCAGTGTCTGGCTAATGAGAGAAAACTTGCCGTGCACCCTCCCCCCTCTCCCCTCCCCGCAAGCTCTCCTGACTATTCCTGAGACCTTTTGCAGACTACGGAACACCGAATAAGATGAGACCATCTTGCGGGTCCTCAAGGTTGAGATGGGATATTTCTTTTGGGGGTGGGCACGGTGGGGAGAGTCACCGTCCAATCGCCTCTGTGGTGGCTTTTGGTCGGCTGCTTCCACCCCCTGGCTTTTTGCATTCAGTCTTTTTGGAAGTCTGGGCCGTGGGCTGAAGAACATTGTGCCGAGTGGCTCCATGCTGAGCAGTAACCTCTGAAGAATTTTTGAGGGGACTCTTTTTTCAGGCTCAGTGAGCCACTCCAGCATCTGCCTGCCTGGCAAAGCCCAGGACACATCCCCACTGTGGCTGATCGGACCCCAAGAGCCCTGTTCTAGAAACTAGTGCTTTATGGGCTGTGCAGAAACCTCCTAAACTCCTGAAGCCTGGTCCCCTGAGACAATACGCCAGATCAGAGGAGGTCCAGACATACAGTATACTACTTTTGGGGGGGGGGGGACACATCCCACCCAATATTCAAAACAGTGGTGTTTGTCCCATCCAATATTTTCCATGATTTTCCTTTTAAAAATACGAATAAATTTACCTGGAGAATTTGCTTCTCATCTAACCTACTGACCGAGGGTGAAAAAACTTTTAGCTGATGATTTCAGCTGGATTTGCATTAAGTAATGCAAAAAGTCAATATTCAGAGAGATGGGTAGCCATACAAGGTCATGGAGAATAACGTGAGGACAGATTTGACTCAGTCACTTAATGGCTCTGTCGCTGTCCCCTCCAATATTGAAAACACAGTGACGCCCTCGGGTCCAGAGGTCCTGAAATTGCAGGTTCCGACGAACACTGAAATAAACTTGCTAAAAATCACCCCTGGCAGAAACGTTCGGCTGCTTTGCAAAGGATGGTGATTGAGGGTTCTGGCCACAACAGAGGGAACCTTAACATTTTTTCTCAGTGCTGGGAGGTAAATGTGACCTTATATTGCCCTACAGAAGTTGGTTAAAACTTTGGATAGAAAGGGACACAAGCCAACTGAGCATAACGTATTGCATGATAGCCTTTGAATAATTGTTGCAGAAGATACCTCTTTGGGTAGTTTGGTTATCTGCAGTGTCCATTTGAGTAGGGTACTTAGGTATGACCAGTTCTACTGTAGGTTCTTCAGACACCAAATGTTGAAGCTCTAAGATATGGACAGGAAGAGGCAGCTGTTTCACACCCATGCTTGGACTGTTGACTCCAAGTTTGCTGCAGTTGAGCTGGTACCTGGCACTGATCTAAGGATCAGGAATTTAACTCTCGTCTGGGTTTCGATCATCTACTCAACACTACCCTTAATAAAAATGAATTGATTCTTTATTGTGGAAATGAGATAGTGTTGGGAACAGCTCCTGCAGACAGCACTACAAAGGATTACTGCAGAAGACGACATCAGAATCCTTGAAAAAACACGCACATGGACAAAAGCACTATAACTACCATTGATAACAAGGGAAGGGCATTTACACATGGAATGGAATGTCCCACAACTGTAGTTCTATAATTTTTGTCTATTAAAATGCAATTTGGAACAAGTTATAGTTAAATCACTCTTTGGTATAACGGCTGACTTACATGACAATGTGGTTGCGAGCGGCGGTGGTTGACTGGGGCCACAAACGGTACACAAAATAGCACCCTGGGAAAGCAGACTTGCTCCCTGGGCAAACAGAAAGCCACAACTCATATAACTGGCAGAAAGGGGCTCGTCAGCTAAACCGAGCCACATTCTCGCTGAGGCTAACAATTAGTAAAGCATGCCTCTAATCTAGGCGCCGTGAGATTATGAGTCCTAGGTAGGCCAGATATTTAAAAAACGATAAAAATTGACATCATAAAAATGATTAGATGTTCCATTTTTTGTCCTTAGTAAGAAATTAACAGCTTTGTTTGGAATATTATGATTTAAGTATGTGGTGTTCCGAACCATTCTGAATCAAAGTAATGTGTGAAATATTTATATTTAAGATCTTTTTATTGGGTAATAAAAGAATGTTCCAGCAAGGGTTTGTTTGATATATTTATGTAGTACCACAGTATGCAGAAACTTGTCTGTATTACAACAACCTAAACCTGGTAACGCTTTACTTGACGGGGCACAAATAATATGACGTTATGCTATTGTGTATGTATTAATGAACTACAAACTAAGTCTTAGTTACATGGTGAACTCATGTTAATTCATTATTAATGAATCATGATGCACCATTTATATCAAGTAGTTACTGTACAGTATTTGTTCATGACTTGTTCATGATTTGTACTTCAGTAGTAACTGAGTCATTACTAAGTATTTGTGCTGCATCAAATGAAGTGCTGCAACTTAACCCTAATGGTAGTATCTGCTCACAACCCCCATCATTTCACCATACTAAATGTGTGTAATTGAGATGATGGACCTGTTTTGGATGAGACACAGATACATACAGTACTGTGCAAAAGTCTAAGGCAGTCAAAAGAAACGTTTAAAGCTATCTATCTGGGAGAACAAAAAAGACAATTTAACTTTAGAACACATGCAAATTAAGAGTAACACAATAAACACTAGTAAAAATGTATTCTTTCCTCCAAAAAGTTGGATATCTAATTGGTTGGCTAGATGAATACTGCTTCAGTTCGCAAACCTCTCCTCAGGGGCACCAAGCTATTCTGTGTATTTGTTAAATTTCACCACCAGTTCACTTAATTAATTAACATAATTAGTTTAAAAAGTCAATGAGATATTGATTAGCTGTACCCGGCGTGCTAGTGGTCAAGTCAAAAAACACAAGTGCGTTGGATGAGTGTTGCAAGGACTGGGGTGATTTTACCAGAGGTTTTGGAATGGCTAAGCTAACACACTTTGACAGGCATAATAGCATAATCTTACACCAACATAAGGATCATTTAAACATCATTTTCTTTGGCTACCTAAGACTTTTGCACAGTACATAAAACACACAAAAAATAAACTTCCTCAGGAATAGGTCTGGATTTTTAGCCTTTCCCCATTGATGTAGCGGCACATGCTTCACAAGGCTAGATTGAGTTGTATGTTTTTTTTTTCTTCGTTTTCTGAGCCTACAAATAACCTGCCATTTTGCGCTCATCTAAATCTAGGGTCATTGTGGTCAACGACAGCCAAGTAAGAACTAACCCCCGATGGAAAATTCCACTGTGGATTAGCTGGATAAGTCATAAATTCCGCTCTTGACTAACTTTAGGAGTAAGCCACACAGATCAGACTATGGTGAAAAGTTCTATTCAAAACTGTACTGTATGGAACATGGACACAATTGACAACACAATACTGATAGTGAAAATCACTCACATCACTGGTAAACTATCCCCATTTGGAAAATCACTTTATGCATAAAGAATGCTAAATCTTATAAAGTAGGAATTGTGGTACACATAATAATAAGCAATTTTTATAATATGCCATTGTTCCAACATATACATCTGTCTGCTTCTATATTCGATGCTGCAATTACATCCAGTGTGGATTATTGCTTTTTGTATTTTCAGTAAGAACAGTGAATTTCACTTCATCTACTTTTGAAGCATAACAATTATCTTTACAAAAACAAAAGTCTTTAGAGGGATGCACTATGTGTCAGAAGTACCGACAGCATTAGAGCCAGCTGTAATTACAGTTTTTTACATTTATTTATTTGGCAGTATTGTTGATGTCCATTGGCAGAATCTTTCTGTCATATGGATTAGCTGTGAAAGACACTGGGGCAGCGACTGACGAAAATTTCCCATCCCAATAAGTATTCATACATTCAAAGTCAGGCATTAAGACAACCTCAGGCTGTGAGAGACCTCATACCACTCAGTGAGGTTCCAAAAGCTGCAATGAGCTTGTCATTTTACTCCCTTAAATCCCAACCTTAATTTGACTTTTTAATCCTAAGAAATGTGACTTGCCACTAATGCCTTAAAGTGAAAATTTACCAAATTATAATCTGTCACAATCCAGGCAAACAGCATCAAACTGACACACCAAGTGTTGGTTTATCCTGTGCCAATTGAACAGACTTTAATTAATTGATTAATAATCTTATTGCCTGAAAATGGAATGACTTCAGCCTGTCAGGGGTTATTTACTGAAAACCTCAGATAAAGGCTGTTGAGAAGGCCCTTTGTAAAACATAGTGCAAGGTGTCTTTAAAAATAAATGTGCAAAACGTGACATGTCACACCAGAGCTTCTGTGACTTGGTGTCACTGCAGTTTGGGAACACACTGTGCGAATGATGTGGTCCTACAGCTGACAGCTGACTAGTGTTTGGACTGCAGCAGCCCGACTCTTTCACCAAAATGGTAAAAGAATAGTCAGCGGTTAATACTTGTAAATGACGACAAAAGACACCAAGTCATGTGACCAGTCAGGTCATTACTGCTACCCAACGGATGGCATTCACAGTTTTAGGAAAATTAATGTGCTATAGAAGAACACAGACATATCCCTTCTTAGCAGTGGAGAGGAGATCATGTTGAAGTGTGTGATGTTCTTAGACTGGGCTAAATGTTGCCTTCTATAAGGACTTAGGAAATGGAGCAGTGCAGTTGTGTCTAGACCTGCGGACTCACCACCTTGTTTTCCCATGGGGCAGTGGTACTCTACAAAATCTGAGAAATCCGTCGTTCCATTGTGCTGCTTTTGGATCGGATCCACTTTTCTGCCCTTCCCATGACACACTGAGCTGTGACACAAAACATTACAGAGACCTAAAAATTCAGATTACATTTCGGTTCTGCTGGTTGGGGTGAAGTCAGGTAACTGGTTCCTAAATTATCAGTTACCTTTTGGCTATATATCAATAACAAACACTTTCTATCTGATACATATCCAGTTACCTACTAAGTGGACGACAGAGGAATGATTCTGGATAAGTAGGGACGGGGAGAGGGAAAGCGGGCGAGTGGACAGTCAGCATGATGCAGCATTCCTGAAAAATCCGTTATTTACCAGCTCAGGGAGCAGGCTGGCTATTTTTGTTATTTTCACACCAGTCCTGGGCAGACGAGCTCCACCCTTGGCTGACAGAACTAAACAACGCCAACGCGTTTAGCCACACAGTCTGGGCACCATTCCCCACCGTCTAAAAATACCGTAACCAGGGAGCAGCTCCAGGGTAGCCTGACCCCACTGCAAATGTTTTTCAGTGACGGTGTATCTGTCCAATTACTGGCATCCATGGATCCATCATTTCCATAAGGTCCAAGACCTACTTTGACCAAAAGGCATGCTCTTTCGTGGGAAACAACACTCTCAAAGTATGCATATAATCTGCTAAGCATGTAATTAAAAAAAAAAAAATTGCATTGAAGTTTTACCAATGGTGCACCCATTCTGAAAGCGAAACGTCTAAAAGTCTGGTTTCTGTGGTCTGGATGAAGATATTTACAATACTTTCATGCACATAAACAAGCAAATTCCATGTAATCCATAAACATAATGGCCAGCCTAAATGTTCCGTGAAATAGGAGTCGATACATAAATCATTACGCCACTGTAACATCCTCACAGAAGCTCTGGAGCACAATGGGACCGATTATGTAACTTGAGTGACAGGGGAGGGTCGCACTCAGTGGACGGAGGGTAATTAGTGAGTATGAGACACAATGAGCGGGGAGAACAGTAGGGCTCTGCGGTGGGAGAAAGTGAAGCAGGATGAATCAATAGAAAGGCAGGCCGATAGATGGAGGTACTGAACTTGGCCCTGAAGAGGCTCTTGACTGCCCCCCTTAAAAAGCAGCTACACCCCACCCTTTCAGATGGCCGCTGCGGCCATCGGCCTGTCTCCTTCAGGTCCCGCAACCTATCATTTTTTCCCTCGAAAATGACAGTCTGAGGCTGGCCAAGAATAGTTTGTAATTACATGCCACCGTGGCCCCCGCACCCTGCGTTTTAAACTGATGCTGCAGAATTGCCTTTATTGTCCAGGTCGCAGGTTCTTCTGAATTCCCATGACTACCTAGATGTTTAACAGAGTAGCGTTAATTTTCTGCATGCAGGGAATCCTATTGTTTAGGTTTAATTTTTAATAATTTTTTTTATATAAATGTAAGGTCTTAGCTTTATTGTGTGGGACAGATATCACACACAAATATAAGTTAAATTATTCCCCAATGACAATTCCACGGGTCTTTAAAACCTGAAAGTATCATAGCACAGTTTGTGTTCACATTCTCTAATGGACACAAAAGCATCTTATACAGCTAAATAATAAGTGCATTACCCATATTGCAGCAAGTTTAAAACTTTACAACAAGTAGGCTTGCCAATAGCACATCGTAACACCAATGGCGTTCACCGCAGATTTATCAAGGGGAAACTTCATATATGCGAGGTTTGATAAATCAGATTTTTTTGCGTGGAAGCAGTTCTACGTTTTTGTGCCTGCGTCTAGTTTCATGGGAGCACCGATGGCAATTTTCTCCTTAGCAGCCAAACAGACAGAGAGAATGAGGTCAGGCCTTCTGAGGTTAGGGTAACAGGATGAATACTTAAACTCTACGTATTACTGATGTACTGATAAGGAAATTTCAGGCTTATACCGAAAGTTGATTATTCCGAAAACTAACACTGATACAGATTCTACAGGTTGTACAGGTTCTACTTAAATAAGTTTAAAGGGACACTCTGTCAAGTAAATTTTAAAATACATAAATTACATTCCAAAAATATAAAAAAAGTATTATTCATTTTTTGGTAAGAAAACACAAACTCTGACATAAAACAAGAGTCCCAGAGCACTAAATTTTATCTCTGTATACATCTTATTTCGCACTGTTTGCACTGAATTTTCTTTTGCTATCAAACGCTTGCGTTACTGACACTTATTCGCCAGTACTACAGTACTTACTGGAAGAAATTTGTCTTTCAGAAACTCTTCATACTCTTCACAAGGGATGGGTATCGAGAACTGGCACTGAATTGGTACCGGTTCTGGACTGGGTGATACCGATACTATCGATAAGCTCCTGCACAAATGTTGTCACTATCGGTATTTTTGCCGTTAATTCATTTTAAGGGCGCTTTACTGCCACACCAAGTACCGTACTTTTGGTACTTAAAGAATGCTTCGGTTTTCCATTGGCATAAAATCTGGTACCGGCGCTGAATAGCAGGGTGGGGTATTTTGTACTGAATTCAAAAAAAGGCTATAATATATTAAACGGCTGGACGGTGTGCGATATTAATACCAACATCGCATGTTACGCATCTGCGATTCTTACGTCGCTAGTCAGCCAGATTACGATCAGGCTTTTCTTATATTCAGTTCTGTACGGACATTATAGTACAAGGAGTTACGGAGTTTTTACTTTATCATATGAAAAAAACGTAGCTAGCTTTGCATTTTTAATTATCATTCCTTTTTATAGATTATCTAATATAGGTTTAAAAATCAGTTTAAAGTTTACCTCCGCTGCTTTTGCATAAGCGTTGCATGTGTTCCCCGAGACATTCATAATTATTTTCATCCTTGATGTTTAAATCACTGCTAGACGGGTTTGTGTGAAATTTATGTTGAACTCGTTTTGTGCTTTATAAATACCCCAATAATTATTACAACAAAATAATACCGTGCTGTCCTGGTATATTACACATAATGTTTTATTTCTTGTCCCTGCAATCCTGATCTTGTTGTATCTGTTCTTCCAAATAGATCGCAATTAAAGCTTGGGTTCTCATTTGTCCATGCATCCATTATTATTACTTTTATTTTATTTTTATTTCCTTTATCCTTATTCTCTGAGTTTGCAACTAGTTTTAAGACAGCGGTTGTATCATGTATCAGAGGCAGGCTATTTAGTGTCGGCAACGATATGCAGTATTGGTATCGATATCGGTATCGATAAAATCCTAATGATACCCATTCCTACTCGTCACTGTCTTGCCTTAAGGTGAGCAATCAAATTTGTCATGTTTGAAATTTTAGCAGGAGAGTGTTCGCAAAATGCATATCTAATGTCGTTTTTGCTAACAATAAAATAATTCCACACAGCAGATATTATTTTAACTGTTTAGTACGTGGATGTGCAAAGCAATATGGGTCACCATTTAAAGAGAATTATCAGCAGTAAATATTGGCTTATTTTTAACTATTGGCCAATGGCCGATTATTGTTGTAGCGGCCGATATCGATAGTTGGCCAATATAATCGGTGTATCTCTACTGTGCCGGCACAGACTGAATAATGCTGAATTAATGAATTAATGATTCTGTCTAAAGCCAATTGATTTGAGTTTTGTTGGTGTAAATGGCAATACTGAAGCTCAGGTAAAACTTAGGGTGTGTATGTGCACCACTCTGGGGGTGAGTACATCCACATGCCCGTAAAGCTGAGTCGGACTCGTAATGGAGAGACACAACATGTTAATGCATTAGGCGAGCCAGGGGGCCTTCCATTATGAGTCACGAGTTTTGCCGGCTGTGTAAACCGATCCCGACGTTCCAGAAGGACTGACAGTCCAATTCGAGAGGCCCATGTCTAATCAGGCAAACAAAGAACACCTGGCCTGCTTACCTGGCCATGGCAGAGTCCCTGTAAGAAGTCCCTGGATATGGGTGCATTCACTCAGCTGGCTCTTCTAATGGCCTAGATACATTTCAGTTTATCGTTAACAAGAAAGTCCCCACTCCATGGTACAGTCACACAATCTGTCCTTTGTTTGATCTGTGAAAATTGGTATGGCCACCGTTGGGGACTTCCAGCAATTACTTCATGATAAATTGTCACAGATCTCATGTAGTTTCATCCCGTGCCATTTTGCTTGTTGCTGGCACCCTTTAAGCTCATTAATGAATTTTCTTAATGGACAGTATCTGTTGTGTCGCCCTAGCATTGTGCACCAACCCTCTGCAAACAAAATATGTTCAAATCAGGACAAAACACCATTTTCATGTTCTTCTGTTTATTCACAGGTGGAACGATCATCGAAACATCTTGCCTGGATCTACCGCTAGCCCCGTGGATTCTAACCAAGTGGAGTCAATCAAGGATGCCGATGGCTTGTTAAAGAAGCTCCGCCTCCTAGCGACAAAAGTCGTCATGGATCCCACCAACAGCTACCCGTCTCAGCAGGCAGCCGGTGAGAACATGCTGAGACGCACAGGGTCGAGGGGTCGTCGCCATGCCCACAAGGTGCTGAGGGGTCACCATCAGCCCCAGCTTATGCGGGTGGGCTGTATTCTGGGCACCTGTCAGGTGCAAAACCTCAGTCACCGCCTCTATCAGCTCAATGCGCAGAGCGGCCGTGAGGACTCATCCCCAATAAACCCAAATAGTCCACATAGTTTTGGATGAAACGCCAAACCGTTTCCACAGCAGACACATAAGACCAGCAAGCATGCCAATCTACAATGCTTTATATTTTTGCTGCCGATAGTTGCTAGGGATTGATATAATCCACATTTCCCTATCCCCTAATACTGTATACATAGTGCCTTATTCCTCTCTTAAGCAACTTATTATTGTTAATCAATGCACGTTAATTTGTCCCTTGGGAGGTCATTCAGCACGATTTCTCTGAGTGACTGAGATGGTTTAGCTGCACCCTGATCCAAAAAACGAGAGAACTATGTGCTAAAGAGCATTGTGTCAACAGGCTCATTCAGACAGGTCTGCTCTAAATCTTTACTTTACTAGAGCAAAACTTTTATGGACATTTAACCTTATGGCCTAAATAGATATTTATGTCCTTTAATGAGACAATGACTTAACATCCACACTGAAGAGCTTGACAGGATATATGTATCTATATTCACACACAAGTTTCCTTATGCAACATTGTGTGGAATTTCACAATCGGGTCACTTTCATCCTTGTAGTCTGGGCACTAATAATCAAAACATGTAAGTCTTGAATGTGAATCTAAACCAAGTAAAAGCCCACAGGTTCGGTTCCAGAGTCCCTTGCTGATCCTTTGGGTCTTCCTTCCCACCAAGCTACAGTGTCAAGGTGGGGCTAATCTGCCCTACCTAAGGAAACAAAGGATCAAGGAAGATCTCCACTAAAGGGGAACCATGACTCTTTGATTTGGAAACTGGACATTGATTTTCACCATAGGACCCAGGCCACTGTCTTTGAGCGTGCCTGTCAAAAATTTAGCAATGGTTCTCTAGGATGTTTCACCAAATATATTTGTCTATATTTTAAACACTTTAATGATTGTTATGTGCCAAATACATAAAAATTAGCGCGGCATCAAGAACACTGTGAGCTTTCATTGTGAGCTCATCGTGAATGACCACGCTTTTACCAAACTTTCAATGGGAAGAATGCCAAATGCTACATCTGTTTTCTTTATCGAAATATGTTTTTCCTAGTAAATGTTAATAGTTTTATGATGTATATTCTGACTAAAAACTAGTACAGGTTTTCTTGGGGCGCGATATGGCAAAGTAAATCGCAATGTGAAAATGCGAAGGATCCTGCAAGACCTGGATAAAACGTCCGAAATCTCAGATGCTATAACTATGTGGCAGAAAGGCGTTAAACATTTAATACGCAGCTGGAGAGGATTAAACTGCTCATGTGATCCTTGGCACTTACTCCTTGTATCCCAAGATACCACTTAGGTCCTGGTTGACTGAAACCTTCTCATAGATTGTAGCTATTTTATTTGATAATTTAACAGTAGTCAACACATATTTAGCTATTTATTTATTGATTTTACTATTCCATAAACCAGCCTAATTTCACCAAATAGCCTAAAATACTTGATCATTTCATTTGTATTACTTCTAATATGACTTTTCAAAATCCCCCTCCTATCATGATATTTGTACTGTCACCTGTTAAAGTGGATTAAGTTCTTATTTTGGGAAGGGGACAACTGCTTGCTTATGGTTATCATATTTGTTTTCTTCAAGAGCCTTTAATTTGCATTGTAATGGTAAGTGCTTCTCTAAAGCTCCGTGATACCTACAGTCCGGATCTTGTTTATCGAATTTGCCTGACTGCTCGCATGTTTACTGTGTAATAGATCGAAAGTGTCTCGTGGATGACAATTAAAGTGCTTCAGCATACCGAAAAAAGACCCCACTGGTTTCTGTATTTTGTAGACATCAGTGCTCAAGGGTTCTGAGTGGGTCAGCGCAAGGGCTTCGATTTTCGTCCAGTCGTGCGCGCATATTTAAAACGTGGTCCTGCAAAAGCTTCAGGATCGCAGCTAGGATCGTCTTTTTGGGGGGCCTCATAAAACCTCATACTCATACTCTACTGTGTTTACGAAATGCAACACGTGTTGGCCATAAATGGAGCTGTCATTCAGCTGTAACTGTCAATGCATTATGCCAGAATGGGCAGGCGTTGCGCCTAACCTGGTAAGCAGTCAAGTGGGAGTCCGCGTGTTACCAATTTGCCCACACTGTACTCTGTGTACTTTCATCCTTGGGATAAAATAACATTGTTTGACTGCGATATCGCGTGTGTATCAATCTGCTAGTGACTCTTCTGCGTTTTAAAAAATAACACAATGTACAGGAATACTGCTGAACAGTGTCCGTTCACGTCAAAGTGGTACTTTTGTGCAATACTCACTGTGTCGTAATAACGAATGGTAATAACGAATACTCTCAAGATGTAAGGACAAAGGACACAGCAATGGAATGAAATTAGTAGAGGTGTTGGGTGCCTATTGGCTGAATTTGGAGGGAAAATATGTGGACGTTTATTTTGCAAATGCCCCCCCCCACTCATCCCTCAGCACTCAACCCCCCTGATCTGCTGGCCTACGCGCTACGGCTCACATGGTTTGGGGGAATCAGTTGCTTGTTTCAGCACCGACACTCCAGCACTTTAAAGCAAACATACTGTGTCTAGTTCCTTGTTTTTGACGTGGTGTTATTTAATTATTAAATTAAGCAGAATCTTTTGTTGTATTTATTGCATTTAATATCTGTGTAAATATATTTTGAAAGGTATCCAACTCCATGCTGTAACTGACTTAGGCAGGAGAATCGCAACTATCATGTATATTGTGCTAATATGTAGGGTGGAATATTTAATAAAAGTATTGTTACAGTGACACTTTGTAAGTGTATATTTATATATTATATATGGCTCCTTTTTCATTGCTCTGACAAGCAACACTCAGTTATGAATCTTTTTTTTTTTATTATTCTTGCATGCTGGTAAAATGAACTTATGCCATCGAGGTTTACGGGTCATTTTTGCAGGCTATAGATTTTGACTTATAGTGTGCATACATACACATGTATACATTTGTGTTGAGAGAGGGAACTGTATCGGTTTTAAATACATCTCTATAACAGTTCATCTAGTTCAATTCAACGCATGACTTTAGAAAGTTTGTACTCGGCCTATTAACCGATGAGTCCCTCCACACAGCCCCAGGTTTTCCTCTGCCAAAGCAGCACAGACGATCCCCTGTTTCTTTTCTGCAAGAGCGAAAACCCCTTTCACTTTCACTGCAAGCTATCAGCACCGATCTAGACTTGTCTTGCAAACTAACCGATGGTGGGACACTCAATATGGGCCTCGAGAGATGTAGTGGGACAAGTCCTTGTCTCATCAATCCTATTATAACGGTACTGAAGCTGCTTTCTCACATAAGAAAGGAACGAGGCCCACACAAATACAGATATCTGCTGCAAAGACCTGAGTGTGTAAACCAAGTCTAAAATTCCCTTTCAGGATTTTTGTGGAACCACGAAACTATAGGACAGAAAATCAGTGGGAGCCACACAATCATACAAAAGAAAGTCAGTGTTAACAGCAAGAACACCAAGCTTTCTGACAAAATCTACATCCAGTCCTGCCATCATGTTGGAATTCAGCCAATTCCTGGTGGATGTTAATGTGCGACCAGGAATGGCGATGAATATTCATTGCTGGAGTGTTTCCAGCCTGGAGGTTGGAGAACAATGCTTAGTGGGGTGGCCTTTGGTCCCCGTGTGTTGTGTGTCACCGTGGTATCAGAGATATCTGATTGGCCGCTGAGCACTCAGAAACCACTCTCACACAGCTAGCGTCCCTTGATTAACATGTCAGAAGAGCCACATACTTTTGGTTGAAAAATAAAATCTTAAAAACCAAATTTTTCCTTAAGCTAGGCCTATATTTGTAGTGGAGCACTGTGACAAATTGTGGCAGCAGTAACTTAAGACCATCACAGCTTGACCTGAAAAAATGGTCTGGATTCTTCCCCACCTAAAATATTTTACTGTATATCACTGTGTAGACAGTCTCTATCCTACTGAATAAAAGCCTTTGTCTGAAAAACATTCTGGCAAATCTTTGAAACATCCGTAGAGATATTTTTCATAATAACCTGTTTCATTCCATTACAAAGATGAGAATTCATAAATAATTAACTCTGACGTCTTTAAAAACACAAGATTTATTTATTTATTTTTACAAACTTTAGAGTGAATAGCACGTGCCACACATCCACCCTGGTAAACTCCACACAGAACACATTCACCCTGTCCCGCACCCTACCCATGGGGCGAAAGGGGTGGGGCTCTGCCCGGCAGCCGTGCCCGCTAAAACAGCCCACACCCAACAGAGCCTAACTCCTGCCTGGCTGCCGGCAGTGGCACAGCCAGCTCAACAGTCCACACGTTCAACAATTCTACAAAGATCCAGACTGATTTTTTGCATTAACTTAACACTATGTAAGAATTCTTTAAGATTTATGATTATCCATCTTAAATATGTTGTACATGATTGTGAATGTGTACAGGTAGTGGCATATTGAAGTCTGTTATACCTGCTGTGTACAATGATAATAAAGACATTCTATTCTATGAATGGTTGAATTCACAGCTAACATTTTCACTGACTGATTTAAGTTCCATTAATGTTACATTTCCTGTAATTGTTTTCATAATTTGATTTCTGCAATGATCCTCTCAGGGGTCTCATTTGTCAGTGTGTATCTAGGAGCCACTTTCATGGCTGCACTTAATTTTCCATGGTTTGTGGTGGCAAAATTATAACAGAATACAATTCATACAATTCTACAGAATACAATTCATCACCCACAATGTTTAACTTCCCGATTCATATAGAAAAGAGCATAAAATAGCTTTTATGCCCAACACTATGGCTCTGGCTAATAAATCAACATAAAACTCCAAACCTCCTGGCCCCCCTCCCCCCCCAGCCCTTTTCTCCTTTTTTGTCTGCACGTTCCACTGTGGCAGGCGATGGACATTTCACCACAATGGTGCAAACCAGATCTTCTTCCCGAATTTCCCCGCCACTGTGAACGACAGGCCTACGTGACATCTCACACATGCTCACACGCTCCAAGACAGGAAACAGCGGCTCACGTTCCCCCCCCCTTCCACCCACACCTCCCATTAAGCGTTGAAAGTTGCTACCGACTGACACAAACAGCAAGCCGCTGCCGGGACATGACTGTGAAACCCTCCCAAAACAACACTCCTCTTGTTAATTCCAAGATTCCCCCCCGCGATTCTGCAGGCCGGCACAGTGACAACAGAAGAGGGTGGGGGAGGTCTGCCTCAGTGTGGGAACAGGAATCAATGCAGGAGACTCAGACGCTGCTCAGCTGGATTTAGAATCAAGCTCAGCAGTGGTGAAGGAGTTTCCCCGTGACCTTTTACCCATTTTACCACCTACAGTAACGATTGGACGAAATATCTGGTCTGTGCTTAGCAAGGACATCAGCAAACTTCCAAAGCAGGTATGATAATGGGCAGCGGTGTCTTAATGCTTAGGGAAGTGCACTTGTAATTGAAAGATTGCAGGTTCAAATCCCCAACCAACAAGGTACCACTGAGGTACTCTGAGCAAGGTACTGCCCCCTGCTATGTCACATATGGGTTAAATGCAGAGGACACATTTCGTTGTTGTGGTGTGTCAACACTGATCTCGAAATTCTAATAACATATGAAAAATGCAAAGCTTTGCACCCACTTTCAGAATAAATATTTGGAAGAGCACATAGAGAAAAATGAAAGAAAAAATACAAATCTTAAAGATGAGAATCACTTGGTAAAAAACGTTTCTTCTATTGTGCCCGACTCTCCTGACAAAGGGCGGCCATCTGACCCACATCCCCTGACCATAAATCCACACAGGATATGCGTTAGGCAAACAGATTATATTATCGATGGAGCAGGATAAAGACAAGGTAATTCCTTAAAATCACTCAAAGAGTGAATGTAATCCTCCCCAATGTACACAGTATACGGAAAGCGACGTTCGGGGGAATGTAGCCTACGGGCTTCACGCTTCTTAAGCTCACTGTGGCAAACTATACCTTCTGGACAGACAAGGCATGATAATCCATCTTTTTCCGTGAGAAAAACTAGCACCGTCCAAACGTACTTCAAAAAACAAAAACAGGTTCTGAGTTTCTTCTTATTAGTTTGTGTCGGCGACAGTTGATATAATGTTTTGAATAAACCCATAAAAATGTGATTTGTAAATTCTGATTAATTAAATGGTTGTTTTCGTTTTATATTAATAGTCGCTCTTGGGTCTCGGTATGAAAAAAAAAATGTTGGAATTAGACGTTTCAAATCATTTTAAAGATCGTCCTCTACTTGTTTTGCAACTGTGAATTGGTAAAATGCATTGGTTAGAAAGTTTGAAATGGAATTTAAAAAGCGAGTATAATAGGTGACTTAATGAATCTCGGGTCGGCAGTACCCCGACACAGAGGCACAGATAATTGGGCAACAAGCTGAAACTCTCAAGGGCACAAAGCAATATAGGTCTGTCAAGTAACTTTGTAAAGTGTCATCCCGAGGCCGCGCTTCGTCATTCGAGCCGCACATTCATTGTTGGAAAGTCCTTAAATCTTACTTGCCGGTGCCACATTCTTTCCCGGTGAGACCCGGGGGAAATTCTGAGTGAAATCATACACAGGGTGCTGCGGAAAAAGTCGATCGCCATACTGCTGTTACTGAACTAAAAGCGTTTTTTTGGTCAGGAAGTATGTCCCGGGCCTGGCAAAATGACAGCAGAAATTTGTAGGTCTACATACACATGATACTCCACACACACACACACACACACACACACACACACACACACAACAGATAAGCACAATCACAGTGGAAAATCGGGTTAAATTTTAATCTGATATCTGTTAAAAAAAAGACTTCATTTAAGGCAAATCACAAACCTGTCTCGTTAGGTGCATTGCTTGGGTTATCTATGTGTTAGCTGAAAAACACAAGTGGGTCCCATAAATCTATTCTACATTAAAACGAGAACAATCGCATGTGTGCCGATTAATATTAATTTGCTAATGGCGCTAAAATGTTTTTAAACCGTTACTAATTAACCGTTTTCCAGAATGAAAAAAAAAGGATTACGAATTAAGGGCATCTAGAGACGTTAATTTAATTAAGAGAAAACACAAAAGTGCCGTTAGAATAAAGAAATAAACTCTTAGCAGTATAGTCTAATTGAATATACAAGCGCCTTTTCATTTTCAAATTTAGCAGAAATGTGTAAAAGGACGGCTATCCCGTGATGGAAACTGCGCATTTATAGTGGAGGCTAGACGGTGACGTCACCCAGCCGCGGGGAAGCCCGGCGGAAACTGCTGGGCGTGAGCCGTGGCGGTGCGTTAAGATGCCGTTATAACCCAGTATTATAAGCAGCCACGCACATAGCAAGTATTCATACAAGGTGTTTTTCCTTAATATTTGTCATTAAACCCGACTGATGATGTTCAATAAATGGAAACTGTGACCAAGATATGACCACTGCTATTTAATAACTCTCATTTTAAATGATTTCGATTATCACTTATTTTATCTACGAAAAACCCAAACTTTCAGAACATCCAAGCGCCTCGATATTTCGTTCGGTCTGCGAGAAGCCACTGGGTGGAGCTAGAACAACTGTTTTGTATATAAAAGGTTATGAAAGTGTGACATCTACTGGCAGTCGTGCATATTTGCAACTGCAGTCACCACTTCCCATTCGTGAAGGTTAAGGGACGGAAGCCAGTGTAAAAATTTGCGAATACTACTTTGCGTCGTTATTAAAAATCCAAAATTAACGGCACTGAAAAGACAGCTAACAATTGAGTGAGATTGGTCGCTGAGACAAAGATACGTGGTGTTCCCAAGTCAACATGCAAAGATCCCACAGTATTAAATAACCTTACAAATTAATTAGATTAATAATTGATATTTTATTGATCCCCGTGGGGAAATTCTCTTTAAGCCTCTCCTGACTTGCTCTTTGTAGAGTAAGCCATCTGCAAAGGGCTATCACCTGTTGTGGCATCCAGGACACTGGGGGTTAAGGACCTTGCTGAAGGACCCGCAGACGAGCTGAGGCTGGGTTCTAACTGGCGACCTTCTGATCACACCCACACAGGCTTAGCCCACTATAATATTTCTTAGTGCACATGCATAAATAACACTGCACAGTAAAGTGTTCATCCAGCTTTGTTTTAGTCAGGTTTTTAGTGGAATCTTGAGCCTCTCCAAGGAAACACAGGGCACAAGACCGGGGGGCACCCTTGATGGGATGCCTGTTCATCACAGGGCACAAAAGCGCAGGCACGCACACACGCACGCACCCACACACACACACACCTTGTTCAGCTTTCAGTGCAGGTTGTAAAGTAGATTCAGGTATATTACTAGGAGTTTCAATGCCAATCATACATCCCTAACGAATGGTGTTGAACTTGGATGCTTTTTTTCCCCTTGCTTTCGACAGTCTTAGGAAGCTTCATCACAGAAATGACGATTTTACAGTCCCCCAACAGGACTTATTACTTTCCTAAATTCCAAAGAGTGAACAAATATGATTAATGAGAGGGGTCATATTTTACATTCATGTACAACCTTTATTATATAAATATGATCAAAACCATTAAAAATATTTTTCATTTTGCATATTTAACCATGAGGGAGTTGTAGTTAGTCTGGTATAGTACATAAAATAGTTGCTTTAAAAGAAAATGCTGGTGCATAGTAAAGACTTGGAAGAACCTCTCATCAGAAATCCCATGTCAGTGAACAAGACCTCAAATAGAATAGCTGGACTTAAACAGAATTGGACATGATCTCGGAACCGTTTTGACCACCCACTCAGTCACCTAGGTGGCACTTCACAGTCACAGAATGACATTAAGTGTGCAGTGACTTCCCATCTCTATCACTAACACAAGGTATTTGCCGCTCAGGTCCGGCAGATTAGCTCATTTTCATCCCAAAACCCAGAAGGGATATGGGATGAACCTGGAAATGCACCACAGCAGGTGGCTCACGAGCGTTTTCAACAAATATATTTGTAAATTAAATTCTGTAACATGCAACCACAGTGTGTTTGTTACAGCTGCTACATAAACTCCTAAACCAGAGTCCACATCCATGAGAGACCCAAGGTAACACTATTAGGAAAGAGACTACTATTTAGGTCAAGGATAACTACCACAATTGGACTTCACCACCCTGCTGATGACTTCGGAGTTAAACAAGGAGACGAAGTCCTTTTGAAATTTTAAGCCGACAAAAGCCACATATGAAAGACGTCAGCACCAGGACTGATTCACAAGCCAACTGAAATATTACACCGTTTCATTTATAGTCACCAAAGCTAAGAGGCTAATAGGCTTACCCTCAGAACTCTGTTCTACAAGCCAACAGGACACTCATCTTCCCTCTCACAAGTACAAATGGCTGTTTGCACATTATAAAGTCTCTTTGCTTAGCAAATTCAACATTCTAACATTTCAACTTCATAAGGATTCAATGTCATTTCAAAACCTTGAAATACTTAGAGATTCTCTTTGACATCATAGTTTCTTTTGATTCCCAGCCATCAAAAAACATGAAAATAATACTTTGCTTTGGTGGATCTACTAAAAAGAAAATCCATAAAGTTATTAGTCCAAACCACTGATACAATGTAAATAGGACCACTGGTGCAACCTGTCCATGGTGCTAAGGATTTCGGCTGTGTCATGCACTAAGTTCATACTTCGACAAAGACAACGACACAGTAGATTTTGAAGGGCACGGATTTTGCTGTTTTGAACACTCCACCAGACTGCGGTTTGAACACGGTCAACCTGATGCATCTTAAGATGTTTCTAAAGCGTAGCGTGAAAAAGACCATGCAGTACATCGAATACGAATGCACAAATACGAAAATCTTCATGCGTCTGGCAAACTGGAAAGGCCTTGATGCTCTAATCACAATAGCTTAATGACAAACGACTTCATAGACTCGGGGTAACCTGGGATATAAAAAAAAAAAAAAAACCAAACTTATTACAAAAGAATGTGTAACTTCTGAAATGGGAGAAAGGTGAACTCCGGGGTTCCAGCAAGCTGGACTAAGAATCTAGGTGGCATCTTGAAGACAGCAACACTGCAAGAAAAATGCAAGTGTTCTCACAGAAGGAAGAGCACAGTGTCGAAGAGCATATGTTCAGTGGAAACAAAAACTGCATGGAAAGTAAGCACAGCATTCAAGTGGCAGTGGGTGTGGGGAATAAGCACCTGAGAGGACCCACTGCGTTAATACGAAGATATGGGCAGGGTGACATCACTTCCTTTTATTTCGGGTCGTTATCCAAATGCTGCACCTTCTCCTCCTTGTGGCCAGGAGAGAGGTCCTCCTCTTTCTTCTGCACGTGGTGCTTTTTTGAACTAGGGGGCGCCGTTTCCTTGGTCTTCCCACTGTTCGGCTTGGAGGAGACAGACTTGCTCTCCTTGGGGGTCGAGGAGAATAGCGTCTTGAGGAGGCAGATGGTGGCTCCAGCGCTGAAGAGGGACCAAAGCACGAGGGGCCCTGACATAGTCTGGATGTGCTCCCTGACGAGCCTCAAGAGCCAAGGGACCGTTGCATCCGAGTTTCGGCGGGTCAGGCCTTTGTCCTTTGCAAAACGTGCATGTCAGTACCACATTATGTGAAGCACAAAACTACTAAAAACAGTCAGTAAAAACAGACCCTAAATATGCATTTACAAGGACAATTTAAAGCAATTAACAATATGTTAATCATGTTTCCCAATCCAGTCCTCAGGGACCTGCAGACACTCCACGTTTTTTGCTCCTACCAGGAGCTGGGAGGGAGCAAAAATGTGTACTGTCTGGCAGGGAGCGAAAACGTGGACTGTCTGTGGGTCCCTGACGACCAGGTTGGGAAACACTGTCCTAAATACCAAAGGCAACGTGACAGGATCTGCAGAAAGTGCCTGGAGAAGGCAAAGAAAGGTTTTATTTGAGGTCTCCCCTTCCTTCCTTCGTTTACGTCCATTCTGTCACACAGCTGCATGGGCTCCTACTTATTACACAGCCTTTCCAACTAAGGCGCTGAAGAAATTAACCAAGTTGACACATATGGACCTGGCCCTTATAGAGCAAGATGAGTGCAGCAGTTTGAGGGCTGTTCACTGGTACCTTCAGGCCGTACTGTGTGAGAAGACCATCCAGGAAAGGGTCTCCCAGGTGCACGGTGGGGAAAAATCCCTCTACATAGCGCCTCCTCCACCATCGCTGGGGGAACCACCTGACAAAAGAGCATTAAGCTTGTTCATGGGCTGCATTTCATCAGGATAACTGAGACATCTAGTCTCAAGTGACCAGGACTCCATGAAAGTACAGCAGACAGGACCGTGCACCCACCCGTTCTCCTGGGTATCTGTGAACCAGTATTTGTAGAGGAGAGCGCGGATGAAAGTGGGGGGCTGCTGCCTGAAGGGGTACTGGGACTCGTCCACCTGGATCAGGTTAATCACTGGACAGCAGGAAGATGGAGAAGTGTTATAATGACTTAAGGAGGACTCAGACTGACTCCTCTACTGCACCATCAGCACCCTTTTCACCTTTCCTCCTTTATCTCACCATCCTTCTTGCCCTGCAGCAGTCGGTACACCAGGCTGGGAAACCAGGGGCTCTGGGTGTGGGGGCCAAGTGCTGCGAACCACATCTGCCAGTCCAAGCGAGGCTGGTGGGGTGCCACGATTGGCTGCGGACCACTGACATTCCCAGGTTTGTACATGAACTCAATCTCCTATTGGAGGAGGGGTAAACGCGTTACGGTACACTGCCTATCACAGCCAATCATCCATTCTCTTTGAACATGATCTAGAGCAGGGGTCACCAACATGGTGCCCACGGGCACCAGGATGCCCCCAAGGACCACATGTGTCATGGACCTGTTCTAAAAATAGTCTAAAATTTAATTTTATCCTGCTGCTATTCTTCTTTAATCACTTTTGCATTTATATAGATTTGAAAATGACAATATCAAAAAAAAAAAGCATTTAAAACATGTTTACAAGTTTAGATAAGTTTAGGAGGGCGTTTCAAACTGGTAGCCCTTCGAATGGCTCAGTACCCGTGAAGCAGCTCTCAGTTTCAAATAGGTTGGTGACCCCTGATATAGAGCTGCGGTTCTCCATCTTTTTTGCACCACGACCCAATTCTTACCATGCCAGCTCAGTCGCGACCCTATATCAAGTATAGGTTTAAATTAAGGCTATGATTAAGCGTGCAGTACACTCTGTGATTTATGCCGATCGATGCCTATCGCACAAACCTGATTGGATGTGCCGGTGATTTTTAAATTAAGCATCAGTGTTTTGGCTTCTTGGATTGGTTGAGTGTTCACTAAGCATTTACTGACCCAAGACTGGTTTATATAGGTTAATTCTAGGATCGGGGCTAGGAAATCTGATCGTGGATCAGCATAGGAGCTTGCTAGTTTTAAAATTTCCAACTCTGCCTCACGACCCTTTCAGAACTTGGGTCGCAACCCGGGGGTTGAGAATTGCTGATCAATAAACAAGGATGAAGCAGACATTGGGCAGAGAACATCAGTTCAAAGTTCAGCTTCTGCAAAACAGACCTCTTACCGTCCAGGTGTTCTTGTCCATGCTGCCCTCAATCACCACCTCAGGCCGGCCCCCCACCCCCGTCATCCTCCTGAACAGGCCATAGGAACCAACCAGGTGGTAGCGGTCCACCGCGCTGTATGCCTTCTGCAGGCCTGGCCAGAGGTTTCCATGAGAGTCGTACTCAATGTAAGTGTACGGCACCTACCCATGAAATGGAGCAGTTACTACGGTGCCCTTTCCAGAGGTTTCTAAACAGATTTAATTAGGAACCTTTAAGAACAAGAGGTCTATAAATAAAAAACATAAAAATACGAGACAAAGTACTGTTGTGATGAGTGACATACTGTCTAAGTCTGTACTTAGAATAGAAATAACATGGACATATTTGCACTCAAGGCTTTAATATGACAGAGTGCTTGAAGACTACAAAAGGCACAATAAAGAAACTTTCAGCTGATCACTACATCTCCCATGATGCCGAGATCAACGACAAGTAAGTGAAGCATCCCAGCAGCCCCTGGGTCAGAGCAAGAGGGGGCTGTGAAAATGTAGACGACAAACAAATCTCACCAAACTGATTGCAAACATGCCGGCAGCAGCTGTGGCAAAGATGGCCCACTGGACAGTAGCCCAAAGCTTCCAGAAGAATCCCTGAATGCAGGCACATCTAAGGTAAAAGGGAATGGAGGGAACATTACAGTTGTAGAAGCAAAAAAAGAGATACTAAAAAAAAATAAATAAATAAATAATCCCCAGCAGTCAAAACGCCCCTATGACGCTTACGATGAAAAGGAACTTGTACAAATAAGTAGACTGACTTATACATGGCCTTGACCACCTCCCAGGCAAGTGACAGCATGCCAAGCCAAATACTGGGAACAGTGACCATCTTCAGAAAGCTGTTGAACTGGTGGTAGGTGAATTCTGGAAAGCACAAGACACGTCCTTCTTGAGTGTGATGGAACCTCACTGGGACTGAAGTCAACAAAGAACTCGACGCACGTGCAGACCTGTTTTCCACAACGCAGTCTTCTTCTCCCAGTTGATCTCCAGCCCAAAATACAGTATAGTCCAGTAGAAGATTAGGCCGTAGACACCCAGTTCAATCATGAATGCTGTCCACGAAATCACAGCTTGGTACCCGGCTTTGAAAAACAAAATCGAGAACAGCAGCATTGTACTATTAAAGTAATTAAATAACACAAATCAGCATCAAACCGCTAACGATCATCGCAAGGCCATATATTATTTAAACTGATCTTTTATTGCCAAGCCTCCAGAGTCCTTCAGAGGTCTCTGAGCATTTGATATGGCTGACTTAAAGAGTGGTATTAATGAATGGCAGCCAGAGATCTAAAAACTCATGGTTGAGGAACATCTGTAGGTAGTCAACTACTGCACCGTAGACACGTAACAAACCATTTAAATGTGAATTACCGTTTAAGCAAATGAACGACTATGATGCTACGCTGTTGCCTTGTGTACATAATGCATCTTCCCACAATGGCCATAAAGGCAGGTTAACACCGGAGTGAATCAACATCGTGCCAGTCAAGACTTGTGCCTACTGACCAATAGAACATCTTCTGATTTCATCCAGAGGTGTGTCCCTCTCTCACCTCCCCCCATTGGGGTGTCTATGCTATTTGGCCACATAGCAGTGATAAGAGGGCTGCCTATAGCCTCCTGCCGATCAGCTGCATTAGATAGCATTATGGCCAAGTTTTCTGTTGGCTTTATGCTGTCAAATCTATCATGCTACCGGGTGAATTTGCTCAGCAAATGAAAGGTCATTTGTATCCCTTCCAGCCAGCATCCCTTAAAAAGTAAAACCCTGCTGAGAGAAACATCTGCAGGGATCTGATAAGCCTGATTAAAAGCCATTCTACTAAAAAATTAGAATCTGGCTTTCCTGCACTTACATTTTTCTTTCGTCTTCTTGCCACGTATCAGCCAGAAGTTGACATGGTCATCATCCAGCAGCGAGAAGCACAGAATGATGGTGAGCAGATTGAAGAAGTTGTAGTTTCCTGTTAGGATAATGAGCACTTGTAGCAAAACCTGGAGTCCGAAACAGTGAAAGCAGTCGTGCATCAGTTTTACCCGCAATACAGAGGCAGACCAGCGCCATGCAAACAGCACCTGCACGTCCGAGACCAAGAGGAGCAAAGGTCCAACACACCTGCAGGTAGAAGGCAAAGATCCTCAATCTCCTAATGGGAGCAAAGAAGAGGAAGGGGATAGGGATCTCGATGATGAAGGTACCCACAACGCTGAGCTTCTGAAACCACACGGGGAGTTGGTGGGCATACCAGGCCAGGGGGGAGGGGAGGCACTGCGTTTCGTAGTGATATGTCAGGGCTAGCACACAAGGTGAGATGCATGCAACACCAGGATGAGCAAATCCAACTCTCAGCAATGACCGAACCCACTATTCCGGAAAACCTGCACCTAATAAGTTGAACTATGTGAAACCCAACCCTGACCATGGCCATTATGGGTGGAGCTCCATCCACCTACCAGTGAGGCCCCACCAAGTTGGGCAGCGGCTGGTGAGCTTGACGACCCCGGAGGCGAACATGAGGCGAAAGAGCAGCCATCGCACCAGCCAGAAGGTGGTGGCGTCATGGTGCTTTGCGGGGAACTGCCACAGCAGGTTCAAGGGGGCCACGAGGATGGCTAGAAATCCCGCCTCCAGCAGGAGACTATCCCTAGATCCATGGGAAAGGACACAACATAACACGGGCTGAACCGGGGATACGGGGGTACGGGTACGCCAACGTGTTTAGACAAGCAATTCACCACAGGCTTGCAGTGAGTGGAGGCATGAACAGCAGAACTGCTTTGCCGGCGTGAACCAGATTCCTCGTTCAGAAGGACACGTGACAAGTAAGTGGGTGGAGTGACAAGCCAGTGTGTCCTACAAGAGAGACTTCAGGGACTTATACGGCACTTTTCCACTGTACCAAGTACCATACCAGGGCAACATATCATCACATCACGAATACATGGCTCATGCACCATAATCACCAGGGTTTTTGATGAGAGGAATAAACATTTGTCCGGACGCCGGCATTTCGGTACTCCATGGACATTAAGTTACAGCCACAGTTTGGTAAGCAGATTAGTGCACATAAAATATTAATGAGAGGTATATTATGATAAGCAAAAGTTAATCTATATAAATTTGGCATACACTTCTTCAATAAATATGTCTGACTTTAAACTATAAGTACCACCACACCACCAATGTCTTTTTACTTTAGTACCGAAAAGCTGGCATCCGGGCAAATGTTTCGTGCATTATCTAAAGCCCTGGTGATTATTGTGGATGCTCCATATAATCGTGATTACATCGCAATGTGATATTGTGCAGCCCTATACCGTGCCTTTTGCACTTCACGAAAGTACGGTACTTCAAGGTGTTGGTTTCCACTGGTACCAGGACTGAATAACGTTACAACGCCAGGCAAGGTTTATTGTACTGGATTAGAAAAATGGCTATTATAGGACTGGACAATGTGCGATAATACCAGCATCGCATGTTGTGCACATGCAATTCTTACGTATCAAAGACTAAACTGAGATCAGGCTTTTTCCATCCCTTCATACTGTATGAACATTATAGCGCCGGGGATTTAAGTTTCACTAAAACATTTTTACTTTGTCATAACAAACAAAACTTTGCAAGCATTGCAATTATCGTTATTTTCAAGATTATTTAGTATATGTTTAAAAAAAAAAAATTCAGCTTAAAGTTTACTGCCTGTTTTTACATGATTATGAACAATATTTATGTGCATTTTTTACATTAATGGAATCAGTCAGTGCCTTGGTCTTAGACTGAACTCATAACCCTAAAACAGGAAGGAAGATGTTAGTGTGCGCACGCTGACACACACGCACACTTTTTAGGGTCTACGTTCACACATGAACTAAGGCAAAGTGTTATGAAGTATAATGTTACCAAACATGTTATTGAGCATGTGAGTGCCTTGCAAAAAAAAAAAAAAAAAAAAGAGACTTACCACTGGAAGTACAGAAAGACCTGACCAACCTGAAAAAGAAACTTATTAATAAAAAATAACTGCATAAAAACACACACCCAAGTAAATCCTACGCAGCCAGCATGCAAGAGAAACCAACATAAATGTAAAAAGGATTCAGACTGCTAGCTGGTTACTCTATGACTCAGAAATGCAGGACATTTCAGTTATTAAATATAATATTAATGCAGTGTATGAAATCACACATTTTGTGAATCTCTGCTATGAAACAATCATGGTTTAACCATGATCCGACTAAAAGTGGACACTGCACACCTGGCCAGGAGGCCGCACACCTGGTACACGGAGCGGTAGAGGACCCAAAGGCTGAAGAACACCAGGCTACCCCTCAGCGGCTCTAGCACCATGGCCCCGAAGGCCAGCGTGGCCCCCAGCAGGCAGATGAGCTCCATGCCCTGCTGGGTGTCCAGGGCCAGTTGGGGCCCCAGCCACAGCAGGGTGGGAGAATCTTTCAGCTGCTCCAGCAGCGACTTGCCCAAATAACGCATCTGCCAGCGTGCCGGCAGGATTCCCTCGTTGCCATAGAGACCTGAGTCAGGGGTGCAAGGGAGAGAGGAGCGGAATAAGACACACTTATAATAAAACACACACTTTAAACTTTAAACTAATGTTAAACATACACCCGATAATCCTGAAAAGGAGCGGTCATTAAAACTCAACAGCTTACCAAGTTTTGTTTCCTATTACAATATGTTATGTTCTAGCGAAACATAAACCCCACACTCTGAATTTTATAACCAAGATTTAAACACAAAAACTGCATTGAAAAATAACGTTGCTTATGAAAGTACGCAAGTCAGAATTTCAGCTTCGTACATATGATACTGCTTTCTTTAGAAACTTAAACTGCCATTAAATTTTGAAGATGCTGTACACAGAGGTACACAATACTGTTCACAATATTTTCTCTCGTGCCTCTGAAAATACACAGTTCAGATATTACTTTAATACTAAATACCGTATATAAACACAGTCCCGTTACAGAAGGCAACCGCAGTGCCCCCCCAATTTTTGGTGATACTTCCTGTGATCTCGCCTTTGTGTTGCGTTAACTCCTCACGTTGGTGCACCTACGATGCGTGGAATGAACGCAGAAAATGCGTGGCAGCCATGATGTGTAAATGTATGCGTTGTAAGCGTCAAGTATAAATCAGCCCTAAGGGGTTGCAAAATGCAATTAGCGAGGTTCTAACTAAAAGAAAAAAAGTGCTGTTACACAACTCACAAAATCATTATTAATTACCGTTTAATCACAGTGATGCACATCAATTAGGTGAATGCAATTCAATGAACGGCATTTTGGGATTCCCGATATACATGAAAGCCAGGACCTACCTCGTAGCTGCTTTGACACTGCAGTAATGACACTGACTGACACCGATTCAATGAGTCATCCAGAACACAGGCTAGTTCTTTAGCTAGCATAAACCAGTCAATTACAGCCAATATCTGCCCAATTAGCAGTTCATTTGTGACTGCAAAGCCAACAATCAGATTCCCAAAATCGCATGTTTGTGCCAGGTGTGTGCTACGACCCAACAGCCATTTTTCACTTTAGCGCATGCAAAGATTTCACAGCTAACCGCTTACAGAAAAGCAATAGGTAAAATGAATAAGTAACCACTGTACTGCTGAATTAAACAAGTGCTTGTGTGAGCTCAGACTCAATTACCCGACATATACACTTGCTCGATTCAGCAGAGGAAGCATTCTGAAACGGCAAAAACCAGAGGATAAGAAGTGGAATATGATTGGGGATGTTTGTCTTACGAAAACCAAGATTTCTCAAGCATTTTGGTGAAGGCACCAGAAGTGGACAGATTTATAGATTAACTAAATAATAAGTAAATGAATAGGAATAAATATACAATGATGGAGACACTGTAACAAACCGTAAAATACCACACTGCCAAGATGATATGCAGCCTGCAGATTGATATCGTACAGTAATTCATTTATGTCTTATTGCCAATTCATCTCAAGTTACAAGTCATAAGTGGTGCTCAGGTACTACAGACTAATATTATGGTGCTTATTATTGAAATAAATGTATATGAAGGACTAAAAGAATGATTATCTTTTCAGTCCAAATTCTTGAAACCCACATGCGAATCTATGACTCCGTAAAGGTCAAAGCCTGCCACGCCGCACCAATCCACAGTATGGCGCTGACATTTGGCGTATTTTATTTCACACTCCGCACCGCAAAAAACGGTGCTATAAACAAAAAAAAAAACAAACAAACAATGATGCTCGCCGAATTTCTTTTTTAACCCAAATGTACTCATTCCCCCTCCAGACTCCACGGGAATTCTGCAATTTAGATTAGCTCCAAAAAGAAAGGAATCAAACAGGAAATGGGAACGGGGGTTACCCTCATATCCCAAAGGCAGGGATATTTTCGCACACTGAATGCAGGATTTAAAGACGGGGTTTATAGTGTTCTGTGGTTTACAGAACATTACATTACAGAGGCCGTAATGTTACTTTTACGTAAACATGCGCGTGCGAACTTTCCTTATTTGACCAACGGCTGGAAAGTTTGGGACGATTTGGCGTTTTCTGGGTTTCTACAGCGGCGCCAAATACTTGAAATAGCGACAACGACGATTTATCTATTGCGCTCCGGAGTTTATGAAATAACATCTGAAACGGAAATGCAACAAGAAGTTACCATCGCTTAAAAAAATGAAGCTGTGGACAGAGAAAGATTATAAAAATCCCGTGAATCAGTGGCATCAAGCTAATAGGAAATGCTAACTGGAGCTGCACGTACCTGGGATTTGCACGTAAAGGGAAGCGAAAGCAAACATGTAGATGACGGACATGCTCCACAGGAACATGTGTCTGGGCAGTTTTATGTCCCCCATGATTGCTACCCGCTGCTTAGTTGTCTTGAGGTGGACAGGAGACACTCTGGACGCGCGCGATGCTCTCCGACCCCAGCGACGCCGCTCTGCATATGCGCATGCGCATGCGCAGGGTCCTGCCAGCGCGGCCGGTGGAGCGCAGCCCCGGTGCGGAGGAGGGGCGATTCGGTGGACCGCGGCAGCCGGGGTGACTGGGCAGCGCCGACGGAACTTCAAGGGTATGTCTGCAATCCCATCTTTTAAATTAAATCTGCAGTTAATGAAATGGGATTGTGCGTGAACTCTGTCTGTCCTCTCTTACGCAGAATCACATCATATTTAAGGAAACAATTATACGAAAATATTAATCAGATTTTCTATTTAGTCATTTAAGTGTAAAATTTCAAAAATAAATTGACAAAGAACCGCAACGTAGATTTGACAATTAAATTACACCGTCTTGTAGTGACACGTGGTTAGTAGGTAAATCAAGTGGATAAATTAATGGCATACACCACAAACTTTTTTAATTTTATAATTTGCTGTATACTTCGACATTTTCAAGATCTATGTCCTTTGCTGAAAAGGGAACAAATAAAGGTCTAGCTCTGGTTAACTAATAAGAAGTAATCATTTTATTGCAAGAAAGTGTAGTTCTTTTGCTGAACACTGAGTGGCGCAAGGTACTTTAAAATTGTTAGTCTCTTTAATTCCAATGGATGAAACGTCATACGCAGGTCAAGTTTAGCTGCAAGAGTACAAGTCATATTACACCGAATATATTGGCCTGAAATAGGCATGACCAGAATATCAAATTCAAAGGACAAGATCCACCTTCCGGGTAATTATCGTTTTAATATATAATCTAACAGTCAATTTAGCCCTTTTTGCATTAGTCATATCTAAACAATACAAACACTCATTAAGATGATATTATAGTTTGTTTTAACAGTACTCTATCTTTAAATTGTCGGGGTATAGGAAAATGTTAAAAGCATGGCTTGCCTTAATGGAAAGGCAAATACAAATCGTGTAGTATCAATATAAATTCCACCAGATAAATTTAGAATAACATTCAGTGTGTTTTCTTCGGTACTGCATCTGCGTATCGGCAGACTGATCTTGGTTCCAGTTGCTCTCTGGCAAGTATCTGCTCTCTTGCTACTACACACACATTATACCTCCATTGACATCACTTTCAAGAGACCACTGGAATAATTCCAGTGGGACACCCCAGGAAACGTCACCCACAACACCAACTCACGCTACTTGCAGAACTTCCCTGATGACTGGCGGCGTTGATACTAGAGGCGAGTTGGAGTGCAAGAAGCTGGTGGGGGACTTCATCTTGTAGGGCGGTGAGAACCACCTGACTCTGAACATGATCAAGATGCTGCTGGTTTTCCCCTGAGACCAGCCACCATCTACAGCGAGAACGTGGAAGTCACAGAAGGAGCGAATAAAGAATTAGACGGGCTGGACAATAGGTCTGTGCTGCAAAGAAGAGCCAGAGCAAACTTAACTTTCTGAGGAGCCTCAAGTCTCAAGTGAGCAGTAGACTGCTAGGGATGTTCTACCAGTCTCTTCTGACCAGCATGCACTTCTATTCCGTGGTCTCTAGGGGGAGCAGCTAGGCTTGGGCAGTATGTAATCTTCCCTACCATTATACCATATATGCATTGATCTACTGTATCGAGCTGAGGGGGTCTACAGTGGTACAGTAGTTAGTGCTGTTGCCTCACATCTCTGGGACCAGGGTTTGACCCTCCTTCCAG
>JAODKC010000001.1:11630480-11640876 GCA_026777985.1 Mormyrops attenuatus
CCCCCCCCCCCCCCCCCCCCCCCCCCCCCCCCCCCCCCCCCCCCCCCCCCCCCCCCCCCCCCCCCCCCCCACAAGGAGAAATACAAAGGATAAATAGAAGATAAAAGGCTGTGTATAAAAATATGATTCAGAGACAATGTGCAAAATAACATTAATACAGCATTATATACAGCATACATCATAGGCTGGCATACATGGTAGGCAGATGTGTATTTCCTGAACCAACAGCTTTCAGGTTATCAGTCTATTGTCAGGATCGGTCCCTGTCCTGCCCCTTCCATATGTCAGTTCCCTGTTTGGCTATCCCATTCTTAGTTCCTTGTGTGTTCTCTTGACTCTTAGGCTGCTGTGTGACTTACTGGGCTAAGCGAATAGTTAGGTATCTAGGCTCCTCTTTTTGTTGAGGGTTCAAGGCTGATTTCTGGCCAGCCTCAACAATGATTAATAGTTTTATGTTTTTTTGGTTCTTGGGTTAATCCTGTGGTGATGTTTTTCTATACTTCACTGTTTTGTTACCCTTGTTGTTCTAGTCTCCCTTTGGTTCCTGATTGCTCATGCCTAAGACATGCTTGCTTGTCTTAATTACCTTTCTATTTTTAGTGTTAGTTTACTTTGTGGTAGTTATAGTTTTGTTCTTCTTCTTAACTGCTTTGTTTATCACCCCTTGTGGTCTTTTTTAAGCTTTATCGTGTTCTGTTTGAGTTTAATAAAGTTCTTTTTGATAAAGGTTTGATGAGCCACATTGTGTATCATCCTTCCCTGCATCATGCCACACCATAACATCTATAATCATAACGATACCTGTAACATGAAATTCTGCTCTTAATAATCAGATATCCCCTGGCACTGGATACACAGGAAATGTAACTTCTTCACAAAAATATGGCTGATGTGATGAAATATGGCGATTCTCCATGATGAAATATGATGACTACACCAAGCATTTAATTACACATCATGCTGAGTATAACTGCCTGATGATCAATCACCAACCATACCGAAGTCTTATCGAAGCCAGCCATCTCTCAAACTATGACTGCATTCTTTGAAAAGAAGCCACCCGAGAGTCCAGGGCATAAAAGGGAGGGTGATGTCATTAGCCCCCACTTTAATCATAGCGTTTCAATGCTGCCAAATAATGCAGAACCTTTGGTGAATCAGATCATAGGGAGCCTGACTGAGCCAATAGCCTATTTGTTCCAGTGCTTACAGCACATGGAATAGAGTGACCACAGCGAAACAAATCTCGATCATAGGGCTAAACGGAACAGTGGCTATAAATCAGCTTGTAACATGGCTCCTCGCCAGATGAATCCTCAGAAGAGAAGCCATTTAAATACAGACTGCTTAAACATATCAGTAGTCATCAAAGGCAGCACCCGGTTTGGTAAATGGCAATCACGCTATGCTCCGGATGCAACTGAACAATTCCATTTATGAAAGCTTCTACACTGCTCTTGAACGCACATAAAAATAATGGCACAAGTGCAATTGACCTTGTCTTACCTATAACGTAATTACACAGAGCAGGAAGTCTCTCACAAGTGTTTCTTTTCCACGATCAGCATCCTCTCAAACGCTGTTCCACCTGTGGTACCTGATAATATAAAAATGTCAGAAAAAAGGATACAGACGGTTTAAAGAGCACTTGTAGGACTTCTGTCTGGCAGCCATGCTGGAATTCTTCATGGACAAAACCCCAGAGTAGGGCAGGGATGAATGAGTGCTCACCCCATTGGAATTTAAGACAAAAGTCAGGGTGGGGTGATTGGTCTACAAAATAAATGCAGGAAACTGGCATGTGATAAATGACTGCAGGTCCTCTGAGAACTATTCATAATACATGCATGCATCAGGAAGTTAAGTGTAGCAATGACCTTTCTTCTAAAAGCATGGTGTACATGTGAGAGATTCAGATTTGTCAACCATTGGAGTACCTTCTGGAGTTGTGCAAGTGAAATGGATTGTAGATCAGGGAACACTATTGGGAGGGACGGACATGGAATTAATGAGGAAGGAAGCTTAGAGTAAGATGAATCAGGAAGGAAACAAAGTTTGATACAACCCTGTCTGATTGAACATGTTTGTGTGTGACTGTGTCTATTGGTGCTTTTGCTGCATGGGGTTTTGGCAGTCTGTGCTGTATTGAGGCATGATGGATGATGAACCCAGTGCGACACAGAAAGGGAACTATATTTTAAACTGAAGACAAGAAACAAAAGGGGCCATAATGGGTCAAAGCAAAGGCAGTAGGGTAAAACAAGAACTAACAAGGGTTAAACTAAACACGAGGAAAACCAGACATCAGTTCGGGAACCACAGGTGCAGGCAAGAAACACAGAAACAGACCCAATGACTAACCGAGGAACAAGGGCAAAGACAGGCACTAATATACATGGATAACAAGAGCATAGTGAGGGACAGGTGTGGGCTATTACAAATTACACGCAAGGCAAAGATACCAAAAGCAAAGACCACTACAAGAAGATAGTTAACTTGGAGAAAATAACTAATCACTAAAATGTCCAACAGCCTTTGGCCAGCCTTAAACCCACAACACTCTGAATGCAAAGTTCTTAGTCATACACTCAGCCCATTCAGCTATGCAGTGGACCGGGGAGCAGGGGAACGCGCTAGGGACTGTGAAACATACCAAACAGAGAAAAGAACCAGATGTCCAGCGACACCTGCTGGTCAAATGGGGAAATGACAGATATTGCAGGGATAGATCTTGACAGTGTGGTAGTTCCCAGGCCAACAGGGACAACCAGCACAGTTACTGACTAACTCCTAGGATAGGGTTCATGGCAGCAAATTCCTAACAAGATTAGCAAATTGTTGGTGCTGGAGTCTGGGATTTTCTCATCTCTGCCCTAGGGCAGATGAGCGGTCTCTTCTGCAGACAAGGCATGTGTTGTGTCATGTGGTTCGCTGATGCAACACTCAGAACCTGGTGAACAAAGGCTGACCCAGTCTGACTTGTGTGATGGGGACTGAGCTTCAGGGCATCAAAAACTGAGCAGTCTGAGCCTTTTGATGAGGGCCCTTGATACTATATAGGGCCAGCGATCACAGCCACTTCAGGAAGGATGGATGGGGTTCAAAGGTGATGTGTGGGGATAGCTGAATTTAATTTTAAAAGGCCATTATTTTCTCATCTGTAAGACTCACTCCGGGCGTCATGTGAAGGGGATGGAGGAAGGGACAGAGATCTTATTTGGGTATGGGGTTGGAGATGGAAGAACAGAAGAACCAAAAAGAATGACAGCCATTTTTGTTGTCGGGTGGAGGCATCGGGTGGAGGAAACAGCCACAGCCAGGGTGGAGACTAAGGAGTCAGGGTCTGGGAACATGTCTTGGGGATGTAGAAAGAAAAACCAGCAGCCAGTCTCATGTAGTCAGCTATAAGGGGCAGGTGAACTGGAAAAATGTTCTTGCAACCATCACATGCTCTAAAAATCTCTAAACAGAGAGTCCCTGTTCCATAGGAAATAAACACCAATCACATTCACAGAGGATCATAGAATCCCACGGAGAGCTGATGATTTTCTCATCTCTGCCCTAGGGCAGATGAGCGGTCTCTTCTGCAGACAAGGCATGTGTTGTGTCATGTGGTTCGCTGATGCAACACTCAGAACCTGGTGAACAAAGGCTGACCCAGTCTGACTTGTGTGATGGGGACTGAGCTTCAGGGCATCAAAAACTGAGCAGTCTGAGCCTTTTGATGAGGGCCCTTGATACTATATAGGGCCAGCGATCACAGCCACTTCAGGAAGGATGGATGGGGTTCAAAGGTGATGTGTGGGGATAGCTGAATTTAATTTTAAAAGGCCATTATTTTCTCATCTGTAAGACTCACTCCGGGCGTCATGTGAAGGGGATGGAGGAAGGGACAGAGATCTTATTTGGGTATGGGGTTGGAGATGGAAGAACAGAAGAACCAAAAAGAATGACAGCCATTTTTGTTGTCGGGTGGAGGCATCGGGTGGAGGAAACAGCCACAGCCAGGGTGGAGACTAAGGAGTCAGGGTCTGGGAACATGTCTTGGGGATGTAGAAAGAAAAACCAGCAGCCAGTCTCATGTAGTCAGCTATAAGGGGCAGGTGAACTGGAAAAATGTTCTTGCAACCATCACATGCTCTAAAAATCTCTAAACAGAGAGTCCCTGTTCCATAGGAAATAAACACCAATCACATTCACAGAGGATCATAGAATCCCACGGAGAGCTGATGAATATAAATGCCAAATCCATGAGGGTCTGTGGCTAATTAAGGACCAATTTTCCAGCTTCCGACCTTTAATCAGATTAGGCTTTGTCCCCTCGCTATTTAGCGATGTCCTAACCTGATTTCAAGGCATTGGCGCCCAACCATTTTCACTGTAATTTACCGTCATTGTGCTTTGATACAGTTCCGTTGACTTCCTGTCTCTGGCTACTGTGAGTAGACGTTAACAGATAAAATTCCAATATTTATAACTGATATTTCCTGAGTAGAGGGTCAGTTTAGTAAATTTCTGACCAAATAGTGTGCATGTAAACCTCTTTACATTGTGACTCTTAAGCAGGGGTGGATCCGTTGATGGGCCCAGCTCTCAATACGGGTGGACCTGGACCCACCCAAGAATCTGCCACTGCTTTCGAGTCACAATTTTTTTAAATTAATTTTTCACTAATTACATTGAAAGAATTGGAAGAATTGTTTTGTTTAGGAAATTATTAGAAATATGTAATAATAATATTAATAATAATAATAATATTCAGAGCTTCCTCTCTTACGTTTGTTGACTAACGTTACGTTAATTGGCACCTATAATCCCTGTGAGTTTTGCACTGCTCGTCACCATATTGTAAATATCTATACCTGTTTAAGAAAACATGCGGTAATAGGCATCACTCAGGCCTACCCAGACTTCATCCAGGGTCATCCATTAACCACTTTTCATATCCACATTGCTCGAAAATAATAGTCACATTCACAGCTGAGGTGGATAGTTCACGGTCAAAGGTAAAAGTGCAGACCAAGATTTTATTTCAAGCAACCAGCTGAGTACTCTGTGACTGTGATTCCTGATACTAGACAGAACTGTCCTTTTATGTTTTAGAGTCAGTGGAATAGCTTGGTTTAACAGCACTGTTGGTGCATGGACCTTATTGTCTTTCCTTATAAAGCCTTCTTCAATCCAGCAGAATCCTGCTGAATAATATGCAACTATGCTGAACATGTGACACTGGAAAATGAGTAGCAGTGATACATCGTGAAATAACGACAAAATATGTCGATGTGAAAGGCACCATGACTTCTTCATTTAGTTTGTAACTGTGACAACAAAATAGCTGGTAAATAATGGCTCAGTAAGTGTTTTATCTCCAGGATAGCCCATCGCAGATATTAAAAAATGTGATTTATTAGTGACTGCATCTGTTTTTCCCCAAGCCTCTCATTTATGGGCTGCTAGAATTCATGATGTGAATACTGATATAAATTAATGCGGATTTAACGGTTTCGGTATCAGGAAAATTCACAGGACACTTACTAAGTAACTTGGACAACATTATAAACAATTCTGCCCAGTAGCTTTAGGGGGCGCTTTCCTGCAGCACACTTAGCCAGCAGCTCATTCCACCACAGTATGCTAAGAAGTGCATGTGAATCCTTCATACCTGCAGGCTCAGCCACACCTCCTGCCTACATGCTACACCCCACCCCCAGCCACAACACTTAAGGAAGCATCCCATTTCTGTTGCAGGAGATTTCCGGTGCTATCTGTATATTTAATGCCATTGCTTATTTGTTTGTTTGTTATTTCCTTCATTTATTTCCTGTTTTCAATATATTTTATTGTGCACCATGTATATTTTAATATGCCTGCACCACATTTACTTATCTGCACTATGTGTACTCTCTTTACAATTTCCATCCATCCATTTTCTGTACCCGCTTGTCCCATGCAGAGTCACAGGGGTGCGGAGCATGTGGGGACTAACCCAGGATGGGGTGCCAACTCACTGCAGGGCACACACACACACACACACACCATTCATACCTATGGACAATTTGATAACTCCAGCTCAGCTTAACATGTAAATGGACTATGCAGGGAAACCAGAGAACCCAAAGGAAACCTCACAATGACATGGGGAGAACATGCAAACTCCACACACATAGAACCACGTCTGAGACTTGAACCCTGATCCCAGGGGTGTGAGACAACAGTGCTTATCACTTTAACACCCCAATCTTTTACCTTTGTTTTGTACTACATGTATGTTTTGAACTATATGCACTATATAGATTTTCCTCTGGCATCAGTAAAGTTTATCTTAATCTTAATTAGATGCGTACTAGGTAATTATGTGACTCGTGAACTGAACCAATAAGTGCCTGTGAGGAAGATGTGTTGATCTCAGAGGTTTATAGGATTTCCAGTTCAGGGAAGTCGGCATGGCTGACGTGATTCTCTAACCCGCAGGCGGTCTGCACGTGCGGGTGCCACAGCCCCACCGGTAGCGGCCCCGCGCCATCTGGAGGTCTGCCTTCATCTCCGCAGGGAGGCTTCAGCTCAGCCAGCTTCGCTTCTTCACCGAGCAGGATGGCGTCTGTCAGGGCTTGGCGGTGACACGTCTGAATCTGGATGCGGCGACGATACAGGCATGTGGGGGCAGCGTGTTCAAAAATGGCCCGAGGGGGAGGCCTAAGAAATGCTGACTCCGGGATCTTCGGGAACTCTGTGCATCTCTCTCCCATGTCGGCAAATGGGACGTGACCACAGCTCAGATCTTGTGTGTCGGTAGCACTTAATCAGCTTTCACTCCCAGGTTGCCTCCTTTGGAGTGGAGTGTGTAAAACAGGATGCCACATCACGCCTCTTCATATTATCTTCTCATGGCTTCCCTGCCTCTGTCTCAAGTGATTTTTACCCCCTAAATCTCTATGTCTTTTTATAGCCTAATGTGGCCTTCAAGGATGGGTTAGAGGGTAAAAGAATAATTTATTTACGGATCATTAATTTGAAGACATTGACATTGTACTTGGTCCCTGCGAGCGCAGACAAAACAAGATGTGTCTCACTAAAAAAGAAAAAAGAAAAAATTTACTAGTGTGAGGCTTCGGCCAACTATCGCGTGACCACATCAGTACCGAAACCTCAGCTGACCTGTAACGGGAGAACGCATCGCCAGCCTCGAAGGGCATCTTGCCAACAGCATCCCTCATCAACTCCTACAGAGGCCCAGCAGTGTGGACTCAGCATAAATGCCTTTAACAGACTGTGCACAACCTGTGTGTCATTTTGCCAGAAGAGAAAACTAATTACATCTCTAAAACCAGTTGCAGAGGAGGCTGGGGGCCCAGAGCAAAATTTACCACCCTCCTTCCTCTAGCCAGCAAATTTTACTGAGTGCCCCCTTTGATAAGAGAAAATCTAAAGCTTAAGCTTAGCATTCCGACTAGATTCCAGCACTTGTGACTATCAAGTTAACGATCCTACTTTGTAATCGTGGTTCAGGTTGTTTGTGCCTTGTGATGCTTGTTGGGGAGTTGATGATGACGTGAGCATCCGAGAGCCTGTTTTTACCACCGGACAGCAGTGAACATTTTTAAGCACAGAACCCCTTTTGTCCTTCCATGCTGGTTTTCCTATCTGGCATTTCCAGCTCTGTCTTACTCTCTTGGTGGTAAGATGATGCCCGACTCCATGTTTACTAAACCTTAATTGCTGTCTAGCTCTAACCTTTCATCATACCCAAAATACCACACCAATGAAAACTCAGCTGCAGTCAGGCCCCTTGTGCAAAAACCAGACAGTCAAGCAGATGTGTTCTCTGGGATGCCGGCTTTTTCCCATTTGGTCTTCACGCTTTGTCCTTAACAAAGCAGAAGATAATTTGTGTTTTACCAGTGATACCTCACTGTAGATTACATGTCAGTCACATTTTATCAGCAGTCACCTTCAATTATCCCAGGATAGAAAAGTCTCAGAAAGGCAGCTGGGGGAGGGGCACCCGTCTACCCAGTCATTTCATTATTTTCACGGGGGGGGGGGGGGGGGTAGGCATGAAATGTGCACAAAAGAGCAATTCATGCTCACATGCAGAAAAAGAATGTCATACAAAGGCCTTCACAGGCATAATTATCCATCTATCCAAACAGCTTACTCAATGCTGGGTTGTACTGAGTCTATTCCGCAAAGAACATGACCAGAGGCAGGGGGGCACCCTGAACGGGATGCTAGTAAATAATAATAGTAATAACGTTTAATGGAGACAGATGGCATGAGTACACAGAAATCGCTAAGCAACGATCAGTAATGGGGGCAATGCACGAGATCTCACTGAACTCTACACCTAGCAGTTCACAATCTCTCATTAATTCATACGTTCTCTGCTGGGTAAGGTACATTTTAATCATTTTTCAGGAGAGTGAAAACTCGCCTTTGTGCATTGCCAGCTGATGGGGAAAGAAGAGTGCTTTTAGCAGACAAAAAGCCCAACTGTTCAGAGGCAACCTGCCCACATTCTTTACTCTGGAGAAACAAGGTAAAAGAAAATAATTAGAAATTTAAATACAGTGTACCAGTAACTCTTATTATGGAAGAATGCTAATGAATGTAGGTACTTAACAGTGTGTATAAAGTCATGTCGAAAGTATTCAAGTTGAATGTGTTCGTAGCTCATACACATGCTCCAACAATGGCCTATAGAGACGATCAATAACCAAGGCTGGTTACTGCCATTTAGTTGGGCCAAAATAGATTCTCTTGTCCGAGTGGCCCTTCCCCCACCTTTGACTTATTACAAAACAGGCCGTCACTGGAGAGCATCACAGCTACTCTTTGCATCTTCTGTTCTTCTCTGCCCTGGAAGGAGGACTCCAGGAGAGCGGTGGAACAGAGAGTGCGGATCTCAATGAATAATTATCCTGGTCTAGCTGGAACGGAATCACATGTCTACCTGAAACAAAAATAGTAATGAAAGTGCCCTACGCTCAATCAGTCTGTTCTAAAATTACACGCAGATTTAAAATGGGAATGACCTGAGGAAAAAGAAAAAAAAAAAAAAAAACGGAGGAGGGAACATTACCCAAATCCTTGTGGGAAATGAGCTGTGAGGCGTTTGCGCTCACAACTCGTCCGCTTTAACAAACGAGGCAGACGATATGATGGATGATGAAATGATTGTGTGACCGTGACGCGTGAGATGGTGTTACTTGGGTGTATATCGGCTTGTCCGCTTGATAACCATCGGACATTCATTTTCTGAGGAGGCCTCATGACTGATCTCAGCAGCTCACACATTCGGCCGAAGCATAAGCAGAGCTACGCGCACCGCACCGTCTGCCCAGGGTATTGCCTGAGGAAATGTTCTGGGTTATACTGTTACCGATATTAGGAATGTAAAGGCTTATTTGGTCTTCCACAGGAGTCACAATGTATACAGTACCAGCCAAAAATCTGGACACACTTGTTTTGTAATGCATTTGCCTTGGTTATAGCTGTGTTAATCACCTAATAGTGAAAGGCCTCATGGCAATGAAGTAAAACATATCAAACCAAGAGAAGAATCTATTCAAAACAGCCCCCTTTTCCTTCGATGACAACATTGCAGGCTCTTGTCATTCTTTCAACCAGCTTCCAGATGTAGCCACCTGGAATGCTTCTCCAACAGGTCTGAAGGAGTTTCCACAGGTTCTGGGGACAAGGTGGCTACCTCGCTCTGACTCTTTTATCCAGCTCATCCCAATCCAGCTCTATAGGATGTAGGTCAAGGGATAGTGGGGGCCAGGTCACCTGTCACAACACGTATCACTTTCCTTGTTCAAAAGATAATACCTACTACATAACCCTGAGATGTGCTCAGAGTGGCTAGCTTGTTGGAAAATAAGTGATTTTCAGTGGGTGTGTCCAGACTGGTAATTTAATCATGAATGCTTGACAAACAAGGCCGTGTGGCAGAGAGAAAGGGCAGAATGTGTTCCATTAGAAACCCCTCTCTACCTCCCCCAAGCACGATACAGGCACAGCATCACAAATGGAGGATTGTGGGCCAAGGAAAGTGCATTAGAGAGAACAGGCAATCCAATTTCTGGACCGGAATTCCAGCTTTAAGAAAGGCAACTCCAGTCCTGTGCAGCTTACAAGATTATTTGCCCCTTCCTTAACTGAATCAGGAATTCAGCATTTAATGCGTCCTGCCTTGTCTGATGTAGCACTGGTCAGATACTCACACAGAATTGCCCACCCTTCCTTATAGACTTTCCTGCTGGATTTAAATTCTGTTTGTTATCCTTTGGAAAGTCATTGCAAGAGCTTCAAATTAATTATTAAAACATCAATAACAGGTATCTGGACACTAAGTGGTGGTGGTGGTGGGGGGGGGGGGGGGGTGTTGTGCTGTTTT
>JAODKC010000001.1:11640976-11653251 GCA_026777985.1 Mormyrops attenuatus
TTCACTTGGTGTGTGTAACCCTATACCACTCCTTCCCACCCCTTAAAAATACACAAACCAACCACCCCCACCCGCCCCCCGTCCTCGTGGGGGGGGGGGGGGGGGGGGGGGGGGGCCCCATTGGTGGCATTTTCTTTTTGGCCAGATGGGAATTTTAAGTGAGAATGCAGGAGATAATGTCTGGGAAGGTCATTTTCTTGGGGAATATCAGACAGCCACACTATTGGTAATGGAGAATTCCTGGAGGTCAGCCTAGGTCAGTGTGGGGATCCCTTCAGAGAACCCAACAGAGACATGGAATATTACCCAGAATCCCAGAATGACCTGTAATCGGACACCCTGAGTACATCATAAGTAAAAGGAGGGACATTCTGCCATTTCATTGCACCGAGGTCCATAATAAGCAAAATCGGCCACACAATGAAATGTATTATTCAAACGAGCAAAAAACCCTTTAAGCAGATTGCAATCAGTAGCTTCCAGATGTCCGGCAGGATTATAGAGATTAAAGGGAAGATTCTTCCACAAAATAATGCCTCCAGAATTACATGTAGTCACAGCTAACACTGCTGCCCTGGTTATGTTTAATGGAGTCTATAAATAGAGCACAGCAGATGCATCTGATATTGGGCCCATTTGTTTTGTCAACCCTAGGCTCACTTTGCAGAAGAGAGTAATGGCAGGCCTCAGATTCCCCCCCATATGACTTTCACTTAGTGCCCCATCCCCCTCACATACCTACTGACACTGACCACTGCATGGTAACGTTGGGCGCAAACTGCGCATACACTGGTGGAAAAATGGCTATGACAGCAGTCTGCCAAACTAGTAGGAGAGGCTTATCAGTCAGAAAAACAATATGAAAGCACATATGCATGCATGCATCAGAAACACCTCCACTGCACCACCAACCAAGCAACAACCACGCTATTCAACTATTACGCAGACTGGAGCCAGTTGCCTTAGTATAAACCCAAACAAGGTGAGCAGACTAAACAGGCTCAGCTGGGTTTCATTACCTTGTTGCCATGTGCCATGTGATCTATTGCCAAGGAGACCAAAAGGAGCCCTCAAACCCAGCTTTTGTTACTGTTCTGTCCTCCACTAGTAAACAGTCTTATTGAAATGCTGCTGGGAAGTAGATGTGCTTTTTTGTTTGTCTCCTTCCAGGGGTCTGACCAAACTTATGGGGAATAGACTGGAGCTGACATTAGCATTTTATAAAAATGTATTCTGTGCTGTATCCTGTCCAATAAACTGTAGGTGTACCTTTTTAGTCTGAAAAATATAAAACATTGACCCCTGCTGTGACCCTGCATTCCTTCCCCCTTGTTCTCTACATTGTGTGGCTCTAATGAGCTACACTTGTTACTTGTTTAATTCTTCCTCTCGTTACAGCCCTTGTGTGGATCACCCCAGGTGCCTCTCGTCTGCTCCCTCGTCAGTGATGTATACAGTGCCTCCCTGTCTTAAGCTCCCCAGTCCAGTCATTGATGTTGCTGTCTGCATGTGTTTCCCAGTCTGCCCTGCGTCCTTTGTTCTTGCCTGATTCTCCCTTTCCTGTTTTGACCCCTTGTGGTCCAGTTCTTTTTGCCTAGCTTGTTGCCCCTCTTGGTTTTCCCCACGTCTGCCTTTGCCTCTGTCCTTGCCTGTGATGTGACACCTGCCCCATCCTCAAAAAATTGAAGATTTTAATATCCGTAAGTGGTTTTGAGCAATTTCATTTGAGTTGTTGGCACTTGGTTATTATATTCCTACATCCACAAACGCAATTCATTTACCCCCTGGCTGCGGTCCAGATGGTGACAATATAATGCTCATGCGGTTTTAGCTGCAGAAACCTGAACAGAAGCCACTCGAATGTAAACCCAAAAATATATTACTGAACGCAGAGTGCAGATCAAGCCAATGGAGGTCAATAAGGATGGAAGCAGTTATAAGAGTCTAGGTTTCATCCACTAATGCAGTGATTCCCAACCCGGTCCTTGGGGACCTCAGACAGTCCATGTTTTTGCTCCCTCCTAGCTCTCTACTAGACAGTCCATGTTTTTGCTCCCTCCTAGCTCTCTACTAGACAGTCCATGTTTTTGCTCCATCCCAGTTCCCTACTGGATGTAGGTGTGGGCAGTCTGGGAGGGAGCAAAAACATGGACCATCTGGGGATCTCTGAGAACCGGCTTGGGAATCACTGCACTAATGTATGATCGAGATTTGTTTTACCCGAAAAAGTCTCATGATAGCTTTGTGATTGTGAGGCAGTGAAATCTAGCCTACAGTGCATTATTTGCATTTGCTGAAGGAAAACTATTTCTTAAAAATTCAGGAATAAAGTTAATAATTCCACATAATGTAAAATACCTTCCTGTCCAAGGCAATCACATGCATGGGGGGTGAGGGTGCCTGAATACCTGCCCCTCCGGTTTGCAAAATTAACGGAGGGGGACTGGTCAAAAGCAACATGCAATATGGTTCATATTCCTGCCTAATTTAGAACAGTATTTTTAAAGACCTGAACACTCAGGACAATTAACCAGGTGAATATACACTATATAAAACCATAAAAAGACTATAACTCAGGGAGGCACACGTGCCTAATAAAGTGAACAGCTTATGTATCTCCCTGATTTCGTCCTGCTGCAACATTTAACAGCAAAGGACAGTTAATCCATGTTGTTTTTGTGATTTTTTTACTCCAAAGGGCAGGAGTACTCCAAATTAGTTTTTGCTGTGTGGAAAAACCATTACAGTGGCATGAATTTTGAATTGAATTTTGAAGTTGTAAATGACCTGGTCAGTACCCAGGGCACATTTTGCGTACTGGAGATGAGCTCACACGTTCCAGGCAGCAGAAGCACTGACCCCCAATCATAAACCCATCCATCTGCATGGCTGCTTATCTAGTACAGTGTCATACTGAGCTTGCAGCCTATCCCAGGAAGCTCAGATGACACCCTGGACAGGGTGCCAGTATGTCACAGTACACACACAATCACAGAGTATAGGGAGCTTAGAGCGGGAGTCACGAGCCGGTCTGAGGAAGCCTCATCTACCTCATGCTGTAGCAACCATGCCCCTCTAGGAGGTCCAGCCAGCAAGATCCGCCCTCTCGGGGTAGCCCCTTTCAGCAAGCACCTTAATTACACTGGTGGAACTTACTTGGGACCACGCCCCTTCCTAGCTGTGCCCCATTTCTCCTCACTAGTTCCCCTATTTCTGTGCATCAGTTCAAGCGTTGATCCCTGTGAGGGTCTGCTTACCTGTGTACCTGTCTCTGCTTCGTTTCTCAGACTCTGAGCTTTGCTATATCCGCAGACTGCCATCATACGTCACCGACCTCTGTCTGATTTACCAACACTGAGTACTGCCTCAGTCCTCTTACTGCTGATATCCATGGCTGACACTTTGGCCGTCCACCGATAATCACTTCAGCCTTGGGATTTGGATTCTGACTGCTGCTAAGTTTATGACTTGGACTATTGACCTAGTGTTTTGTGCTGTCCCTTAAAACCCGATTACTCAGAACTGATCTGCACAAGTGTCCTTCAGGGAAGCCTTTGAATTCTTCAGTGCGGTCATGATGGAACTGACTTCCCAAGTCCAGTGCCTCCAGCTGCTGTGCCTGTCTCCTCTGGGCCAGTATACCAGGGATACAGGGTCTTGCCAATCTTTTCAATCACAGTGTTCCCTTATCTTCAAGCAGCAGACCTCTCCCTTTCCCTCCAAGCATCCTGGGTGGCGTTCATCATCATACTGCTTACCGGACCTGCCAGAGAATGGGCTACTGCCTTTTTGCAATTGCTTAGTCAGTTTTACAGACGCAATGAAATGCATCTTGAACTAATCCAAGTATGGCAGCACTTGAGTTGTTGTAGCTTCATCAGGGTTGGTGGTCCATCTCCAATTCTGGCAGTCTCCAGCGGATGGGGCCAGCAAGCCAAGTTTGACTCCTTCCATGACTTAGCTGAACCAATAAAGGAAGTATTAACCACCATCTTTATATAATCTTTATTTATAAAAGCACCACTCGAGAACTCCCCAGATTACCAGAAGAATGAATAAACTTTGCAATCTGGGTTGACAGTCGGATCCTCTAGCGAGAAGGGGAGCATCACTGAAGATGCAGACTTCCATGTTTCATGGAACCTGGAGTAGTTAACCCCATAGATGCTAGTTCTGAGCCAAAGCAAGTAGATTAGATCCAACTATCCCCGTCTGACTGGCAGCAGCACAAATCTTCTAGGACCTGCCTCTACTGTGGACAAGAGGGGAATTTCATTACTCCCTGTCCAGTAGAAGGACCCACCAGTGATGAAGAGGGCACTGGTGGGCATGGCTCCGATTCAGTCCATTCAACAAGGAGGATCTTTGTGCTAATCGTAATTTCTTTTTGGTCCACTCATCAGTCTGTAGCTGCCCTAGTTTATTCCATGGCAAATGAGAGTTTCATCAACTCTTCGCTTGTCCAGTAGTGGGGAGTCGCTACTACATGGGTGCAGTCTCCGATTTTTCATTGATTCCCCGTAGGCGGCTCCACAGGTACAATCCCCACAATGTCTGGGAGAGGGGTGTGATTATTGCCTGGAGTCTGTTTTGTATTACACAGTGTCTTCACTCTGGCTAGTCTCCAGAGTTTTCTGGAGTTTGACGATGAGTTCCCCGACCTTTCCAAGGTGCCTGCAGAATATCTGGACTGGAAGCAGATGTTCAGTAATGCTCACGCTTCTTCCTTTCCTTCTCACTGTCCTTGTGACTGTGTGATAGACTTACTTCCTTTTTTCTTTCCATGACAAGACCATGGAGGAAGACATTGGGCAAACACTGACAGCCCTTCTTCATCCCCGGCAGGAGTGAGATATTTCCTTGTAGAAAAGAAAGACTTGCTCCATCTTTGCATTAATCACAGTGGCTTAAATGAAATCACTGTCTAGAACTGCATGAAATGCAGGAAGCATTTGCTCTCCTCAGTCTTGGATCAGCTCCAAGGCACCAGGATCTTCAATTAGCTAAATGGATGAAATGGATAGCTTCATCCTGGGTATGACGTTAACTTACATCCAGCCCTACAAGCAGGACCCCGACTTCCCGGGAAAAATTGGGGGCTGGTGGCAGCATTGGCACTTCAGCTACCGGAAAACAGATTTGTTTTCATGAACCTCAACAATAAACTGGTCTCCTCTCACAACAAACAGGATCACATGCAACGTGTCTGTGAAGTTTTCTAGTGATTCCTCTTAGACCATCAATTTGTCAAGGTGGAGAAGTGAAAATTCCATACGATGTAGTTCCTGGGCTTCATCTTGGCAGAAGATTTGGTCTGGATGGATCCCGAGGTAATAAAGGCAGTCGCAGAATGGCTGCAGCCCCATTCCCAGAAAGACCTTCAACATTTTCGTGGAGCTTTATTCAGGATTACGGCACGGTTGCCGGGCCCCTCATGGCACTCACCTCCACCAAGGTTTCCAGGCTATCAGGAAGCCCAGATAGCCAAGAGGTTTTACTTCTTGTTTTACTTCTGCACCAATCCTGTAGCCTCCTAACCCCTTGAAATAATACGTAGTGGAAGTAGATGCCTCTGGGACTGGGGTGGGGGCTGCCTCATTCCAGCAATCTTCAATTGATGACAAGATACATCCCTGGGCTGCCCTCTTACACAAATTGACCCTGGCAGAGCAGAACTATGATATAGGTAATCATGAACTACTTGCTGTTAGACTCGTTTTGGAAGAGTGGCGGCAGTGGTTGGAGGGCACTATGGAGTCCTTCTTGGTCCTAATAGACCGCAAGAACCTAGAATACTCATGGTCTGCAAAACGTCTTAACACCCCCCAAGCAAGATGGCGTCTGTTTTTCATTCGTTTTAACTTCCTGATCTCTTGCAGAAATGAGGCTAAGAACCAAAAGCCAGATCCCTTGTCTTCAGAGAAGAGGATTAGGGTTAGGGGGACCGCAGCGTCCTGGGGTATTGAGAAAGCTGTCAAGGCAGTACAGTTAGTAATCTGTGTAAATTTCACAGGCATAAGGTATGCCGAATTTATACTTTTTAACATCACAATACCTCCCTCATTAATGTTTTAGGTGTACTATTTACCTGCTTATTAAATTGTGGGTGTAAGTAACGTCCATATAGTGCTGAAAAGGTGGTATTTAGAGCCCTGCAATGACATAAAGTTTGTCGTTGTCACAATAAAATTAACTTAAATTAAACAGTCAATTTGATTTGCTGAAGGAACATTAATCGCTTACATTATTCAACCAATCGGTAAAATAGTCGGTAGATTATTCAATAGAAAAAAAAGTCGTTAGTGACAGCCCTAGAATTAACACAAAGGAGAGTATGCGGGTCATTGTCACACACTCCGCACCATAGCACATATATTTTTTTCTAATTTTTTAAATTAGTTTGAAGACGGACTGAAATTGTACAACTTCATCGCTAAACTGTTGACTTATCTTCTGGGGTAGTTAATTAGTCTTGTTATGTTACCATATATTTTTGCAATAAAAAAAAGTAGTTAATCAAATCCTGGGCAAGAGTTACTGAGCTGAGAAAAAAATGACAAAACTAGCAAAAAAAATTATATACATTTTATCATACAAATTATTGTAATAAGTAATTATTATTATTATTATTATTTAAATTGATTGTTTATTGCAGGTTACGTTCAATAACGCTCTGCACAAAAGACAAAGACTGTATTTCATCATAATATTTCGGAAAAAAATCTCAGGTTTGTGAGAATGACTTATTTTTACATCTGTGTAATGGTCCAACTTTAACTTTAGATTATTCATATGTAACAAAAATACTACTTACAAACAAGTACAAGCTGAATCTCAAAGGCTCAATGAACAGATGGCTATAAGAAAAGAGTGGATATTGTATTATAAGAAGGGATGATAAACAATTATCACACATTAATCACACACCTAGGTCATTAATGGCATATGCCACATGTACATATAATTGCAGGTACTCAACAGGTGCATTGAAAAATTAATTTAATACTGACCGTGATCTAACTTTGTAAAACTGTTTGGCAAAAGGCTCTAAAAATGGAAGCCTGACAATCACTCCTTATAACATATATTTTAAGCTACAAGCCTACAATAACATAGAACTAATATTGCAAATTATATTTTTATCCTATGTATACCTCTATCTTACAAACAAAACAAACCATGTAATATTCACTTCCCTAAGGCCCTGTTTGCACTTGGTTTTAAGATGCATCTTGGGTGATCGAATCACAAGTGGACAGCACTAAATACAAGTATAAACGACCCCCAAGATGCATTGTGATCCGATCACTCGAACCAATTGCCAAGGTGTTCTGGGGCGCATTTGACCATGTATCTTTCGTAGTGTAAACTGTAAAGTGTTCTGATGCGTCCCCAACAAGGATGTCATCATAACTGTGCGTGGGGCCATTTGACCTTTTAGAAGAAGTAACATACAGTAGGCAGTAACAAAATATGAATGTAAGTGGTCAACTGGACACCTTGGAGATGAACTGCAGACACAGGTGTAAACAGTGATGTGCAACCTTTTTGTAATACCGTTTGCTTTGAATCTTTCACTTAATTTTGGCACATTATGAACAACATTGTGTTATTAACAATGTGCGGAGCTGCACTCTGGAAAGGTGAGATTTGGACATAAGGAGGCGGAGCTGCACTCTGGAAAGGTGAGATTTGGACATAAGGAGGCGGAGCTGCACTCTGCCAGGCTCTGTCTATATTTAAACCCTGGTTTAGAGACTAGAAATCCATCCACCCATCTTCTGCTTATCCAGTACAGGGTAAAATTGGATCTGAAGAACATTCCAGAAAACACAGGGCACAAGGCAGGGGACAGCCTAGATGGCATGTCAGTCCCCACCAGGTATCATTCTATTGAATTCAAAGTCTGACGTTTTCTCTTCATTGGTCCTGGGCTTGGCAGAGAACCCGGGGGGAGCTTCTCTGAAAGCCTGCAGCTCCCTTGTAAGAAGGATGGGGGTGGATGGCACAGGAATCCTCACAGAAGACTTTGTCTTGTTATGCTTGTCAAATTTAAATAATAAAACGATGAATAGGGCTGAGTCATAAATCAGGAATAGCCCCGGAACCAGTAGTAACATCATTCTGGAAGGGGCTATCACCCACATGTGTGTACCACTAGGCTCTCCCATTGCTGTTTTTAATGATACTGGGTGCCTTACATGTGTGTCTCCATCTCGCCACCCGAAACTGCACTCAGTTATCTGAAAGTTATGCTTGCTTCCCAAAAATAAAACACTGTTCATTTTCTTATGAAGCTATGATACCTACCAGCAGGGATCCATTTTTTAGATGCCTCGTTATATAAGATACTTGTGTTTACTTGCCATCACAAATAATCCATTTGCCATGTAAATAAATAATACATCCATGCAAAGTGGGTTACACAATGTGCAACTTTATCCCCTTTTCATGGGTGAAAACTACCAAATAGTACCTTACACTGTTAATTCTGCACCCCGCTGTTCGAATCCCACCTCCTCTGTCTTTGTATTTTTGTTCCCCAGCGTTTCATTGTATGAGTTTTTCTAGCTCCTGCGTCTGGTGTTTTGTATTTGGTTTTGGTTTCGTTCTTTGTGCCCCTGTTTGTGTTTCTACTTGTAGGTTCTGTTTTCCCTATTTCCTTGATTAATATTAGTTTCTTGAGTTAATTAGTTCCACCTGTTGCCTGTTCTTGTGCCTGCCCTTGTGTGTGTTCCTGATTGCTCGTTGTCTTGCACCCTCCCCAATTGGATAATTGTCTGTCTCACTCCTGCTGTCTCGTTACCCGGTTTAGTTTTAGTATTTAAGTCCCTGCCTGAGTTCTGTCCCTTAGTGGTTCATTGTGTGTCTTGGTATGTTTGTTGTAGTCTGCTATTAGACGTATGTATATTGGCTATTCTGGGTTTTTTTTTTTTTGGTAACCTGCCTGCCTACCCTTTGTTGCCCCTTTTTGTAATTAGTCTTAGTTTTAGTCCCATTTACTTTTGACCCCTCGTGGTCCTTTTTGTTTGTTGTGTTTTTTTTGTTTTGTCGAATAAACTCTTTCCGTTCCATTGAGCTGCAAGTGGGTCGTCCACTCCTTCTGCCTGCACCATGCCACGCTGTCGTCCACGCGCCAAGTCTGCCCCGGTCCATGGCATGCATGATGAATCATTGTCATATTTAATATTTCCTGGCACAATCATTCTGTAAGAACTTCCTGTCTCCACCATGTGCTACAGACTACCTCATGCATATTTTGCACAGAACCATAATTTACACTCACAGTTTAACTATAATTTATTTGTAGGTCTTTGTATCGTAGTGCTTTGCAGACCAAGAAATCACAGTGATAGAAAGGAGATGAGAAACAGCAGGTCTACACTAGACAACCCTTTTATTATAGCTCTTAAAATAACCTCACACAATTAACAACCACACCCCAACATCCAACCTGTCTGAACACAAGGAGGTCTGACGCTGGACAGTAAGGCACACACACGGTGGGTAATTTATACAATAGTTAAAGATGCGTGAAGACTGGACAGGGTTTACGGAAGACGCAGACAAGGACACAAATGACAAATGGGAACACAAGAAGTGGAAATTTGTTATTAACACAAGCAAGGAGGTATTTATATTTTCCCAGCATGCTCTGGTGCTACAGTCCATATTGAATTTGCAGATATTTTATTGGCACCTGATTAGATGCAAACTGCATTTCATTGGCTCTGTACCTGTGCAAAGTACAAACTCAGCCTTATTACCTTTTCTTGGGGTCCAAAGGCAGCCCTCTTTGGCACTAAAGTTGAGTTCTGCACCATAGACTTGACTCTATTTTTTTATTATCTATTTTCAGTGTAAGTCATCAGAATAAATAATTCTGAAAATAATTTCCAAATCCCAGTATTTTTTATAAAAATAAAATATATAACACTAAATTCAATTTACTTTAGTAGTAAACTCAACAAAGAAATTCTTAGCCTCTTGCGAAAAAGAAAAAAAATTAAGAGTGAAAATGGAAAAGATTTTCTCTCACTCCACAAAATGCCCCCTGCTTGTCACGCCCCGCCCCGCCCCGCCCCGCCCCGCCCTGCTTGTCTGATCCCTGTGTTTCCCTCGGGCGTAGCTGCTAACTAATCGCACCGGAGGCTTGTTAGTCTTACCTCTTGTTTCTGTCCTCTTGTTAACCAGCCACAGCTGCCTTGCGTTTCCTCCTTTATTAGCCTTGTATAAAAGTGTCTCCTATGTCCTGCGTGGTTTAGGCCACAGGAAAGTGTTGAACCAGCACCTGCTCCATCCCACCACCTCAGTCACTGGACGCCAAGGGGGTGAGAGTTGACACCCCCACCCTAGCAGAGCAGCTGCGCTTTGGCCTCAGCTGATGGCTGAATAAAGATATATAGCAATTGTAAAATGTGACTATGAAAACACCTAAGGTGGTATTTCACCATCTCAGTTTTACCCTCCTGTAACTCCCCCTTAAAATGGTGCAATGGTGCAACCTCATCACGTAAGATGACTGCAAAAACAAATCAATTAAATTAATTAATGCCCCCAGCTTCCGGCTCCCACTGAATTAAAGGAAAGGTCTGCCTGATGGAGTGCCCCCCCTCCCAATCTTTCCCAGAGTGCTTGAAGGGACTCCCTTTTGGTCCATCACATCAGCACTGCGGGCCGGCTGCCTGGAACCCGAAATCGATAGCATTCCTTGGCCTGTCACGGTTCAGAAGGCCCTGCTGGGCACTGCCAGTCCTATGTGATTTGTGGCAACTGTGTGGTTCAGCAAAAATGAAGCGGAGACCAGCTTCTACCCAGACAGAGGCATTGCCTAATGTAGCACCCAGTCAAACCCCACGCAGAGGTATAGGTGTCTACAAATATATTTTTAAGAACGGACTATAGACAATGCTGCAGTCAAGTTCATCCTACTAACAAGTCCTTAAGCAGCAACAGCACAGAGTGTGGCACAGTATAAACAGCTTTGACGGGCGCCAGGCGTTTCGCCGCTTGTTGTGTGGATGCATCATAAGAGCATATCTTATCTCTACATCTCAGATCCTCTCTGCGCCGAGGGTGACAGTAGCAAGAAAGGGAGGGAGTGCACTCCATTTTACTGAATGTGTTTTAATTAAGACCACATTCACTGGTTAGATGGAGGTTATTACACTGGCTTTTGTCTGTCTGTGCTTAAGAACGGGCAATAAACAACATAGTAGCCAAGTGGATTCCACTCCAAAGTGCCTGGTTCTGTTAATCGCCAGCACACAGATGGGATGTCTAGTCACAAAGCACTTGTTATTCTCTGGGGAGGGAGGCAGGAAAGCCAGTGCAGATGGCCTTCATCCTGAATTATTGAAAAAATCCCCCCCCGCCATCGTCCACCTCCACTCCAGCTTGCATCCAGTCTGGACACCCAGCTGCCCCGCCCACACTGCCGGAGGAAGTGTGGAGATCTTCTCTTTTTCATTTTTGACAGTTGGGAGGTATTGGCTGAATCACTTCCTCCCCATTGAATTGCTCAGAAATGTAAATAGTGGAGGTGCCATACCAGTGATGTCCTAGAATGTGTAAGAATAGCAAATCTGCTGACTGGGTAATCAATTTGTAGAAAAATAAATCTCATTCATCTGGAGATAAACTTACAAATGTGGGAATGTGGAGATGCTAGCTTCTGTATGCTCAATGGAAACATCGTTCTCACTCATAATTGTCATTAACAGCAATTATCATCGCAAAACCCTGTTTCCAAAAAAGTTGGTATGCTCTGCAAAATAAAAGTAAATAAAAACAGAATGCAATGATTTACAAATCATATAAACCCGTATTTAATTGAACATAGAGCAAACACAACATATCAAATGTTGAAACTGAGAAATGTTATTATTTTATCACAATTATTGGCTCAATTTGAAGCCAGCAAGACTTTTTTAAAAAGGTCACTGTGAAAGAGTGGGCAAATAGTGCCAATTTAAGAACAATGTTCCTCAAAATAATATTGCAAAGAATTTGGGAATCTACGGTACATAATATAATTAAAAGATTCGAAGAATCCAGAGATATCTCTGTACGCGAGGGACAAGGCCAAAAACCAGTATTGGATAGCCCCAATCTTCAGCTTTTTATTTACATTTTACACTGCGTCCCAACAGAAACGGGGGTGTATACTGGGTTTAGTATTAAGCCAATCTTAAATAATAACTATTTTCCTTCCACCCATCTTCTAACCACTTATCCTGGTGATGGTCGTGGGGGGGTGGAGCTTGTCCCAGGCA
>JAODKC010000001.1:11663513-11689086 GCA_026777985.1 Mormyrops attenuatus
CCCCCCCCCCCCCCCCCCCCCCCCCCCCCCCCCCCCCCCCCCCCCCCCCCCCCCGCCGCCACTCGCGGTCAGAGTAGGTTAATGTCACGTTCAAATGCCATGTCTGCCTGTCTGGAAGGACTAGCACAACATTGCCCTGGGTGACAGGCGGCTCCTCTGTGTCTGAATCAGCCCACACTGCTCTTTGTTCCTGCCTTTCACAATAAAAGTCTGTGACAATAAAGTCCCCCCATCACACGGCTTTGGGAGGGTTCACCTCTCACACAATAGGAAAGATAATGTGTACGGCGCCTGGTACTTTTCCTTATCTCCCGCATCTGTGAGCTTTCATTATGTACCCTGGTCTTCTTGGGTTGAAAAATTGATCAAAAGGCAAATTACCAAATGAGGTAACTATCAAAATCATAAATGTCTGGATTTAAGCGGGCTTAGCTCTGGAGTTGTTCACCCACCTGGTTTGTCTCCCCATCAGAACGAGATCGAGACACTGAAGGCTGAGAATGACCGGCTGAAGTCCACCGGAGGGAGCACACCCACCGCCACGCCAGCCAAGGCCGCCCGCCCCCCGTCGGAGACCTCTAGCACCTCCTCGACCTCCTCGCGCCAGTCCCTGGGCATGTCGCTGAACAACCTCAACATCAGCGACACCATGGTGTCAGGTGAGGGGCGGAGCCACCGTCCACGCTAACGTCCTCCCGGGGTCCGGAAGGAGGGAACCCTAAAAGAGGCCTACATGTCTGCCTTCCATCTTATCTGCTCCCAGTACAAGTAGGAGGTACTTCCAATGGCAGGACAAAATTCACAAGAACCTCCAAAGTATAGCATAGTAGCATGTTAGGCAGCCACTGGTTTATCTCTGACACAGCAGATGGAGTGAGACACCACCCAAATAGTGAATTCAGCAAGGCCGTACACCCTGGACCTCCCACCTGGGGATGCTGCCCTGTTATCAAGGGTTTCGAGATCTGACTGATGTCCAGAGAAAAGAGAATCAAATCAAGTCATTTTTGTCCTTTTTATCCATCCATTTACTGTAACCGCTTGTCCTATTCAGGGTCACGGGGGGTCCAGAGTCTATCCTGGAGGCTACGGGCACAAGTCAGGGAACAATCCAGGATGGGGCACCAACCCATCACAGGGCACAAGGCAGGGAACAATCCAGGATAGGGCACCAACCCATCACAGGGCACAAGGCAGGGAACAATCCAGGATGGGGCACCAACCCATCACAGGGCACAAGGCAGGGAACAATCTAGGATGGGGCACCAACCCATCACAGGGCACACTCACACACCAGTCACTCACACACCAGTCACTCACACACACATACACACCTATGGGCAATTTGGTAACTCCAATTAACCTCAGCATGTTTTTGGACTGTGGGTGGGTGGCGGGACTGGAGTACCCAGAGGAAACCCCACGACAACACGGGGAGAACATACAAACTCCACACACATGTAGCCATGGCAGAGACTTGAACGCTGATCCCAGAGGTGTGAGGTAACAGTGCTGACCACTGCGCCACTGTTCCACCGCACTGGCTGCCCCTTTCTGTTAAAAATATGGATCAGGACTAGAAAAAAGTTTGATAGTTAAAAAAAAAACACTAGGCTGGAGATCAAACCAATGACTGGGATCGGTTTCACAGACAAAGTCATTAAAGTCTGCTAAAAGAAGCAAATTGAGGTTAATTCATCTCCTGTTGCTTTTTATGTTTGCTTAATTATTCTTACTCGATGAAGAATCCTCCAAGCTGGTGAGACAGATAGCACGACTGACACAGAAACGAGAACACGAACTAGCAAACGCACGCACACACCTGACTGATATGCCTGCGAACATCAGGGTGCCACTCTAGTTTGCCGTACAACATCTACAACTAGGCCTCAAGAAAGTTCAGAATGACAGGACTCCCTCTGCCTCAAGGCCACTCAATTAACAGTGCCAGCGTGACACAAAAATGGGTACAGTTTTAATCTGCACCAAATAAATTGAGTCTATTTGTGTTTTGTTTCCAGATTCCAGCCCACTGTTTCTACGTTAAAGAAGAAAGTCTTCGGGGACATAGGCAGCGGCAGCGAAATGGACCCTGCCCTGTGCCTTTTGGGATGTTCATGTACGTTCTCATTCGACGTTAAGAAATGCTCCACAGGCCAGCTTGTGCATGTGTTTACAGCTCTAAGCCAGAAAAACACCCAAAATGCCTCCTTCATCAGCAGAATCACAGCAGGGTCTATGACTGGCCAGTGAGTGTTTGGCTTGGGAGGGGCTGTCTGCAAAGCATAGAACGCAGGCTATGGGTCTGAAGGCCCAAAAAAGGCCTTGTGCAGGACAATAAAATTGGAGACTGTGGAGAGTAAAGATGATGCTTTCAGGAAGGGCTATTCACACACTCTCACAAGTTCACAAGTGGTGTCCCAAAAGCACAAATATTATAATGGTGATTGTTTACGTCTGCCTATAGCAATATGCCTACAATACTCTGAAAATGTATCTCCAAAAAAAAAAAAACAAGTTCACAAGACATAAAAAACGTACTCAAATCCAGTTTTAACATCACAAATGCATTGTTTTTATTTTCATTTCTGGACAATTCCATTGGCATCCAGGAAACGTTGACACATTTTTCTCATTTATTTAAACATGATTCTTGCAGGCAAGAATCCCCCTTCCATCGTGATGGAAAGCTGACTGGCTCACTACAATCACAGGCATGCGACTGAGACACTCATTCACGGCATCCCATTATACACCATCATGACAGAAGCGCTATTCTCTACATTGACATACCCAAGCGGTGGACACAATTAAGACGACTCACAAAAGGCTTATTATTTTATCAGATCAAGTACTTAGGGGCTTCGTTCACGATGGAAAAACAAGCAATTATTTCATTATTCACAGCTCACTGTCTTTGAAGTAAAATATACTGCTAGGCTTTTTGGTAAAATGTGCTCTACAACTGGCACAAGATGAGTCTCCTGAATTCCATAAAGTCCCCAAAAAGTACAACAGTAAAACCAGTAGCTGGTGTTCTAAACACCTTTTGAGTAGGTTCTACTGAATATGGCTCAGAAATCAAGTGTATGGAGTAATAGTTAACAGTAAATGAAAAATAAATAAATATATATATATAAGATCCAATCGATTTTAACAACATAAACTCTCTGGAACCCTATGAAATTACATTTTGCCTCTACAAACACAGGTGAGAGGATATAATGAAATATCTCTAAATGACTTCACCCCCCCCCACATTCGCCTTGACGGGAACCTGGAGCTGCTGTGGTGTCCGGCGCGAAGGAGGAACGAGGCTTTGCACCCGTGACACACGAACATCCACCTCCACACGGCCACTAACAGCAGAACATGCAGAGGCCGTGTGAGGTCTATCGCTGAGAGGCGCCGACATGGCGGTGAGTGCTTACGGACCCAATGAGGAAAAAAGGCAGCATGGTAAAACACCGGATTCTAAATTAGATACAGAGCATGAATTAAACAGTCCCAGTGGAAAATTTCTTTCTCAATACAGAGACATTGTTTTTGTATTTTGTACTATACAAGGCTTTCAAGTGGTAAGGGCATTTAACATACCACAACACCCGCATCCAAACCAGGAGACAAGCTCCATTCCACTTACAGGTTTGGTTGCGTAGTTATGGTTCATTTAGCTTATTTAATGATTACTGTGATGATCTGGTGTGCCATGGAAAATGATTTGCTCATTACCGTTAAACAGTTTTCTGAACATGTTATGTCACTTGCGAAACATCACCTTCCTGTTACCAACTGGCTCAATCACACAAAACACAAGGGGTAAAATTACGCAGAACATACTGTGATGCTGGTATAGTAACACATAAAATGACATAAGCACCATACAGACACACGTACTGACTCCAAGTAGGCAGACAGCAGCGGCCACACTGTGCACGGTGGTCGTGCGTTCATGTTGTGTGGACAGGTGACCTGCACCTGAGCACGGCAGGTGGACAGACGTGTCGTCACGCCTTCCCCGCTCACGTTGTTTGGCATAATCTTGGAAACGTCTCCACCTATACCTCACAAAAAACCCCAGTGAAGTACAGATGTCCTCCTTCATGAGCCGGGAAGGCAGTGGCCTGGGTGGCTAGCCCACTTCTTAAGTGGTTTTTTTTTCGTGAATACTTTGGGTATATGGCAACCTGGTCCCTTATAAGTTAAACAAAATACTGCAGCGAATCTAAATATAACAGCAATTTATCTTCAACTTGAAACGTTAGGGGTCTTGTACATAAATAAAGTTAAATACTTGCGAAAAATGGCCGTAATGTAACCGAAAATATTCACCTCAGAATTTTCGGTAGCAAATACATTTTTCTTGCCTCCCGGCTTCTAGATCGACTGACTTCAGTCATCGAAGAAGAGACTCCTCAGTGTCAAGCACTGCCCTGGATGTAATCTTTAATTCTCCGTCATTTATCTATTGCTACTGCTTCTTGGTTGTTTTGAAAGTCCGCTGTTCCCTCTGGCTTCACCAGGGGTTGGTGGCGGCGGTCATGCCTACCTGTTATTGCATTAATGGTGAAACACAACCCAAGCCTGCGAACTGAAATAGAGAGAGAGATCGAGAGAGAGAGAGAGAGAGAGAGAGAGGGACGGCAGGCACACCATGCAGATTCGTCATGGTCACTTCCAGCTGTTGGGTTGTAACAGAGAGGGGTCTGCTCACTCTCTTCCTCTCTCTGGTGTGACCTGTGTTCCTCCGCCCCCACTGGAGCAGTCGCCCACACGCATTCGCAGCGTGCCGCTCTTGTGCAGATGCCACAGCTGCAGGAACTCCTCAGGCATGGCATGGAAGCCAGTGAAAGGCAGGACGTTGTCGTAGTAGTGGTGGCTGACGAAGTCGTCCCTCAGGCCCAAAGAAAAGGGCCAGAAGCCATAGATGGTGACTTCCTCGCACAGCCCCAACGCCAAGCTGACCAAGAAGAGGCCCGTGGAGAGACGCTTGGCACGCACGCCGCGCCCCTTCCAGAACTTGCCCACGCTCTTCAGGAAGTCTGGGTTGGCAAAGAGCACCGTCTGGTTGGAGCTGATGTCGGCGAGGGCGTGGTAGGCCCGCAGCGAGGGGTCTGTGCCCGGCTTCATGGAGAAGGCCGGCATGTAGATGTAACTAGAGCCATAGGCCTTCATGCTCTCCACAAAAGACTTCCGCGACCACAGCAGGTTCTGGAATCTGGGTCACACATCATCAGCAAGAAAGCTTTTAGGCACACTGCTCATTTACAGCAGCCGTATATTTTCAGCTGATCAATTCTTTCTCAATTTCATTAATTAAAAAATCACACCAGCCTCGTCTGCATCCCGCTCTCCTGCCCCAAAGACTCTCTCATGTTCATGAATTTGAGTTTGGCACCAGAAAGCACTGAAACCCTACAAGCACCATTTTGGGAACAAATAAGGACATTCATTTCAGGAATAAATAGGAGTGTAATAGAGTGTACTCAGATACATTCTGATTCATGAATAACACCATTGCAATTTCATGGGAACACTCCGGGCCAAAGTGAGGACCATGAAGTCAAAGCTTTTACTGTCAAAGTGTGACGTTATCCTGAGAAAAAAAAAAAACATCAGATGCACACAATACCAGCAGTAAAAATAAGCTGAATCCCAAGCTGAGCTGTTAAACGCAGAGTGCTAAAACATACAGTAACTGGCGTTTTTATTATCCGAAGTGCTTGGCGGTCATGTTCAATATCAGACTGAATGAATCACACAAGAATTCAACAAAGGATGCAAAGCATAATGTTCGGAATGCTGTGTTATATATTGCATGGGGTTTTATAATTAAAATAAATATGCAGACTATGCAAATGTGCCAAATGGCGCTGTACAGAGCACTAGGTCTGTATGACGCAACATGGGAATGAACACAAGGCTGGTGGTCTTTAAGAAAAGGAATCCACGGAGTAAACGCCATACCATTGAATTGGATAATATTCCAAGGAACCGAAAAGCAAATGTTAGCAGTTCTTTTTTAATCTTACGATTATTTACAAGATTCCGTGTATAGCCATTGTGCAACCAGGTTGTGTCAGTTTAGTGTGTAGAATTCAGCCTTTCTTACGTGCCTGAGCCCTGTGACGCTAAAGGGGGAAGCTCATTAAATCATTCCCCTGTAACCAATTTGTAATTTAATGTTTCGATCTTGCATTGCGTCTCCGTCAGGCCTGCGGAACAGGCCGAATCAGAGATCTGATGAAGATTCACCACACATCAATTATTCTTGCAATAAAGCTGCTCGCCTCACAAGACGTGGGCTCCCTCCAACTGTCTGCACTCAGCAACACCTCTCCTCCACCAAAATCAGCTGACAGAGCTGCCCTTTCCCCTGACTTTGCAAACTAGGAACCTAGCACACAATGCAACAGGAATCTGTTCCTTTCCTAATAACACTGTAAAGAAAAGAATAATTTGGAAAGAATGTGATTTCCATAGAAAACCAATATTTTCTTACACATACGTATTATAAAGATGTTTTTTCTCTCTGCTTCTTATGTCTCATACTCTCATTTTCCCATGAAAAGTGAACCCAGATACCAAAACCATGTGAATATTCTATTAAATACGAAGAACTGCTGTGCTATTTTAAATCGACACTGGCACAGAGCAGGGTTCTCTTTCAGTTCCATTCTCTTGTTACACTAAGTTGTGTCGAGAGTCACCAGCCGGCTGATACCATTTAGATGGAACCAGAACCCATTATTCTGCACTGCACTGCGACTCCTGCCTGTGACGACAAAGACAGCATGTGGGGGGTGGAGTGTGGCGCAGCAGCTTAGGAGGGTGTGCCCGTAACCAGAAGGTTGCTGGTTCATATCCCAAATTTGTTAGAGTGATTTTACTGTTGGGTCCTTGAGCGACGCCCTTAACACCCAACTGCTCAAAGGACTGTCCGGCCCTGCTTTCTCAAAATTTTGTAGCCCTTTTAGATACAATCGTCTGTTAAATAAATTTATATTGCACTTTATTTCCACTCAGGCAAAGCCGGGCCTTGAAGCAATGCACTGCAAAGCATGCAAAGCACTACAAACCAACTGCAGCTCTATGCTCCTGGGTCGCAACACGAGCAATACACACCTTTTCTCAATGATGCTGGGGTTTGCTGTCACCAAGTGTGTCCTGGTCCCCACGTCTGCTGTGTAGTCCTTGGACAGCGGTGGGAGGTTACACCTACAGACAGACAGCACAGAAAGGGGAACTGGAAGGGCTCCTGTAGAAAACTGATGAACCGCTCTGTAATTCTCAGAAATACCATTCTGCGTATCACAGTTGTACTGAGATATTTTTTGTAATTGTGGCCTTCCTGTAAGCTTTCACAGGTCTGGCCATTCTCCCCCGACCACCAAACTCTATCAATTATGTAGTGCATAAAAATACCAATAGTGTGGCTGTTTCTGATGTCTGGCACCAATATTACCTAAATCAGGCATCATAGCCGTTCTACCGCCAAGTAAAGCTGTAAGTGATCCGCCTGACCCTGTATTCTTGCTGTATATATTCAGTGGCGGCCATATTATTCACTCTTTGGCGAAGCAGCGCGCATTAGCAAGAGGCTGTATTATACACTCAGTGGCCAGTTAATTAAGTACACTGCTTGACAATTTCATGAATTAGACAATTTACTCCCAGCAAAGAACAATAAAGAGGTATGGAAAGTGTTTCAGTTCAAAGGTTAAATGCTAAATTGGTTTCATTATTATTATTCTTCAGGATATATAGGAATTAATCTGCTAGTGGATCAGACCCAGCGCTGGTGACAGGCAGATCTGTCTGACCTCATGATGAAGTCGGCCTGGTCGATGTCCTTGCCACAGCCGCTCCTCTTCAGGACCCCGCCGTTGCCGACGACGGAGCACTTCTTCAGCGGGAGCTGCAACGGCGTCTCCTAGCAACACAAGAGTGCACACGCTGCTAAACGTGTCTGTATGCGGCCGGATGAACGACTGCATAGCTTTGAATCAGTTAACTCCGGCTGCGGAGGTGTAGACCTCACAGACATGGCTGGTGATATTTTAACTTGGAGGTGCTAGACCAACTCACGTGGCCCAGAAGGTCACCAGGCAACTCAATACAACAAGGGATGTTCCTGTGCAATAAGTGATTCATTGTGTGGGTCAGGTAACGTATCTTAAACTTACACTTTGGGATGAGATTGCCATTGTACTGGAAGCTCGAACCATTTAATAATGAAAGCAAATACTGTAATTGCTGTGTCTGAGCTACAGGTCACCGCAACCCCTTTAGCCCATAAGTAGCTAGTGGGGTTTTCAGGATCCTGTATGGCCGGCTTTAATAAACACCACCCAGCGTCACCGGGCCAATTGGCCAGGCCACCTACTCCTGGGAATTATATCCCAGCCACAAAATGAACCCATGTTCCCCACAAGTAGGGAAACAAACAGGTGGCATGGTAGTTAAGGAACCAGGCCAAGTTGTCCTGGGGTGGGGAGGATCCTGACATCAGTACATAGCAAAATAAATATACTGAGCTAACGGTGACATGGTGGTGCAGTGGTTAGCACTGTTGCCTCACACCTGTAAGATTGGGGGTTGAGTCTCCACCCTGACTTAAGTGTGATGTTTGCATGTTGTGAGGTGTCCTCTGAGTCCCCACAATCCAAAAACATGTGTAGGTGAATTACAGTTTTCCCATAGGCGTGAGTGGTGTGTTATTCCCTGCTTTGCACCCGTAGCTTCCAGGATAGGCTCTAGACCCCTGCGTACCCTGCACAGAACAAGTAGGTACAGAAAATGGATGGAAGAATCTAGAAAATCCGTCAGGTCTGCAAGTAGCTTTCCACGAGAGTGTCGGCTTTGCAGAACAACGGCAACGTAAAGAAGCAGGTAAACTGCAAACTCCCTAGGTTAAAGGGGGGGTGGCAGGCACTTCTGCGGGCGGAGCAAAGTCAGGTGACCAGTTCCTTTTATCCTGCAGTCACTCATACACATTATACATTCTCATGTTCCCTCCTGCCCATAGAAATATCCAACTCATGTAGGCCACCAACCCAGAACTTGAGTTCCAAAGTCAGCCCTGTTTTTCCATAGCTGGTTCCCCTCTGATTTTCTCCACAACCCTCTGTGTTGTAAAATCCGTTACCCCAAATAAAGGCCCAGGCTCTACATGCACACAACCAGTATGCCCATGTGATCAGAGCTAGCCACCCAGTGAACTCTCCAGTAACATCCCGTAACCCCCAGTTCCCATGGTTCCCCCTGCTGGCACTGGATGCCAGATCAGTCTAAACGTGGCAGATGGACAAACTCCAAGATTGCTTTGTGTCTCTACCTTCTGTTTTATTCCTGGCCACTGCAGTGGCTTCCTAATTCCCGTAAGGCTCCTTCTGTTCCAATTCACAGGGCTGACGATCAATGGACAGGAAGCAGCAGACGACACACGCTGTTCACATCGTCACGTTCCTCTCCTTCGCTGGCTGCCGTGCGGGAGCTACACTGTAGGCAGGATGACTTTTTATCTCTTTATTTATGGAATGTGCGAGCGAGTCCAGCATCCCACTGTCCAAATGAGTCGATCCCCGATGATGTTTTTAACACTTAACTAATTAGGTATTCATATCTAATGTCCATCTTCCATAAATACAGGTGCAGCACAAGGTCACGAGACAGGGGACACCCTAAAGTGAATACCAGTCCATTTCAAGGTGTATTAAATATCTACATGACAGCAAATGTTTCACTATAAGTAAGTTTCCGAAATTAACTCTGAGATTCGCCCTGTGTATTTTGCATGGGCTGCATGACAAATACTTTTATTAGCATGACACATAACTACCAGCTGGAAAAAGAAAACGTTATACTGGGAAATGCATAACTGGGAAAGTGGTCAATGTCGGCACACAAACCTCTAGACGCTGACACCTAGAAACGACAGGGTAAGCTAGCTTCTGTGCGTAATCCACTCAACAGTAAGCTGTTTAAAAGTGAAAGGAATTTAATGTCTTCCTTAAAATAAAAGTGCAATTTATAAATTTGTTATTTCAAGACCAGCATGGCGTCAACTTTATTTTTGTAAGATTTATAATCGGCAAAGGTATAGTGTAAGAATTACTCTGTGCCACTTGAACTGTGTTATTTCACAAATATGAGTGCTGCTCCATTTGAGTGTAAAAAATATCTATCACACATGATTCATAAATATTTACTACAAATGACAGTTCTGCTTAATTCAAATTGAACCCAGAACCTTGTAGGAGTGAGTCTACAGTGCTATTAATCTGTGTTATTAATGTATATTAATGTATTATTAATGTATTTTAAAGCTGTTAAGGTATGTTAGGATGTTAAGGTATAGTTACGTGCTGCTTATGAATGTTTTACAAATGCATTATGAAGGTGCATTGAATGTATTATAAAGGTATCATGAAGGTGCAGTTAATGTAAAGTGTTACCAAATATTCTAATTGATATCGGAATGGATACAGATTCTTTCTTACTTGTACAAAAAGGGAATAGGTGTCATTGTTCACTGTATGCCAGTGGAATAGCTCTCCATCATACCACAGCACCGTCCCCAGGGGTGTGTTCTCCTTAGTCACGGCAAACATGTTCCGGGGGTCACAGCATTCTTTCAGCAGCTCTCTGTGGAGAAATTGAAAGAATGTAAATAAAAATCAATGACTGCTGATCCACCAGAATGACTGACCATTATAAACTACTTACGGGGACAAACACACAAATTGCATACCTGGGCAATGTTGCATTCAAATGCAAATGCATCTCTTTCTTAACCCGTGACATAATAAAATAAACAAAATAGCTAATGGCTTAAGCAATAGATTTTTTTGCCATATTTGCATACTGCAACAATAATCTACGCCAGCTCTCTAGACATACATGTTTTAGCGACGTCCACTAAACAAATCTCGATAAAAGAAATTCACCCAGAACCCGTTCACAAACTATTTTAGTACAATTTTCATGGTTCATTCTGATGGTTCAAAAGGACACAAGAATTACAGTAGTGCCCAAATGAAACCAACTGTATAAAAAATAAACGTATAAAAAGAGAACACTCGAAAACCAACCAATGAGAAGAAAACAGGTCAAAGGTCAACACATGAGGAGCATCTGCATATCAAGAGACAACCTTGATTTCTGGAAAAAAATGCATCGATCCACTCGTCGGATTGCACATGGAAAATGCACATTTTACACGACTCAAAAAATCATGACTCACAGCAGTTTTATTTGTTTCCTACCAAAGGCCTAAATATTTGCCCATCCGAAGAGTGTCCCACCTAATGTTGGAGAAGACTAAAAATCACTGGAAGTGTATGATTTTATTTCGAATTGGGCAGCCCAAGCTGCCAGGGTTGCTGGCAAACCGTAATGTATCAATTCTAAAGCAATATTACCTGCAAAACATTCGTTATAAAATTAGTTGCCAGCGAGCTGGTACGCTAAGCTTTAGAGAGCATACAGTAGCCTACAAACAATTCAACTGCAGTCAAGTTCTTTTAAGTAGCAAATTTTAGTTTAAAAAGCACAAAATCTGCATCTGAGAGCATATCTAAACAATAACTACAGTAACCCAAGATACAGCAAAGTTTATTCGTGGTAATGGATGCGTTTCACCAGTCTTAACTGACTGATGGCCTCAGAGAGGCAGCAAAAGGACAGGCAGGGCAGGCAATGGCTTGGGGCCCCGAGCTGGGAAGGGGGGCTCCCAAGGGTGGTCCATTACATAGTACATTGCAATGACAAATCAGCTTTATTTGTGAAAAATGAAAATAAAGGTCTTGTGTTTATTAAATTCTCTTTGTTGATATTATAAATTTACATTTCACAGTAAAATAAAGGTAATTAATTTGACCATGTTGGGGGAGGGGGAGTTGGAGGGCCCCATGGAGATTTTTTGCCTACAACCCCCAGAGTCCCTAGAATCGCCTCAGGATGCACTTACCCATTATCTGTTGCGTGTCCTTAAGAGTAAGAAACACAATGCGTACTGCAAGCCCTAATGTTACAGCTTTACTTTCCCAAATATACAACTTGCTGTTTGAACAGATAAAAATGGCAAATGACAAGAAAATGAATAGAGAAATTTGCCTGAACTATTTCAGGGAAACCCCGAGGTTAACAGTCGATAGAAACGCTGAAAATTGGATATTTTTTCCTAGGCCTACTGAAAAATAACATAGCAAACACATGGCCACAACACAGTTTGACCGTGAGTACCATTGTCATTTTATGAATGAAGACTTTCATGAAAGCAACATGCCACGTATGGAACAACTCAGAAAAGTCAGAAATTGTCCAGTTCATGTCCCCAAAACTACTAATATAGTAAAAATTGTCTCACTTTTAAGGTTGACTAAATATGTTTATGGTCGTACGTCCTACCAGTGATAAACAATGTGTGATTGTGTGAAACCCAATCGTTAAGCGGTTAAATGTCGCATCACGGAAAATTAATTTAATGTACCTATCGTTTCGTGTAATCACCCTATACATCATCTTATTATTTAGAAATACAATTGTAACTTCAGATTTTTTTTACTTTAATTACATTCTAAGCCACCAAGACACTGTTTTACTAAAACCTACGGATAAACAAACATGACTTCTGTAACCACTTATTCTGAACATACTTTTAAACTTTTCAGCAGCGCTACATGTTAATAAATGTAAGTAACATTTTCTTGTAGCCTAATTACTACTAAATATCGCTACAGGAGGTATAAAAAGTAAAAAGTAACCACGCCGATGACGAAGGTGCGGCGTAATGATCGCAGTTATTACTCTGTCACTAAATGTACAAAACAAGAGCAAAACTAAATGGCATTTAAAATTACGCAATTTGTACATGTAGTACAACGAAGATACATCCCGGAACGTTCTGTTGTCGCATAATTTCTTTTAATTCCAGCGAGACGGACTTCTTAACGGTAGGAAATATACCTGAATAAATGGATGCTTGTTTCGTTTTTCTTCCATGTTTGTCCCTGCTGTAAGACTTTATTTACAATCTCCTTATCGCTCGGGAACCTGTACACCGGGTATTTGTACATCCAGCACAGCACGATGACACACAGTGCCGCAGATACAGACAACTTGCTCCTATGCCATCTTACAAACATCATTATCGTAGAGGATGATATTATTAAATTATGCCTTCAAAGTCATTGAAATAAGTATCGGTGAAGGCAGTCTTCAAAAATGGCAAAGTCCACATCGGCTGTTTAATTATGGAGTGATTTGATTTTTTTTGTTTTCCATGGAAAAAAAATGGGAATCGGAATTTGAGTCCAGGAATTATTTTCGTCGACACTGACAAAATCCTCGGTTTTTAGCAGAGCCGCTCACTCCCGTTTTGATTAAATGCACAAGATTTTAGTTGGCTGAACAAAAATACGCCATCATCAAGCAATCTTTGTGACCACTAAAGCAAGGGGGGGGGGGATGCATTTTGATCCACAGTGGCAAGATACTGCGTCTTGTTATGCTGCATCCCGTTATATGTATATACAAAAATCCACCGCAGCCCCGTTGAGAAGGACAACCCTGATCCTCGTTGCCCGTCGACAGCGTCTGCACATCGTTTAAAAACCCAACCCCTCGCCGTTATCCAGTCGCCCTTGCGCTCTCCCCCCGTCTCTCGGTGCCCCCCCTCTCTCTCTCTCTCCGACGGGCAGATCCGCAGCGGGCTTCCAACGGGAACAAAGCGCCGCTTCTCTTCTCTGCATGCATGCCCTGCTACTGCCCCAGAGCGGGGCGTCTGCGGACGTCTGCTGCCCTCAGCTGGGCATTTCTCCGGTACTGACCGTGACTGGCAATTTGTGATTGTGCCGTGATGCTGGGAGCGCTGATAAAGTTGAGGAGCCAAAACCACAAGTTTCTAGATAGCGCAAGCTGATGGTGCATGAGGCTTCCCTGCAGAGCAGCCTATATATAGGGCATATGCTCTCTCTGAAGAATGTGCACTTTATACCCTAAATATTACATTATATCACAGCTGATGAAAACTGATGATGTTAGTTATCAGCTAATAATACCCACCGTCCCTTTACTTTCTCTGTCAAAAAAGATGTATTGTATAGTAAATATGGCACTACTAACTTTAATAAATGTCCCATAATTTTGCAAATAAATCTTTATCTTTGACAGACTCGCATCCCCTCTTGATGTAGTGATCTCTACACGGAGCTCATCTTTAATGGCTGACAGATGAGTCAATGTGGATTCAGTGACCTATTTGGCCTAGGTTACAGATCTGTAGGCCTGGACGTGTCACATGGTTTGCACTGATTAGTTTCTCAGTAACTCCCTGTGAGATACTACAAGATTAAGACAGTGATCGACGGAAGTGTCACAGTTTAGAGCTGGTGTATCCCACATCGGCCACATGCTTGTGTCTCTGGATAGTATGTCGCTGCACTGTGGATAGGCCTTCTGCATAGGCCTTCTGCATACCGCCTCCCCCTCATTTCTTTGGCTGACTGATGCTGTTTATGGAACGGAGAAGTTTCTCCAAATGTACTTCATAAATTGTAGTAGTTCCCACAGCCATATAAATACCCCCCTCCCCCGGGTATTTCATAGTTTACACAGTTTTTTTTTCTCAATCAAAACATTTCGCCACAGGCACAGAGTCTTGTCACAGGCATGTTGTCAACCCCTAGTATAGAGCCTAAACTATAATTTCTACCATCTATAATTTTAAAAAAGAATACTAAGGGCAGGCCCCATCAGTTTGATAGTCATTTAACAATTCGATGCAGGAGTTGTAAGTTGTAAGGAACCAAAAGAAAAAAAAAAAAAACACAAAAATGAACTCACCAGAAGTGTAGCTCTCAAAAACACAAAAACGAACTCACCAGAAGCGTATTCAGAGCTACTTAAACGCCAGTTAAATAGACCAAACTGAGCTACTTAAGTATTCACTCTGACGTATAAGGTAAATGTGCTCCTAATCTATTATCCCTTCATTACATTGACATATTTAGCTGTCGGATGAGAAATATCAATTACTTTTATAGTGGCATTAACACACAATTTTTCTCAAAGGAATCAGTGACTGAAAGCTGAGGCTGCAGGACTTGCACTCATTGGGACTTCAAATCACAGACTGGTAGATTTGTCCATGCGTCTTCCATAAATGCTCTTCCCGCTCCAGGGAACATCTTAGATGTGATGGCACAGACTGGGGGGCTGCCAAAGGAAGAGCCACTCACTGCCTGGTTACCGCTGGGTACCGTATTCGTTCCATTTGGATTTAAGGAGGCAGCGAATAACAGCATTGCCCAAACATTATGGGATTTTTAAGCCCCATCCCTTCCCATAACTGGTGGTAACTGTTAAAAGAAGTTACAATTAAATCTATTTTTTTCCTAGGAAATATTTATACATCGAATACATTTTGATATGGCCAATCCTGAAATGTAGTTATTGGCAATACTTTGCTTCACAGACTGTCCTACTCGTGATACATCGTTTAGTGAGAGTGACAACCTCAATTCATTTGGTGGATGGGAATGGAAAAGCCTGCAGTGCACTGCCCTGCTGGAAGCACCTCACAGCAAGCTGAATAACCCAGACTGAACTGCAAAGGGACACACCCACACCTTTTAAAGATGGATACAGTCACTCAGACACTTCAAACCATAATTGTCACTTAATGGAGGAAGCATAACCACTGCAGGACTTTGTCACCTTTTAAATAGAACTTTATTGTGCAAGATTAAGAAGGACTGGGCCAAATAACAGGGAACGTGTCCATTGAAAAGGTTACCATGCTGCTAAGTAGAAGAAAGCAACAGCGCCCCCTTCTGTACATTCAAGTCTTACGCTGATTGATCCTGCCTGTTCTGCACTATTCACTAGGATTACAGGCTACAGACTTACTCCCAATGGTTCAAATGGCTCATGCAACTAAACACAATTTACTAATCGCTCACTTTATTATTTTCCTTTTTTTTACAAAAATACCCATCTGATTTTTTTAATACACATTTACACAAATAAAAAGGCTGCTTGTGGCACCTATACTAAAAAAAGACTGCATTTTCCAGCATTAGACAGAATTAAAAAAAAAAATATATATCAAAAATTCAGTAGTACACAACTAAAAATGAAATAAAATTCTGCGGCCGCCTTAACCATGAGAACAACAGTGCACTTTGCGACACGAGTTTCATTACATTTTTGGAGTATGAGCTTCTCAAGCAGGGATGTTTGACAGAAGAAAAAACACTTCCTGTCTTCAAGAGATCCTACTTTAAAAAGTGCACTGAAAATATATATATATAAACGAGTCGAGTGCAAGTGGTACAGAGTACCCACCGCACCTCTCCACGCAGGTGAAGCATCCCTAATAGCTACGTCGGGGACATCTTCATCCCGGAAAATGACATACGGCTGCCTCTGTTTTGTGTGAAGGCATGGAACGTCTATGGGGGCTGCTTACGGACTTGGCACGGGCGTCCTCTCAGGTGCCCGACACGGCACTCAGTCGCCAGGTGAACATTCTACGAAAGCATGGACAATTAATTGAGGTCTCTGACCTGTGGAAGCCCAGACCATGAGACACTGAAACATTTGGACACCCGGCGTGATCCTGATTTAATAAAAACAAAAAAAAAAAAATCAATCAATAAATTGAGATGTCCACACAACTTTCACAGAATCCACCTGGCCAGCCCAGTGTCACAGACTCTGTGGTCATTTTTTTCCCTCAGTATTAAAGTAATGGTGATTATGGAGAGGCATTGACCTTTGAGCACTTGTCCTGAAGGTCAAAGACAGCCACAAGTCCAGAGTTGGCTTGGATAGCACATCTGCGTGTGTGTGTGTGTGTGTTCTCTCTACGCATTGGCCTCTGCAGCGCCGCTCGAATTCTGTATGCTAGATGTCTGAGGAGGTGCAGATGCCGCCAACGCCTCCGCCTCCGCCTCCGCCTCCGCCTCCCGCACGAAGATGACAGCGTCGCCGCTCACATTGATAAGGCACTGAGCCTGGGGGCAGAGGAACGCAGTGTAAGTACAGGGAGGCAGCCAGGCAGTAAGGCAGGTGCTCCGATATGCCTGAGGTCCACCTGGTTCTTGTTGGGGTTCTCCATGAAGACGCACTCCTTCATGCTGTAGGACACCACGGCATTCCCTCCCAGGGCCGCTACATGTGCCCGCACCATGGCGAACACCTCAGCGATGAAACAGTGAAGAAACCCACTGACTCCCCCTTCCTGTGGAGGACAGACATAGACACAAACACACTCACACTGAATCTCTCCAGCACTAAACGATGCTATCAAAAACAAACATTTTACAAATGTAACCCTAATGCACCAAGCAGTTCACCCAGATTAAATAAAAATCACGTTTACAATTTCAATTAAATGAAAGAGTCAACAAAAACCTTTAACCAAGTTATGAAAAGAAACACTCACACATTTAAGCTGAATACATCAGAGACTTATTTATTCAAAACAGGTCGCGAGCACAGCAATTAAAAGACTTGCAAACACGCCTCTTCACCATCATTTAAAAGAGCTTCAAATTTCTTGCCACAGGCAGAGCGCCGGAATGTTGAAGCATTGAATCTGTGTTGAGATCTTGAGAATATTGACCAATGTGAGCAGATTAATCCCATCGTAAAGGGAGAGGTGAATTTCAGCAGGACAGGTCTGGGGGTTCCTGCTGGCGTGGGGATTTAGTTCACTTGGACGTGGCACTCACCTCCCGCAGTGATGTGGTTTCCCGGATGAAGAACATGTTGATGATGCCCAGGTACTTGATGATTCGGGTACCCGGGAGGAAGGAAAGCGGGGTCATCTTGACCACAGAGACCGTGCTGCTGGGGAACGGCCGCATACAGCGCAGGGACCGTGAACGTCCCTCTGGTAGTGGGCTGCCTTTCTCCTGGGAGGCTGCTGGGGGGGGGGGGCACACAGGGAGCAGACATACAGCCTTCAGAGGGTGTCATGAGAACGATGATCAGATGTTAGTCAGCCATGGTAGCATGTACAGAAAGAGAGAGAGATGGAGGGAGAGCGCCATCTGCTTCGGTGTGGTGAAATGGCTGTGTGACAGCATTCAGAAACCATCTGAAGCCTCAACGATGTAGCTTAGCATGGCCTGCCATGGAGGAAACGGTATGCATGCATAGCATGCAGTACATGGATAGAAAGGAACGAACAGATGGGGGCGGGGGGCGGGGGGAGGCGGCACGAACGAAACCAAACGAACAGGAGGGTAATCAGACGGCTACGCCTTAGCAATGATCAGAGAAGAAGACAAAGGAAACACAAAACAAGTCGTCTGCTGAGGGAGTACTGTTTTGGAGGAGCGAGAGTGTGAAAGATGTTACATTTCTTAAAATGTAACCTTACTGTTTATAGCTTTGATGCTTTTCAAGCCACCAGCTAGCCAATCAGAAAAGCCTACAGAGAATCTAAATCGTGCGGTGCTGGCTCATGTTTCCAAATTCACCGAAATCAACTAAACCTTTAAACTGTGCACAGACAAAATTTAAAATAATATTCTTGATGAGCGGTGACTGCAGACTAAATGACAGCCGAGCCCAAATACGTCTAGCCAGAAGCAGGACAAGCCCGCGTAAGGGGGCGTGTCCCCAGCTTTCACACTCTGTCAATCAGCTGTGCTTGATCGGTAATGCCATTTCTGGGGCAGCAAGACTCCGTCCACCACCATCATGGCAGAGGTAGATTACAGAGTACCGCTGGGATTGTCACCAGAGTGTGCTAGAAACAGTGTCCTCCTACTTGTCTTAATTGATCCACGTCTTATGGCCTGAGCTTTCAGTTTAATGAGCTCTATCCAGGTGCTGCATCTCTCTGCAAAGGAACTGTAATCAACTGAGGTGGCTGAAAGTACACAGACAGACAAAAAGAAAGAAGAAGAAAACAAAAAAGGAAAAAAATAACATGCATGACATTTGGCTATTTGCCTCAAATCGCTTCGTCAGGAAAGCACTATCTGTCTGAGAGACAAAAGAAAAAAAGAATTTAAAAAGAATGCCCTGGTTGTAGTGCTAATGGACGCATGGGCAAGCGGTGGGGGGAGGCTTACCTCTGGCGGAGGTGTGGATGCCGCCGCCCTCTTGGTGCCCTGTGGACAGGAGGGGAGGACGCATCAAGGCCTTACCCCTAGCATGATAGCATTGTTTACATTTAAATTGTGTGTTAATGTCGACATACCTTGCTTTTTTATTTGTCTTTTTAGCCTGTTGTGTCTATCACTGCACTTCATGTATTTTCGTAGCACCGTGGCCTTGGAGACCAGCATATGCTGTTACTCTGTATGCTTGATGTGGCAGTAAAGTCCAACATGACTTGTCTAAATGTGCTTCTGCTAATATCCAAGACCATGTGACAAAAAAAAAAAACGGCATATCTAGAGTAAGTGTCAGTCGTTGCGGCTCACAGACCGCGTGAGAGCCTCCCACTCTCTAGACACTGACAGGCATGGAGGTCCGGGCGGGTGGGACAGGACAAAGCTGAGGTCTTCACTCCTCGTCCTGGTATGTTCTCATCTAGAGCACTTTGGCACTTGACTACACTGATTATTCGCAAAGCCTAATTTCACACTCCTTTTGTGCACAGAAAGAGAGTAGGAAAGCAAAACCGGCTGCCAGAAGCAGGAGTGAAAACCAATGGAATATAATGATGGATATTACTAGCTACACCTCCCCCCTACAGTACAGCCAGCCCACAGTACCTGTGCCTTTGCTGGGGGAGAAGGGCTGTGGAGCTGGGGTCTCCGTGCACAGCTCCAGTGGGAACTGAAGCTGCTCCTCATTCTCTGATATCACTTCAAAATGAGAGAGAGAGAGAGAGAGAGAGAGAGCGCAATATAAGGCAGGGAAGGATTTGGGAGGCAATCAATCCTTTATCCACCAAGCGCAGGAAGGAAGCTTTCAGCAGGTCCAATCTGCTCCCACACAACTAGCACAACTAGATATTCTACTATTAACACTCATAACAAAACTAACTGGATGCTAAATGCTAATCTCCAGTAAACAAAACCAAAATTACTTTATTCGACAAAAAAATTAAAATAAAAATAGAGCCACCTTTCATGACTGCCTTCTCCATATTTGCTTTGCAGTTTTCTTGAGCCTGCTCCTTGTCAAAAGTCATGGCAACAGCAGTGACGCCCACCTGGTGGAGACAATGTGAACTGCTTACGGCGTCTCTCCTGAAAACAGGCTCTGGCCCATACCTTCTGAATGAACGACATGCCAGTCATGCATGGTGAATTTACATGGTTCCTTCAAAGACACACAGCCAACTACAGCAGCAGAGAAATTCCGCTGGAGAAAGTCCCAGAACAGTAATAACTAACAGGGTTGTTGGCTAAGAAGTGCAGATTGTGTACTAGCGTTGAACTATACAAAAGTTTAACAATGACACTGGATATACAATTTCAAATCAGCTAAATATGGGTTATTGCATTAATAGCTCCCCCAAGAATCGACCAACACCATTAAATGTTGGAAGTTCTATACCCTGGCACAAGGAATTTTTGCTTTATAGAGCAAGAAAAATGACTCATCATAAAACCTTTGCATGAACTTCCAGTATATGCAAACCTGTCCACACATTTGAATGCTTTTGAAGTTCAAATTTTAGGTCTAAAAAATTAACTCATGCTAAGTCAAGGCTTTTAGCTCCTCTGGGTGCCCTGCGGTCTAGGAGCAGAGCTGGCTGCTTACTGCTGTGAGCTCACCTGAATCAGTTCCTCCTCTGGTACAGCCACAGCAAAGTTCAAATGGCAAAGGCAGCAGGGAACCATGGAGCGCAGCTTGAAGTACAGACTCTGGAAGAGAAAACGACGCCATTGAGCACCAGCATTAAAGCAAAACAGCCCTAATCATGGTGCATAAAAGCTTCAGCTAACAAGTACATTAATAATAATAACCTTTTATATTTTCCTTCAGCACATCACTTCCTTGGTGCATTATAGATTCATACACCTCCTGACAGCCAACCCACACACATCTCAACCATCTTTCAGAGCTCGAAGGACACACCCCTTGGGATCCACATCATAATTTCATTCAGCAGTCGCATAAGTTCCTGGGACTGGTCTCACCTTGAGCAGATTCTCACAGAGGTCATTAAAAATCTTGTTAAGTCCTTGGTTGGTCATGTTAACATTGTTCAGCCGGAATACCCGTACCGAAGTGAACATCTGAAATAAAATGGGGGTGCAGGAAAAAAAATCAATCACTGACATCTTTTTTGGTGCCAAGCTCTTACCTGCCAAGCACTATGGAAAACAGGAAGTCTTTACCTGTAAACTTGATGTCCAGCTGTAAATCCCAGGCATAATCTCCGTATTACAGCTGTAAAAGCCTAAGACAGGGAGTACGCAGGTGAGCAAAGGATTTAGAGAAAACTAAACGCTCATAGTAAATGTGCATAACGATCTGGGTAAAGCCTGATTACATGATAATCTCCTCTTCAGCTGGCAGTGCATGAAGTGACAAGACTTAAGAAGTTCTACCGAAGACTCATCTTTGGATCAGTGAACTTCATGCTCCAGGAACAGACAGACTAGGGTTAGTTGCTAGACTCAAATCTCAGGATGCCTTTAGCCAGTGCTTCTCAACTCTGTCCTTGAAGACCCACATTTTTCTTCCCTCGGAACTCATAACAAAACCGCACAAGGTATTTGGTGCTCTTGATTATTTGGTTCAGGTGTGAGAACTGGACTGAGAAACACAATGGCTGATAGCTTTTCAAAGATAACCTCTCAAAAGCAAGACGACTACTCAGTGGTGCCTTTGGTATTTAAAGTCCCGGTGACTCACTAGTTGGTACCATGAAATAGTCATAAGGTTTAGACTGCCCCAACCACTAGAGGATGGTCGAGTTTCCAGGAATAAGACTGCCTCAGGCCAGCAATGTGTTCAGTTGGGGTATTGAGGCTGGTTGTGGGTGGGCTGGACTTTCAGAGCCTTGTGCTGCTGCTGAACACTTGTCTGGATCGAAGAGCTGCATCCAGGGACCCCATGCCCTGCACCCACAAGGTGGCGACGATGCTGGTACCTGATGGCATAGGCGCATCGGTGAGGAGGGAGTGGATGTCTTCCACGGCATCTGTGTCGTCAATCTGTAAGAACGAGAGATCTGCTGTGATGTGTGCCTCAATGAATAGCGTTGATGCACCGCCAGTGTGACATCAACGCTTTCAAAGATGACAACAGAAAGACTTACTTCAAGGACAAAGGCATCCTTCTTTCCGTGTGATAAGTCAAGCTCCGACACCTCATCCGAGCTTTCTGAGTGCGACCGGAAAAGTCGGGAACGTTGCCGGGACTCTGGAATAGGCGACCCAATCACCTCCTCGATGATCTCCTACCGGCAACCCAGACAGAGAGGAATGTGAATGCCAGCAGCAATAATCCATTCTGTGCTCGCTTTTTCGGACGGGGGACCTGACTAATCCCAGAAAACATGCCTCTCCGTGTTGTCAGCCAAGGATCAGAAGCTTGAAATGCAGATGCAGTCATCCTGTGGAATGCTGCCGTAAGATTTGCTTTTCATAGCTATTCGGTATGGTGGCTAGTGAGGGACACATGGGCTCAAGCAGCCATCTTGTAAATTCCAAGATTATATATATATATTTTTTTGCAAGCTGCAGCTTGGTTTTTCTCTGTTTCTCACTCACAAAGGGCTTCTTTCTTGCTTTATGGGTCTTCAGTCCTTCTAGGGGCCTGACCTGAACTGTCCTAGCAGTGCACTTCACAGCACTCAATGCTTCCCCATTCCTTTTGAAGGTCACTTGAGGTCATTCTCCGATTTATGAGGCACTGTCGGATAATTTGACAGTCATCTCTGGCATTAGAAAGTTGCGCCTGCCCTTTACCTGGCTGGTTTCTGGTTGTTCCCAGTGTCTTCTGCTTCACCTTATTCATGTCTACTGCTGTCTTAGAAATTTTGAAAGCAACCTGCTGCTCACCGTAGCCTTCTGCCAGAAGATCCGCAATTAAACCAGGATTTAAATATGCAGATTTGCTTAAAAGTATAGAGTGGTCTTTATTCTACTGCAGTATATGTGTATATACAGTGAAGAGTGGCCCATTTAATGTATTCTATATTTATGACTACACATCCACCAGATTATCAGTCCCGGAACAATGCATGTCTTTGACGTGAGCAACCAATAAATGCAGGAAGCAGTAAGAGGCCTTCTAAAATATTTTATGGGCTACAACTTGCTGGAATAAAACCTCTGCATTCCTTCAGATTGAGATCTAACCGAAAAAGTTGCTACACGGACGGTAATTTCATGAACGCTCCATACACCTTCCTGAAGAAGACATGATCGTTTTTTTCAATTTCATTTAATTTCCATTTCAGTAAAACAAGACATCCCCAACTCCACAGCCATGGAACATAGCTAGACTTGCACAGAGGATGACGATGACATCATGAGCCAGCAATTTTCGACAGTGAATTTATTTTGGGGTGACCCTTTAAAAGACATCCAGTAAGAAAGCCCAGTGCAGTAAAGAATTATATAAAAGATGATACTGGTATTTAAACTAAAATGTTTCTGATAGAATATCTAAGAAACACAGCCACAAAACTAGCAAAGTGAGATGTTTAACCCCACTAGCCTTTAATAGGATAACATAGATATACTGATTTATGCATAAGTATGTTCATGCTTTCATGTAGAATATCAATGCCTCTGAATGGGTCTGGGTCCCATCCAACAACTTGGGGGGGGGGGGGTCATGCAAAAATAATGGAACTCCTCAAATTCAAAAAAAAAACAGAAGAATTAAAACATTAGCAATTCACCCTACAACGTCTGAACACGGAATGGACATCTGACGATTCTGTGAGGTCAGCCCACAGCTGAAGTAGCTGTCCTTGAATGACCTTGTGTGTATAAATATTGGGCATTCTGGACCGCTAGTGCCTCCCCGGGAAATGGTACAATCCAGAGCCCATAAAAAGACAGCTCTCGCTCTCCAGGTCTGGGAGCTGCATGGCCACTCACCTGGGGGTGGATCTCGTAGAGGTCCTTGTTTTTGGCAATGGTGTCGTTGATCTTCTTCTGCATGTTGGAGATATGCTGCTCGTAGGTGATGTCGCTGGGCGTCTTTCCTGCTATCTGGATCCCCCCCGGAGCGGGCAGGGCCATCAGGTACACCCCTGTGGCAGACTGAGCACACGGGGCAGGTCATGTCATGCCATCCTCTTTTCAATGTCCAGTATCACTGTTTTTTTTTTTTAAACACATAAAACCACCTCCATCTTGAGATAAACAGTTGTCACATTTTACTAAACAGCAGAAGCAGGAATCTGTTAAGAGCAAGGAAATAAAAAGGTTCCGACATGCCCCCGTGGCGCCGTCCTCACGACCCCTGACCCCAGGACCTGCTCACCGCCAGCCCCACCAGCATGTTCTCGCCCACGCTGATCTGCACACGCAGCCCGAACAGGGCGTTCATGCCGCGCAGCTTCAACTTGTTCATCAGCTGGGTGTGCAACTCATACTCCATGAAGGGCAGCAGGTTGCTGATGGCTGTGGCGTTCACCTCTCCTTGGGCCTTCTTCTTCAGCCGGCACAACCTGTTGGGAGGGACGGGATGGGACAGGGTGATGAGGCGGCTGGGGGCTCTAATTCAGCTTCAAGCTGAGGGCCATTCTGAGGTAAGATGGGTAGCTCAGAGGAGAGTGAGACTTTTTGGACATAAAGCTCATGGTACAAAATGAACAGTTTAACCTTTAATTTCAAAGGTTTTCATTAAAAGGAACAAAAAAAATGCTGAAATCTGTTAAGGTCAAAGCACTTTCAGCTGTGCTCTTCCAGTGATATTCATGAGAGCTCTGCAATGTTCCTAAATACCAAGCTAAGCTCACACCCCTCGCAAACGTCACGGGGAGCTTCATGGCCCGGAGCTTACCTGGCCTGGATGAGGCCACCCTTGCCCATCACTGTCGCCTCCACCGGCAGGTCTATGGTGGTGAAGAGCACATCCGGCACCTTTTGCCGGCGACAGTTGTAGCAGTACGTGAGGTGAGCTGGGAAGGGCATGTTGAGCTCGTCGTAGGGAATGTGACAGAAGCCACAGCTAGGGGGCGACGGATCCTCCAACCTGATGAAATAATGCATTGCTGCCTGATCAGTGTATATATTTACAAGGTAAATATGTAACATGTACAAGGCAGTGCATGACTCAAATAAATCCCAAATATGCACAAACATGTAGAGAAACAACACGATTCATAAGTACTTTTTTTATACATTTTATTTTTATACATTTTATTTCAAATTGATGAAGCAAAACAAAGCATTAGCGCTTAGAAGTGTTTTAAATATTGGGGTTGGGTGGCCCATAGGTGTATGGCAAATATTTCAAGTTTGAATTTTAAAACAGAGAACCTCTCTTTTCGTGACCTTATATGAGAAAAAAAACGGAGACAAAAATAAGTAGTTTAGACAAAGGTTTAGAGCACAGGTGTCAGACTCCAGTCCTGGGGGGCCAGAGCCCTGCACATTTTTGGGTTTCCCCTCGTTTAACACAC
>JAODKC010000001.1:11705397-11723635 GCA_026777985.1 Mormyrops attenuatus
TCTTCTGTTAAGTCCTTGCAGTGATAATTTCAAGGTTTTCATAGTTGTAAGTATTTACTACTGTTTATTTCACATTATCCCAACCTTGTAATAAAAGTCTCCTTCAGGAAGCTGAAAATCCACCCCCCACCCCCCCCGGGGCCCCCCCCCCCCGGCCCCCGGGGCGGGGTGGGGGGCCGAAAGTGGGAGGGAGTATAGCAGCGTGCGCCGGACGGAACATCAACCACACACGAAGTGCCCCGCCCTGATGAGTCCCTCAGGACAACTCCAATACCTCGCTCTCCGGAGGGCAGTGGGGTGTCATTCCGGAACAGATCAGACCCCCCCCATCCCGTATGGCTGTTTTGGGGTTGCAGCACAAAAGAAACTGGAGGAATGCAGTAAATCCTTCCTATGCTAATTAGCTTTGCATTCCCTAAGTGTGCGTTCGCTCGTCATGTCGGACTGGTCCAGACTGCCTCCCGATGTCCAATCAGACGCTTACCTAATTAACGGTGAAGCCTACCCTAATTAACCGTAATCCCTGACATTAATCATTATGTCAGTATTATCTAAAGCTTTTATTTCAGGAAGCGTCTTCATAAAGTCAGCGGCAGAAAGTCGGAATCAGTCCTATGAGCCGCCACCTCTCATTTGCCGGATGTTACGCAGTGTCCCGGCATTCCCCGTTGTCATGGAATTGTTTTATCCCATATGTGAAATTCACCTTGCATGCAGGAGCATGACGGGGAAGAAAACGCATGCAAGAGGAGCACAAGGCGGCTAGGACGTGCATGTCCAGGACCGCTATGTTCAAGTGGTACAAAACAAGTAATAACATATAAAGATCCATCTTCTACATACAACTCATGAAACTGAAGGCATCAGGAAATTGGGGGAAAATATATCTTGGGATACAAATTCATCCTGAAAAAAGATGTATTACTAAAACTACTTGAGTAATATTTCTGCTCATTAGATAGAGCCATCCATCTGAAATAACGGCTGTATACATGTATGGTTTAAGCTGTATACATGTATAATACATGGCCTTCTTTGAGATTCCTATAATAGGAGTGGTATGTCTAAATGTGCACACCCAAGACATACAGCGCTGTTCAGTCATGCAGGTGCACTGGGTTCCCCCTGCCTCATACTTACTCTTTCATTTCTCTGGATGGGGAATTGCATGCAGGTAGGACAGCTGTAGGGAGGCTACTTAGTTTATCCAGCGTGCAGGCCGTCCCAATGGCTCGCACTACCAGGCCAGACTCCCCCTCCAGGTCAAAGCACTGCAGGTAGCCCACCACTGCATTGCCTCCCATCTCCAGCACTTTCAGGCCAATCTTCCGCTGGAGTTCGCCTGAAAGGGGACCGTTTAACTTACATTTATTCAAAGTAATTTACACGTTTGAGAAAACAGTCCTGGAACAAATGAGGGTTAAGGGCCTCATTAAAAGGTGAAGTCTATGGTGAAGCCACACTGTCAACTCTGGAATTTGAAACGGTGACCTTCTGATCACAAGCACAGCATCCTAACTTGCTGAGCTACATTCTGCCACCAGTTTCATGGCTGCAGGAGGACGCCCAGCAGAGGACTGACTGTGCCACTCTGTGCAGTGCTAAAGAACACTGCTACGTTTCGGGCTGAGCTAACTTCGCACTTTTTGGAATGAGTAGATAAAAGCCACCTTGCCTCTGGTCTCCGAGATAAAATGGAATTTCACAAAGCAGAGGCAATCCCACCCCGGAGGCAGGTCCGGCCTCGTGGTAGTGGCCTCCCGTACCAGACATCAGTGAGATGAGCCTCTGGCGAGCTTCATTGGACGCCCGAGGGGTCCGAATGCGATCGATCCACTGGTACTCTGGGTCTTCGTTCACCACCAGCTCCTCCACAAACCCATGCACCATCACCACCCGGTAACACCTCGGGATGGATGTAGCTAGTAAGATAACCATAGCGTCATTAACATAAAATACTGGAGCGATGGCGACCCAGTTACACCTGATTAAAATCTTAACATGATTTTCTCACTGATCTAAAAAGAACATGAACGGGTGTCTTTTTGTAAAGTCGCAAAATTACACAATCTGTGACTTACTGCAAAAGAATTTAACTCCACAGGACGATTGTCTGAAGCGATTTAAGTCGTTGAAGAGGTCCACCTTCACAAGAACATTGATTTCCCCACGAATACCTTCAAGAAACCCAGACCATAATGCAAACTGTATAACCACAGGCAACATGACAAATCATATCTGAGCTTCAGGTTAAAAGCATATCAGTGAGATAATGAAACAGACTAAGCACAGATGGACTCACCATGAATTGTGTCATAGATGGGAAACCAGCCAGAGATGACTGTAGCAGCTTCACATGATAAGAGGGGATCTATGTCAATATAGACCTTGCCTATAGCATCATTGGCACTGTAGGTGTCATGGTCCAACACTGTAATCTGCAACGGCTCGTCCTGCAAATCCTCATCGTCCACCTGATTTTGAAATTTCAATGAGAAAACAATCCTTACCTTCAACAATTTATCCCATCGATTTTAAACAGTTAGTAATCATACACCGGAAAATATGTGCAGAATACGTTACCGTGCATTCAGTTTTTCATATTTAATCATTTGTGGGGAGGAGGAATGTTAACAAGGCTTCTTAACAGCATTACTGTAGACAAAATATAGCAGGCAAGGTAACAGCACCAGTCACGTGGCATCTTTAACAGACCGTTTTGTCAGGGCACTGCTGAGACCTGATAAGTACAGCTCAAATAAGCACCACCTAAAGTAGTATGACCCTCTGGAAAAAAAATTACCTCAAATTTAAACCACTCTGAGTTCCACTGGGGGTTCAACGACTTGGGGCACACGTCAGTTTTGAAAGTCGTATTCCCAAATTTCACCTGTGAATGACATTTCCCCACCACATCAATATGTACGAATAACCATCTTGAGGATGTCAAGGACTATTAGCTTTAGTGACACCCACCTCAACAAAGGCATCCGTCAGATCGCTGGCCCTGTCCATGACAGGCAAGTGGCGCCCAGCCACAATTTTGGCCTTCAGCTTCCCAGGCATGCCTGCACCTAAATAATGAAATGAGCACGAAAACGGTATTGCTGCAACAAAACCCGTATAAGCACTAACGCATGTCGCTGACCGCTTAAATAATGCCCGTAAACATGTGGGCGGGTCGTCAGAGATCCAAGATTTAGAAAAACGTGGCAAGATGCAGTTAGGCGGCTCATGTAAAACAACATTAAACATGTCTTTTAAGCACTGCATTTGCTAAATGTCTACATAGTGTTACATGTTTCAAATTCTGTGTTAAAGAAATCTACTGTATTCCTTTCTCCCCACATTCAACTAAGATAGCTCGACGTTAATGCATCCAGAAGCCCCGTCATAAACCTGATGACAGTGAAGAAAATTGCCAGTTGTAGTCTAGATACTGCACCTTACAGTCACACAAGGTATAAGAAAGCCAATCGTGTAAGCCATGTGCAGCGTGATTTGTCATTTTAAGTGTATTTTTACACATTCCGATTACTAAATGAACAGAAAAACTATTTAATGTAGTCGATTGTGAGATCTTCCACGTATTTAGGGGTAGCCTATTAGTTGCTTATTAAAAAACAAGTGAACTGGATTAGGAAAAACTGATTTAGCGGTCAGACTAGCTAACTTGCTAGGAACATCGCCGCTGCATTTCATGTTGAAGCTAGGTAAATACACGCCTGATTATCACAAAACATGCGTCTCATCACAACACAGAATCGGACCGACTTACCACAAAACTCTTACCTAGGAGGACTTCGTTATTTGTAATAGCTCAGCTTCAAAAGCCGCGCTTCAATCTGACATTACTGATACTCCACCAGATCGATCTCGTCTTCTTTCCCATAACATGGGCGTACGCGGGTCTTGGGGGGCTTTTATGCACTCTTGCCTAAACTGTATTCAGCCATATCACAGTTGTGTACTGTATCTTATGCCCGGTCTGCAAACGTAACAGAAAACGATTAAACACGAAAAGATAATCCAGTCAGAGATCATTAGTACGGCATTACTCCAGCCTGTCAAACGTATTACTTCCGGTTCATTGAAACTACTTCCGCCTGCCAACGAACACTGCCGTCTGAATGGGCACGATAAATGATAATAACACACATATTTTATATATGAGAAATCAAGTGTGTTTATATACTTCTTTCTGTACATCTTTATAATTTGCTTGTTTGCAGGCCAGTCTATTGACATACCTCCTTTTATACCTTATGCATACTTGGGTAAATTTGTGTATCGTGTTTATTTATGTTTTTTCCTCATTCTACCAGTAGCTGGTGTCATTAAAGCTATTGTAATTTCTCAGTAGAAATTCAGTCTATGGTTAAAAAAGTAATTTCTGTGTTGTATTTATATGCCGTCATGCCATTATCATCATTGTTGTCCACCTATGCAAATGAATTATACTGTATATGTATATACACCATATTTATTAGCTGTTAATAATTTACCTGTCTTTATTGTGAAATTTGTGTTACCGATGTACATGCCGAGCAAGTGTATAACGAAATGTAAGTCTGTGTAAAGTCCAAAGGGCAGCGGAGAAAAGGACAGACAATGTAATACAACAAAAATGTTTTACATGAAAGGGGAAGTATGGGAAGTATGTAAGCAAAATCGTGTAACCAAGTACCAAACCATAACTTCAGTTTACAGAGCAGTAGTAATAAAGAGCGAGCCAGGCGGTATGGACATTTACCCAGTGGATCAGGGCGGGAGTGGAATAGAAATCTTCGGGTACAGATGGTTATATTAATTTGCTCGACAGGTTAGCTGGGCTATGAATATTATGATTTTGTTTTTAACTTGAGACTCTGCATTTTGATTACGTATGTTCACTGGGGGCTTGTGACAGACAGTGAAGATCAGTCCTAGACGACACATACACATCTGTGTTTTCAAATATATTGTTTAAGGTCACATAGTTGAGCCCAAATACGACTTGTTTGGCGTATTATTTGTCCTAGATTTCAATACTAAGAATGCATATTGTCTAAATCATAATCTATGACTAAGATCCCATGTACAATAATATGAGTTTTTCTCTAAAACGTTAGTTTGTTCATAAATTTATTTTATGAAACTAATACTTAAAAAATCTGTATTCTAAAATAAAAAGTAACTTTACTTCTTACTATATCTGCTCCTGAAGCTCAACAAACAGTGCATTGTGCTAACAACACAAAAGTTGTGAATTTAAATCGCAGGGGATACACATAAATTATAACTCTCCCCTCTACTCTAAGTTGATTTGAATGAAAATATTAGATGAGTAAAGTGTAAATTATGTGTCATATCTGGTTACTGATTTAAAAATTGACCTCAAAGGCATTACTTGTTGAGATTGAACTAAAGTTTAGTGGCCTTTTTTTTGACTGAATCAGATATGGCTATACTGACTGTCACTGCCTTAGACGATCTGAGACATAGCCTACTAATAGGTGTGTATATATTTAGTGTGTGAGGCTGTTCTTACCAGGAATTTTTGCCATCCTCAGAAGCCAGCTGTGCCCTTTGTGCCAAGCTGCCAGCAAGCCGCATGAAGGTCACGGACCAGGCTGAGTGGCCAGGATAGGGGCTAAATCCACCTAAACAATTTAATATCCAGTAAAAACAAACAAATCGGGAATATGATCCATCCAGTACCATTAGGTTGTTTTAACCACATTCTTTCTATTCTCTGCACTACCCAGTAAGTCTAGTAATGCATGGTCATTTTGTGCAATATATTATACTTAAAGATTGGCATCTTTAAAATAGTTTTCAATGGTGTTACAATTACAAATGTGTCACTATGCACATTTAGCTTGTTTGTTCTGTTGCCTTAGATTCAGTTTGTTTGTTTTTTTTTTTGGTCTGATCTGTTTCACAGACAGGGAGCATGTCCGGCCTCACTACATAAAAGATATAGCTGTAGGAAGCATGCATTGTCCACAAGTTACAAATGGCTGTATAAGGATTACCGACTAATGGCATGAGCATCTGCTGCTGTCTGCCACGAGTGTGATGACAAAACATTTGTCAGGGATTCTTTTAAATGACCTTTCCATGGGGAAACTGGAATGTGTATCAGTGGGTCTGTTTGTACTGTGAGCCAGCGTGCAACAACAATGGAACCGAGATATAAGCCTGGAAAAAGCCATCTTTTAGAATTCTGCTTTTTTTCTGCAATATATTTATTATTTTTTGAGGTATTATTTTCAAGCTGCATTTTAAAGGGTCAGATTTTGCATTTAGTTGTATTGCCGTAGCATTTCGAATTCATATTTATTGCTTTATGTTTGTATGGAAGTAGCAAATTGGGCATTGCATCATTTAAAATATGGCATTAATACTTTATCGAAATCACAGAAATATTTTGTTCTTTGGAATTTGGGGGAAAAAAAACAAATTAGTTCAGCAGTTAATTAGTTAAGAGTAGAATAATATTAACCAATTATTTTCTAAAATTAATTTGTAAATCTATGACCTGTTGATTACTCAACATATCACAGTATATGGTACTTCACTGATCCCTGGAAGAGGTTTAAGATTATATTATACTGATAGTCTACCAATGACATGCAGACAAAACAAGCAATTTAAAATGTCTTTTCATCCTTGCCAGCCAGTTTGATTTTATGCTTTAGTATGGTCTGAGTGTCCTTGCTCTTTTGCGTGCAGTCATTTGTGTTTAACGTTCTTCAAGCTTAATAAGATTAAGTTTTCCAATGATTCGATAAATCGGGTGCCATGATTTATGACACTGGTTCTCCGACTGGATACACCATTTCAGTATTGTTTGATGCTTGCCAACAGGTCATACCATTCCATTTCTATTGTGCTATATTTACTGTCCAATAGGTGTTCAACCTTAACGACCCACCGTACCCCAGCCCCTTTTATTGCTATTAGTGCTGTTCCCTCATATCAACAGGTGACAATTTATTTTTTCTTTCTCAGGTTCGGCTCTGCTGGATTTTCCACTAATTATTCAGTTGACTACCATCTCAGTGTAAAAGGCTTTAAATAATAGCAAAGGTTTATTTTGCTTTGTAGAGTTTTTGTAACAGTGCATTTTAAGTATTCTTTGGTACTTAATCTGTTGTTTTCTTTCAAAGGGTGTCACAATGTCTGAGTAAGTACACCTTTCAAGCAGTGACGTATATGATATAATATTTTATGATGATTACCAAGTGTAGCAGTGATTTATAATTTCCCACTTCATTTAATTTGCACGTTTGATGATATGGTACTGCAGGAGCAATGCATCTTTTCATTAGTTTGATTTTGTGGTCTTACAAGTGCCTCTGGTGTTAAATGTGTCCACACATATTCTGAGCACTTTGGAAAACGGTTAAACTCGATAAATAGGAGAATAGCATTTGTATCATGTTGTTATCCTGCTTTAAAATGCATTTCAAGTCACCTGCATTTTGCTAATATTTTAATTACAACCCTTGTGACCTGTAATTACACAAATAAGTTCCTTTCAGACCCTCAGATGCATTAACCTTGCCCTCTTTATTTCTGCTGTGTACGTCTGTCTCACTTGTCTGTTCCATTGTCTTTATCTTCAAAATTGAAATGACAGTGAGGTAAGTTTGTATTCAACATATTAAAACATAACCGAAGTATTATATTCTTTTGTTCACATATATTCTCATACATTTCAACACATAAGTAACCCACGTGGAGAAATGTTTATAAAGTTTAGCTGTATTTAGCCAAAATATATCTGGAGTATCTATAAATCATTTTCAGTGAAATGCAAATATGTATGTAAAATATAATATTTTTGAAATGCTTTTTTTTTCTGCCATACTTTGCAGTGTAATTTATACCATTGGTGGATAGTACCTTAGTAGCCAAGGCATTACTGGTGACTGCTTGCGAACCTGTTATACAATCACAGCTTTTCTTGCAACTTAACATGCAACCATCACATTGCATTTCTGGGAAAAAAAGACGAGATACTTGTGCCTCACACGGGCATATTTAACGGTAAACCATTGATCAACTGCTGCCTCCATTTTAGATTATTCAATGAATCACAAAGTTCAGGATGCCAGCTATTCGCCTGGGCACACACACTCACACGCTAAAGGCAATTCAAAGATACCAATTCACCAAACTGCGCACTTATACACTGCGGGGAGGGGGGGGATAAAACACATAAACTTCACACATGGGTGAGGAGAATCGAACACATAACCCTGGAGGAAAGGGGGTACAGCGTTCCCCTCTAAGCAATGACACTGTGCATAAATTTAGTGATTTATAATTTAGTGCTTAGCCCTGTGTGGTTCATTTCCCGTGACGAGATGAATGTTACTCACCAATTTCTTTCCCAAACAGACGCGCAGTGTCCCCCGACCACTTCATCCCAAAGGGGAGGCTAAGGTACATTTACAATCATAAAAATTACCGAAGTAAATTTAATTCCATCCACAACACTGCAGTTAAATTAGTGGTGGTGTCCACTATTAAAAACTGCCCTCAATGTTACTTCAATGTTACGTCATTTCAAACGTCATCAATATTGTGTGTGTACTTAAAATTCAAAATCATATATTTTTTGATGATAATACCAGTCACCATTTTTTCTGACAGCCAAAGTCGAAGATATCAGCCTCCCGTAGGCTTTCTCTGAAGGTGAATGACTAGACCATGCCAGCCTGCCCCAGGAAAAGTGTTTCCTTCTAACAATCTTTACAATACAACCATTCTTAACAATCCACTGATGACATCATATTATCATACAGTATAACATATAATCTTCTGCTCAGATCTTGCTCCTGACCAGGGCCAAGGAGGACCTGGATAAGGAGATGTTGGAGAGGGATGAAGAGAAAGTGCGGTATCTGGGTGAGAAGATGCCCCCTCTGCAGTTTTCAGGCCTGTCGATGGGGGAGTTGCAGGTGAGAGACACCACAAATTGTCCATTGCTGAATGCACAGCACAGGGGCTCAGTAATGGCTGGAAGGAAGGACAGGAGCACAAAGGTGCTCAGCAACAAATCATGGCTCAGAAGACTTACGGGGATGTGTTTGCAAATGCATGAATCCCACCACAACTCAACCAAAGGCTTAACTAGGGCCCAAATGCTTATGTGGTTTCTTGGTTTCTTCATACAGAATCTTTGCAAACAACTTCATGAAAAAATCAACGTTGTGGACGAAGAGCGGTACGACTGTGAGGCGAAAGTGATCAAGAACAATAGAGATGTATGTATTTCCCAACTTGGGCCATTTTGTAGTGACTAACGCGTCTTTTGCTAAAAAACAAGGTAGTGTTATATTGTGTGTTCTAAAGATGCATTTGTGGTCTTAACTTCTCATTGTACCGTCAATGCAGAATTTGTTACAATGCATTCACAATCAATGAAAAATGAACTGACATTTAATTACACACACTGTTCCTCACGGTTATTTTGTGAAAATACGTCTTCAAAAGGTGGTAAGTACTGGTCTCCCTAGATAGTTAGAAAGTGCTGGTCTCCTTAGGTGATCAGTAAGTGCTGGTCTCCCTAGGTAGTTAGTAAGTACTGGTCTCCCTAGGTGATCAGTAAGTGCTGGTCTGCCTAGGTAGTTAGTAAGTGCTGGTCTCCCTAGGTTGTCAGTAAGTGCTGGTCTCCTTAGGTGATCAGTAAGTGCTGGTCTCCCTAGGTAGTTAGTAAGTACTGGTCTCCCTAGGTGATCAGTAAGTGCTGGTCTCCCTAGGTAGTTAGTAAGTGCTGGTCTCCCTAGATGATCAGTGAAATTGCCATATTGCTGCACAGGAACTTTGGGTCTAATCATAAATTTTAGTTTCTAATAAGCTTATAATAGGGGGTGCCAAGTGGGTGGAGATATTTCCTCAAGAAAAAAGTGCCATTTGGTGATAATCATCATGGGAGACCCCCCCGCCCCCCACGCTCTGTGAATTTTATTGGCAAGATTTCAAAATAATGGAATAGCTGTTATTTTGAAAACACTGTATACCACGATATAATGTCCGAATTGTATGACGGTATGAAAAATTAGATATCGTACAAGCCGAGCTTCTAGCCTGTCTTGGATCTTGGATCTATCTGCTTACCAACACTCGGTTCTTACCTGACTCAGATCCACGAGCTGAAGCTTAAGGTCCAGGACCTGGGTGGGAAGTTCAAGAAGCCGGCGCTCCGCAAAGTGCGCGTATCTGCCGACGAGATGATGCGCGCCCTTCTGGGCTCCAAGCACAAAGGCTCCATGGACCTGCGCGCCAATCTCAAATCCGTCAAGAAGGAGGACATCAAGCAGGAGAAGGTGCCGCTCCTGGGCCGTTTCATGGCCTTTAAGCAAAAGAGCTATATAAGAATAATGTACTCCCAACATCCTTAATTAAATATTCAGCAATTAGTATAACTCAATGAGCACTGATCAATAAATGCATCCATGGAGTGGAACTTCAGCATCTAAGCAGCTAATAGCCAACTGGCCTAGTTTAGTAAAAGATGTAGCCTGATATGCAATTTTTTTACTAGCCAGCAGGTTAGTGTTCAGATTTTTTTGTCCTTGCCCGCCATCTAAATTATTCCCTTCAGGCTAGGTCCATAGCCAGAGATAAATTTTGTGGGGGTCTGGCAACCTTACCGATTTTACCAGTCTGGGCACGGGGGGAATACCACTCAAATTTTGGGCCTGTTAAAACTAATTTTTTTACTACCTGGTTACGTGTCTGATCAGTATTTATTTGGGGGTGGGTTCAACCCTGTTATTTTACTATGTGCCTACATGGCAGCTTCAGGTGAGAGAGCAAACTTCATTTCCAGCCAGGAATGCACCCCTCAACAGTTGCATCTACCTTCTCTTGCAGGTGCTCACTACCGAGGTTGGGGACTGGCGTAAAAACGTGGAGGCTATGTCCGGTATGGAAGGCAGGAAGAAGATGTTCGATGCTGCCGGTGGCCAGTGAGCTTTGGGATGCACGACACACTTCAGTAAAGACTGCAAATGCATATGAATTAATAAGAAAAAAAGAGAAGTGTTTATTTTATCTCTGGGTGTATACTACAGACAATGAAATCTTAGCACAAAGGCTAGGGGTGTGCAGAGCTGTGTTCTAAAGTAACTGAGATGTACTTTAGCGTAGCTACTAACTAAAAGGCAATAAGAGTGACAGGACCTTTTGGGTATCTCTCATGTTTAGTTTGAAACGCAGCATGAAACACAGTGCATGGAGATTACATGGTATATACTGTGGAGTCAGGTACAATGGTTAACTGAAATATGATTTAGAACTACCCTTGAACTAATTGCTAATAGCCTACACTTCAAACTGTTAATGCCATCAAGGTCAGAATGCAGCTAACTAACATGGCCTGCCCTGGATCTCTCTTAGGAGGACCTTTGTAGCAGCTATAGCATTTTACATTGTGCTTCACTGTCCTTCTTTCCATTCCTCATTCACCCTTAAGTGAACCTTGACTCAATGGTGTAACAATGTTTAATTAGATGCCGTGAGAAGGATTCCAGCTTTTCAGCAATAAACTGCAAAAATAAGGGAAAATCACTCAAAAGTCCCTATAGATTACAAACGTTTAACATTTTCAGGCTGTTTATTATATGATCATACCCTCAAAGGTTGTTGAAATGAAACAGTGTTTACAGTACTTATATAATAATTTTAAATCATATAATATATAATATAATTGCTGAAAATAACTGAACTGCTAATAAACACAGAATCAGTCTTGGTCTGGTGTTTTATTTTAACCTAAGCACCATGCATGGATTCAGGGCTCAATACGTCAACAGCACTCTCAAAATAAAAACCACAAGAGAATTCAGCTCTATAACACTGAGGCTATTGGTACAATGTGTAATAAGGAGAACAGAACCAGTGTTAAACCCATAACACTGACTGGCAGGTCATGGGCTATTTTTAGTGCTTGAGCAGCAGTGATGCAGTTATGGATGCAATTCTAGCCATCGGCAATAGTAGGCTGTGAGAGGTAGAGAGGGGATGGTGGTGCAGACGGAATGCCGGTAGGGTTGTCACTGAGAACCCTATGTCTGTGTAGGATAAGGGTGCTGTCTGTGAACGACAGTTTAAATGTCTGACCCTGGATGATTCCTGGTATTACTCCTATTTTTGCTCTTCCAGAAGCATTTGCTAAAGAGTAGTATTGTGAGTAGTATTGCATCAGCATTTCACTAACTCTCCATACAGCAGTATGATTCGTCCAGAAGAATCATATTATGATCTGAATTAAATAGCACTGAAACAATCAATCTTATTTGGAACCGTTTTCAGAAGTGAATGTGGTTTATGATGCTGAACTGCATTAATCTTGCTGTAGATATGGATGCTTTCACTTTTGACGCCTGATTTACTTTTGTCTGATAGTCCAACAAAGGAGTAAAGAACAGAAGCTTATGTTAGTGCGTGACAGCATCAATCAATCAATCAATCAATCAATCAAAATACTTTATTGATCCCTAAAGAAATTATATGGTTACAGTTGCTCCAGGACAGTAAGAAAATAGTCAACAAGTTGAAACACCAGTGCAAGATAATACAAAGTAAATAAATATTCTAATATATTACTGAAATAACTAAGTAAAAAATAAAATTGAGTTTAAGTTCCCCGGATCATAGTGCTGTGCTATGTTAATGGTATAAATATTTAAATACAGTTGCTGCAATATATACCTATACCTATATGGAAGTGTTGTACAGAGAGATTGCCACAGGAAGGAATGATTTCCTGTGTCGTTCAGTGGTGCATTTAGGTAATCTTAGCCTCTCACTGAACGTGCTCCTGTGACTAGTCAGCACGTTATGGAGCAGGTGGGAGGTATGGTCCAGCAGTGTCCTAAATTTGGACAACATTTGCCTCTCTGACACCAGCTTTAGAGAAGCATGTTCATGTCTCACCCATACTTTTCAAACTGCATAATCCATCATTTCTAATAAGCTTATAATAGGGGGTACCAAGTGGGTGGAGTCACCTCTCCACTATGATCAAAGCCAATTCCTAGACAAAGAAATAAATATTGGGGAATTCCATGTTCAAGTTTATCCTAAATTATATATAATACATTTACCGGAGAAATTCAGTGACAGGTGTGAGAAAATAATTTTCACCGTGTTTAAAATGGTGGTTACACATATATTACCTATGTGTCATGTTTATTTGCATAGTTAATGCTCAGTTTGGTCCATCTGTGTGGTGCTTCCTGTTAATACAAGTTTTTTTTTTTTCCTTTTCCAGAATGTTCTTATGGTTCATAGTGTCCTCCACTAAAATCTGCTAACTGTGCATGATTGGCAGAAGAGCAAATAAAATCTATTGAGGGTGAACTTTGAACTTAAAACTGGTGTGACAGGGAAGATAATAGAGAGAAGTGAGAGTGTACAGTCGGTTGTTAAAGTACAACTGGCACACTAGGTTATGCCTCTTCACATGCATTTTTTAGGGTTGCTGCTAGTATTGATGATGAGGTTTGTAAGAGGTTAAGCAATGGTTGTAAACTACGGGATAAATGTTCTGTACCATCCTGTAAGACCTAGAAAAGTACAAACCTATTTCTTTGTTCTTGGCCATAGGCCATTGAGCATTGCTGCCACATTGTCCACTTGTCGATTAATCTGCTGCACTCTGAGTTGGAATCGAAGACATTTTGTCTTCTTTTCTACCCAGACACATTCGCAGAAGTTCAGTGTTAACCCCACTGTTTGAATCGTTTTCTGTATGCTGCGGGATGGTGGATATGGTCCTTCCATGTCATGCTGTAGATGACTACATCATCTGAGTAAGCTGCAAAATAGTCTTTATATCCTTAAAGGACATGGTCTGTTAAATGCTCCAAGGTGGCTGGCAGTCCATGAAGACCAAACGGCAGGACCGTAAAATGATGTAGACCTAAATGTGATGTGAATGCAGTTATCTCCCTTGACTGCTCATCCAAGGGCACCTCTCTGTATCCTATATAATGGGCTATAATATGCAGAGCATGGCCAGTTCTCTGTAATAGTTAATCTATTTGTGGCGTGTTTGAATACACACCAAATTGTGACATAGAACTGACTTTCTGAAAATCATCACAAAGGCATATGGAGGCATCATTTTTTAGGGTAATAACCTGTGCGCTGCTTCACTCACTGAGAGAGGGCTCAATGATGCCCGGTCATGATTTTCTCCTTCACTGCAGTAAGTTTGCTGACATATCAGTGCTGCACAGAGGTGTAGTGGTGGGTATATGCAGGTAAACCATTTATACCCACCTCTTTACAAAAGAGATTTTTGGTATACCCAGAGGATAAGTGTGTATACATAATTATATAGTATAACAGTATACCCACCTACTAAGACACCACTACACCACTGGTGGTGCATCATTGAGATGTATAGTATCTATTACAACATCAGTGCCTACTGCCCTAGAAAAGAACATGCCAAACGTGTTCAACGTCTGAGCTCAGCTAGTGCTGAGATGGCGGGTGGCTTAACAATGTTTTCTTCATTTACTTCCTCATAGCATTCTTCCACTTCCATTTTAGTAAGGGTCCTGCAGGTTTGGTGTCACTCATCACTGGAGCCTCAGGAGGTGCCCATCATCTCCATTTATGGTTGTTCCTGCTACAGAGCACCTGCGCATGCCCAGTAACAACCGGCAGTTTTAAAACACGCAGAGAACGATGCCTTCGTTTGGGTCCAGGGAGTGTAGCGCACTACCGAGAGCACAACAACCTGAAGACACGGAAGAAAATGATAATATAGTAAATAAACAGAAAACAGACAGGTTAAACAACGTGATCATGATATGTGAGTGTTGGCATTTGACGGTTTCGCTTATGTAAAATGAATGTATAGAATACATAGAATTACACCGGAATTTGTATATCTGGATTAATGCGTAAACGTCAAAGTCAGCGTTACCCAATCCGATCCTCGCGGACCCCCAGACAGTCCACGTTTTGGCTACTACGGGGAGCTGGGACGGAGCAAAAATGTGGACCAGCTGTGGGTCCCCGAGGACCGGATTGGGAAACACTAGTTTAATTGGTTATTATGAATGTGTAATTTTTTTAAATTAAACCGGAATCTGTATATCTGAATTTCTGCATCTGCACACTCCACTACTAAAATAGACAACGGCGGACCAAGATAACATAGGCTAAGTAAAATTTAGGTTAAATAATAACTGGCAGTTTTGAAATAACCCTAAACGCAACATTTCTCAAAACAAATTAATCAGCAAATGCGCCGAAGTTCACGTAAAATAAGGACATATGACAGCATCACAGCCGAGCTCTAGCGTCTTAAATGGTGAAGTATCACTGGGGTTAAAGGCAGTGATTTGTTACAGGTTACTATGGCTAAGTTTTGCGTTATCATTTTGTTGTACTCCATTTTCATTTAGGTAGTATAATACATTTACCGGATAAATTCAGTGACAGGTGTAAGAAAATAATTTTCACCGTGTTTGGTGGTTACACATATATTACTTATGTGTCATGTTTATTTGCATAGTTAATGCTCAGTTTTGTCCATCTGTGTGGTGCTTCCTGTTAATACAAGTTTTTTTTTTCCTTCAGGTATTATTTTAGGAAGCATATAGTCATTTTGCTAAGTGCTACCTTTTGAAAGATTGAAAGACCCGGACCGGTAGCCAAGACGGAAAGTTATGCTTTTAAACCTGACGTGGCGCTTTTGTTTTAACCGGCGCGGCTTTTGTATTCTTTTCGGTAGTGGATTAGTACCAGAACGGCCGTTTCCCACGCCAGTGAACGTCAAACGCCTTTAACCGCAAAGCAAGACGTACTTCGTCTTACGCAGCCCTTTTGTTCGCGCTAATGCGCCATTAGTGTTAATAGCAGCAGCGAAGCTGACACCCTCAACCAAAAAGCCGTAATGTTCCTAACAGAGTCGCTGCTCTGTCCTGGAATCCTATAGCTGAAAAGTTTTCAAACGCATTATGTATTTTATAACATGTTGGATAAACAGACGTAGTTTATTTGTGATTTCATGTTCGTTGAAGTTTCCGCTTTTTAACAACTGTATAAAGTAATGTTATTTGTTACATAAATCAACTTAGGTGAAACAAAAATGAACGTTTTCATGGTTGCCAAATCTCAAGTATTTGGCATGACACGCTTTCAGACTCACGCAGGAAATCTTACGGCAAATCTATATTATTCCATTATAAACCTAAAATTAGCTACGTCAAAAGTGTATTTACACGGTTAATACAAAAACAGACTATGTACAAGGTAAGAACAGTTACATATGTGTGCAGACATCTCGAATTGAAAATCTCACTCCAGCCAGCCGGCCGAAATTCTATATGTCACGTAATTTATTTGATTTGACAGTCAGGTATTGAGTATATGTAATGTCGCTACAATTAATATGCTACTTAAATATATATCACACTAAATAGTTAGACTGTGATCTTCCGGACCTTTGCTTCAAGAAATTTTCTCTAACTGGACCTCTTTAAATTTTAGTCGAATACCCGTGCAGTAAAGTGTCAAGCAGTGACAGGTTTCAGTATAACCACCTGGCAATGTTTATTTTGCAGAATTCACACCAGTGAGAGACCATATTTATAGAAAATGTCATGATGCTGTTGTATAGTGACAACAGCATTGTGATAATAAGCAATGGAAAATAGTTAAGGTGAAAGTTATATGTAGAAATTTGTTGTGACTGAAGAAAGACTCACTGAATGAGATACTCAATAAAGAGTCTTTTTAATACACAGTGATCCTTGTCTGAAGCCAAACTGTTTATTTTAAAACTTATTAGGCAAGTGGAATTCCTGATGATAATTTTCAGCAAAACTTAGTGATAAAATGTAATTAATTTTCTTTGTTGCGCAAAGTAAATTTATTTAGGGTGAAAATGTTACATTAGCCTGTTGCAAGCAATAATATAAGAAATACAATTAACATTGTGTAGAAATCTAAAGCAATCAGAAAATATGTGGATTTTGATCATTTTACTATGCAGGGAAGTAATAATTTAAATAATCTTTAGTTATTCACTCTGAATAAAAATGACAAACTATTGGCCATTATATACAGTCCACTTTACCAAGCTTAATGTCCTGTATAGCCACATTTCTGACCAGTGACCATCAGGAGCATCTTATAAATGAAACCAGTCAAGTTGTTGATTTGATCAGATCCTATATTATCTAAGGCAACTAGGACAGCCTTCCCAGATGTTGCTCTGAAAAGTGTACCATTTGCCATCTTGGTAAATCTCACACTTAAGTAAGGCAAAGTAGTTCCCAATGGAGGTTAAGTCAGGTGGTGAAGGGGGTCAGGTCATCATTAGATCACCTATCAAGTCTTTCTTGGCCAGCCTATTTATGGAATGCTTTGATGCATTAATATCATTAAGTTTTTGAAAGCTACTGACTTCTTATACCAATGTTTAAAGAAGGTGTCTTCTAAAAATTGACAGTAGATCTTGGAGTGAATTTTTGCACAAAGTTGCAAGGGTACTACAAGTTCATCACTAATAATTGCAGCCCACACCGTCACTCCTCTACCACCTTGTTGGCACTTGAAGAAGGTGCCCATCTACTGGCCCATCCACCAGGTCCATATAGAGACACTGTCATCTCATCTGTCCACAAAACCTTTGTAAAATCAGTTATAGATGTGTCTGTGCCCATTCCTGACATTTGAGCTTGTGTGCCATGTTGAGTGAAGGTTGTATTTGAGCCTTTGTAATACAGTGACACACTGCACCTAGTATTTCTGGAGATTCTGTTAAGATTCCAGTTTTGAAAAATGGTGGCACTTGATGGTAAAGGGTTTCTGGAAAACTCCCATTTAATTTAAAGCAATCATTGCAGTTAATTTATGTCGTCTCTATACATGCTCACTACATTTACTCCAAACAGAAAGTATTCAGATAAAATAGTGAGCATGCTCTATTTTTAAACAGTCCATTCTTAATTCTACATTTATCTGGACTGAAAATATTGGTGTGTGTCACAGCCCCCTCGTGAGACTGCCACCTCGCTCGGTGAATTGACTGCACCAGGCGGTGGCCCCTTTAAGAGCCTGTGTCACCTTACACTGAATAGTGAGTGTTTCTCGCTTGTCAACCATGAACATAAGAACATAAGAAATTTACAAATGAGAGGAAGCCATTCGGCCCATCAAGCTCGTTTGGGGAGAACCTAACTAATAGCTCAGAGTTGTTAAAATCTTATCT
>JAODKC010000001.1:11723735-11740381 GCA_026777985.1 Mormyrops attenuatus
GTGTGTGTGTGTGTGTGTGTGTGTGTGTGTGTGTGTGTGTGTGTGTGTGTGTGTATATATATCCCCAGTGACAAAAAAAGTTAAGCACTCAGCAGTAATGGTCCGATTTGGATGCAAACTGGTACACGAGTAGACTAGCGATGGGTATATAAATGATTCGATTTGCAAGGAGCTGGCATGTCTAGTCACCCGTAACAAAGGATGCCTCGTAGAGGCATTTGACAATATTACCAGCACTTCATGGAGTTTGATAAGGAGGATCGTTGTATTGGGTGCCAAGTATTACAGAACCCCATGACATCTGTGCCTGCCCTCTGGACACAGGTATTGAATTCTACAACACTGTGTGTCGTCCCGCACCGTGTCTTGTCAACTGGCATCAGCCGGACTACAGATTCACCATCCCATGCATAGGCTACAGTTAATACCAGTGCAGAGACAGCAGCGTTTGGGGTGGTGCCAAAACCAGGAGGCATGGACTGACGATGAGTGGAGTCGTACCACATCAATCTCAGTTCTTCATTACCATGGATGACTGTCACGAGTGCGTATGGCGAGGAGAGGACCAATCCTGCCAATGTTGTGGAGAGACACACCAGCGTTACTCCTGGTATCATGGTGCAGGGAGCCATAGGGTACGAGGTCATGTTGTGGGGAGCCATAGGGTATTACGTCATGTTGTGGGGAGCCATAGGGTATGACTTCATGGTGTAGGGAGCCATAGGGTATGACGTCATGTTGTGGGGAGCCATGGGGTATGACTTTAGGTCATCTTTGGTAGCGATTCGGGGGACAATTATAACACAGTGCTATGTCAGTGACATCCTGTGTCCGCATGTCTTACTCCTCCTGAGACAGCATCCTGGCACAGTCTTCCAACAGGACAACGCCTGTCCATACACAACACGTGTGTCTATGGACTGCCTGCGTCATGTTGAGGTCCTCCTGTGGCCAGCCAGGTCCCCCGATCTTTCTCCAGTCAAACGTGTGGGATCAGCTCGGACATCAACTCAGATCCAATGCCAATCTGCAGGATCTCGAGGGCCAGTTACAACAGCTGTGGGCTGACTTGCAGCAGGAGAGGATACAATGGCTGTAGGACTCCCCACCGTATCGCCGCATGTACCCAGGCCCAGGGGGGTGCCACACTGTACTGACATGGGACCAGCAGTGTGCCCATACTGCCAACTCTGTTGCCTGTTTGAGCTGATATTATAATCATTGCGATACAGTCACATGACCTTTCACCACGTGCAGATTCATTTCATTCACACCACTCCGTCTGGGTGCTTAACTTTTTTGTCATTGAGTGTATATATACATAAACACACACAAAAATAAATATAAAATCTCCCTGCTCCCTCCAAATTCTTCCCAAATAAGATTACCCATTTCATCTGGAGAATGTGTTGGTGTCAGAGTTTGAAACCTTCCCTGTGAAGGATAGTTAAATCTCACTTTATGCTAATACTTCCTAAAATCAGGATCATCACAGCTCTGACGGGGTATATGAATGGTAGGGGGATAGATATTTGTATGGAAAGAAGAAATTCAGCACAATTGTAGATTAAAAATGGGCTGCTGTACTTACAGGTTGTTAACCATTGTACTTTTTGTTCTAGGATGGATACCGCAGTTTGGTCATGCCTGTTATCCTGCCTGTTGCTATTCATAGCTGATACAAAACATCTTCAGCAACAAATGGGACCAATTACATGCAAGGTTTCCAGGGCTACCAGCATGTACCTCTCTTACAAACACCTTAGTAAAGTTCCAAGAGACTTGCCAAGAAATATTCAGGAGCTGGACTTGTCTCACAACAACATTTCCAGTTTAAATGACAAGGACCTGGATGGTCTGCCAGAGCTCTGTATTCTGAAGATCACACACAATGGTCTGTTAGACATTTCCCCATCTGCCTTCCTGGGAAATATTAAACTGCAGCTCCTTAACATTTCCTTCAATGCTCTGAGAACCATTCCAGATCTTAGTCTGCCTGATCTTCGAGTTCTTGACATATCAGAAAACCTTTATGGATCTTATTACTTAGGAAAATCCTACACAAGTCTTTTAAATCTTGTATTTCTTGCACTTGGAAGTCCTCAAGCAAGATCAATAAATTTGACTGACTTTGCATCACTCCATGCAATCCCTCTCCAGAGTCTGAAATTGAGCAGTGGAGTTGAGATGAAATTGTATGAACCTGGATCTATTGCTCAGCTAACAATGCTACAAGAGTTGACTCTTCACATGACATTCTGTGAAAACCCAGAGATATTCGAAAATATCCTGCAAGATCTGAACAAAACTAATGCGGAGAGTTTGACTCTGGTAAAGTTCGTTCCTGATATTTGTAATGTCTCCAGTGGCATCTTTGCAGGTTTTAGAGGTTTAGGACATCTTACAGGCCTTTTCTTCTATAACACCTTGTTCAACAGCTCAGTTATGACCAGTTTAGTGCGCAACATTATCCAGTCTCCAGTTAAGATATTATCATTTTATAACATAACCTTTGCCCAAGATTCACCGGAAGGTATCCAGATTCCTAATGTTCCAGGATATAATAAACCAGGAAATATCAGAATCATAGTATTTCAGACTATACACCATTACCAATATAATTTCCCTTTGATCAATGTCAATGTAAGTCTTTTTCCCTACTTGAACTACGTGAAATTCTCTGGTACTGGAATGAGCATACTTCCATGCAATCTTATTTCAGCTCTTCCATCACTCCAAGTCCTTGATTTGTCAGACAATCTCCTGACTGAGCGGGGACTATGGTGGCCGTCCTGTTCTTTTAGCGATGTCTTTCCAGCTTTAAAAGAACTTTATGTGAGAAGCAACAAGTTTGGAGACCTCCAGTTCATCTCCAATCACACTTATGAGATGAAGAATTTGAACAAACTTGACTTGAGCACCAACTCGCTCAGGCTGATGGGAATGAGCTCATGGCCCCCTCACCTCACTGAACTCTCTCTGAGTGATAACTCTCTGGGTGATGCAGCCTTCAATTACCTTTCCCCTTACGTGGAAACCGTTAACCTGTCACACACAGGGATTACAGCCCTGACACAAGCTGCCGTCTCCCAGCTGTCTAGTTTAAGACATCTCTTCTTGAGCTCCAACAGCATCAGTAGCCTACCTTCTGACCTATCACTGCCTGATCTGGGGGAACTGCACATTGACCAGAACAACATCAACACCTTGAATCAAAAAACTTTTAAAGGACTGCCTAGACTGAAGAGACTGAAAGCTGGAAGAAACCCCTTTGCCTGCAATTGTGATATAGCCTGGTTTGTGACCAGCTTTAATAAAACTCTGTTAACTGACTGGCCCTCTGATTACACCTGCACCTCTCCACACGATTTTGCTGGCATGGCATTAGAAAACTATCATCCTGGCTGGGTGACTTGCACCCCATGGATTCAAGCAGTTATTTCTGTAGTAATAATTATAATTGTAACCGGGGTGTTGGGATATGCATTCTACACTTTTGACGGCGCCTGGTACCTCCAGATGCTGTGGGTATGGCTAAGGGTGAAGCGCAGGGGCTACCAGGAAGCCAACAGGTTGAGAGCAGCTGCCTTCAAGTACCACGCCTTCATCTCCTATAGTCAGAAAGACTCTGAGTGGGTGGACACCCAACTGGTACCCAACCTGGAAGCAGCAAATTTTAACCTCTGCATCCATGAACGGGACTTTGTTCCTGGTGACTGGATCATCGACAACATCATCAACTGTGTGGAAGAAAGCTACAAAACATTGTTTGTGCTCTCCCAGAACTTTGTGCAGAGCGAGTGGTGCAATTATGAGCTGTTCTTCGCTCAGCATCGGGCTCTGAGCATCAAAGAAGACTCCCTTGTCTTCATCCTGCTGGAACCCATACCTGCAGACTCCCTCCCTAAGAAGTTTCTGAAGCTGAGGACTCTTCTGAGGCAGCAGACCTACATGGAATGGCACAAGGATGAGCGTAAGCAACAAGTCTTCTGGACAAGCTTGAAGGCCTTGCTTCAGGTAGCTGACAAAAGCATGGTTCTGGAACGTGTTGCTAAGGAGGTGACAGAACTGTGTCACTTACTTAATGAAGATGAATAAGATGTCAAGTTTTTAATTTTTCTATTTTGGCAAAATAATGGTTTGCGGTGATGATTCTTAACGATTTAGTCTCCTTATGTCATAATCCAAGCAATTTTTGAACTTAATGAAGTAATGAATTTTTTTCTTGGTATCTTTTCTATAAATGTTTTCTGATACTGTTTTATAATGATTCCGGCTTAAATTGCAAAGCGGTGTCACTTGTTTTAGTCACTAATGGCTATAATATAGTTTTCATTTATATGAATTAAGATGTATCAGACATAGCTTCATAATGAATGTCAATCGGAAATGCCTAACATAATACAAAATGTGGATTTTCTAGTAAAATCATGATATGGTAAGGAAGACATACAGTTTATATATAAAAGCAAAAATTATTTGGAGCATGTGTGCAGGGTGCATTGATGGCATGCAGAGGCTTTCTACTAAATGTGTCCCTGATGGAAGCACAATAAATAGACTTTTTCATATCAGTATTTGCATCCTCCAATCTATACTTGTGGCCTTTTTTGTGCATTGTGTCCCTTCCCTATTAGAGGGAAACTTCCCCTGATACCAACTGTAACAATGTACAATGAGCCAGAGAGCCATAAAATGGGCTTTAGCTACAAAGTATTGTTTCGTTTCCTCTCCACCAGCACTGAACACCAGCTCCTGCACGGCAGTTGGCTGTTGTGCTTAGCAACAGATTCTTTGCTCTCGGCAGAACATCTGCCGAAGCAAAAAAGATGCTCGTGATTGGAGAGTCGATTGTTAGAAAAGTTAGAGTTCTAACAATCAGAAAGCAGCGGTTTATGTAAAACGCCTCCCCGGGACCAGAGTTCCTGACATCGAAGCAAAATTGGACTCCTTCTCCAGCAATGAAGTCTCCACCTTGGTTGTTCACACTGGAACTAATGATATAAAGTCCTGACAATCCGAGGTATTAAAGAGGAGCTTCATTTCTATGTGTGCAAAAGCTAAAACAAAATCTCATACTGTAATTGTCTCTGGTCCCTAACCAGTTCTCTATAGAAGGGATGTAACCTATAATAGGCTAATCTGCCTAAACTTTTTTTGGGAACGGCCTGGTTTTTAGAAATGGGACAGTCTTCATCCTAACTGGGGAGTATCATTTATGTTATCCCAAAACATGGCAAGTAAATTACCTGCCTGACTGCGAGGACCACCCAGGCCTCAGCCTTGCAATCTTAAATCGAAGGCTGTTTATTCCCCCACCTTTAGATCATGTTCAGCCTTGACCCAGGTACCCCATCACATGGCATCCCCTACATCTAGTGACTATTTAGAAACAGAGTTCAGTGAGCATCGAAAGAATTTTGTAAATATTATTAGATCAAGACTTAGATCTAAACGGTCCACTGGGGGCTCCTGTGCGGATAACTTAATATCAATCCCATTAATAAGATTGAATGAGCCACACCATAAACCCACCATAAAATGTGCACTATTTAACGTTCGCTCTTTAGGAAGTAAATCACGTCTTGTTAATGATATGGTGCTGGACACTGGTGCAGACCTGTGTTTTTTTAACTGAAACCTGGCTCAGACCCACAGACACTATACCTCTTGTTGAAGCCTCACCTGATGGGTTTAATTTCGTACAGAAACCACGTGGTTCTGGGCATGGAGGCGGCCTGGCAGCTATTTTTAACTCACTAATAAAAATTGAACTCAAGTTTATCAAAGATTTTACTACATTTGAAGCAATGCAAATTCACATGGTGTCCGACCCGCCCAACTATATTCTTATAGCAACTTAGAGAATATTATAATACTTGTAGACTTCAATATTCATGATTTGATGACGATTATTTCTCACAGAGTTTATGCTCATCATGTATCTGTCTGTCCATTGTATAAGTACTTCTCTGACCATTTTCTAATCACCTTCGTGATTGAGCCACCCTTTTTGTCTATGGCAGAGAAGATTATTAGGACACATCCCATAAATTAGGGCACATCCCTGTGCGGCTAAGTCTGTGTGCCTATAATCAGAATGTTGCTGGTTCAAACCCAGCCTCAGCGGGTCCTTAAGGAAGGCCTTTAACCCCTGGCTCCCTAGGTGCCCCACCAGATGGCTGCCCTTCATGGACAGCTTACTCTATGAAGAGCAAGTTGAGGGAGGCATGAAAGGGGATCAATGAAAGTATCGATTATTATTAAATGATAGAAATTCCCTATGATTTATTAATGCAGTAAGTATTGTGAACTTCATGTCTTGTCAATGAAGTCACCCATGACTTCAATACAGTGGTTAGTCAGATTTTAGATGACACAGCTCGACTGGAAAATAAAGTGGTAAAAACCACTGGACACTCCCCATGGTCTAACGATCACACACACACAGATTGGAGTGCAAATGGAAAGCCACGTACTTAGAAGCATTCAAGTTGGCTGGTCCCACAGCCTGCAACAGCACATGCAAGCCCTTAGTAGGGCATGTTCAGCCTATTATTCTTACCTTATTGATTGCAATAAAAATTATCCTCGCTACCTTTTTAAAGCAACAGCTCATCTAACAAATAACGCTGAACCACTGCTACTGAGTAATTTCTGTAGCCAATATTTGATGAACTTCTTTAATGACAAAATTACAAATATTAGGCTTCAAACATGTTCAAATGGCTCACGCTTAGCTTCAATGCAAGTGGAAGGTGAACACGCCCTTAATGTTTTTGAATTGAGTAATGAACAAGAGCTAAAAACTATTATAATTAAGATTAAACCAACCACTTGTCCGCTGGATCCAATCCCCACTAAGCTTCTTAAAGAATCCTTGGGAGTTCGAATGAATGAGTCCCTGTTATCAGGTGACATTCCTGACCAACTTAAAGTAGCAGTAATCATGCCATTACTGAAGAAGCCAAGTTTTGATCCACAGGAGCTCAGCAATTACAGACCTATCTCTAGCGTATCATTTTTGTCAAAAGATCTGGAGAAGATAGTTGCTGCTCAAATTCACTCATACTTGGAGAGACACAACATCTGTGTTGACACAACATCGGGCTTCCGCTCTGGACACAGTGCTGAATCTGCCTTAACTTAAGTTGTAAATGACAACAATGGCAACTGATGCTTACAGCGCGACTGTGCTAATGCTTCTGGACCTTAATGCAGCTCTTGACACGGTTGATCATTCTGTCCTATTACAAAGATTTGAATTTGAGGTTGGGTTGCGTGGAACGGTGTTGAAGTTGTTTAAATCATATTTGATTAATCATTATCAATATGTTGAAGTATTAGAGTATTCCATCGTTAATGTCACCGGTCAAATATGGAGTACCACAGGGATCAGTGCTTGGTCCTCTATTGTTTTCTCTCTACATGCTGTCATTAGGAAACATAATGAGAAAACATAACATTAACTATCACTCCTACGCCGATCACACCCAAAGATACATTTCAGTTACGCCTAATAACACCACATCTATTATCACTTTAGCTAATTGCTTTAATGAAGTCAAGACCTGGATGGCTGAAAACCTTTTAGCACTAAACACTCAGAAAACGATTTCTTACTATACAAGACACAGAGAAATTGATAGATGCCTTTGTATACAATAGGTTAGACTACTGTAATGCTGTGTTATCTGGGAGCACACACTGCACATTAAATACCTTTCAGCATATTGAAAATGCCCGGAGCAGGAAGTTTGAACACGTAACCCCCATTTTTAGTTCCCTGCATTGGCTTCCCGTTAGGTTTAGAGCTGACTTCAAAGTTCTCCTACTTACATATCAGGCACTTAAAGGTCTAGTTCCTGCCTACCTGACAGAATTACTTCAAGTTTATAAGCCACATTGTCCACTCAGATCATAGAATGCAGGTTTCCTTGACAGATGAAAGTGCCCACATCCTCAGAGCTATACTATCAGAATCAGAAGGCACACCTGCATGCACTAGGAATTTGTCTTGGTAGTAAATGGTAAACAGATTGCATTTATACAGCGCATTTTTGCTACTCTTCCAAGCACTTCACAGTCACCTATTCACATACCGGTGGCAAAGGCTGCTATACAAGGCGCCAACCAGCAATTCAGGGTTCAGTGCCTTGCTCAAGGACACTTTGATGAGGTCAGGAGGAACCAGGGCTCGAACCTGCAACCCTCCAGTTGCTGAATCTCCTGCACCACACACTTAGTAGAGGTACATATGTTCACAATCAACACAGAACATTGATTGGTACTTACAAAATGTGCAGCATGTACCAGCCCAACTAGCTGTGCAAGTTTACCTGTTGCCTATAACTAGGTTACCAAATAGACACAAATAAATAATGTTATACATGAAGTATATTTGTGCATGTTTATGTTCAAAAGGATAGAGCAGCAGCAAAATATGCAAGGAGTTCAAGAATGTGCAAAAAGTGTGGGGGCGGGGGTCCACAGACACGCAAATGTTATGGAATAGAACTCGATTCTGATTGGATAGCCTTACTAATGTAGAAAGAAGCCATTTAACGGTTGATTTGGTTTTCCATGTCCGAAAACATCTACCAGATGTCTCAAGAACAATCAACGTTATAAGAAGCTCTGGTTTACAGAATCAAATGCTTTAGCTTTCATTTTTTCATTTTTATCTCAACTGGTCTGGACACGTATTGAGTAGGAGTGACCATGGCCATCCCTGTCCACTCCTTAGGTCCAACCCCGCAGAGGTCCTTATATCATCTTATTTGTCACCCATGTGTTTGGTGTCCAGGGAAGGCCAGACGTGCTCTTGGTATGCACAGCTGCAGGTAGTGTTGCTTGGGAAATGGTGATACACGTCCATGTGCTAAGTTCAATTAATGTTTCAGATTAAAGGCAATAACTATTGGATCCCAAATCTGAAAAATAACAATGAACTTTAAACAAATATGAGCCCTGTATGAATCTATGAATTGTTAGGTACCTATTTCTGTTTTTTTAAACAGTATTTTTAAGTCAGTCTTACTTATGTAATATTCAGAAACGCACCTGCTTAAAAAGTCATTTTGAGCTCTGGCAGTTCATGCTCTGCTAAGTTTCCATCTGCACATTATTTCCTGTTGATGTAATTTCTCATTACATGTCCTGTTTTAGGAGTCAGGCTTTAACATCTTAAAATGATATGTCCTATTAGTATTTGTATTCTATTTATTATTTGCACAATGACCAGCAAGAATGCTATCTCAGCTCAGTGTATGACTCCACACATCATGCATCTAAAGCTGACAATGAAACATACTTAGGTATCAGCTGATACACTTCGTTTATATTGCCTTCTGACACATTGCAGTGCCTTGTAAATGTATTCAGACTCCACTGAATTAAAAAACATGGATTAAAATGTATATATATGTGTGTGTGTGTGTGTGTGTATGTGTGTGTGTAGAATTTGACAAACTTTGACAAACCAGAGCAATTCTGATGAGAAAAATGTTTTTATATATAATTCCTGGAATTACTTTTCTATACATGATCAACTTTAGTGTTGTTTTGCGCCTCTGCTTGGGATCATTGTTCTACTTAGAGGTAAATTTTTTCCATGCTTCAGCTTCAACAAGTTGTCCTACAATATATCCCTTTGTTCATAAACTAGATTACCTGTGCAATAGAGCATGATATGGCCACACATCACTGAAGGACTGAAATTTGTGTTCAGTTTGCAACTCACACCGTACTCATCTGACTACAAAGCTTTTCACTGGGTCATAGCACTACTATTATTGTAATCATTTTCAGAATCAGAATCATTTTTAATGACTGCACGACTGAGGTCGGTGGAATTTGCTCTTGCGACAGCATGGTAGGTAAGCTTAAATCAACTTTGTCCATAACATGAAACATAGTTAAATAGGAACATCACAAAAAAGAATGACTAACACAATACACAATATTCACAGATACCACAAGTCAAAATTGACAGATAATATCCGCAGCCAATATTTATAGGATGGACACAGGAGATTTTAGTGTAAATGAAAACTATTTAAATGAAAAAACTATTTAAATGTAAATGAAAAAAAACTTTTTAAAACTGGATGATTTGGCAGGCAAGGGATTATAGTGCCTCCTACAGGGCATCAGCTGGAAGAGTGAGCAGGGTGAGAGGGGTCACGGATATGTTTTTTTTGCCATTTTGATAATCCATCCATCCATCATCTACCGCTTTTCCGGGTCGGGTCGCAGGGGCAGCAGTCTAAGCAGGGAAACCCAGACTTCCCTCTCCCCGGCCACTTCATCCAGCTCCTCTGGGGGAATCCCGAGGCGTTCCCAGGCCAGCCGGGAGACATAGCCTCTCCAGCGTGTCCTGGGTCTCGCCCAGGGCCTCCTCCCAGTGGGACATGCCCGGAACACCTCACCAGGGAGGCGTTCAGGGGGGTTCGTTTTACTTTCATTTTTTGAGCCGTCTTAATAAAAAACAGTCTTTGCTGGGCTTTATTGGTAATGTGGTCTGTGCTGTGTTCCCTCTGAGCGTATTTCTAAAGTTCGTGCTAAGAAATCTGAACGCATCTGTCATAGTTACGGGGTCTCCCGAAATGTATATGGGGGTTCTGGGGAGGGGGGCTATGACTGAAATCTCTAATGAATTCTTGTGTTTTGGATGTGTCAAACTGAAGGTTCTCATCAAGGCACTAAGTGACTGCTTGGGTTACCGGCTCACAGTATCATTTTGCATATTATTGGTTATAAATCTAATTATAGTTGCATTGTCTGCATATTTAAGAATGGTGAATGAGCTGGGGGCGGGAGGTCAGGTGATTTGGGTAGGGGGAGAAGAGCCATGGCGAGAGCGCACAGCCCAAGGAGGGCATCTGTGCTAAGGGTTAGGGGGCAAAATGAAAGGCTGTTTATCTTACCCCTCTGCTGTCTTCTCTACAGGAAGCTCCAAATCCAGCAGCATATTCAGGAGTCTATCGAAAAGACTAACTGGATTTATTGTATTAAAGGCCAAGCTGGAGTCGATGAATAGGATACGGGTGTAGGTGCTGCGTGATTCTAGGTGCTGTAATGTATGGGGGAGGGGTAAATTAACTACATCTTCAACAGACCTGTTGGCTTGGTAAGCGAACTGATATGTATCCAGCAGAGGGGTAATATGGAATTTGAGATAAGAGAGGATGATATGCTCATATGACTTCATAACCTCAGATGTTAAGGCAATTGGTCTGCAGTCATTAAGACGGGAGATCTTGGTTGATTTTGCTACAGGGACTGAGTTCTTGAAGCACTGTGGGACTGTACACTGCTGGAGGGAGATGTTGGAAATGTTTGTAAGGACCGGAGCTGCTTGAGCTGCACAGCGGTTGAGTAGAGCAGGACTGATATGGTTTAGCCTGCTGCTTTCCCCCGATCATTTTCCTGAATGTGGCCCTCGCCTCCTTCTCCTGAAAGTAAAATGGAGGGGGTGGAGGGGGTAGGGCTGGAGACTGTTTGGAACTCCCACAGAACGTATTTAGTTTGGCTGGGAGGTCAGTATCCATGTCAGGAGGTGGGGAGGGATTTTACCTGTAATGGATCATCTCCTTTAATTTTTCCAGATAGGTCTGTTCCAGCTTTAAGAAATACTTTGACATGGCTTTCCTGATTACAGATTGCTCGTATTTGGCAGTAGAGTATTGCAGTGTATTGTTCCCTGCCTCTGCTGAAAAAGCAGAGTTTCTTTTTCTGTGAAGAAGTTGAATGTTTTTGGAAAACCAGGGTTTATGATGACTGTGGAGTTTCACTGTTTTTGTGAGGATGCACAGTTCCATTCAAAAATTGTTGTACGACTTAATGAGTTCCTTGAGGCTGCCAGTGCTTGCACCAAATATGTTAACATCTATGCATTCAAAACATCCTGTCAGAGTTTCAACAGCTTCTGTAGTCCGAGACTTAATGGATTTGGATGCTAAACTGGTGGAGGTAAGTTTCGGCCAGTATTTCACAATGAGGAGCAGCATGGCATGATCGCACTTTCCCAGTGGAACCCTCAGGAATGAATGACAAACTTGACTAACGGTAACATAGCATCGGTCAAGTGTGTTGGGTCCTCTGCTGGGATACGACACCTGTTATTTATAGTTAGGGAGTTGGTGGACAAGTTGGTGTGGTTCAAGTCGCCAGAGAAGCACAATGACTGCTACATCGGGGGAAGAATTTTCCACAGAAGAGATGCAAATGGCTAATTCGCTAATTGTTGTTTGGATTAGCTGTCAGAGGTAAGATGGCCTGCTTTTAACACTGGCGTATTCTAGGTGAGGTGAGCAGAAATGATCAGGCATGTCTGGAGATTTTTTTAATATAACACATCATTTCTTGCCATCCTCCCTGTTCACCGTTTCCTGCAGCCACTTATCCAATTAGCTGTAGTGGCCAGGAACCTCCACAGCAGGCATGGAGAAAAAGGGCGTAGGGCAAGGTTAGTGACAGGAAGGACATGAATCACAGCACTTATGTGAGGACAGGCAGCATTGTTTTGGCTTGTTAGCAGAACGTGAGGAGAATAGAAGTTCTAGAACTAAATATATCTATAACTCATAACTTTTATCATTTTTGGACAATATTGTAGATATTTTAAACTGATACGAGATTATTAAATACAGAAATATGCAACTGATAAGACAGAATTCGACCCCAAATTTTGGAACAATGCATTATCTTCCCAAGTAGATATTTCTCTGACGACAGTCATATGTGGATGTAACTGCAGCTTTTTATTTAGTCATCTTGAATTTTTTATTTGAAGCAGACATTATTACTCATTGATAAGTAAGAAAAGGAATATTTTCACCAGACTCATTTTAAGTGATGTTGTACAAAGTGTTCTGCTGAAATTTGGAAAATGTTAACATTTGGTTAAATCTGAAAGATGGCTGTAAAACTGATGCAAATTAGAATTAGGTGATCAGTGGTCATTGTTGTACACTGTGGTGTGAACAACAACGAAATGTGTCCTCTGCATTTAACCCATATGTGACATCGTGACATAGCAGGGGGTAGCTAATTCAGCGCCTGGGGAGCAGCGCTCGGGGGCGGTACCTTGCTCAGGGTACCTCAGTGGTGCCTTGCTGGTCAGGGATTCATACTTCTTTGAACTGTGGGTCATATCTGCTACAGCCAAACTCAATAAGAGAGTAGAAAACATATATACTTTATGGGGAATAATCTTTTGTATAAAGCACAAAAATCAGTTTCACAAAAATCAGGTTATCCGAGTTAACTGCCTACAAAAGCATCCTCGAACATGGAGATGGCGACAATCTAAGAAGCCAGTAGCTCATCATTTCATTGGTTAAAAAACAATACTTTATTTGAACAACAGCCAGATATTCTAAAACAAACATTTTCTTCAAAAAATAAAATCCTCTTAGATGCTATAAATCATCGGTTATTCTACAATGACGTTGTCATTTTATGCAGGAGGGACAAGCAGCAGCCGCACAGAAGTCAGAATGGTAAACAGTGACAAACAGCCTGAGAAACGCAATCACCCCCTTAATCACAAACACCCAATGGAATCAGTCCATCATACTTGTTTTGCTGTTCTTTAGGACACAACGTTCTGAGAAAATAAAGTGAGACAAAAAAAGACACCGATATTTTACAAGAACAGAAACAAAGGAAAACCAGTACCAACCTTAAAAGAATATATATCTACAATAAAATATGACTTTGGACAAATACGGTGACACACTGAAGGCCAAAGGACAGTGAGAACACAGCTAGCAGCTGATAAGGACTCCTGCTGACACTCTGCTACAGGGTTGTCTGTACATCCGCCAGGTACAGCTGTGCCAAAATGTACCATTTACATACGCCACTGTGGCGATGCATGTGACTGCATTATAATGGTTTCCATGGTGACACTGCTACATTGCAAAGTTACACTGCAAGTGTTATTCAAGTGTAAAAGAATGGGTGACAATGAGCACACTGCACCAGGCCCAGTGCATCATCTTATACTGGTTTGCATAATTTAACCAGCTTCTCTTTACCAGTTTTACAGGCACTTTATTAAATATATATCTAGTATAGCTTAAAATTCACCAACCCTGAAAAATGTACAGTTACCAAATTAACTAATATACATAAGAAAATGTGTTTCAAATATCAATGTTCAAAATATCATAAAAAAAATAAAATATCCATGATCTTTTTTCAGAACACAAACACATCAAATTCCTGTTTCTTTACACTGGTTTAAAAATTTTTTTGCATGTAAACAGTAAAGAATTAAAATATATACATGCTTGGTGATCAGTGACAGTCTCTTTCCACTGCAATGGATATAAATGAGAACAGAAAAGATTCACGTGCCGCTGACGTGTAACATGAGGCATTCAGTGGCCAAGTGGAGGGAGTGTGTTTCATTAGAGTTGTACCAAAACAACTTCATGCATTAGCACATCATGATAAACTCTTCTTCCCTGAGGAATCAAAGGCGCTCAGCCTGCAGCAGGGGGATGCTACACTGACTTGTGGAAACGTCGGTTCCACATGCCTCGTCTGGAGTGGTAAAAGTGCAAGAAGTTCCTGACGTAAATCCTGTCCACCTCAAGCCCCGCGTGAAGAACCCTGGGAGCAGAAGAGGAAGTAAACATCTGTTAATTATGGTAACGGCAGTGAGTCACTAAATCAGACAGAAAAAACAAATAGTATGAACATACTCTGCTACCTTATATTTATAAACATTATGCTCAAGGACACTATCACTGCATGCTACTAGGCTCAGAAGAATTATTCTTTTTTTTTTTTTTTTAAATGAACCCACTTTTTGTCCCAGTCTAGAATTTATAATTCACTCCTTTTTCGGCCGACTGTGGCCACCTGCTTTGCATCCCTCTAGGGCGGCAGGACGTGTCGAGCCATGTGATGTGCTTAAATGAGGGGTTTTCACATTTCTTAAACCAGGGGCTCCCAAGCAGCACTGAGTGGGACTCATTTTCAGCCCGGGAGTTTTAGGCCAAGACCAGCCCATTTTGTCTTCGTTCTAGGGGAACTTCAATAAATGATGACAGAGTTCAAGTCTTATTATCCTGATAAATTTATTATTGACATTTCAAGAAGAAAGAGGAGAGGTAAGGAGCATGCGCTGAAAGCACGTTGCCACACCCAACCACACGACGAACCACCTCAGGGATGAGATCCTGAGTGCAGCTGTGTGGCAGGTGATACCTCAGCACCACACTAGTCCGAATGGAACCATCTGAGTTTTTTGCAGTGCCAATTCTGCCAGCAACACCCAGATTTTCCCTGCAAGTTGGAGGACCTCCTTGCAGGGCTGGATGTAGATTAACATCATACCCAGGACATTATTGTACAATAATTTTGCTACCGACTTAAACTTGTCAAATTATTTTGTTTCTGTCCAGCACAACAGGTAAGTGGCCCATCAGGACTTCCCCTGAGTCTCCTGATTGGCCACTCCAGGTCGGGACCAGAGCTACAGATTACACTACTGTGTGATGACAAAATGAAGGACTTAGGGTGGACGGTGGCCATTTTGTTATTACACCGTATGGGGGGGAGGGGGTCTTTGCCCCACAAGGACCTTAGAATGTCACCTTTTCTGAGCCTCCTTCATAATGGCAGTAAATGTTGCCTGGTACAGGTCAAACCTGCTCCCTCAGACCAAGGCTCCTTGTATACTCTTAAAGTTGCATCAGGAGGAACTCTTCCATTCCCAACATGCTCACCTGTCTATCAGCTCCCAGTCCTCTCCACCCCAGTGATCCCGGTATTCTTCCATGTTCATTCCTCCTACCCTGTCCATGTCAGACTTGTAGATCCCCAGCAGGCCAAATCCATTCACTTCCCAGTAGCCTGGGGAGTGAAACACAAGGGAGAAGACAGAGAATAAAATACCCAAAGGAAGAAAGCAAAATGGTAACCACGGAGTGTTGGATCAGAGCAGCACGGTGGGGAACATGTCACTCAAATCAATCAATCAATTTTTATGTATACAGAACCTTTCAAGCAACTGAAATGCAACTGAAAGTGCTTTATAGGCGATAGACACAAACATTGTTATTTAAAATTAATTTATAAACTGAATGTTACGTGTGGGGGGCACGTCAGCTAAGGCTGTTGTGTATCATTGGGTGCACAGCGATTTAAGTGAGGACGTCTCATTGGAAGATGTGTCCGCTTATCGTGTTTTCGTGCAATGCCAGTGGATGAGAGAAGGAGCTTCCAGTCCCGGAAAAGACAGAGCTCCGCCCACAAAGAAGACGTCCCCGCTGGGTAAATAAAATGCTGTGCTGTCGTAAGAGTCTGTAACCAGTTCGTGTGGACTGTGTAATGGGGGGGCTCAGACAGGTAAGAACGAGCTCGTCATGTAGGTGACTAAATACCCCAGGGCAGAGGCAGCTGCTACCCCCTGTATTTTGCTTAGTGAGGGATGATCAGTTAGCCAGTTTGATTTCCCTCTGTTTATGTGTGTCTTAGCGTACCATTGGCGCCTCTCTTTAGAATAGGGAAGCACTTTCGGTTCGATTACTTTTCTTTCCTTTGATGCCACCCGAGTCCAGCCTGATCAGGTAGGGGGAGGCGCGCGGGGGCCGCGCCGGCGGGGCGGGCACCGCGGACCAGAGCGA
>JAODKC010000001.1:11747208-11759745 GCA_026777985.1 Mormyrops attenuatus
TACATATATACATATATACATACACACACACACACACACACACACTACATATTATTTTTAAACTAACAAACACAGATGAAAAATGTATGCCAAAAAACTTTAATTAGGCTACTAGAAACATACATAACATACTGTTCTACCTCGTTCGTAAATCTTGTTTTAAGCGTTTTTGAGGCATTGTGGAGTTTAATTTGAATACCTTCCAAGGCAGCATACACACCAATGTTAAATTTTGATGAAGAAAAATTTTCGTCATAGTTATCGTCAACGACCTTTATTTTCAGACTAAAACGAGACGATAACTAAATAAAAACGATTTCGCGAGGCCGAAGATTACGACGAAATGTATTGACACTTTCGTCAACGAATAAAAATGAGATGAAAATGCTTGCCAGACACGAGATAGGTCCAGTTAGAGACAATTACTTGAAGCAAAGGTATGGAAGATCATAAAGTCTAACTATTTAGTATGATATATATTTAAGTAGCTTATTAGTTGTATCAACATTGCATGTAATCAATATCTGACTGTCAAATCAAATTAATTCAGTACAATTCAAAAACTTGACATAGAACTGAACATATATGTATGACTGCCGATATGTTTAATGTTTTCTCATTTACTAAATAAAAGTAGGGCTACATTTCAAAATAAGACAAAATAGATAAAATGTGAAAATTGTGCATGTTTAAAGAAAGTGCTTAACTGAAGCTTAAAACCATAATACAGTCGTGTTTATGTCACACATTTTAGTGTTCAGGGATTTAAGTATTGGTTTCGATAATCCCACACCGGTAATAAAATTAAAGTCTCGTTTTAATACATGTGGTCCTTACAATAGAACTTATCACTTTAAATCGCCATTAGAGTAGGACATAGACGGTCTTATTATTTCGAAAAGATATAAAACGCGACATGTGTTTTTCGCATATTAGTTTTATATTTGTCGGAGTAACACAGACGGAATGACAAGCCGTTTCAGGCAAAAACAGTGCATTTTACTTTTCATTTCAAATAAAACGCGGGGTTGCCAACTTCGGCAAGCTGGCTGGAGTGAGATTTGCAGTTCGAGTTTTCTGCATACATATGTAACAACTCTTACCTTGTAAATAGTCTGCTTTTGTATTTAACCGTGTAAATACACCTTTGACGTGGCTAATTTTACGTTTATAATGGTATAATATAGTAAGATTGCCGTAAGATTTCCTCCGTGAGTCTGAAAGGGTGAGTTCGTGCCAGATGCTTGAGATTTGGCAACCCTGAAAACGTACATTTTTTTTTTGTTTCGCCCGAGTCGATTTATATAACAAATATCATTACTTTATACAGTTGTTAAAAAGCGGAAACGTCAACGGTCATGAAATCACCAATGAACTGCGTCTACAAATATTTATTTTTATATTTTTATTTTAATATCCAGAGAGAGCAGGCCTGGTGGCATTATAGTTTATGCACTTTTTCTTTATTTTTGCACTAATAGCACTACTGATTTTGTATTTTCGAGTAAACAAACACATGTTTGTGTTTCAAATAAGAGTGAAATCTGTCGGTGTACTGCGCAGTCAGACCTTAATACTATTCTTTAACATTGGTTTCATTTCATCTTGACGAACATAATGACTTCCAGAAATCGAAGGGAAACTTTAAACGTTACACTTTGCACTTTTCATTTAAGTCGACTTAATTGTAGTTTTAGTCCACTGCAATCTTATGATATTTAGTGAACTAAAACTAGACTAAAACTAAAATAATTTAGATGATTAAATTATGACTGAAACCAAATTACATGACTACAAGACTATGACTAAAACTAAATAAAAATTTGCTGTCAAAATTAACACTGATACGCACGTGGCAATTGGTTGAAATGCAACAGTCTTTCCCAAATCGTCCAATCATCAATCTTTTTTGTCTCGCACAGTTGCGTGCACTTTGTTTAGTGGGATTTTCCACTAAATGCTACTCCCACCTCTCAAAACTATGTAAAAAAAAAAAAAAACAAAGATTGCAAAATACTGAGCTACAAGTTGTTGTTAAAAGCGTAAAATACTTCTAGATTATCACTCTGATGTTCTGACGCTCCTCGTACCGCGAAGAGTATGCGCATGTCACTGCGGGCGGAAGTCACTGTGCTCACACCCACTGAGTAGCAAAAAGCTGAGTGGCTGAATGGCTTCATCTTTAATGTCGCTAAAAACGCATCTAACGGGACAGAGCTGTCGTGCAATTGATTGTACAAATAGATTTAACACGAAATAGGATATTTTTAGAGACTGCCAAAAACTAAATAAGCAAGTAGCCTATCGGACGTGGTTCGGTCACGCATGAACGATACCCGATCGGTCAAATAGGTCTGGAGGGGCCGATACCGAATACTGGATTGGTGAGATATTAACAAAATACATAATTGAATTCCCACTTTAGATGTTCGCCATGACATGGAAACCCACACTGTACACTGGAAAACAACACTTGTACCCAACAAATTCAATTTCTTTTCAGTCATACAGGAACAACTCCTCCTCAGCTCCACCAGGACATCTCCTCCTATCCCAAATACATGGTTAACACTAGGATGACACACACTCAGGTGCCTTACCCCCAGTTCTTCTGATTGAGCTGATGCATGAAGGCCTCCACGATGGGCAGTGCCACTCCGGAACTCATCTGCAGGTTTCCAGAGACGTTGCATTTCAGGTCGATGGAATCCTCGCGCAACGCATTGAAGTCCATGTTACTCACGTTGATTGTCCGTACCCAGTTTACAACTGGGTCATAGATGATTGGAGGTACTGTCTCATAATTCTTGCTGTCCTTGTACTTGTACTGTTTCTGCTTATCCACCTTAGGTGGATGTAGAAGATATCTAAGTCTTGGCTTACGGCGCACACGAAGCCCATGTGGCATCAAGAACATGTTGTTCAAGTTGGAATTAAGTGCACGGTTTTGAACATTGTTTGCATGTGCAACTGCTGGTTGAACAGGATCTCTCTGGATCTCTGACTGGGTGGTGTTCACTACAGGTTGCTGGACTTGAGGTTCATATCTGGTAAGTTGGCTTGTTTTATATGCAGCAACCTGCACGGCCAACAGTTTCCGAGGATTCCCATTCGCCACCTTCAGTGCGTTTGGATTTGGCTCAGGGGTCTGCTTGACGAAGCCGTAACCATCTCTGAAGTTGCCATCGTCTGGCAGCTCTCTGTAGTTCTCTGGCCGAAGTTCCTCGTACTGGTACAAAGATTTGTCATCAAGGCCACCCCTAGCCCCTTCATAAAGCAAAAGTTGTAAACACCAGTGTCATAAAATAAAATAAAACAAAATAAAATAAAATCTGCTACAAGGCAGCCAAAAACAACTACGCCATAAGTGGTTATAATGTCCTTTACCTTCTCTGGTATGAGCATCCTACATGGATTTCTTCCATTTTATCTACCTATAATATGGTCTCAGCAGAAACATATATACATATGGCAAATGCTGCATTCCTCTAATCAAAAATCAAAATGTACACCAAAATATGAGCAGATTAATTGGACCTCCATGCAACATCCGATCTCCACAGCATTTCACTCCAACACTCAAAATGAAGAGGTTAATGGATTTTCTTTATGTTAAATACAAGCCATGCTGGATAATCTTTCCCAGAGCAGGGCGAACAACAGTATGGTGTCTACCTTGTTTCTTCCATAAATCGCCTTGTTGTTCGGCGTCTCCATTTTCTGGGGAGTCTATCTTCATGTAATTCAGAAACCCAATCCTGCGCCCGTTGTTTTGGGAAAATTGAACAACATTATGAGTTCTTGGCAAGAAGAGAAGTAAATATTACTCTGCATAGAAATTAGTAAAATTATGAAAAGTACACCTAAATCTACATCCTCAGCAAGTAACGCGATTAAAAAAAAATGTGGCTACGTCAGTGAGCAAGTGGAGCCATCTAATGGCAGATTGGAATACTACTGCAAGCTCTAGAAGAGAATCTGAAGATGAGTCCTCCTCCTGCTTTAAGGCAAGCTTCTGGGTATGCTTAGGTAGCTCCCAGCTGCACAACACAGGGCACTTCTCAATGCTGTTAACAATATTTATTTTCATACATATCTGTCTACCTAGAGGTGGCTATGGAAATATTATTATAATAGCTTTTGTTCCACAGCCAACAAAACTTAACATTGTTTTTAAACAAAAATAATAAAATTATACAGGAAACACTTTACTGATTACGGGGAATAGATATTTTCACTTCTTGCAGTCATATAACACTATCAAACCAACGGGAAAAATTTAAGAATTGTATCTACCCTTCTAGATAGTGGGGGTCTTCGTTGTACAGGCATTTATTGATGGTCTCCATGTGTGTTAGTCGTGTGTAGTCATTGGGGTAAACATAGGACAGGTGGACCTTTCATAAGGAAGTGGGGGGGGGGGTTGACACAAGAAGGAAATGGAATAAAGCTCTGCGTTAGTTGTCAGTAGCATACCAAAAGAAAAACTCATTAAAAATGATTAGGGGATCCACCCCCGGACATCTCAGGAACGTGGAAATGGCATTCAGTCCCTATGGGGTGTCGGCTAGTTTTTATTGTGATTGTCGTGGCCTAAAACGCTGATTTACTATAAGTGAAGAAAGACCTGTGTAATATATATATATATATATATATATATATATATATATATATCTGTGTGTGTGTGTGCATAAATATGTATGTGTGTGTGTATATTTCCTACTGTTGAATTTTAGCATATATTAGCATTCTGAATTCAGCATTGGGGTATTGTTCTGCATGGTCTTCAGCAGTAATTGTTGTTGGCAAATGAGACGGATGTTTGCCACGCTCATCTTTCCTGCCGTACATGGTCATGGTCCAAATACAAACGGTCCGTTGATTTGGCCATTTCTTGCAGAAATGGCACAGTAACTTAAAAACAAATCGCAAGCTCTTGCCAATATTAAGGCATTTACTTGATTTTGCATTCATTTCTGTGATCGCAGAATTGCAAAGTTTTATGTAAAAGAACCTGTCTTTCATAACCATTCAGATTTAGACTTAACTCAAATGATGCTTTGTAGATTATGGTGCAGAATTTCCCCATCTTCTCATCACACCAGCACATCCATAACATTGAACACTGAGCTCTGCGGACCTCCCCCAGCTATTCATGATGAACAAATATCAGAACAGCCCACCCACTGTTAAAACAGGACAGAGACTTCCACACAAGAGCCATGACTCACTGGCAGTCACTCACAAGGGTCATACTTACAAACTTAATGCCCTGATACCTCAGGAGTGGGTATCCCTTGATGAGGTAGGTGGGCCTGTAGGGGCACACAGGCAGGACGCCACGCAGGTATGATGCTTTCATCAGCGGAACTGCAAAAAAGGGAAGCGGAGTGAAAAGCGAAACGTCACAAGTGAACATCCTCTCGTTAAGACAGAGGACAACTGCTGAATTAAGTTAGATATGACATGCATGTGATTCAGCATGGAAAACAAGGGCCTACTGATTAGGCTGGAATGTAGATGTCGCAGAGTTGGTTACCATGGAAGAAGTAGTCCCGTGGGTCTTCTCTCAGCATCTCGGCACCATGGCTGGAGACCATGGTGGACGTTCTCGACTGGACAAAGCTGGCAGGTGTTTGCGGTATGTGGCTCACCTGGTGCAGCTTCAAGTCAGTCTCGTCTGGAAGGGCCGGACAGGGAACACGAACGGATGCCAATGTCAGCGTCCACGGCACAGATTGCAGGGTGGGCATGACAGTCGCCATCTTACCGATGTACATGGATATGTGTTCGGAACCAATGATCTCAAATGTGGTGCTGTCCTGATTCAGTCGCCACTGTGGAGACCAGAACTCCGTTAGCGTCCAGGAGCCCAGACCCGGTTTTGTTAATCTGCTTTTTACTACAGCTGTCTAGTACAACTGTTTACACAAACCACTTTTCCTCCCCATGTAGAATACAATAATCAAACAGTGATAATTCATCTCCATAGGGAAATAGTCTTTTCACCTGCCCCACCTTGCTCTCCAATAGAAACATATACTGTTAAGAGCACGCTTGGGGGTCACAGCGCAGGGCTGAGCAGTGTCCAGTGCCCCTGGAACAAGTATAATTAAGGGCCTTGCTCAAGACCTTAATGGCAGCATTAATCTACCAGCCATGGGATTGAAACTGGCAACCTGCTGATCATGAGTCTGAACCTGCTGAGCCAAGCTAGAAAGTTTCCCTGTAGTCATTTGTCCTAAGTGTCTCACACGGGAGCTTTATACAAGGGTGTTGGTGGTCTAGTGGTTAGGATGCTTGCCTCTAGACTAAGAGATTGCAGGTTTGAGTCCCACCTCTAGCACTACCATGATTGTCCCAGAGCAAGACCCTTAACCTCAACTTGCTCCACGGAAACTGTCCCTGAATTGAGAAAAATGTCAGTCGCTCTGGATAAGAGTGTCTGATAAATGCAGTAAATGTATACAGCTCCATCACGGTGCTCATGGTGATTTCTCATAGATAAACTTGACCCTGGATACAGGTATTTGAAGATCATCTGTGTATATAATAAATTGAGTCATTAAGTAATTAGTTTAGGCCAATAAAGACAACAGAACGTTTTTCTTAATTCCTGCAGTTTTGACGGGTCATATATGATTTATAACCATATCTGTCTGTTGTGGCTGATAATAGACGAGGTAAAGTGAAACATGGCCAGTGTGACTGGGTGCTTACTGCTACTTCCACGTGGTCCGTGCCCCTGTCGTTTTGCTTGTGAATCACTTCAAAGAAGTAGGAATTCCCTGCGGACAGTCTGGATGGGCGCAAAAACACAACGATAAAAATTACATCGCATTCATTTCCCTATCATGAAGGATGGCCTTGCAGGTACATCCAGTGCTCTGGTGTAGCAAAATCTCTGTTCACATGCAATGTGTGTCCATCAGTGTCAAAAATTATATGTCACACTTATGTTTACACTTGATTTTAATAATATACTGTCACATCTCTGCAAAACCTGCTACATTTTGCACCTGCAAGTATCAGATCTTTGCATTGGTCGCCACTGCACGGTCTTCGTTTGCGCTGCCGTTTTGTCTTATTGCACTTCATGTCATTCTGTGTAGCTTTTGTAGTCCTGTGTTGCTTTATGTAGCACCAGGGTCTTGGAGTAACGTTGTTTTGTTTCACTGTTTACTGAACCGACTGCATATGGTTGAATTGACAATAGAAAAGCCACTGGAGTTGACTTGATCTGCGCAGTGATCAGACTGTTATCCCATCTAGTGTTAATTGCTCATAACATCAGATGGTCCCTTTACAACACCACAGTCCCAGTCTGCGTGTAACTGGGTGGCCTGATTTGGTATCTGACAGTCACCTATTTCTCAGAAGGAAATTAACTCCATTTATTTCCATTTTGCCATCTGCTGATGCAAGTCATGCTTTCGAAGCATATGGTCACAGATGGTCTCAGGACACTTGCTTAATTTTGTAAAAATTAATTGATTTCATAACAAAAGTCAATTGACAAGCAGTGTTTAACATACCTGCACATGTGTTCCGCACAAACGTTTTCTTTTTATTAAAGAACTTAAGTTTTTTGACTGACTCATTTAGTTCTGCTCTTGCATTTTTGCTATTAACTGGGAGACAGTGACTACAACTGCAAAGGGATATTAAACACAAAAGTTTGGTGTTGAATGCTATTACAAAGGTGTAACTAATTAAAAAACGCCCAATGAGACTACTTGTCAATGAACTCAAAATAGCTCTTTTAGAACAAAATTTAGGTTTCAATTTATTACTACTTGAAATCAATGCTTTACTTAAAACTAGTGGTTGCTTCTAATATAAGATATATTTTTTATAAATAAACGAACATTTTTGTTATAAAAAAAGAATAAAGAATAAATCTGCAATATTTTTAGGGAAGTAGAAAGTGTACCAATATGTTCCATGAGCACTGTATCTCTCTATCGAATAATGTCGTAATGAATAAAAAATAAAGATCTCTTATTTTATTAGGTAGCATTTTTGTGATCATATTTCAGGCTGTTTCACAAAGCCCATGTATGCAAACTTGAATGGACTGAATAAAAACTTTCTACTGTTGTAACGATTATTAGATTTCTCTCTTTTCCCAAAAAGAAAGACAGAAATGAAGTCCACAATCTAAAGAGAGAACTCTCTTCATAATAGAAAAGATGCCAACATACTGGACTGGAAAAGATATCTGACTGGCATATTTGTTAAACTCCCCCGGTGCTGTCCAGTCCATGCCTGCCTGAAAACCAAAAGGAAATACTTTAGTTAGAAACAGTCCTAACATTCAACACAAGGAAGGCTGACATTTGCTAGTAAGCTAACAATTATATTATATTATATTATATACTGCTCTCAATATTGGACAATGACCGCCACCCTCTGCACACCACTTTCTCCAAACAGAAGAGCATGTTCAGTAATAGGCTCCTGTCTCTGTCATGCAGAACAGACAGGCTCAGAAGGTCCTTTGTCCCTAGGGCCATACAGCTCTTTAACGTCCCATGGAAGGGGAGGAGCGTGATGGACTTAAGTGTTTAGGCCTGTACAGCACACAGAGATTTTATTTATATTTATATATATAAGTCATAAATGATACCGACAGCCAAAACAAAATCAACCAGCAGATTTAATGTCAGTGTTTTTCCATATGCAAACTAAGACAGATTCCTAGGTACTTATTATCCCTGTTTAACATTCATAACCAGGCATTAACTAATGCCAATATAATTGCTACTACTGGCATAATTAAAAATGTCATGTGAAAAGAGTTGTGCTACACCTAAGATACAAAACAACTAAAATAACTAAAATACACATTTAAATACCAGGTTTTCAAACAGTCTCATACTCATGTACAATGCTATATGAACCAATGAGCAAGAGAATTTATGAGGCTTTGTGAAAAGAAAAAAACTCAGTCATCCAGAAACAGCCTACATCACACAGCACGGCTTGCTTGCTTCTCAAAGGTGCGTCGCTTGTTCACCTACCCTTCCCACCCTGGCCTGGAGGTATAGATTCAGGGGGCTACGGTCCAGGCTCAGCCAGAACTCAGAACCATCATCAGAGGCCACAGCAAACAGGTATTCACCTTGGGGGGGGCAGGTAGGGCACCCAGTTATACCCTTTGGTTTAGGATCACCATTACATTTATCACGCTCGTGGGAGTTTTACTTACACAAAATGTTCTGAGGACAGAAGGAAAAATGATTGGTTCAGAGAGATAACCAATCATACTGTAGAGGAGGTGAGTCCAAGCAACTACATCAGGCAGGACCACGACATCAGATTGGTTGTTCTCTCTCTCAACCAATCGTTACTCGGTTACTCAGATCAGCATTTAGACAGCTTCTCGTAGAACAAGGCCAGTCTAGCCTACTCCGAAGATGCTCCAGGGAGCATTTTGACAGCCATTTATGTGAACGATGCGGGAAAACAATTTACACACAGTAATGACGTACATAACCTCTCTAAATGAGTCCCTGTGACTCTAAAAAAGACCTGAGACAATGGAAGGTACAAAGGAATAAAACGTAGTATTGTTATTTGTGGGCACTGGGGCCAAATGCGAAGGCACATGGTGCACAGTGGGGAGTCAGATTTCCTCCTGGATCGGGATACGGGGACGAGTGTCGCCGCACTCTGAGATGTCCTGGTAATCACTGTAAGTATTTTGTATTTATTTCACATTTGGCATGTGATGGAGATTATGGCTCCTGAAAAAAACATGTGGTTCCTATATATTTTGGGTTTAGGAGCCAATGGCTCCTAAAGTTTTTTATTTTTTTTTGTCTGAGGCCCTGCCACAATTTAATCATTTGAAGAACTATGTGCGACCCACAATGTCACAAGATCGTGTGAGTGGATTGGCTGAGATTGCCATCAAGCATGGGATCACTGCACAACCTGACTTCACAAAAATCATAGAGGATTTTTGTCCTCCGTTTTTTTGGATTTTTGGTCCCCATAAGGGGAAACTCAATTTAATAAAGATGACTTGGGAGAATTCCTGATGCGCCGCTTAGCTCTTGCGTCCGCCAAAATATATAAATATTCAAAAGTTTAAAATTCAGTTGGTCAGAAAGAAAATAAATTTTCCAACACTGAAATTCTACAACACTTCAGAATGTTAACCAGCAAGTTCTCACACACACACACACAAAGATTTGACCCCCCCCCCCCCAACCTCGGTTTTTATATACCTATGCATAGTGTTTTTGAGTTGTGTTGGTTTTTAAACATTAAAGTATGAGGCACCTCTGGCAACCTCCTACAACTGCGTTTCTATCAGCAAACTCCTTCAGGCTGGATTGCTGCCCGTAGAGAATGAAAGAGCCAAAGCAAAGCTGTGAAGGCCAAGACTGCTAACTGCTGGAACCATAATTACAGAATTACTGCAGTAGCAGGAAGATGATGATAAGTGGCTCTTTGGGCCCCCAACGTAGGTGGGAATGAAAGCTGGGACGCACCACTTTTGCGAGGGTGGAGGTATCCGAAAATCCTCAGGCCGTAGTTGGTCCACCTGGGTGACACTGCCAGCTTTTTCACTGTGAGGCGGGACTGTGGGTGGGGGGAGAAACACAGCCTCAAATCACCCGACTGTTACAAACATGAAAAACTGACTATACATGACAGGAGGCATCAGCTAAATCAAACACACAGTCAGGCCATGTCAACCACAATATTACATCTCCTATATCTGGACACATGCAAAAAAACTACCAACAGCAGGGGGAAAAAAAAAAAAAAATACATAATATGCATTACAATATGCCCCGTTTATCTATAGACTGGTACATGTGGCATGGTTTGAAAAAAACTTTGAGGGAGGTACAGAGAGCATAGGTGGGTCTCAGAAAACAGTGCTGTAAGATCATACAGTTAAGCATAAACATCTCCACAGACACACTTCACCACAGAAGACAAATCTAATACGCATTTGTGCATTTGCCCCATCTAAACAAACAAGTCATCAAATATTCATTTTATGAAAATGAGCAAAGGAGTGCATGCATACCAAATCTGCTCCTAAAAATGATGCTTGTTTTTTTTAATTAAATGTATTCATTTAGAGCCATGATCAAACTGCATGTTGAAACATAGCACTTTGTTTATATACACCTGTATCCTCTTAAGTTCTGGTTTCGTGTAAAGGCTGGAGATGGAGCCACAGGAAGCGCCAATCCTGGACCAGAAACATGGCACACCTCTTTCGATATGCCAAGTTCAACTATACAATCAAAAAGGACATTGTTCCTGTTGTATGTGTTGGGTAAGCTCCCACAGTTTACCGATGTTTGTTTCTCTTGAAGATCAGATAACACTAAAGGCCAATTCATACTTCACTTTTCCGCATGAGCTTCAGCTGCGGACGAGGGGACGTGACGTAAACATCGTCATCAAGGGCTAGTTGCGGACGGTGCGTGTCAAGCCCAGAATTTTATATCTAGCAAAAACCATGTACGTCGACTGTGCGTGAGCAAGATTATTGACTAGGTGTATCCAGTAGGTGGTGTGTGTGTGTAAACTTTGTCCTTTCAATTTCTTCAGCTCAAAATGATAAATATCAATAGCTCTGGAAACCCTTTCTTATCTATATTTGTTTAAGATTAATGCTATATTGCTACGGACCTCCTAAGAGGTCAGGGTGGGAAAATATTTTTTGGAAAAGTTTTGCGTTCCCTCACAGTATTATTGATTGGGGAACAGCGCGAGGTTCAGGGGGTAAGCCTCAGCACATCTGCAGGTCCTTGAGCAAGACCCTTAACCCCCAAACTCCCTGGATGCTGTAATGGGCGGCTGCCCTTTGCGGCCAGCTTGCTCTCCCCTATAGAGAGCAAGTTAAGGGAGGCGTAAATGGAATTTCTCCAAAGGGATCAATAAAGTATCAATAATTATTTCTAATAATAATACTTTTGCGATCCCTCGCAATAGTTCTCCGTTACTAATAACAGTACGGTGTCTGTTTAAAGTACAAAACATAGAACTAACCAACTAAGTATAAGCTTAAATGATACAGACATCGCCAGTTAAGTGTGCTTTAAGTATTAAACTATGGGGGGCAATGTACACCATGTAATATATATGTTTTTATAAGTATTTATTAATGATTACACTGTGTCCATTCACCACCAGTAATTATAAACAAGACTCCTGGGCTATTGAACATGAAGTGCACACACAGACATTTAGGGTTATCCATGCCATCACGATGCAGCAAATAGCAAGTGGGCAACTTTAGTGGGATTGCAAAACTATTTGAAAAAATATTTTCACAACCTGACCTCTTAGTGGCTACGTATATTCAATGTATGGTGCATTAGGATGAATTCAAGGACGATTACGTCACCCACGTGGCATGGGATTAATCCTTTTACTGTAATAGTCTGGGAAGTTGTGATTATGGGTTAACTCTGATCGAGTATGAACTAATCGTCCTGAAATTCAGATACATCGTCCATGATTCACCCAGAATATTACTGAACTGCACAAACATGTTATTTT
>JAODKC010000001.1:11765538-11784158 GCA_026777985.1 Mormyrops attenuatus
TTGGGGGTGGACTCACCTATCTCTGGGGCGGAGGTCGCTGAGGTGGTTAAAAAGCTCCTCGGTGGCCGGGCCCCGGGCTCTGACACATTGGCACTACTGACAGCAAGGAGAGTGTAATCTATAGTCAGAATGAGCAGAAAACTTCAAACACAGTGAAAACAGCAGCCGGACAGATTTCAGCTGACGATGGGCCCAATTTTGGGCTCCTCCTGCCTGTGGCTTCTGAAGGTGACCATTAAAACTGGAGCATGACCACAGATGGTCAGAAGCAACCTGGGGAAGGTACGGGTAGGGCTGCACGATTATGAAAAAAATGTGAATCGGGATTCTTTTGCTTAGAATTGAGATCACGATTCTCTAACTTTTCCTTAAATTTAAACATTTACTGCTTTCATTAAACTGCAAAAGAAAACCACAACACAAAATGACTGTGCCAAACATTTGATTGACCCAGGACCGACATATCAACTACTGACAACAGAAAGGAAATGCTGAATTGGCCATTCAGTTAGGGTAGCCAAAACAGTCACACCAAAAGGTGCAGTGACCCAAGCTTTAACTGCGATCTGGTCAGAAGAACCAGGGATCTGGAGAGCAAAAAAAAAAAAAAAACTAATTGTGTATAATACAGTAGTGCAGCACTGTATTGGAAAATTTCCAAGTATTGCAGTGTGATTTTGTTTTAATAAATATTGGAGTATTTATAGAACAAAAAAAGTTCAACACACACTGCCGGTCAAATGTTTTAGAACACCCCAATTTTTCCAGTTATTTATTGCAATTCAAGTCGTTCAAGTCCAATGAATAGCTTGAAATGGTACAAAGGTAAGTGGTGAACTGCCAGGGGTTAAAAAAAAAAAAAAAGGCAAGGTTGCCCAAAACTGAAAAATAATGTACATTTCAGAATTATACAAAAAGGCCTTTGTCAGGGAACACAAAATGGGTTCATTTAAAGCTGTTCTGCAGCAATGGAGGTTGATCAAGCCTTGAAAGCTGGTGCTACTAATTCCCACAGGTGTTCCAACGTTTCTGGATTACTTACAACCCCCCATATGTCTGCATAAAAGCAGTGTTGGAACACACTGTGGTACCATGCCCTTGTGAGCATCAGTTGAACAATATTTTACCTGCAGAAAGTAGTGTGTTGCTACAAAAATGGCAAGAAAAAGACAATTAACAATGGAAGAGAGACAGACCATCATAACACTTAAAAATGTAGGTATTTCCTACAGAGAAATTGCAAAGAAAGTCAAGGTGTCAATGAGTACAGTTTCCTTCACCATCAAAGGGCACTCAGAAACTGGGGTCAACTCTGACAGGAAGAGGTCTGGCAGACCCAAAGCCACAACTGCATCAGAGGACAAGTTTCTGAGAGTTGACAGCTTGCGTGGTAGGCGGCTCACAGGACAACAGCTTCAGGCACAGCTTAATAGTGGTCGTAGTAAGCAAGTCTCAGCTTCAACTGTGAAGAGAAGACTTTGAGCTGCAGGTTTGACGGGACGAGTTGCAGCAAGAAACCATTGCTAAGACGTCAGAATAAGACAGAGGCTTGCCTGGGCCATGAAACACTAGGCCATTGGTCTACTGAAGACTGGAAGAAGGTATTATGGACTGATGAATCCAAATTTGAAATCTTCGGTTCATCACGCAGGATCTCTGTACGCCGTCGAATAGGTGAAAGGATAGTTCCACAGTGTGTGGCATCAACTGTAAAACATGGAGGAAGAAGTGTGATGGTCTGGGGCTGTTTTGGTGGATCCAGGGTCGGTGACTTGTACAGAGTGAGAGGCACCCTGAACCAAAATGGCTACCACAACATTCTGCAGCGCCATGCAATACCCTCTGGTATGCGCCTAGTTGATCAGGGGTTCATCCTACAGCAAGATGATGACCCAAAACATAAGTCCAAGCTATGCCAGAACTACCTCAGGAAAAAAGAACAAGATGGTAAGCTTGAAAACATGGAGCGGCCAGCACCGTCTGCAGACTTAAACCCCATCCAGCTGGTTTGGGATGAACCGGACAGAAGAGTGAAAGCAAAGCAACTTACAAGTGCCTCACATTTATGGGAACTTCTGCAACACAGTTGGGAAGAACCTTCAGAAGAATATTTGATTTCCATTGTAGAAAGAGTATGTTCAGCGGTTATATCTGCCAAAGGTGGCTACTTTGATGAGTCAAAAGTTTAGAAGACATTTTGGTCTATAAATTGATTCCACGATTTGTTTTTGAACTCCAATTGCTTATTTGTACTATGCTTTCATTTCAGAGTGCAATGAGACATTAAACTGCATAATTTTCAATAAAAAAAACTGAAAAATTGGGGTGTTCTAAAACTTTTGACTGGTAGTGTAAATTCCTCAGAAATCCATCTAGGAGTGCTTTAAAACAGCAAGGATGAAAATGATTATGACATCTCTATCTCAGAGAACGCATGCAGCGCTCATGCAGAAGCGACGAATGTAAACTTTAAACTGATTTTAAATCTTGAAAAGGAATAATTAAAATTGCAAAACTTGATTTTTATCCTCTGTGACTGAGTAAAAATGTTTTGCAAAATTATGGAACACTTGAGATCCTCTGGGGAAAAGTGGGAGCGCTTCTTTTGATCCAGCTGATGTCATACAATGCAGAAGAACCGTTGTACATGTACAATTTAGAAATGAGATCACATAAAGGTATGAGATCGTTTTTTATGATTAATTGTGCAGCCCTAGGTGTGGGACGACACCCTCAGCCCAAATGGGACAGTGGACTCAAGGCAGACCACTGACTGAGGTTAGACGTTAAACCGTTGGGCACAAGGAGATTCGATTCAATTACATGTACTGAGGGGAATGACTTAATGAACTGGAAATCTTTCATTTCTATCACAATTCAATTCAATTCAATTAACTGCCTAGTCGCTTATTTTGATAACCTAAATCCAAACACTTTTTAACTTCACTGAAAAAAAATCACGTACTGGGCTGAAAATGATAAACCAAACGGTACCCATAAATCAAAACCAACTTTTGACTAATTTACTCCATACAGCTCCATAATATCATGAGATCTACTGATGTCATTGATATTGATGTGACAGTACATTATCAGAAGGACTAGAGGTGCACCGATCTGAATATCGGCACCGATCCATTCCTAATTAGACGAATCGGGTATTAGCCATATGTGACCGATCCACGTCTGATCCTTAATTTAGTTTTCGTCAATCCGTAAAAAGATAGCTCCTATTTCTTGATAAATCGACTACTGAAATTAATCACGCCTCAGCTCGTTCCCATTTTAGGGTTTTCAACATTCAAGCTGAACGCTAACGCAAAACAAAACGCGAAGCAAACATGTCTGGAATCTGGAAGTATTTTAAGAGTAAAACAACAGTTTTCACAGGAGCACAGCGATTTGCAATCTTTGCAAAAATAAAGGTTTTGAGAGGTGGAAGTAAAGTTTAGTGGAAAATCCCACTAGATAAAGTGCACGCAATTGTGCGAGACAAGGCGAGTAATACGAAAAGAGTAATGGATGATTTGGGGGTCACTAGCTTGGGCTGTTGTGTGCACTTGCTAGAGCTTGTGATACACTTTACTGCCATAGCGGCCCCTTGTGTAAGTGAACTGATGCCAATGGGAGAAAAATTGTGGGTTATCTTAAGTATGCTTGTGTGTGCTCGTGTGCAAGACGTTGAAACCAAAGTGTAAATGCCTTAGAAACACGTAAAACACGATGTACAAACACGGTGGAACAGTACATCATGTATGTTTCTAGTAGCCTAACTATCAAACCTTCTTTGGCATACATTTTCATTTGTATTTACAAGTTTACAAAGAGCTCCGGTATCAGATACTCATAACAACAGATACCCTCCGTTCAGGTATCGGGATCGTATTGGCACTGAAAATGTGGATCGGTGCACCTCTAAAAAGGACAGATAATGTTTAAGGAGATGGAGCAACACTTAATCGTCTTCCTCATATAGCCATGACAGAGAACAGAATAAAAGAGGCAAGCGTAATTAACCCAAGACGTGATTTATCTTTAACGTCTACACATTAAGCACAGCCTTGGCACACTGAACCTCCATTTTCCTTAGAAGGGTTCAAGGTACTAATATTAGCTTCCAACCCACACATAAACAGTCCGTTTTGACACAGCAGGCACTAAAAAGGCTTGAGTAAGGATTAAGTGTGTTGGCCGTTAAGACCCATAAACCGGACACCCCAGTGAACTTGAGGAGCATTTTTCCCATTCTCCTGTCCCTTGCCCACAGCAACAGTAGCCCCATGGCTTGGCACATGTCCCTCTCCCCTCCACCAGCTTAGCACCCCCTCCCCCACTACCACTCAGACAGCTTTTGCTCCTCTTGTCCACTGCTTGGCAGAGTCTCCAAAAGGTCCACAGAGGTCAGGTCTCCAAGAGACAGGTCCGCAAGCCATCTTTGTCTAGGAGGCCTCAGCAGGGGAAGCGATTCTTTCTTTTTTTTTTTTTAAATTAGGCAACACCCACCTCCCACACTTATACATAGAGGGCTGTGTGGCCCACTGTCCATCAGGCGAGGCTCTATGGCACTGTTGACATGCCAACTGACTCAAACATCCCTGTTGATCTGCTGACTAGAAGAAGTGATACATGCCGTTACATTTACATTGTCTAATTTATAAATGAGTAAATAACTTATACAATATGCAACAAAACAAAACAAAACGAGCTACAGGCTTTTCTTGAAACATGGGTACTCCCGTTAAAAAAAACATTTTTCACTTTTTATCATGCATTTTCGACAAATTTTCTGGATTATGGGTTCTGCTCAAGCAGCAAGCACAGTAACAGCATGTATCGTGTGATTAAATGAGTTGATTGTTGGGACTAAATGAATAAGATACTGCCTTCAGTGGAGTTCCAAGCAGGGCTGCAGCTATCGATTACTTTAGTAGTTGAGGATTCTATCGATTATTCCATCGATTAATCAGATAAGAAATATTTCGTTAAAGAGCACTATTCAAAAGAGAAAAAATTGACAGGTTTCTTAAAATTAACAACTCATCGGTTTCCTTTTTAGAAACATTTTTGGTGGTTAAACTGGCTACAATATATGTCAAAAAACCCTTTTAGTGCATTTATGTACATTTGTTGTTTTTTTTTTTTTTTTTTAAAGAAAACGCTCTCACTGTTACATACCTTGGCTCTTTAGTGACCCAGCATATATAGACCATGCTTAAAGGTCAAACCACAAATAGCCGAAATTGTGTCGACTTTTATTGAATACATCTTCCCCAAACACCAAGAACAGTTTCTAAACAGATTTAACTTTTACATCGCAATCACTGGTCCTCCACAAGGCAGAATTTGCTATATTCGCATGTAACATGCCAGAACTTAAAAAACAGAAGTTTTTTATTTTATGTGAAAGATATTCTAAGTAATTCAATATGAGGGAGACAAAATAATGTGAAAACAGCACATTTTGTTCAAGCACCGTTTACAAATGCAGCACTTAAAAAGCACAAATAAAAATACAGACACTTTACCATAACGTGATACTTTTCTGGCAAATTTCCACATAAAATGTAAGGTATTTTGCCATAAATTTCGCAGTAAATTCTCACTGAACCATGTCACCTGAGGAGAGCTGTAAACTGATGGCTTGGTAGTGTAGTGGTTAGCACTGTGGCTCATAACCCTGGAGCCTGGGTCCAAACCCCACCCTCCCCCACCCAGACCCAGCATCAGCATGCCACACCCAGCATAAGTGTGCTTACCCCCAGTGTAGCACAGTGTAGCTCCCAGACCAACACAACTCTTTAGATTCCTTTCACTGAAAGCAGCCTGAGACATAGGCCATAGATTGTTGAACCAACAATCTTCTAACTACAGGCACAAAGGCTTGGTCCACTCTGCTTCACACGACCAAAGAGCAAGCCCAGGGACTATGAGACCAAGAGGAGATATGACCCCTGGAATAGAGAATCTATGTAACTGTGCAGTAACATGTAACGTGGTAGCTAGTGCTGCTAACTGTAAGCTGTCGATAACCAGACCAATTTAATATGTAACATTACCCTGCATCAATAGTAATTTACAAAATCATCAGTGAAATGGGAACATTAGCCTTGATAGCTGTTAAGCTGTATAGCTGTATACAATGGCATGTATCAATTTCTTATTGTCTTGAAGAATAAGAATTCTTCACAATCTCCAAAAACATCCCCACAAACACCAGCATTACTACGCGCCACAGCCACCAGGGTTCCTCAGGAACCACACCAGAAATTAGAGCAATATTATAGTTCTTGATAACATTCTGAACAACACAATTTCACACAGGGCAGGCTTCTTAAATGACTGAAGTCTGTTTCTGTAAATAGATGTGCTGGTGTCCTGATTCTTGGCAGTGCCGAGTTCAATAGGAACATCAGGTGCTGGTGTTCATGCCGTTCTGTTGGCCCTGGATAAGGGTGCGTCTGTCAGTATCTGCTTACATCAAGTGAAATGTACTTCTGTCTAATTACGTCCATAAAAGAACTGTGTGTCCTGTGATTAATTAAACTAACATCTAATAGATCATAGGCTCCCTAACATAGTCAGAAGCTCATTGGCTGTTTGAGTTGTGAGAGGGGGCCCCATACTATTTAACATAGTTATCGATTCGGGGGGAAGGGGGGGGTGTGTGTAGCAGTTCCGACAAAGATTTTAAAAATAAAAAATGAAGCGGTGATCCTGATTAAATTACATTTCAGTCTAGATGCAAAAAATATGGGACAAATCCCAAAACTGGACATAGCATTTTAGTCTTCAAAACAGACCAATCCCATAAAATACAGGAGAGGTGACACCTCTAGGTTTCAAATTTTATTTAAGAAGGTTAGTTGAAGCCCGTTTTTAGCAGAGGCCCCTGGGCTTAAGGCCGTGCATTACAGAGCCCCTGGAAATACTCTCCTTCACACGGCCAAGTGCTTGGTTAGGTCAAAACTACAAATAAACATTCAGAGAAGTATGATCTGCATTAAAAAACAAGAGAGCATATGGATCCCTTTTTGGTTACAACCAACAGAATGCTCTACCCGTTAGCCAAATGCAAAAACAAACAGCAGAGGACAGTCCCGATTTCTTTTCAGTTAAGGGCAGCCTTCACAGCAGTGCATGTCAATGAATACATACTTCATCCAATGCTATTCTGACAGCAACATCAGCGCTAGCAGAGTCATGATATATTTATGGAGATCACATATTAACTAATCATGCGGAAGCACACAGAAAAGAAGTTTTGACTGTAAGTCAAGGTTCACAATAGGTCTCCTGTGACCTGACCCTCATCCAATCTCCTAGTCCACCAAAGTAAGAGAACTGAGCTGCAGGGGTGCTGGGGGTTTGGGTAAATTGACTGTGACAACATGGGGAGTAGGGGTGTACACGAGGGGGTGCAGTTTAATGCGCAGGAAAAACTGAGGACCACAACACAGCTCCGTCACATCCAAGTAAAAGTCTGTAGTGCTATCCCATGTCCCCAGAGGGGGGTCGTCTTTCAAATGGAAGGCTGGTGAGGACATGAGGGGTGCAAAGGACATTTGCTAGGCAGCTGTATACAGCAGAACGGGAAAATTAACAAAAAAACAAGATGGCATTCATTTGAAATTAACTTAAAATCTTAAAAAAAAAACTTTATTCCAGCAAAAGCAAATTATATTAATGGGAACACAGAGAAGATCTTTTAAGTGACACAGAATGTCAAATCTGCTGTCTTTTAGACAAATTTTTCATGGACCCAGTCCATTTGGGGAAAGACAAGGATTAAGGATTTCTGTCATTATGCAGGTGTGCTGCACGGGTGTGGTGAAATGAGACAGTGTTTTGGCTTGCCCTTAATGCTATCAGAACACACCTATGTAAAGAAATGTTGCTAAGTAGAGACTTACAAATGTAAGTTATACAAGATGCAAAATGTAACACTAGCATCTGAGAATCAAGAAAGTCAGGTAGGTAACAAAATGACAGTGCAAAGTGAAATATGTGAAAGTTATGGTCGCAGTAAAGGGCAGGACAAGGCCAGGCACGAGACACAAAATACTTAACACAAGAGTGACAAGGTTTGTACAGACAACAGTATTGCACCAAACACACGTACGGCTAAAAACAAGGCGGTGGGGAATGCTGAAGTCAAAGTTAACTGGAATGAAATTTTAATGTCGAAAATTCTATTTTCCCCAATGAGAAACTAGTTACAATCCCAGTCCGAGTAACTCCACTCCCCCAGCTCAGTACTGACACGCAAAACACTCAGGATTAGTATCTTTACGACCAAACTCGCACCTACAGCAGACATATCAAATAGTATCACTTGGGGCATCAATAATATATTTTACGAATGGCTAAGGTCGCATGTTTAAGGGGGAAACAGTCACCTCGGTAACTCGTCACTGATCTCCAACAACAGGTTCCTACCTGAATGAGACAGTAAATAAAAGATTCCAGACATACATAGAAAAAAGTAAACAGCACATGTCCAGCACTTACCAAATCCGTCGTTACCGGTGTTTTCACTGAAATAAAGGTAGGTTGTGAAGAAGCCGATTGTCAGCAAGGAAGTACATATGAGGTACTTAGCACTGCGTCGCAGTTTCTTTAGGGGGAAGAATAAGTGCAGCATTTTGGCGAAGACCGCCGACAAACTTATGAGGTGCATGTGTCGCCGGTGGGGCTAAGCGGTAGCAGCAGAGACGGTCGAGCTCATGGCCAGCAGAGCTGTTCATCGCGCATTTCGCCCAATTTGCGGCTTGAGGCACGGATCGACACCTAGTGGGCCCGGGTCCTGCTCCCAGACGAGATACAGTTTGAAACCAGCTTCGGGCTGCTTTTCCTTAAAACGCAGGGCAATACTCAGCGTGGCGGCAACAACCGAACCGGTTTTAGGTGACTCCTCCTTCTTGCCATAGTCAATACGATAACAAAGAGCCGGGGCGGGGCTTAAAAGATAGGCCACACCCCCGGGGCGTGTCCGAAACGATCCTGTCGGACAGGTAGATACACCGCGCTGAGAACAATGCGATAGGACCTGCAGCGGAACTCTGAGGTTCTGATTTTATATGACACTCCAAAGCTGGAAGGTATGGAAGCCCGTTTCCGCCACCGGGGAAAAATTATATAAAATTTAAGTCGAAATCTCGAGATAACTATCTCGTTATTTCGAGATATTATCTTGAAATTTCGACTTATTATCTCGAAATAACGAGAGAACTATCTCGAAATTTCGACTTGGTTATATTACACTGAGATCGACAGGCGGATCGGTGCGGCGTCAGCAGTGATGCGGGCGCTGCATCGGTCTGTTACGGTGAAGAAGCAGCTTTACCAGTCGATCTACGTTCCTACCCTCACCTAAGGTCATGAGCTGTGGGTCGTGATCGAAAGGACGAGATCGCGAGTACAAGCGGCCGAAATGAGTTTCCTCCGCAGGGCGGCTGGGCTCTCCCTTAGAGGGGGGATGTGAGGGGCTGAGGCGGCTCGGGCATCTGGTCAGGATGCCTCCTGGACGCCTCTCTGGTGAGGTGTTCCGGGCACGCCTCGGGACCCCCCCGGAGGAGCTGGATGAAGTGGCCGGGGAGAGGGGAGTCTGGGTTTCCCTGCTTTTACACTACTGCCCCCGCGACCCGACCCGGAAAATCGGTAGAAGATGGATGGATATATTACACTTAGTTATATTGCATCATCAGTTTGAGTCACAATACTAAGCAAATATGACCTAACATGTCTATTGTTCATACAATCTGGAATTCCATATTCACTCATATTCATTTTGTTCAAATACTTAGTAACTACTGTAATGAACCCCAGGAAAAATAAATAGACGTCACCCAACCACTGAAGAATTGGACACAGCTTTATTTAATAATTCATTCGATCAGCAAGTACTCAGCACAATTTACATTTACAGGATTTAGCAGACGCTCTTATCCAGAACAGTGCATGGTATTCCACAACTGTTCATCAAACTGTTAAGATAACTTAAATCAGTACGGTACTCCAAGTCTTTTCCGGGAAAGCTGCTTAACGCACGCGTACGTGACTGCGAGATTCTCATTATTTTGAGATATCTCGAAATAACGAGATAACTATCTCGAAATTTCGACTTATTATCTCGTTACTTCGATAAAACCTTGTCCTTTGGTTATTCATTTTGCTTTGACATGTTGTGGGTGCCAGCCCACGACTTCCTGCGTAACTCAGTGGAAATTTATTTTATACTGTTATTTAGGCCAGTGTGCAACCATTCAGCGTAATATTATAAAGCGCGATGTTGTAATAGATGGCAGGCCATCGCGGCAGCAGCGGATAAGGAGGAGGCTTGTTAACAGTGGAGAATGAGATTTTTATTACAGTCCTGAACAGGACTAACGCAAGAACTGCACATATAACAAATACATACAATGGAGCTATTTACGATGCCCGCGAGGAATACTGTGATATGCAAATCACAATATTGTCGTTGGATTCCCCCTGCCAAAGGAGCAAACAGTAGATGCCCTGAACGATTATCACATTGTAAGACACCTCAGTACTCTAATCACCTGGTTTCCACTCTATGAACCTCGGTGAAGGTTGAGCAACTTGAGAGAACGCTGGTCTTTACAACCTATGTGGGAAGCAATGGATGGAATGTGCTTGATTCCAGAAGCCTATTGGATTCTGTGTCATAGAGAAGGAGCGGATTGCATTTTCTCACCTTCTCTTCCTCCTTCTGCTGATTGTCTGACTTTTAAGTGCAGGTACAAGGCCAATATATTATTTTGGCAAATCCGCGGGGTTAAAAAAATTGAGCTCTTCATTACAAATTGTGTCAGCTGAAGTTATTGTGCTGTTTTTTTTAATTATCTCAACAGACCTGTTAAGTTAATTTTCAGCTGGTTAAAACCCATTTCTCATGACATACCCCTCATATATTTCAAATCAATTAAATCCGTGTATAGCGCCTTTCACAACAGAGTTACCCCAAGGCGCTTTTCATGGGTGGGTTGTGATACAGTGTAACATCATAAAAAGAGAACAACACAAAAACAGGGAAAAGGAAAGACAAATAAAAGAAAGCAAAAGATGACAACAGAAGAGAGGAACAATAAATGGGCCCTGTAGCAGAATATTTTACTGCCAACTGTCACTTACTGTATATGCGTGGAACAATAAGGAAACCTGCGTTCTGTGATATGAGTAGACGGTGTGGCTTCTGTGAGGTAGGGGCCTTATAGGAGAACTGTGAAGTTTCCTATAAGACTGTCCTGAACCTAACAGGAAGCCAATGCAGGGACCTAAGAACAAAAGTATTGTGTTCAAGCTTCCTGCACCTGGTGACAATTTGAGCTGCTGCATTTTGAATACGCTGCAAGGTGTTTAATGTGTGGTGTGTGCTCCCAGATAACAGAGCAATTCAGTAGTCTAACCCAGTGGTTCTCAACCACCTTTGCACCGCGACCCAAATTTCACCATGCCAGTTCAATCACAACCCTATATCAAGTATAGCTCTAAATTATTGCTTGGCTGAGTGTTCACTAGTTTTGCACTAAGCATTTGCAGACTCAATACCCGTTTATATAGGTTAATTCTACGACTGGGCTCGGAAATCTGATCGTGGATCAGTATAGGAGCCTGCTGGTTTTAAAATGCTTACCTTTCCAGCTCTGCCTCATGAGCCTTTCAGAACTTGCGCCGACCCAAATTTGGGTCGTGACCCACGGGCTGAGGATTGTCTAACCTACTGTATACAAAGGCATGTATCAATTTCTTATTATCTTGAAGAGTAAGAATTCTTCATAGTTTGGCAATGTTACATAGCTGTAGAAAGCATACCATGTATTTACATAATTTAATATACAGTATACATACAATATGATGTTAGGCAGAGCTGTGATAAACACTGCCAGGAGCTCTGCCAGTTTTAAAGCTTTTACAACTTTGTAAAAATAAAACTTGAATAGTTGCCTTTCAGTTTCAGTAATATGAAAAATGCATCCATCCTTTAAATGCTTGTCCTGGTTAGGGTCTTGGGGTGGCCTGGGGAGTGTCCTAACAGGACAGGGCACAAAGCTGGGGTATGCAGGTACATTGCAGGGGACTGCATTCACTCAGTCATACACTCTAAGCAATATAGATACAGAGTATGTCTAACTACAGATCCCTGGAATGCGAGCAAACACACTTGACAGGATGAACAGGAAACTTGAAAGCGGAGACGAGATCAAAACCCTGCTGAGCTTAGAGCTACCCTACTCTCAATATAGATACAGAGTATGTCTAACTACAGATCCCTGGAATGCGAGCAAACACACTTGACAGGATGAACAGGAAACTTGAAAGCGGAGACGAGATCAAAACCCTGCTGAGCTTAGAGCTACCCTACTCTCTTTCTAGCACATTTCTTGTGTTCATGCATTAACGGTCTCCATTTTTTTTGTCCTTCCATAGGCAGGCATCCTTCACAAGACGGAAGTTTACTGATCAAGCATTTATAATTTAATGAATCACAGAAAGTACATGCTGAATGGAATACAAAGAAAAGATCCGGAGATGGGCAAAGCAACTTAAGTACACCCCTGCATTTTAACACATTAAAGACTAACAATCATAAAAATATACTCAATAAACATTATTACATTCATTAGTTAAAGGTTAAGTCTAAAAGACTTTTCTAGAAAATGGATGTCTACCCTTTAAAAAGTAAAAAGGATTCTTCGTTGGGATTAAATCATATTTCCTCTTCAGTATTCAGTGCATTTCAAGTACTTAAAACATTCATAAAACTACAGCCTAATGTTTGCACCACATATCTATCATCCACACATTAACCAGCATGCCATTTAAAACTGGGTCCACAGTTCTTGTTCACTGGAACTACTAGTCACCCAAAGGACTCCAGTCAACAAATGGTTCTTGAAGCAAGAATTCCCAAGAACTCAAAAGGTCAACACCTTCCTCTGCTAAAGGAACATTTCACAAAACAAGACCCTGAGTAAAGTTGAGATTGTGATTTATTGCCATCACTGGAGCTGCAAGGAATTCAGTCATATTACAATGAGACTTTCATAAGTAGTAGTTGGAGAGGAAGCCAGCCAGAATGTAGATCAGAACAGCATTCTTCCCAGTGCAGCAACTGCTCATACACAGCTGACCCAGAACCCATTCTGAACAGAACATGTACTAAGTGCCCAGACTATTACTTCCAACAGATGCTAATAAACAGCTTAACATTGGGCTTTTTGTGAGTTGTATGGTGTCTTCCAGTTTAAATATTCATCTTAAAATGAACTTGCACAACACAGAAATTACACGCAACAAAATTAAATCTTTACACCCCAAAACGTCTCCTAGGATATACAGTTTATTTGCTTAAGGTCTCACAATGAATACAAACCAATCGGCGTAATATTGTAAATCTCATTAACAGTATATTGTCGGTAGCTTCCCACTAACCAAACGAACAGACAAACAGTAGATGCTCTGAACTATTATCATACTGCAAGACACCTCAGTACTCCAGTCATCTGGCTTCCGGTCCATGAACCTGGGTCATGTCTGACCAATGGGTAGGAGAACGTGGGTCTTTACAACCTATGTGGGAAACAATGGAATAGCCCTTGGGGAGTTGGAGCAGGATGCTTTGTACACAGAACAGAACACTAACCAAGAGAAAGTAAGGTCGGCACACAAGCTCTTGATGCCGTCCCTTTCCATAAAGATTGTGAGAGGAGCAATGATGTCTGACCATGAATGCAAGCGTTCAGAGCTCCTCTTAACTGGCTGTCAAAGATCTTCATTTAAAATTTCCTCCACCCATCCAGGCATTCAGACAAGACTGAAGTAGGTTACAGCAGATAAGCTAGCTGCTATAGTTCCAGGGCTTCTATTCTACAGCCAATGGCATTTGCATTAAAGAATTTAATACCCAGCAAAGCCAACACAGACAAACAAGGGGAGGCCATACAGTAAATTGTTTACGTTGACGAGTAGCTCTCCAGCAAAGACCTGAATTTCCATTCCTTATGGCCTGAGGCCAGAAACAATAACCCCCCCCCCCACCCCCCATGCTGTCACGCTTGCAAAAAAAAATCTGCACACCATTTGATAAGTTACAAAAATAGTCAAAAAAGGGAAAACAAAACAAGTGAGGAAGGGGGAGGGGGTGAAATTAAGCTGCTGTTTGCTCCTGAGCTCCGTTTTCCTCAATGTCCATCCCCTCGCCATTCTCCTGTTGCTGTTCCTTCTGCTCCTTCACTTTCTCTGCTTCTTTCTATGAAATAAAAACAAATTGTTGCTACAGCTCAATAGCACACGTTTCTTCTGGCAGCTCTTAAATAATGCATCACCAACCATTTCAAGAATTTTGCCAAATTATTGGTCTTCATTAGTACTGTGACATATGTAGGAATGAAAAGGATGATGGGATCAAGTCAACATGCAACTCACTGGGAAGTTAAACCATCATAACAGTCATGTTTTTAAATCAGATCTGCCATCTACTGGCAGAAGAGAGTATTACAATCTATAGGTATAGGATTCCAGCTAATTTAGCAGATTTATGTGGTTTATTCAGTAGAGGCTAGCAGATGCTAGGTTAACAATTAGCAATAAGCGAATTAGTTTCATAATTCTATTCCTACTGGAAAGTCAAAAACAAAAGTTAAAGTTAAATTCCTCATGCATGTTAGAATTAGCTTCCAAGGTCAGTCTAGGTGAAATCTTCCAAGCCTGAGAGGACAGGACGGAGGATGTGGACAAACTGAGGGTCACTACTGGCCATTCACCTTGGCATCTCTCTCAGCAAATTTCTGGAACATATTGGCATAGAGGCGCTTGTCCTTCTCGTGCTGCTCTTTTAACTGCCGCTGGCAGATGGCCACCTGGGACTTGGCAGCCTTGTTGTTGGGGTACAGCTGCAGCACTTTCTGGAAGTCATCCCGGGCCTGCTCGAACTCCTTCATGGCGCAGAGGGCCTCTCCACGCCGGAAGAGGGCCTTCTCATTACTCTGGTCCAGCTCCAGAGCCTGCAAAAGGGACAGAACCATGACACAAGTGATCCTGTGGGCCCGCACTTTACAGCCATGCTCTCGCCATCCTCCAGCAAGGCAATTCAAGTAGCCCCCCATCTACTAAAATTTAAATACAAGACATGATCATTACAAGTAGCCAACTGAAATCAGCATCTCTGTTTATCAAACTTGGAAACTAATATCTAAACTAATACATGTATATTTATTTATTTAGGCCAATTCTAATGCCCCGAGTCCCATCACTGACATCAGAAGTTTCTCAGATTAAAGTCTCCAACAGGCTACATGCTGCTGAAATGCACACATCCAACTGCAGTACCTTGTTGCAGTTTTCCAGAGCCTGGCTCTCCTCCTGAAGCTTCAGGTAGCACATTGCCAGGTTCAGGTGGGCTGCCAGCCTCAGTGCCCGGGCCTTCTGCTCGTCTTCCTCCGACAGGCTCGACTCGTGTTCCAGCCAGGACACGATCTTCTTATATTGAACGGTAGCCTGCTTGAACTTCCCTTCCTGTGATGAGACACCGCCACACTCGGTTAGTCTGACCTTAATCGCAACCATTACTGCAGCAGCAAAAGGAGAAGGATGTGGAGGAGACCCTCTTCCAAGCCGCCTGGTTGTAAATCATTTGGAAAGAGCCCTCCAAAAGAGAAACACTTCATTCTCTCCACAGCATGACTTGCCTACCCCACCAACTTTTGCCAAAAGGTTACACCCAAGCAGCTTGAGGGGAAACACTGTATTACTGACTCATCCTCTTGTGCCACAACGACCAGCTTTTTCCAATGAAGAAGACTGAACCAAGTATAAGCACGACTGTCAAGTTGAAATGACAAGGAGAACCATCGGTATACCTACCTTAAAATACTGAGTTCCTTTCTCCTTAACAATCGCACTCTGTTCCAGTTTCTCTGATGTATTCATTTCCCATGATTCCTTAGCCTAAAGAGAAAAAAAAATCATTAAAAAACCCACCATCGAAAAGCCATCACCACATGCACCAAGTCCTTCATACAACGGAAGCAGCTGCTTTACCTTCTCAAAGGCTTTCAGTTTTATTTTGTACTTCAGAGTAGCACCGGGCGGGATATTGAACTTGGTGCTTCCAGCACTTCCGTATCCATACCTGGAATGAAGTGCAGACCATGCTGATGTAGTACAGCTCCACGAAGCGTACTTCATTGGCTGAATAAAAGAAAAGGCGTACAGAGCCAAATGGAAAGGTCTTACTTTGCTGTGATAGTGAAGGTAGACTCCTCTCCTTGCTCCATGGCCGTGATGGCCTTCTCCACACCGGCAGGAAGGTCCAGGGTCTCACAGTCCCCGATCTCAAACTTCAGATCCCTCTGGTCAAACACTCGCTCCTCAAACATGCCCTCCACAGTCACTGAGAAGTAGAGTCACCAGTCACTTTTGGTACAGTCACACAAACATCTCAACAAAATTATACCCAAATTACTTCCCTCTCTTCCTTCAACCAACTATCATGATTGCTAGACCTACATTAGCCTCCTTAAACACAGACTGAAAATCAGTGGAATCATCAGGACCACATACTTTTCCAAGATTTGTCACTTACGACAGCCCTAATTATTTAATTCATGCAAAGCTGATAATCAGCCGACTAAGATTATTAGGGACAGTGAAACAGCAGACCTTCCACAGTAGCTCCCTCATTGGGCTTGGAGTAACCCTCCCCCTTTGTTATGGTGCGCCGGATAATGCCACCATCCTCATCATCAGTGATGTCCTCCCCACGGAAGTCAAACAGCTCCACCTAGAGACATGGAAGCAAACACACCGGCACGCATGTCTGAAAATACTACACAAGATATGAACATCTATTGAAAACCTGCACATTTCAATGCACCAGCTCATTAGAGTTATGCCAGTAGGGGAAATTATAAATTGCAGGAATTTAAAAAAAGACCTTGTTTTTAAAAAAAGCATTCCAAAAATTTTTAATCAATGTTAAACTGCTTAACCATTAATATGAAATAATGGTACCACTCTACAATAAAGCTCCCTTTTGCCACTTGTAAATGGAAGTAACTCATTAATAAAAAGAAAAGTATTATAACTTTGTAAATTATTAATAATTAATTTTAAACAAGTGTTACAACCTAATTAATAACCAGATTATAAACCATTCATAAACTCTTTACATGGGTAGCCTTATTGTAAAGTAGCACCAAATTAATTAAAGAGTATTAATTAATTAAAGAGCATGAAACATGTTATGAATGTCGTTTTGCGGTTTTCCTATCATTGCTATGGAGAAGTCATGAAAAAACATGTAAAATTCAATCAAACCAAAAGAATCAAAGAAGGCACCAACAAGTCTGATGCACCTGATCAATCAATAGAATCTCAACTCAAGTCAAAAGCTCATTTTTTATTGGGGGAAAAGGAGGCAGAACTACTGGTTTAATATTTGAGGCCATCGATGTTTGATATCCGCTCCAACAAAAAACTGACAAAGTAATGACATGAACGCTCAAAGCCCAGTCACTGTTGTACCCATTCATTTCACACAACCTCCTCCCTCCCCAAACATCCAATCATTAGCAAGCATCCTCTTCACTGGTGAGAAGTGCAATGAGTACAAAATGACAGGAGGCTACTACTACTACATACTCCAGACAGAAATCAATGCCCTCAGAATGGCACTTTGCAGCTTCTTGCCTGATACTTCATGAACTGCATTTGGACTGGACACCCATTCAACCTGATGTTTTTAAGGATGTACTCACACCAGGCGATCCGTACTGTGCCCGAGCACGTTTGACCTCCAAAGTCCAGTTAGTTTGACTAGTGTATGATAGCTCCTTACTGCATGCAGGCCTGCTTGAAGAGGTAGGCCACGGCACAGTAGGCACAGTGTGATCGCTAACCGCGTCCAGGAACTGCACACATGCATGACATGAAACATCCAACTGGCACATGCATGTGCACATATACACTATACATGAACTGGACCCAGAAGGAATGTATGGGGTAGGTTGTACAGATTGCAAAAACTGTAAAAGATTTGCAAAACTGCCACAAAAAAAAAAAAGACACAGATCGGGTGGCAAGAAACATTTCACAAAGATGGCGGCAAAGGATCACTTCGGTCTATAGCAAAGGTTCAGTGTCTGCTGGATATTTGGGATGACAAGTATCCAGTACCACCTGGATACAAACACACAAAAACTGAGATATTTTATAAAATATGGAACTTTATTTTTATATATGCAGCACCAGTAAAAATCTCAGCATTGCATACTAGATTAATCTGTATGTCATCGTGCCCAAAATGACTCCAAATAAGCCACCAAATAAGGAAATTAATCGTGAATTCCATTCTGCTATGCAATAGCACTTTCCTTGACATTGGTGCGTTCCATTTGCCTTGGGATCCGATTTTCGGATTCCGAGATTACGTCATATCCGCTAAAAATTCGGAGAAACTGAGTCGGATGCATTCCATCTGCCGCAGAAGTAGCAATATCATGGACCCATATCAAAAAGCAAGATTTTTTTGCTTAGCCGGACAACTTGTCGGATTTAAGGTACCTCAGTTTAAATGGTCTTTATCTTCGTTCACTTACAAT
>JAODKC010000001.1:11784258-11801000 GCA_026777985.1 Mormyrops attenuatus
CTGTTGATAAAGGGCGCAGCCATCTTGGATTCTGAACTCGGGATCCTCTGTGCTGCTCCGAGATATTTCTCGGATCTGCGAGAAACGGGAGCGCGCATGTCGTCACTTCCTGCTTCAAAACTCGGAATCCGAGTTCCGAGGGCAAATGGAACGCACCATATGTTCTTTTCAACACAGAAAAGTTGCATGGTGATAATGAAAGCATGCTTGATTCCAAATCAACCAGTCTTTACCTCAAAAACTAAGGTGGCATTGGGTGGGATCTTTGGAGGGCTGCCAGCTGAACCGTAGGCATACTCAGGCTTACAGATAAACTGGGAAACTTCTCCCACCGTCATGGTGGCTACTCCCAGATCCCATGCTTTAATAACTTGACCTGTGGAGAGAAAGAATTTTCATGGACAAGTATGTCAATGCTAGTCCATAAACCAAAGCATTAAACTAATCTCCACACATAATGTTGTAATAATTGTCTATACTTTAAATGCCATCTATGCAAGTTCCTAAAAGTATATTCAAACTAATAATATACTACTTACCATCTCAAATACAATTTCATCATGTCAGATACTGTCTAGGACACAGAATAACAGGATCTACAAATGTTCTACAAAGTTTGCCACATTCTTGATTTGATGGGAGCTATTCTTACTGAAAAGGCGTGAGCAGAGAGCAAAGGTGTCTGACAAGATGAGGCCACTTGTAGACGTTCTAGTCAGAATGGCCCTCCAGAGACATGTACAAACACCACCCAAAAAATCATACAAAAGAACACTGCAAAGAGGCCTGCAAGGGAGCCAACATACCTTTCCCAAGCTCAAAGGAGAACTTGTCCCCTCGGTCACGACTGGAGTCGAACTTGGTGCCATCCAGCAAGGTGCCAACATAGTGTACGAAGACTTTATCTCCAGTCATAGGCTGCTCAGTGCATGTCCCTTCCTTTTTCACCAGCTGTAAATATTAAAAAAGAAACAGACTTGGCTTTCAGTTACATGAAAAACAATATGCATCAGTTAAACAATACCGTATACCCCTTTACACAGCTGAATGTTCGACTGCAGCAATTCAGCTCATGTACTTTCCTCCAGTGAGAGCAGGAAGACCTCACTGAAAACAGCAGCCTTTGAGTTACCAATTCATATTATTAACCAAAAGCCAACTGCCACCCCACCATAATAAACGAGATGATAACAAAATAAAATCATTTTAAAGTGCAACACTCAGAGGTGGTAACGTCACATTTCCAAGAGCCCTGGTTATACACAGATCAACGCATTTAAAGTTTCAGGAAATGTGGAAGCTACACAAACTGCATTCATTGAATGAACATCTGGGACAGTGTGATGCGTTTCACAAGGATATCTGAAACATGACATTGTTAGCCAAGTTAATGCCATAAGCTGGATGTTCCAACCATCCATTATCGTAACCACTGAATCCCCACTGGGGTCACAAGGGGCCCGGAGCTATCCTGGGAGTACGCTGGATGTTCCTTTAATGAACATTTAAGTTTATAGTAAACGGGGACAAACGTTAAAATTGTTATTTAGATGCTGGTGCATTCATTTTCTGAGGGCTGTTGCTTTTTTTAAGAACCACTTGAGCATGGCTGCTCAACCTTCACAAGAATGTTCCACAATGTTCTGTGAAAGCGCGGGGCGGCGCTAAGACCCAACGGCATCCGAGCCGCAGACTAGCCAGTATACAGGAAGCAATCGTTCGGCGAGGTGTGTAGAAAACTAATTATTCTATTTTAAAGGACACAGAGAATGACTCAGTCTAATTTCCTTTAGGCGAATATGTTGTGTATTAGGAAACGTTTAACGGCATCCGTCTAGAAACCGTGACCTTAGCCAAAATGCTAGTTAGACAGAATGTTAAATGCATACTGTGCCTAATGCCTAGATACCAAAATAATAATACGGGATTTACTATGACACGTATCGAGCTAATGTGGCCATCCAAAGTATTAGATCGTGTCATTTCCATGCAGACTGGACCCCCTCCCCCCTATTCACAAATCCATTCATCGGTATGGCATAGGATAGCTGCTGCTTTGTACCGATATAACAGGCCCGCACCACGACACGTGCTCTAAAGCTGGCGTTTCGAGGGGGACCCGCTCAGTACCACGGCAACCCTTACAAACACACAGCTAGGTGGCCGTGACAACGATACGAGCAACGACTTTACAGGAGAAATCAATGAATTCAGAAGACTACTAAGCGGCACGAGTAAAAAAAAAAAAAAAGGTGTACGTCAGTATCTTCCACTGCAGCATCGACTGTCATCAACAGCCCATTACTACGTATAAAATCGTGACCGACTTTTGCTAACGTTAGATAGACATGTAGGCAGGCCACAGCCAGCGGTCTGAAATCTCCTCCCCGACTTAACGTGATTTGTCACAACTAAGGACAGAAAATGTGGTTAAACGTCCATAATCATCGGTTCCCATGCAGATACCTTCAAGACCCCTCCATCTTGCTTGGCTGTGATGTCGACTCCTTCCATTTGGATCGCAGGTCCCTCGGTGTTGCTCATTTCTTCTTCTGCAGTCATATCGGTCTCGCAACCGTCCAGCTAACCGTGAATTTCTAGACTGTTCTGGCGGCCCGCGGCTATGGGATGTAGCAGTGCTCGGAGCGCCTGGCCGATAGCAGAAATGACCGAACTTCACAATAAGTAATTTAAAAAAAAAAAAGATTCTAGCTCCTTTGTTAAATATGACAGAACAAATGTGCCGGCCGCACTGTAACCTTAAGTCCAGCCAGCAACGAAATATCAATTTGGAGCAGGCCACTTATTTTGAACAGGGCCGTTTGTTTTTGCGACGGCCAAAGAGGGATTTACCCAGCCGTAAAGAGACGTGACGCGAGGCAGGAATATCGATCTGAATTCAGATCTACTGTGCGCCTTCCAGTCCGCTAACAGACAGCAGACCGTCGCGGACGCAGGCGATTTAAAGCGCTGGCTTTCCGCAGAAGGAAGGGCATAGAACTTTCCAGAGAAAGCGGCAAGGAGGGTGTGCTTGATTTTAACTGGAGCTTAGGGTTTAGGCACTGTCGTCAAAGTATTGCGCAGACAGCAAACAGATGCTGACCAACCACCAGCACAAAGATAATATGTAATATCAAATCGCAACGAAAAACTACTAGACGATAAAGACACAATGGATACAAGGATTAAAAACTCATTAAAATATCAACGTATTACTTGTGCAATGCGTATATGCCAATACTGTATTGGGAGTTAAGAAGAAACTGGTATTTGATTTTCTTTACGTGTTATTTCATACCGGCTATGGAAAAAAACCTAGTGTGGTTTCTTTTAAAAAGGCAGCCACCATCAATGTTTTTGTGGGGAAAACATTTTATATGCTGTATCTTTACATAATTTATATCCAGGAATTTTCAATTTTGCGGCTGGGTTAAAACTTGTTAGTTGTCCTACACTGCCGCGTTCTGTCTGCTTAGTGATTGGCTGAGGAGCGGTGACGTAATTGGCGCGCTCTTTGGAAGGATAAAGAAGAAATCATCGCTGTTTGAGGATTTTTGCTGCGAGCTAGCTATATAAATTAATTATTATTTATAGGTGAAGTATAAAGTATTGCAATCCGTCAGGCCATTCACATTTTTGGTAATTAAGTTTTGGTACAATGTTAAAAGCTACATCATTTTGCTAGGAAGCATAGTACTTATGTGATTAACGACAGGGTTATAGGCTAATTGTCATTTGACGTTTTCAGATTTTGTGTATGATATTGTTGTACAGCGCAGTACTGCAGTTTTCCTCCGTGCTCGTTCATGTCCTTATGGTATGTGGCGAATGACAGGAGATGTAGGGACATGACCGATCGAGTCCTCTCTCTTCAGTTTCATGCAGACATGGAAACTCTTCAGTTCCCATTTCCGTACGAGCCGTATTCTATACAGAAGCAGTTTATGGAGGCTTTGTACACCACCATCGATGAAGGGAAGATTGGGATTTTTGAGAGCCCTACTGGGACAGTGAGTTTAATTACTTTCATTACTACATGTTATACAGAGATAGATTGCTTTGCTGGATTGCAGAATGTAATTGATTGATGTAATGTGGTTTCATACTGCATGCTTAAAAGACACGATGTGAAATATTATGTTACGGTGCTAAGGTTTATCATGTCCTCAACTGACATTCAGATTTTTATCATATATATTTTTTCTCCTAAATCTGGTTCGCATGGTTCACAGCTAAAGCAGCTGGTTTGATTAATGCTGGATTATAGGGCAAGTCTCTGAGCCTGATCTGCGGAGCCCTCACCTGGCTGCGTGACCACGAGGAGAAGAAGAAGCAGGAGGCAGTGGGCCTTCTGGTGGAGAGAGACGTCACCATGAACAGCTCCTCCACCCGGCCCCAGGAGGGGCACTTTTCCTCCCTGGCCCTTGCGTCCTCTACAGAGCATGACTGGATTGCGGACTTTGTGCAGAAGAAGGCAGAACGAGAACTGATGGACAAACTAAAGGTAGTGCAGCATGAAACAGTGGGGGTGTGTGTGTGTGTGTGGGGGGGGGGGGGGGGTACACAGCATTCTTGGGTGGTAAAACCACGAGCCCCTGCTATTCTGGGGTTGCTCCCCATTGGCCAGTCAGTTATCTCCATCTCAAGCACAGGGTAAACCCTGAGTTAATTTGAGGCCATCTGGCTAATAAAGGCAGATCTGTGCTCCGTGATCTTCTTGTGCTTCTTGTGAATGATCATCTGGCTTCGTGCGTGCAGCTCCAAGGGATTTCCTGGCCAGTGCAGCTTATTTTGGGGAGAGGTTACGTGGTGAAGCAGGTGCTTAGCGCCGTTCATCCCCTTCCGCTTTCTGTTCTCTGTGCAGGAGGAGGCGATCAGGAGGAGAAAGAGGGAGGAGAGGTTGGAGCTGATCAGACGCAATGTGCAGCTTCAGTATGCACTGAAGCACAAGGTAGCTAAATCACACGTGCACCCCCCACAGAGCAGAGCTGAAAGGTCCTGATGAATTATATATTTGCATTTCACATGATTGGATTTTGGGTTAGTGCATGGAATCAATACTTTATTCTTCCAGGGTGTTCTACCAGTGCTGCACTGGTTTCCTTTGGGTCCTTCGGTGTGCACCCCCAGACCAAAGGCATACAGTTAGACTATTTGGTGTCTGTGAATGACCTCCTGTAGTGTACGAATGTGCGTGAATCGGAGCAGTGATATGCCTGGGAATGGACTGGCATCCAATCCACAGCCTCCACCCATGATAAGCAGTTAAAAATGGATTTATTATCAGCTCTAAGATGGCAAACCTTTCGGTTACTGTTTAATTTGCTGGAGGTACATTTACTATTTCTTTCAACCTTGTCTGATGAATACAATAGTATTGTACTGTAAATATTTTGACAAGATAGTTACAGGATATGAAATGTTTTCCTTGCTGCAGCTTTTACTCATTTAATTCTACATCATATTAATGTAATACTGTATTTAGCCATTATAAAAGTTGAACTATTATGGATGTTTTTTTTTTTTTAAAGGAAGCATCTCATGTTTTCTAAATAATGGCTAACTGACTGAATATATTGTAGCTGACTGATGAAAACTATGTATGCCCACGACAATTGACACTTTTTGCTATAGATGAAATATGCCCATTCTCCTCTGTCTTCTGATAGCGTTTGATGCGTAATTGACCAATGAAAAGATGTTTTTTGAAGTCACCTGTTTAATTAGTATTTATGTTTGTACTAGTTAACATTTGCATTCATGATGGATGTTTCCATGGATTACTTTACGGTGTTTAGTTTAACAACCAAACGTTGATAGTATGACAGCTAAATAACATTGTTAATTGAATTTAAAGTGAGGTTAGTTTGTAGTTTTCTTTACACTGACATGTGGATTGTTGTGAGGAAGATATAAGTCCATTTAAAACATGAAACCATTCACTGGCTGCTGTGTAAAGACAGGTTCCATTTCCATGGTTAAGCTGTCTTATTACGTTGTTCTAGGTTTCTGATTGTAAAGAAAAGTAGTTTCTGATAAAACGTGTTTTTTCACATTCCTAAAGTAATGGCTTTTTGGAGATAAATGTTTTTCATCGTGATTAGCAGAATATATGGCCAGCTGTCGCGTGGCTGAATAGTGGGTGATTTTCTGAGGTAACCTCCGTACTTGATGTAAAATATCCATCTGCTGCAGGTGGGACGGTCTCTGTTTTTCCCATGCAGGCATTGTGTTCTTGTGGAAAATGCTCACTGCCGTAATACCCGGGGCGACCATGAGGTGTGGCAGATAGATGTGTGATAGCACTCACTTGCCACTTATCACCAGAGTGACCAGGACGAGGAGGCGAGGCGCCTGCTGCGGCTCAGTGCCAAAAGTGGCGAGGAGGATGGGAAGGGAACGGTGCTTGATGATGGAGAAGAGGAGCTGATCGTGGCCGACTACGAAAGTGACGATGACGGCAAACCGAAGAACAGGTGGGGGTCTGGCTGGAATCAAGGCAGCCAGCGACATTGTTTGATGTAGCAAACTGTCTCCACTCACTGCCTATAGCCACTAGAGTCTTCGCCTTTCTCTAGAATAATAGAATTTTTGTGTCGTTTTTCAAGCTTTCTAACAGACACACTAATGTTGTTCGAAAAGAAGGCCCCCAAACTTTTTTAGTTAATTTTTGCTTTAGCAGAATTGTTTCATCTGAATTAACTTGCAAATCGACAATTTCTATTCCAGTTGCAAGTTGTTAAAGTGTTATTAACCACGGGGAAGGAAAATTCTAAAAGCAATTGTAATTCTGTTTACGTAGATGGATTGATTTGAGCTGAAGGGATTGGACTGGATTATGGGGCCACGTTGAGTAAAGAAAATGGGACTCAGGCTGGTTTAGGTGATTGCATATCCAAAGCAATTTATATGTGAAATAGGCCTGGATGCACACAACCAATGGATTAAGGTTGTAATGCAGTATACCATCATTTAGGGGTGCACTTTATCTTTTGAGTTACTAGGTAGAAATAACCAGCATTACACTTCCTTCATTTTGTCTTAGTATTTTTTTTTTTTTAATGAAAAATCTGTTTTTGATGTTTTGTTTGTATTGTTGTTTGTATTTGGTAGCCCCGACATTATGCTATGTAATGATGCAAGATGTAAGATGTGTAACTTTAGGGTACATAACCTCACAATGTTAATCTGTTTTGCAGCATTTGTGACGAGGAAGAAGATGATTTGGAGGAAGACCATGTGACTAAGGTTCGTGACTAATTCCTCTAAGACATTTGGTCTTGTTTTGCTTTGCGAGTGTTTAAACGGTAGATGTTTTCAAGCCATATGTCTGGCTGATGGACTCCAAATCCCATGATTCTTTGCACATAGATATACTACTGCAGCCGCACGCATTCCCAGCTGGCCCAGTTTGTGCACGAGGTGCAGAAGAGCCCTTTCAAAGAAGAAGTCAGGGTGGTGACCCTGGCCTCTCGGCAGGTGAGCGCAGAGCCTCTGAGAACTTACAGTCTCTGTGCTCGTTCGCAGTGTAGTTGGCAGTGTAGTTTACAGTGTAGTCGGCAGAGCGAAATTAATGTAATGTAGTCCACAAGGCAGCTGAACCATTAAAGAACATGAGCACTGCCTTGACTGAAAGCCAAATCAAGCTGGATGTATTCTGTTACGTGTGACATAACATTTTTCATTTGCGGAAACATTTTTTCATTTCATTTCATTCACGTGTGACATAACATTTTTCATTTGCGGAAAGCAACATTTAATAATGGGCGATAAAACCAAAGGTCATTACCAAACTGAGTTGGCAAGTATGGTATAATTCAGCACGAGATTCCCGTTGCACAGGCACTGCAGCCGGCCCCCACCAGGAGGCACTGATGCGTGTTAGTTTCCCCACAGAACCTGTGCATCAACGAGGAGGTGCGCCGGCTAGGCAAATTGCAACTCATCAACGACCGTTGCATGGAGATGCAGAAGAACAAGCACGGTGAGTCCGACACGCCCTCCTGCACGAGCCAAAACCTGACACTGTCCTGTCGGGTTTCCGCTCCATATTCAGTTTCTTTACATGCATCTGGGGAACATGGAAAGGACATCTGAGATCTCACAGGTCCTGCGAACCCCCAGCCCCAGAGACCCACAGAGCAGTGTTAACGGCTGTGTCACTGTGTCAACGACATCCCAATCCCTCTGGGTGTGTCCACTGAAGCCCTTATTCACAGTAACATCGTGTTACCGGGATGTGTTTGAACATGTCAGCCATTGTTTGGAATTCGAGATAGGATTTAAACTTGTCCTATCGTGAAATCCACGACAAGATCTGTGTCGATCGAGTCCTGTATGAGCTGCGCGCAAATCGTGACGATTTCTGAAGTTGACAACAGTGATAGTTGGTGACCTCACTCCCCCACCCAGGAAAAGCGGAGAAATCCACGGACACGGAACCGAAGCGGAGACGGCGAGAGCCCAAGGCGGTGTGCCCCTTCTCCAGACAGGAGGCGCTGCTGGGCCTGCGTGACGAGACCCTGGTCAAGGTCCGGGACGTCGAAGAAATGGTGGTTCTAGGAAGGGAAACCAAGGCCTGTCCTTACTATGGGGGCCGTCTGGCCGTGCCTGCTGCACAGGTTAGGCTCCTGGAGTCCCCACTTTTCCTTACACCCCCCCACCTTACCTCACCAAGGCCCCAATCTGATATCAATACACACCCAGTCCATGCTTCCTCCAGTCCAGTAACCCGCCGGTAATGGCATCAGTATTAGGTTTAAGTGTTTGTCTTTACAATATGCTGTCTAATAACGCCAAGCCAATGCTCGAAAAATGTCATGTCTAGTTGTTACAGTCTCATCACATCCCTCCTGTCTCCCAAATTGTAGTTAATCTGAAGGGGTTTTGGGTCAGATTTGGTTATTTTTTTGTAAGATATCGACCTATTTTTAAATTGTAGTTTAACATGAATTGGTAATGACTTTTTATAGAAAGTGTAGTGAAGCAAGACCATGACATCTTACCCAGCAGGCCAAGCGAGCCAAGTCTGGGAGAGGGCACTCTTCGAGAATTATGGCTCGTTCGTACCCAAAAGGGCGGAACGATCCAGAAAGTTCTTCAGAGCTGTGGTTTGTTGGCCAGATATGACTCCTGCAGCTGTGCGGACACGTACCCACTGCACATGCTCTGGAGGGGAGAACGTGATGATTTAATGCTCAGTTTTCAGTGTCGTTCTGAAGGTTTCAGCTCATTTATTGCTGTGCTTGAATGTCTGGTACTTTTTTTTCCAGTAAAGGTTTTTTTGGGTTTAGTTTTTTCTGAAAATGGTGGCTTTTCAGATGATTTTCGTTGCTGCCCCTGTCTTTTTAACCTCCTGAGATCCAGTAATCAATTTTTGTTTAGAAGACATGCTTTTGCTCACATCTCTTATGATATACATGCCACTCTGTGAAGTCCTGCTGTTTCTTAAAGAGGTCAGTTAGGGCTTTAAGACGACATTGTGTATGTGACCTACTTCCTCTTCCTATCAAATCAAAATTTGAATCAATATTAAGAAAAATTTTCTGGATCTCAGGATGTAAAGACTACTTGTGCTGTTCTCACTGCCAGGGGGTTATGTGGTTTCGTGTGTGTGTGTGTGTGTGTGTGGTCCAGGTATACATTATACCAAATGTCCCCACAATGTGATAAAAACCTGTTATTTTGACATTGTGGGGAGCATTATTTCAGTTCCTAAATGGGGAAATTCAGTCTTATTAAAATCTGTGATTGCAATCAAAAAATAAAATAGCATAACTCTTGTATTTTGTTTGGTTACTTATAGTTAAGGTTAGGACTGGGTAGGGGTTAAGGTCGTCATTGTTGGGATTAGAGTTTTGCCCATAGAAATGAATGGACGGTCCTCACAAAGATATGAGTACAGGTCTGTGTGTGGGTGCATGTGTGTGTGGATTATATTACAATGTGGGGACCAAATGTTCCCCACAGTGTAATAAAAACCTGTTATTTTGACATCGTGTGGACCATTTTTCACGTCGTGTTGGAATAGGAAGGGGCCATCCCCAAACTGTTCCCCCAAAGTTGGGAGCATGAAATTGACCAAAATGGCTTTGAATGCTGCAGCATTAAGAGTTCCTTTCACTGGAACTAAGGGGCCAAACCCAACCCCTGAAAAACAACCCCACACCATAATCCCCCCTCCGCCAAACCCTACACTTGGCACAGTGCAGTCGGGCAAGTACCGTTCTCCTGGCAACTGCCAAACCCAGACTCGTCCATCAGATTGCCAGACAGAGAAGCGTGATTCGTCACTCCAGAGGACACGTCTCCAGTGCTCTAGAGTCCAGTGGCAGCGTGCTTTACACCACTGCATCCGACGTTTTGCATTGCACTTGGTGATGCAAGGCTTGGATGCAGCTGCTCGGCCATGGAAACCCATTCCATAATGTTCGCTACGCATTGTTCTTGAGTTTGGAGTTTGGAGGTCTTTAGCTATTGACACTGTAGACAGTTGGTGACTTCTGCACACTGTGTGCCTCAGCATGCGTTGTCCCCGACCAAATGTATTGATTTTTCGTGGCCTACCACTGTGTGGCTCAGATGCTGTTGTTCCCAATTGCTTCCACTTTCTTATAATACCACTAACTGTTGACCGTGGAATACTTAGTATGGAGGAAATTTCACGAATGGACTTATTGCACAGGTGGCATCCAATCACGGTACCACGCTTGAATTCACTGAGGTCCTGAGAGTGACACATTCTTTCACAAATGTTTGAAGCAGTCTGTATGCCTAGGTGCTTGATTTTATATATCTGTGGCTATGGAAGTAAGTGGAACACTTGAATTCTATCATTTGGAAGGGTGTCCCAATACTTTTGGGAATATAGTGTATAATTACAAACCTCTGTGTGAGTGTGTGTGTGAATTATGTTTATATTTCTCTCTCTCTCTCTCTCTGCCCAGCTCGTGGTACTGCCCTACCAAGTTCTGCTCCATGAAGCCACGCGCCGAGCCTCGGGCATCAAGCTCAAGGACCAAGTGGTCATTATCGATGAGGCGCATAACCTCACGGACACCATTGCCTGCATCCACAGCTCTGAGATCATGGGGAACCAGGTCAGGATGCCACGTGCAATCCGGATCTGTTGACTTTCTGAACTACCAGGTTCTCTACAGTATCTGCCTTTTGGTTTGAGATGTTAAGAAAAACTGGGTTCCACCACCGTGTCAGTTCTGTCCCTGTTTTCACTGACTGGTTCTGTTTTCAGCTCTGCTGCGCCCATTCCCAGCTGACCCAGTACATGGAACGGTACAGGTGAGGAACCTCTGAGTTGTACTAGGTCCGTCTTTACCACTAGTGTCACTTGGAAGACTGAGACAAGGCCCTGAATGAGGCTGACCACTGGCCCCTGACCTTGTGTGATACAAGCCAGGCGCTTATTTTCCACCTGTGAGCTGCTATTCAGCCACATGACGTATAGGTGCATTCATAAGCGTGGCCAAGCTGGTTAGACATCACAAGAATGATAACGTAGCACTGTACTGTACAATGGGATGATGAATAAATTATATGGATAGGTAAGTAGGATATTTAAAATTCTAATGGGAAAACTTCATATTGACACAAGATGACCAATAAATTAGCTTATGTCAACCTCACTGACATTCTACACTGACATTTTATTTGAACTTCCTAGAGTTTTGAGTATCGATGCTGTTAACCTTGATCTCAGTTCTATTAAATAGCAAGACCAAAGTCTGGTGTATGATTTTGGTCTGCGGGTGTGGGATTATGGGGGCTCCGGCCTGTGCTGGAATGTGATTGGCGGTTTTTACTTTTGAGCTGAGTGTCTCAGTGAAGCTTGGCCTCGATACTTTTTTCACGTGCTGTTTTATGTCGCGGGTGAGCTCCCTCAGGAGACCACAGATCGCCCTCACTATGAGGCGCTGTAGTTTCTCTAAGAGCCACACAGTGGCAGCACACTACTGCTTATGAATAGGAATTTGGGTCTTTGATGTTGGCCTATCCAAGTATTCAGCTTTGAGATGCTTCACCTCTACAGGTTACTCGAGAAGACATGCATCTGAGGAGCTGATTACGTAAATAGCAACAGAAAAACTGCCCTTAATTTCTCAGAATCAAATTTGAATGCTCTCTGGTGCTAAATTTATCATTGTTTTGTCATGGAAACCTGTAGCTTATCGTCACTGTTTTTCTGGAGTATAGAAATAATACATGAGAAGAAAAGGACTGATCTTATGAGAATTTATGAAATGGCAGTTTTCTAATGATTTTTTGTAAGAGGCAAATGAAAAATTAACGTTAGAGATCCTGTTTACAGCATCGTTCCAATGTGGAGGACTCATCTGACATCGAGAAGTTCTCCAACAGAGTTGTCTGATTTTGTGTTTATCATCCAGGAATCGCCTGAAAGCCAAGAACCTTATGTACGTCAAACAGATCCTGTTTGTGCTGGAGGGTTTGGTCCGCGTGCTTGGGGGTGAGTGTTGGGGATATGAGACAGTGCAGCTGTAATTTAAGGGCAAAGCGGGCTATCCAGAACTTGCCGTAACCGTAAGGATCCATGAATTTGTGGATTTTTGCCCTGACGCACTTGGTCTGTGGTATGTTTCTGCAGGCAGAGTTGATCAGAATCCACACAGCCAGGTGTCCCAGGCAGGTGAGGTGGGGGTGCATCCTCCTTATTCCTTGGAAATAATATGGCCTTGGGTCGAATAATTTGGACTTTTATTTGATCGAATGGAAAATGTTATGCTTATTTTGCATACAGGAACCGAGATGCTGACAATCAATAACTTCCTCTTCAGAGCACAGATTGATAACATTAACCTCTTCAAGGTAATTCACTGCTGAGGATTATGTACTCAGCGCAGTCTGCAGTGACATTGAGAAATATGGGGCATATAGTTCACTGGATATATATTCCTTCTGACAAATTGTTTTGTGAGTGGCAGATTTAGCGAATTGAGAAAAGGCTCTACTGTTATTCACTGTTCATTTATCAAAGTTATTTTTTTTTTAAAGTTTCTTGCTCTTTCTCCAAGAAAAGAAAAGTGGGTAGATGTTTAGAGAATCATGGAGTGGAGCTTCATTGATCATGCAGCCTGGACATGGAGATGATGAATAGAAATATCTTCTGTCACTTGTGCGATCAATCAGCTTTTCATTGCTTTCTCTGTTTCCTTTCCCTGCTGCTGATAAAGGTGCAGAGATACTTTGAGAGGAGCTTGATCAGCAGGAAGGTACGGTGGGAACCGGGGAATCGTTTATTCACGTTATGAAGAAGAAAGTTCAGCGGGACCTTTTAATCCCCCTGAAAAATCGCTGGGGTCATGTGACCAGGGTCAGACGGGGGCAAAATCGAAGTCGGATACGGGCAGCACACTGCACATGGACGACTTCTGGCCAATTTAACTGTCATTCAATTGTCAGTTAGCTGGTAAATAATCGGTGTAGGTATATAGTGTCCTATGGGATGATGTAATCATTAGGAGGGTTTTAAAGCACCTGTCAGTTGTCACTGGATTTGGATGCAAATCTGGTGGGATGTAGTAATTTGTTTGACGCCATTTCGTATCCTTCTGATGGTCACATTTTCCTGTCCAGCTGTATGGATTTGTGGAGAAATACCAGGGAACAGGTGTGACGGTGAGCGTATCCAAGAAGGAGAACCGGCGGACAGAGGGGCTGGGCCGCTTTCTGCAGTCCCTCCAGACTGGCCAGCAGGCACACACAGGTGGGCGGGCTCATGACACTCAAAAGACTGCTGGCCAATTGTGTCACTGCCTCCTTATCCCTAAACTGGCCTATTGGGTTAGACCAGGATGTGGGATCCTGTCATTCATACTACACTAGCCAACGGGGGCCATCTACAGCACCGTCCCCTTCCTACTGTTATTTGGTGACATCACTTCTGAGTAGTTTCTTGGGGTGGATGCTGACATTTTTCACACAGCTCTGCCGCAAAAGGCCTATCATCCCTTTGGCTCTTGACAATCAGTCTTGCAGCTCTTTAGATCCCTGAGGCTGCCAGTATGAATTTAAGCCCACACTATCCTGAAATAAACCTCTATGCTCTTCTACATCGAAAATCTGTTTGAAATGGGAGCCCATTGCAAATCCTTCTCTCCTGTACCATGCGCCTGACATGAATGCGGATGCAGATCTGATGAAGGCGAATTGAAATTGGGATGGGGGCTGTATGAGTGGGAAAACTACATTGCAGTGAGATGACTTCAGTCCGCTGGGAAATCTTTATGAAGGGAAATGTTGATATTTAATAATAATAATAATCATCAATACTTTATTAATTGCAGAGTAAGCTGTCCGCGATGGGCAGCCACCCGTGGCATTTCATCCTGTTGTAAACGATCCCATATTTTTCTGAAATGGTTTCTTTTTATAAATGAGCCTCAGAGATTACAGATTTTGTTGCTGATCTCTGTCTTGCAGCATAGTTCTACAAATAGTTATTAATTTAGCAATTTCCTTGCAGTACCCATTCCAGATCAGAAGGTGGCAGAAGAAGACAAACAGACCAGTGTTGTCTGCCCCATGATACAGGTTGAGGGTTTCCTCTCAGCTCTCACCAATGCCAACAAAGATGGACGACTCGTGATCCAGAGGCAAGGTGTGAAACAAATCATTTATTTCACCTAAAATTTTAAATAAATTGGGATTAGGTTGAAGGAGAATCGATCGGCAGAATTACACGGTGACTAGAACTCTAGCCACACACCTGGGACCAAAGTTTGAGTCTAAATCCCAGCTTTATATGAGAGGAGTTTGCATGTTCTGCCATGTTGCCGTGGGGTTTGTCATTATTTTGTTGATAAAAGTATGTTAACTTAACCATTTCAAACCCTCTCCTAAAATCCTCCCAGTATTTGCAGCAACCGACCAATACACCCACTTTATTTTTTGACATGACCCAGTACCTCACCTTGTTTGGCTATTTAAAATCTCTTTGATTTTTTAAAAATTAATTAAATAAGTAAACTGCTGGTGAAATGTGGCAAATACGTGGAAAGGCTGAGGTGTCCCCAAGGAGAAGTTTGTGAACCAAAGCAGCGTTTTTCTGCCCTTCTAACTAAATATCAGTAATTTTTTGGAGAGCAGGAGAAATTCCTAATAGTTTTTATTGTGTTACTCTTAATTTCAATATGTTTTAATGTTAAATCGTGTTTTCAGTTCTGAGCAAATATACACTTGCTACCCAGATAAATAGCTTTAAACATTTTCTGTGGCGGTTTTTGCACGGTACTGTACATCATGAACAATGCAGATTCACCCGCCCGAATATCTTTGGACTGCAGGAGCAAACCTACACAACTGGGAGAAAATTCAGTTCCCACATTAGAATTAGAATTAGAGTTAGAATTGGACCCCCCCTCCTCCTTTGAGCTCTGAGGAAACCGCTCTTCTGCTCTTTTATATGTATATGATAATAGCATTAAGTCACAGATTGCTGTCCAATGTCTAAAAGCCTTTGGGCTTTATGTGGAAAGTGCCGATGTTCTGTGGATATGTACCCAGCTTCACTTGCCGTCGTGCCCTTGCCGTGGTTTCCGCTCTGACACGTTGACCCAAAATGCCGTCCGGCCAGCGCTGTGCAGACTGACCCGGGCCAGCTGGCTGTCTCCACAGGGACGCTGGCCCAGGGCAGCCTCAGATTCCTGCTGCTCAACCCCGCCATCCACTTTGCCCCCGTGCTGAAGGAGTGCAAGGCCGTCATCATCGCGGGGGGAACCATGCAGCCGGTAGGTAACCGGGATTCAACAGAGCACACCTGTGGGTGACACCCACCCCTTGATCAGGGGGCTTGCTTGGGAGGTGCAGGAGGGAGGGGTGACGACCCGTTCTTGTACCCGCTCCTTATCCTGCAGGTAGCTGACTTCAAGGAACAGCTGCTGCTGTCAGCCGGTGTCAGCGAGGAGCGTGTCTCTGAGTTCTCCTGCGGTGAGTGCAGCCCGGGACAGAGAGCGAGACTTGGGGGGGATGCAAGGCTGAGGGCAGAGCATCTTCACCTGATTCATGTAGCTCTCGCGTCCCTGCTTTAATTCCCTGAAGCAGTGTGTCCCAGCCCAGCCCTTGGGGACCCCCAGACTGTATAGCAAGGACCTGGGAGGGAGCAAAAACATGTACTGTCTGGGGGTCACCAAGGACCGGGTTGGGAAACACTTCCCTAATGCATCCAAAGTGCACCATCATACCAAAGGTAGAACTATGTCCCTCTTCACCATTCCTGACCTTTGGTTCTGCACCCAGTGGTCTGTGGGGAGATCAGGGCGGTTGAAAAGCTCCAGGACCTGTGGCTGTGAGCAGTGCTTTTGATTAACGCCCCTTTTATACCTTCTCTGAAGGTCATGTGATTCCCCCGCAGAACATCCTACCCATAGTGCTGTGCAGCGGACCCTCGGGTCAGGAGCTGGAGTTCACCTTCCAGAACCGGGAAAAGCCACAGATGGTGGGTCATCGGATCACGGATTCATGGTTGCATTTCCGTTCAGGTTCTGACGTGCTGTTAATGAATTAATGATATGCAAGAGTGAAGTTTGTATTTAATGTCTTTTAATGGTGTTATTATGCATGTTTCGTGTTAATCTGGAGGTCAATATTTGACATCTCACTAACCTTATCATTGTAATCATTATAAAACAGAAGTGATAGATGTGTGTGTGTGTGTGTGTGTGTGGGGGGGGGGGGGGGGGAACCCAGAATTGCAGGGCCATCTTTGA
>JAODKC010000001.1:11816565-11839146 GCA_026777985.1 Mormyrops attenuatus
AGGAAGAGGTGCTGCCACTGCCATAAATTTCCCTAAAACCATGAACTCTAGAGGCAAAACCCCCAAACTTATTAACAATTAGTAAATATTGATTTCATTTGCGACCCCGGAATGCGGGCATGTTGGCAGCACAATGCATTTTCGTTTGGTATTTTCATTCGCAGGAGTAAAACGAATCTGACCTCAAGACAGATCACAATGCCCTTGTTTGGAGTGGCAGGGTGTCATAAATGGGAAGGGATGGTTTCACCCAAATTGACTTTTTAATGTGAACCAGAGACATCTGTGGCCACGGGCAATGCTGAGAAGACTGGGCAATGGAACAGAGACGCACCCCAGCAGACGATATCAGCAAGGACAGTAACACTCTCTGACAGAAATCCTCCCTCTTTCCACTGGTTATTTTATTCTCTCTCCATATCTCTTTTTGACCTTTTCTCCTCACTGGTGAAACAACATGCTTACCTCAGAATGTCTGAATCCCTTCCACTCCTAAAATCCACCTGTCTGAACATTCCTTCACTCCTGACACAAGCAGAGTCTCATTAACTTACCATAATTACATATGTATGTTGTACATCTATTGAGCATTCTGGTACAGATCCTGCTATTCTCAGTAGATTAGTCATACCTGATACTGCAAAAAAACAGTCCTATGGGATAGTGAACTGACCCACACAATACTGGAATTGGATGGATGGAATGGGGCAGTTTTACTGGCCGCTTCGTTATGTGTTGGATAGGCTCTCTAACTTTAACAAGCCAGACTGTAAAGTGATGATCTGTGCAAGAACACAGTAGTTCTTTGATGTACACATATTTCCCTCTAATTGCGCCAAATAAGATACACAAATACAGGTGAAAGTAAAGTTTCGGGTAAGTCAATTATGCAGCACCTTTGGAAGATCCTTTGGGCCTAAAGGCCTTTGTGCTAAGGTCCAGCATTGATATGATTACTCTGCCAGCCATGGGATTTAAACCAACAACATTCCAGACATAGATTCCTAATCCACAGAGCTACACACTCCCAAAATATCCATGAAGTTCCTGCATTTCACGGTTACTTTGTTATAATATTTTGCAAATATATTAGCCTGTACTATCTTTGATGTATTATATCGAGTAAGATTGCACTTAAGTGACTGTCCAAACTATGATTGCTAGAATGTTCTTGACCTCTCCTATTAATCTGCTGCGTAATGGAAATGAACTTCGTTAATTTGAATGGTGTCCAGCTGGTAGAAGAGCTCTCTGTTGTTTACTGTACTACACTGCAGGATTACTAGCTTGACCCTGTAGGTCTTCAGCAAATTGATGCTCATGTGCAACACTCCCCAGTACAAAAAAGGTCTTCAATTGCTGCACTGCAATAATTTGATTCTTCACGCTGAGCGGTCGTTTTCCTGTCATTCCCTGTGCCACACTACAAGCGCAATTTGAACCCTTTCTTTCATCCATGGGACACAGAGCACTGTCAGTGGCTATCAAGGGAGAGTCAAGGAAGTAGCATATTAAACACACATTAGCACACTAGGGATTGGTAAGTTAAACCGCGTTTATTTGGGTACCAAATCAGGGAGTACCAGCATGTGAAAGCAGGTAGGCGGCTAAACAAAGATGGATTCTGTCAACCTGAATAGTTATTGGTGATTAATGAGTGATTCATTTTTACTTTCTCTAAATGGACGCCACTGTGTCACAGTTGTCAAACACCACAACCATATGACATGACAGCATTCTTCTACTTCGAGGCAGACACCATGGGTGAGATTTTCACAAGCCTCATGTCAGACATGTTTCCCAAAAAGCAACAGAGCGAAGGGCTGTTGCGCGATTGAGGGATGGATCTCATTGTGTTGCTTTGGAGCCTCCTGATGTGGCCTCTGGCACCAGCTGCACAAAAGATAGATTATTACAGTTGGTGCACTGGTGTAATAGAATAGCCTGTCGCTCGTATGCTTGTGTCCTGGGACATATTTACAAATTAATCTCCCTTGAGAATGTGAGATTCTGGGATTCTGTGTGAACAGCTGTTTCATAAAGTGGTGTAATAACCACCTGATGGGGGCGATGGTGGTCTGGGCCACCACCCAACCTGCACCCCCCCAGTTCATCTACTCCTTCACATTTCCATGTGTCATCACGTAGTTTAGACCCGGGGTGGCCAATCCTATCTGCAAAGGAACAGGGTGAATGCAGGTTTTGGGATAAACTTCAGGTCAGCTGTTCAAACCCAGGTGTGAGGACTCTTCAGCCAATCAGTCCTCTAATTAGTAATCTAATTAGCGAAACTTCACATACACAACAGCCCTTTCTGGATAAGATTACCCATCCCTGGATTAGACTAATGTTGGTGCTGCATGCTTGGCTGCCTTCAGATCCAAACCGTAATGATTTTATAACAGTCCATGACATGAAAAGTAAAAGCGACACATTCATTGAAATTTGTTGTATCATCAACCATCTGCCCGTACAGCCATCATTCAGCCAAAGCAAGGGATATCTCATATGGTGCAGGGTAGTAAAAGGCTTCATGCCATATATAGTGATATATAGTGACCCAGGGTCAGAGTTGCGGTGGCATGTGTGTTGCCATGGTGATAACCAGTCCCGGAGCTGCAGGTAACCTAGTCAGTTAAACCGAGGCGGGCCATGTTAGCTTAATGTTTTATTAGTTCTATTGCGTAGAAGAAGGAAGATTACTGGATGGGTGGGCCTACAGGTTTGGCTTTAAGATGTATTTTTTGGGAGAGGAGTTTATGTGTACATGATTTTTTATATTTATGATTATTTATTTAGCACGCAAGATAATGCAAACCTTTTTCTGTTTTTCTTTATTTTTGTTTATACCCTAAACCTTTGTCTTGACCTCTGATAGTCCTCTTCCATTTTAACCTGCCATAACCGAAACCACTAAAAAAGACCACAAACATTAACGAGCAAGCTAACGAAATTCCCTCATAAAGATACACTATATGAACAAAAGTATCTGGCCATTATACCTGCAGGAACTCTTATGACATCCAATTCTAAATCCGTGGGCATTAATGTGGAGTTGGTCCCCCCCTTTGCAGCTATAACAGTTACCACTCTTCTGGGAAGGCTTTCCACAAGATTTTAGAGTGTCTGTGTGAATTGTACAAAATGTCTTGGTATGCTGAAACATTAAAAGTTCACTTAAATGGAACTACTAGGCCTAGCCCAACCCCTGAATAACAACCCCATACCATTATCCCGTCTCCACCAAACTTTGCAGTCGGCACAATGCAGGCAGGCAGGGAACGTTCTCCAGGCATCTGCCAAACCCAGACTCGTCCATCAGACATCCAGACAAAGAAGTGTGATTTGTCACTCCACAGAACACGTTTCCGCTGCTCCAGTGTCCAGTGGCGGTGTGCTTTACACCACTCCATCTGACACTTGCACATGGTGATGTGAGGCTTGCATGCAGCTGCTCAGTCATGGAAGCCCATTCCATGAAGCTACTGGTATACAGTTTTTGTGCTGGGGTTAATGCCAGAGGAAGCTCGGAACCTGCAATTGTTAAGTCAACAGAGTCTCGGTGACTTACTCACTGTGCGGCTCAGCACTCGGCGACCACGCGCTGTTACTTTACATGGTTTTCCACTTCATGGCTGAGTTCTGTCGTTCCTAAACGGTTCCGCTTTGCAATAATACCACTTAGAATCTTCACAAACTCACTTGTAAAGGTGGCATCCTATGACAGTACCACGCTTGAATTCACTGAGCTCTTCAGAATAACCGATTATTTCACAAATGTTTGTAAACTTGACTGCATCAACACCCAGATGTGGCCACCTTTCATGTTTTAAGGCAGGATACAATCTTTCCCCTCATCTTTAGGCTACCATTCTCATGTGTTTATATTTGTATCTTCATAGGGACCGTACATTCATTTCAGGGAAAAACCTTAATCCCGACAATCACGACCCTAACCCCTACACATCCGTGAACTTAACCATAAATAACAAAATGAAATACAAAACTTTTGACGTTTTTAGCTTTTTGATTGCAGTCACAGACAGTGGCGTAGCCAGAATTTTCAACAGGGGGTATGTACCGTGCATATCCAAACTTTCACCTTCTGGTTCCCAGTGCACCAACTGCAGTATGGCTGAACATTTGCGTTTCTTAAGAACAGGTTTCAACAACAAACTGTAAATATTTTAAATGATACATAACCACAGACATTTTAGCTAATTCATTGCGATTACAGTGATTTTAGAATGATGATGAAATTGAAAATACAGTAAATTGTCTATTTGCTGGGTCTTTTTTAACTCCTTATAGTAGACAGACATCTGTCACCTTTGCGTGAAATTGCAATGAACCATTATTAACTGTCACAAGATGTATAAATAAGTAAGCAGACTCCTAATCGTGAGCACAGGATGCGTTTTAATGACTCACAGGTCTTAAATATAAATATTTCTGAATTTTGCATGCAAAAAATATTACATTTTTGTGATGGGGGTGCATACACGCCATACATACACTGGTCACAGATGGTACCCACAACATCAGACTAACAGGTTTTTACCACACTGGGGGGACAATATATACATTACTCCCCCCCCCCACACACACACTCACACTGTTCAGTTCTCCAGAAAGGATGCAGGAGGAAAACACCAACATAGCTAAATGCTAATTGGCCCACTGTCTACCCAACACGGCTGAAGTTCCTGAGTTCTGGCGCCGGTAACAGAGATACAGAGATGCATGGGATTCTCCTTCCACAAGATGTGGCACTCTGAATTATCTACCAGACAGCTTAATCTGAGCTCAGCTCACAGTCCAGGGGGGCTCAGAATATATGAAATTTAGCAATGCAGCAGTTAGTGGTAGAGCTTAGAGAGCTAAGCCTGTTAGCATGGCCTGTTGAACACCACAGTGGGGCAACTTGAGTTGCATCCTTGAGCAAGGTATTTAACCTGAAGTTCTTTGCTAAAAAGCCAAGCAAATAGAAGAAGAATATGCAAATGTGGGATGTGAAAATATGGAAATCACCCTTAATAAGGCTATCTGCTACAACAAGCAACAGTACAGCTCGGTTTGTCCGTCCTTGAAAAAGCGTAACTGTGTAGTTATGTAACCCTGTAGATCTTATAACGTAGCATTTTAACAATTTAGCAAAGAAAAATGGATAAAGCTCTTGTGAAAATGATAGGGGTTTGCTCACCATCTGTCTCTGGAGGGAGGGAGAGTCAGGTGACAGTGATTGTTAATATTGATTTGTTCCAGCAGCATGTAATCTTGCCTTATGCTTTTGTTTGACCAGTAAACCATCATCAAAGCTCACGTCTGACTTGCACTCCTGCACGATGCTTTTCTTTCCCCTTTGTCATTGCAATGACAATTTAACATGTTTTTTTTCTTGTGCACCCCAAAAATTGAAAACTCCATATGAAGTTATAGACAGTTCTGCAAGTTTCCACCCTGGGCAAAACTGCCAACTGGCTTCTTCCCACTCTGATTTCCCCCCTTATTTCCTGTGCTTTGACTTGTCCTTGAATCTGACAGCTTCGCCTGAATGAGATCAAATCTAATTTTTATAGTTGTGCCTGTAATTTAAACGACACTACTATATGCTAAATGTAGAAGAAGAAATAATCTGTATCTGAGGGAACTTTCTCACTTGCACGCATACAACATAAATGCACAAATGAAATCCACTTCTCCGTTGCCCTTTGAAACGGCCCGTGTCAGTTCAGCACGAAAAGCACTTTATCAACCAAAATGACAGTGACAGATGCTGGAAGCAGATGCAGTCGGTTGTAGGCGGCTCACGTACAGTAGTCTCACTGCACCGATGTTAGCATGTCCTGCGAGAGCGATGAGTGTAGCAACATTCTCCCATACATGTGCTATGATGTTTTGCCCATTAGCGCCCCCTATGAGAATGAAAGGTTTGTAGCAAGCATGGCGGGATTCTCTCCATATGTATGCTGTGGTGTTTTGCCCGTTAGCGCCCCCTATGAGAATGAAAGGTTTGTAGCAAGCATGGCGGGATTCTCTCCATATGTATGCTGTGGCGTTTTGTCCGTTAGCGCCTCCAATGACAGCGAATGGCTTGTGGCGAGCAAGGCGGGATTCTCCCCATACGTATGCTGTGGTGTTTAGCCCATTAGCGCCCCCTAGGAGAGAGGAAGGCTTATGGTGAGCACCATGGTGGACGAGACCCAGTGGCTGGTGGTGTGATTTTCTGGTGGCTGGTGGTGTGATTTTCTCCATGCATGTGCCACACTGGTTAGCTTGTTAGCATCCCCTACGTAAGCAGAAGGTTGGAGGCAGGATTCTCGCCATGCGTGTGCTGCAGTGTTTAGCCCCCGTTTGCCGGCCTGCCTATGTGTTACAGCATCCCTGCCATGTTTCTTTCGTTAGCCAGTCGACTCGCGCTTTGTATCACAGACCTATAAAAATAAACGATAAATTCCGCCTGCCTTGCTCAGTGCCCAAGATGTTTCAGAAAGCAGCGCTTAGTCATGTTTACAAATAGAAAATCTGCCATCTGGACACTGAGGATTTTTTTTCTCCAATTAAGCCATTTCACCCACCTGGCTTTGCATGACTCATTTGCAGTACTTTTTACATAACGTTGTTGTTGATTGTGCTGAAACCTTGATGCCTGTTTAGGGTATGCAGATACTGCTGTCTGAGAGCTCATTCTAACCTGACGGAGATGCTGCTCTGTCTGGGGGTGGGGTCACACCAATCCCTGTGTGGTTGAGAGAACCCCCCCCCCCCCCACCCCAGCCAACTGTGTGCAGGGACACTGCTAGAGATATTGGGCCCCATGAAAGTATTTCATATTGGGCCCCAAACCCAGACCAATCCAGTTATGCTGCAAATTTCTTAGGGGCCCAGTTGCTCAGGGACCCTTGGAATCATCCCAACTTCGCCCCTGTCAGTGTGTCTTATATTTCCGTTCTTACTTAGTCTTGTTTTTCCCCACATCATTTGTTACTTTTCTCTCCTTTGCTCTGTCCATTTCTCTTCCCTGCCATAGTCATATATATATGATATACAGACACATATATTTCTTTTACTGTAGAGAGACCTGGTGGCAAGTCTGTTTAAACCCTTCCTCCCAGGTACCATCCGAAAAATATCTCTCATTTAATTTTTTTCCCTTTTCCCTTCTCTCTCGGCCCTTTTTTCTGCCATTCTCCACATCTGTTTTTGAAAATGCCCGAGATTCCTTCAGCTGTTGCCATGGATACCAGGGGCCAGCTTTCAAAGCCCCATATCGCAAGCAAGGGATTAGCATTTCTGCACATTTTACCCCTTGTATTTATTCTGTCAGTTCTATATATGCATCCTATATATTTATTTTGGTATTATATAATAGGAAAATGCAGAGGTTATTATCCCATCTTGCAGGTGGAGTGGGATGTTGTGGCTGTTGTCAGCAAGTTGCATTCAGAAAACCTCCTTACCTGGCCGGCTCTACAGCTGCACCATGCATCAGCTTTCGCTATCTCAGCTGCGCCTCTTTCACTTCGGCCGCGTGGGTGGACACTGTCCGCGTCTTGCCTGCCTGGAAGCTCCCGGGCCCGTCACAGAGCTCTGCCGCCCTCGCCCCCGGAGCGGAGAAATTTCCCACGCTGTGGGAATCTGATACGGCGTCACCGCAGAATGCCAATCTGTTGCACTTATGGCTAATTCAGGGATGAGCTTGCATCCTTATTTCCTGTTATGATAATTACTTTACACTTACACGATGTGTTAGGACAAAGTCTGGCTCGATCCGCTCGCCACTGAGCCAAGCAGATGGAGAAAGCGTTCGTTGGTAAACATTGACTGTGGAACGTATCCTTGTGCTCTCATTGGCTGCAGTGGAGTGCCGGATTCAACAGAAAAGCTGTGGAAGGAGACCCAGGTCCTCCAGAATTGCTTAACACACCAAGAAACAAGGAACCGACCAAAGGCTCAGTGATAACATTGGTTAGAATAGCCAAGAAGGAAGATAAGAGTTTGGATGAGAATAAAGTGGTGTTTGAGGCATGAGTTGCCCTGTAAGCGGTCAAATCACTGGCTAAGACCACTCCCCCGTCCAATGTTTAAAGCGGGGAGGAATAGGTCCTGTGAGGCATACAGACTGCAACGTATTACGATTGTACAGTCAATACCAGCAGATGGCCCTGCACCGCAAGCAGCTACGACACGAACGGAATGCTGATGTCGCCGCTAGAATTCAGTTGCAATTATTTATGGGGGCCCAGGAAACGTGATGTTCTTCAAGATGGCTGATGGGAGAAAAAGAGGGTCAAAGTGGGAAATGAAAAGGACGATGTATTTCCCTGGGATGGCCTCCCCCCCCAGGAACAATAAAATGCACAACTGTACAAAGGTGTGGGGGGATGTTCACACAGAATAACAAGGTGGACGCAGCGAGCCAGGGAGTTTTATGGCGGCCCCTGAATCTGCGGATGGATGCTGACATCAGAGATGAGAAGCTGACTTGGCCGTTGGATGCCACTCTAAATACGGGGGTGGGGGGGGCATATTAAGTGAAATCATCAATCATGGCGTGATCCGTCTCAATATTTTTTTCCTCTATTAACGGTGCCCAAGGATAAAATAGCATCCCCACTGATGGTTTTCTCATTTACTTTTCTCTTCTATTGGAAATGCAATTATGCAGGCTAGGATTCGCTGGGGAACCGAAAGTGGCTCGGTATTGGCTGCCTTGCACCTGCAGTGAGTGACAGGCATTTCCTGAGGCCTCCACTAGGGGGGTAAATCCCTCCTCTTGGCCTTCGTACATGAGGTGGATGATCAGAGGTCAGAGACATAGCAACAGAAAGGCTAGTCAGAGAATTTCCTGGGGCCCCAAGTTAGTCAGCCCCCCCCCCCAAGGTGGCCAATTACATTGTAAATTGCAACGACAAATCTTCAGGAAGCCCCTAGAGGCATAAGATTGACATACTGCAAAGCCGCAGTCAGAAACCACCCTAAGGGGGCCCCATTTGCAAGCATGCTTGTGGTGAGCCTTCTTTGAGTAAATGCAGTCGGCGCGGTTTTTATAAATTATGAAGAGAATTTAGCTGTCTGTAAACAAAATGCAGAAAAAAACAAGAAAAGGAGGAAAATAAAATGGTGGTAAGTAATAGCTACATTGTTGACTCAATAAAGCATGCCGATGTTAATATAAACTAACATTAGCTAACCATTGATTAATTAAGTTACCTCATAACTGGCTTGTTTTATAGCCTTATTCATCCATGTCTTGCTAGCATCATTGCAATGTAGGGTAATTATTATTTTAATAACTTAATTTGATGTCTTTGGTTTAAGAAATGCAACAGTCCATATTTATCTATGTTAATTAACTGGTTTAGCCAATAAGTCATTGTAGTCCCTGCTGATGGGAATAAAGAGCTTGTTTCTAAGGAGTTCGCTACGGTTAGCTGCTTAGCTTCCATAGGTCACTGCTGAGCGTAATACAACCCAGACCTACTATGGATTATTATTTTTTTTTTCTTCACAAAACGGACTGAGCTAGTATATTTTTTCTAAACCTAGAATATCAGGGAATTCTCTAGAATCGCCTCAGCCAAAGGTCAGTCGTCCTGTGATGGTGCTCTATCAGTATTTCCTTCATTGCTTAGCCATTCAAAACATTTTTATGTTAAAATAATGTTTAAATGTTTTCATTTTAATTTTAAGGAAAATGAAAACAGAATTTTAACGGGAAACTCCTCATTTTGCAACATGATAGTAATATTTACTGTTTCAAAATAAAAATAATAATGAACATCCATCCATTCATGAACCCATCCATCCATCCATTCATCAATCCATCCACTTTCCAACCACTTATCTTTGTCAGGGTTGCAGAGTGTGGCATTTATAGAAAAAAACACAGGTTTTTATAACTGCCTGAGGTGACGTATCAGAGCAGAATCTGAAGAGATTTTGGCGAGTGAAATAAGCAAGTGTCAAAGTGAGAGTGCTAATGAGATTCTGCGACATAGGAACCTCTTGCACCCTGCCTGAAAATGTTGACATGCTAACAAGGGTGCAGCGAAAGACACATCGCTTCAGGTTTAGCATTTTAATTAGTTTTCGATTTGAGCATTGCTAATTCCTTTGACCTGGGGTTAACCATTTTAGTATTACTATCAAATCTACAAAGGCTCAGTGCTGCCAGGTTCAGCTACCATAGAGTTACCTATTTTAAAAACACAATCAGGCAGATAAAGGCCTCCACCTCTTTTTCATGCACCACCTTCTGGGGTTCAGTGGGGATATATTAAACGTTTCATACATATATGATAAATGATCACAAAAATTAAGTGCATGTATGAATTTTGCCCTTAATTATCCATGTATAAACACACACACATACACTTCTGCATTTGGTGCATCGTATTTGACAGCTCTCACTTTTCCGTATATTGGAATGTACCTATTTTCTGTAAATTAGAATACACCTATTTCATCGGCAGCCGAATCACTGTCATTCCTGTGAATTCCATCTGCAGCAGGAAATCTATTTCAGCAGAATATCAATGTGCCTTGAATATATTCTTTATTTGTTGTGCCCAATTGATCCCATCACTGTGGCCCAACAAAAATGGCACCGTGCCTCCTGATCAAAAGAAATTAAGCTGAGTGTGTTATGCAACCCGCAACGGCAGATTTCGCTGAGCAGATTCTGTCTGGGTCCTCGAAACTCATGTAAAATGGAGGAGTTTCACTGCAGGGTCTGCTTGCTTTGGTCGTGAGTGGTTCTCCGTGTCGTGAAGGTGCCTGAAGAACGGAAATAGCCCACTTCCTGGAAGACTAGGAGGAAAGTGAAGATCATAGGCGACCCTTTGATGTTTCATTCGAAGCGGGTGACCTCTGGGGCCACTTGCCACAACGGAATTTGCCCCAAAGCTACTTTGCTTCTCTGAAATTTCTCATTATATCTGCCAGAGATGCTGAAGCACTGCATGGCCCATTGTCACTCAGTTTGCAAACAGTCACCCGGCCTTTAAAAGTAACAGAGGTTTACCAGAACGTGCGTGGCTGACGTGTAAGGTTGCCAACAAAACTTTAATGCTCTCATCCCAACCCCTGAAGCTTTCAGGATGCCACATAAACGAGGCGCAACTTTTACTCTTTTTCCATGTCAGATTATGAAATCCCACTATCAAGATTGTGTTACACATAAAAAAGGTAAACGGCACCCTAGCTATGCCTTTAGCGTAAACATGAGTAGCCCTCCATGGGAAAATGGTGCGAAACGACTGCCATTGCATACATTTTGTTTGACAACCACATCATGACCAGTTCATCTCGCATTCATGTTAACTAACCCTAATTCTCGAAATGAGCTCCTGCACAAAAAAATAACTGGATCCGGGCCAAGGCATATTCCAGGAGGTTTCCGGGAGGTATCACTGTTAAATATGTGGAACGCATAGTGCTAAGTGTGAAACAAAGCCTTTCAGAGTCACGCCTGCGAAAAGATACTGATTATGGGCTGGCAGGCTCCAGCCTCCTGGTCTATGTTTGCTGAAAGGTACAGACCAATTCTTTAAAGGATTGACTCCTTTTCTTCAAATCTGTAGCCAAGGAGGGTCAACATCAATCCTGTCCTGTGGATGGAAGATCTGAGAGACTAATCAATGGTGCAAGTTCTGTCTCAGTCCAAGAATGTCTACTGAGTCTTGCCAAAGTGATTTACAATCCATATCGTCCCATTGGTGAATGTCCTTCAAAACATTCTGAAACTGCTTGTTTTCTGTTTCCTCAATATCAATGAAATATTCTTTAATTTACGTTATTCTAGAATGTTTAGGTGGTATTGGCTCTTCAGTAGCTATAAATTTGTGGATGTTATCTATAGGTACTGCAGAATTTCAGAAAATGAATTAGATTAACTATCTGATACCTGTAAAAGACTTGGTTTTCTGACTACCCTACTGCTATAAAAATATATTGTAGTGCCGGTGGGATTAGTGCATCCCGGCATGCTCACAAGCCGTGTACCGTATATGCTCTGTTATAAGTAGCTCTACGTATTTGTTAGTGTAAACACTTGTGCTCCCGAGTGTCGTGTGTACCCTTACCTGTGTTGTTGTTTTTTTTTTTAACTTTGTTTATTGGGTTTTGCCAACATATACAATTGTGTCCAAACAATTATAAATATTTATAGCATATACATTTGTCTTTATATATATTAAAAAAACCCAAAACAACTTAACCAACTTACGAGAACTAACAGCCACACACACACACACACACACAAAAACCCCACACACATCAGTCAGCTAGTGGTAGACCAGTGCAGCTGCAGACGTCCATAATCAGACCCAGCTCATATCCAGAGCAACATCACCATCTCTCCAAGCTCTCTCAATTACTTGAGTCAGGAATGAGTTGGAGGTCTGTCCTCCAAACAAAATGAAACAATTGACCCCATACTTCCCCAAATTTACTAGGGCAACCACTTAATAGCAGTCTGATTTTCTCCAGTTTAAGAAAAAAAGAGAATATCCCTAATCCAGCGGGTGTGACAGGGCGGTACTGTAGATTTCCAATTCAACACAATGCTAATAAGGTGGCGAAAGCTAGAACATCTTTTTTTGGTTTTGGAGAGGAAATACAATGGGCCCCTTACTTGTGTTGTATGTGGAATCCTGATGGGCTCTAGTGCAGAGATGTTCACAAGTCTCAAAATTAGAGTCCAAGTCAAGTCTCCAAAGTGGTTCCTATTTGATATTACTATTTATCAAAAACTTTGTGACTAAATGGGAATCACCGCTGGAACAGTTCAAAAACTGCTTGTGTCATAGTTTCATAGGCTTATACACATTTTCAAGGTAATTGCTGTTTCAAATGTTTTTGAAGCAATAAAATTTTTCATAAGAAACTGAGTACATTTCCTAAACTAATACTTTCTCAGAAATAACATTATGATGAAGACAAGAAAACTTTAATTAGTGTGAACATAGCCCAAAGAGGGTCCAAACCTGGCAACAACAATCAATTATGTACACACACACACACACACACACAAGTTTGTAATCATATCTTTGTGGGGAAAACATTCATCCCAACATGACAACCTTAACCCATACCCAGCCCTAACCTTAAGCAAAAAGTGGGTTGGCCACGCTGTAAAAGAACTTGCACCGTGTGCTTCAGACTGTGCACTTTAGATTGTTATAATAGGGCCGTTTAAGTCTAATCAGCTTTTGCCCTTTTCATATTGCCTTCCTTAACTCATTTTTAAATCATGAATTGTAAATTGCTTTGAGCGATCTTCAACAGAATAATGAAATTTTGGGAAAAAGCTGGATTGGGACCCAAATATTAGAAAGGTCTGCTGTTTGCTAAATTAAATTTACCAGGTGAGAATTAAGCTTATTACCCCAGTCCTGCCAAACATTTACTTCCGTTTTGTTGATGAGAGGAAAATGGAAATTAGGAATAATATTTGCTTAGGCAAATGGGGGATTCTTTGTCAATCCCATCACTCACCCAAACTTGCAACTGTGAGAGGGACATTTTCAGCGTTCTTGAATATTGGACAGAATACTATGTCAGGAATTTATTGGTATGGATAATGAAATTTTACCCAGGGGCCATTTTGCCGAGTTTTGTAATGTGTTATTCAGCTCCATCAAATGGAATCAATAACATTATTTGAAACCGCAGCCTGTAAATGTACATGATTTTTTTGTGGAAACGTTAAATAATGACTGAAAGAAAAAGAACAAGTCATGAATAAGACATGTTTCTTTGTTCTGATTCGAATATCTAAGAATGCAGCAGGGGGGCTTCCCATTGACATGAGTGAGAAGGATGAATATCTTGTTTCACTTATGATGCAGATGAGAGCACTTCCAGCCTCCACTGTTTCCAAGTAGTTTTTCATGATAAAACACTTAAATATGCTCAGGTAGCGCCGTGTGTAACCTTTTAGTGTGTCACGCTTTAGCAACCAAATTCATGCTTTAGTGTCATAATTAAGGGCCTCTTCTTTCCTTCTTAGTCATTGATATTAGTCATTTAGAATTACCCTGCACTTACTATATATGAATATACTGTATAATGTCAAGTGATGAGTAAAGACACCCCTATAAGCAGAAAAAACGTATGGCCTGGTAGTGGCTGTAGGCATTATTTTTTAACCTGATGGTTATTAACTCAAACCTCATAAGGAACTCTGCTGTAGTACTTTGGACTGTGACACAACAGGAATTGATACCCTTAAAAAGGTTATCTGTTAAATGAATGAAAATCAAGCAAAGAACTGTATATCCGAGATAAGTTAAACTTTTTTAATCCCACAGAGGGAAATTTTGGTATTACAGCAGCGCTTACAGACAGGATCAGACAATACATGCAACATAAGACCACAGTACGAATGGACATAAATGTATAACAATGTACTGTATACAAACAACCAAATGGTGGCCATAGTCTAAGACCTGGAATTATACTGTACAAAGTGACAAGTGCCAGAATGTGTAAAGATATGTCAGTGAACACATTATGGTGTTCACTAAGGCGACAGGGCACATAGCGGTAATAATAACGACACAATTACAACAAATAGTAGTTGTAGTAGTAACAGTTGTATTATTATTATTATTGTTGTTATTATTATTATTATTATTAATAATACTACTATTACTAATAATACTACTACTACTATTAATAATAATAATAGTGCAGTGATGCAGTGGATGAGGCAGCCTCTACAGTTCAGGTGTATGTGTGAGTCTCTGCTGAGAGCATTGTCGTTGTAATGACTGCTGTAGGGACAGATGATCTGCTTAACCGCTCTGTAGAACAGAGCGGGGGGAGTAGCCTTTTGCCGAAGGAGCTGCCTAGAGCACACGGGGACTCATGCAGGGGGTGCAAGGTGTTGACCCATAATTTGGCCATGGTCTTCCTCTCACTCGCCACCTTCAAGGTGTCCAGGGAGCACCCCAGCATGAATCCAGCCCTGCTGACCAGTTTGATCGGCTTCTTTCTTTCCAAAATAGCAATGCTACTGCCCCAGCAAACGACCGCATAGAAGAAAGCTGATGCCAGCATTGCATCATAGAATGATGTCAGAAGTGATCCCTGGACACCGAAGGACCTTGGTCTCCGCAATAAGTACGACGCTTATCCAATGCCACCATGAACCGAGTCATACCCAAACTGTACCGTGAACTGGCCGTTTTCCATTGTAAAGCATGTGAGCCATACCGGAACCATAACCACGCTAATATGGCCCTGCTTACTAACAGGGCCGAAAGTGTGACCAAACCGAGCTGGTTGCGTCACCAACCTCTGATTGGTTGAAATGTACAAAGATACAAAGATACCGATATTCTGTGCATGGGTTATCTGAAGGAAAAAGCATATATTGTATATATTACTCATTATCAGTGGTGTTGCACATCTTGATGTATTGATGCATTCCTGATAACTCAGAACTTGAGAATATCCACCATCCTACTTAAACATGTACAATAGAACCGCTGAATGGAATGGATTCGTAATGCAAATTTACTCAAGTGAATGCTAATTCATGGCAATTCTCACAGACATGCTACTGGAAATTAGCACACAGTAAAAAAAATTATAGTAATTGCACATAGTAAATCATGATGTACACTGTGTGAACAGTAAATAAGCATCTCTTCGGTTTTAAGTCACTGTCCCTCTCCAAACCTGACACTGCGTTTAACGAGCCGACCCTTTTGCAGTGGAAAACGAAAGGAGCTGAACCCATGCTGGAACTAGTCTCTCTTTACAGTACGGCTTGGGTACAGCTTGGTTTCTGTATACCAGTACCAAAGCGCCACTAGGGTCGACTCAGGCCTGGACAAGGCAGTGGTATTTGTGGAGTCCAGCTTGTTATTGAGATTAACACTCTGGTATCTATAGGACTATAGGACTCCATCCCTTGGATGATCACTGGACTTACTGATGGCAGCTTTGCCCTGTAAAAATTCACCACCAGCTTCTTGGTCTTCCTAGCACTGAGCTGGAAGAAAGATTCCGGGCACCACAATACAATGTGATTGATGAGTCCACTGTACTCTTGTTCATCACCACCGGTGATACAGCCTACAACCGCTGTCTCATCTGAGAATTTTTGGATGTGACAACTGTATGCATATCTGTACTGCACAATACAGCATTAGACACACAGTCTAGTGTTCTAACATACTGTGGTCTGCTGATGAGGTAGTCGATGGTCCAGGATACATAGTGCTGATTCACCCTCATCTTCTTCATTTTGTTCCTCAGCAGTGGTAATTGGATAGTGTTGAAAGCACTGAAGAAATCAAAGAACATGATTCTCACAGTGCTTAACAGTTTTTCCAGGTGGGACATAGATCTGTGAAGCATGTAAATGAATTTGTCTTCCATCTCAGTACGCGACTGATTTGACGCGGCAAATTGTACTTTAGAGTGTCCATAGAGGAATTCTCCAGAGGTCTGAGATGGGCCAGGACAAGCCTTTGCAGGGTCTTCTGGGAATTTGGGCTGAAGATTATTAATTTGAATAATTTACTTTTCATGGCAAACAATCCTCTTAAAGACAACCTTTTTAATGACTTGGGTAAGACCATCCATCCATCCATCCCTTTGCTACACCTGCTTGTTCTGTGCAGGGGTAGCAAGGGAGTTGCAGGGGTATGGAGCCGATCCCAGAGTAAGAATGAAGAATGAAAAAGACACTAGCAGACTTGACATTACCTTTTCAGTTTTCAGGGTGGTTTAAGTTAATAGCAACACAGGGAAATAAAGATGCAAGACATGGATTTGGAAAGGGTTATTTTTTTACGCATCTATGCCTTCAGCTTAACCGATTTCACAGGTTTGTTTTTGTCATTTCCACTTAAAGAAGTGTAGCATTTAGCAAGTAAATATATCACAATTGCCTGGTTGTGATGATGAAGGTGACTTTGGCCAGAAAGACCTGCCTGATGATGATGTAATCATGATGGACATGGCCTACATGCTACAACCCCCACAGAAACATGACTGAGATCAATACAGGCATCCACATGCCTCACATGCTCCGTCGTCCACAGGTGCAGCCGAGAAATCTGAAGATCGATGCCGTGAAAGTAATTCATTCATGCTCATTAAAAGAAATACCCTACATTTCATTTATGTCACCTGTGATGTTCCAGTTTAAAACAAAATAATGTGCAAACATTTAGATGACATAAATATCGATTCAAACAGCTCAATCATTTTAAAAACTATATAGATAAACTAACAGAACAGAACAATCATTAAAAAATGACGTGATTGTAATTATATTCTGGTATATTTAAAAAATTAATAAAGAATCATTAATAAGGTTACGAGCTGTTATTGGTGATCTATACTCTTTCCATAATGATTAATTCAAAACAAAGTCGTGGGTGCCTTGGGCCTGCCCTAGACAGGGGTCACCTTGTGTGTGATGTCAGGTTGCTGAAAATATTATATACTTTATATGTAACATTTTAAATATTGAAATTCCACCCATCCATCTTATCCTCCTGTCTAGATGATACCGTTTTGAATAATATATAAAACTTAAAATATACATATGTACAAGATTGCTGTACTACCAAGAGTTTAGTCAGGAACTGGATGAAACTGAAACAGATATATTGATCATTTGCTGGCTGCTTTCTCCCACCGAGCAAATGTGACTTAATCTCAGAAATGCTCAGTCCACGTTTTTCTGTCGGTGGCAAGAGTTAATCTGCAGTGTGTCACTCTAAACTGTGACGCAGCCTCACTTGGCATTGATTTCTGCAGGCAACGGAATGTAATTGCTATTGACCAGTACATAGCTAGCTTTGGGGTCATGGCACCCAATCCATTAAAACTTCCTCACAGTTTAGAGTCACACCCTGCCCCTCTCCCAGAATACTACTGATTGGTCCATTTTTTTTCTCCGAGCATTCCTTGTGCAAGCACATTTCCCCCAATTGGATTTAACCTAAAAAATACATTGTTGAAATATATCTGAGGACCGGGACCTATACATCTTCCTTCTGCGAGATTTCATCAGTGGCTCTTTTTTCTTCTTTAAGAATATAAAACAGACTGCTGTCAATGGGAATGAGGAGACGCGGAGAAGATACGTGTGACCTTTGAAAAGTACTGGTGCTGTTTCTCTCCCTATGTTTGGAAAGAATTTGTTTGATTCTATTCCAATAGTAAATTTGTGAGAGACACCGGAAATATACCACCATAAAATAAAAGTAGCAAGAAATCTTTACTGGTCCACAAAAAAACTAGCATGACTGAGACGGCAATGACTGATAGTTTCACATTATATAATGTTATAGAAAATGAGTAATTCATGTATAGAGAATGGTAAAATAATAACCGCTATAAGTGGTAGTGTTTGCCTCTTTGAGGTAGGGCTATAATCAAAGGGTCACCAGTGCAAGTCCTGTGATCGGCAGAGTGATTTCACGACTGGGTCTCTGAGCAATGCCCTTAAATCTCAGTTGCACCAGGGACTCACTGACCCTTCACTCTCAATTGTATGTCACTTTGATAAAAGCACATAACAAATAAATACAATGTAACAGGAGAGGTGAACCATATAATGAATCAGGACTTTTTACATATACAGTCAAGCTGCAGTGTGAAGACTTTTTGAAAAAAAACAAGGGCATTTAAGCCACTGAATCCTAAGGAAATGGTTCCTGTTGGTGATCGAAGCATGACCAGTTTTTCTGGAACATATTAAAAATAGTGAAGCTAGCCCTCCAGTGTATCAGTGCTTTAGCCTACATCCTCTCAAAGATGGATGATGAAATAGATTTCCTGCATGCTTAAAAGGTAAAAAAGTCACCATAACAATTTTTCATGCATTACATGAATTTTTTCTTTCATTGCCATAACAAATTTGTGTAAAAAATGATGCAACTAAGCCCTATATTGACTGTATGGATGAATGGGTGTGGCCTGTGAGGGTCTGGGAGGAAGTCAGGTGACATGGACTGGTGGTTTTCATTCGTTCCTGATTGAATGTATGAATTGGTTTCTTCTGTTTATCTCGCCCCTAGTAAACTGGACTCCGTTACAGTCTGCTTTATCTCTCCAGCACAAACCTAAGTTTTTTTTCACTCTTGCCAACCAAAACGGCTTCATTTTTTCTCACGTTTCCTTTCTGTGCCGTTCGCATCCCCTCTCTGCCCAGTTCCCATTAAGCCTAACAGGGACAAGCTGGTCCCCAGTAAATTGCTCATTCTCTGTCCAATCCCTGTGTCATGTGGTCCTCCTCGACATCCTGACCCGACAATCGCTAAGAGGCCGCCGTTTTATGGTGAAACAAAACGGCTACAAGATATATCTCTCGGCACAATTGGTGTGGGAGGTCGTAGATGGTTATTTTTTTAAAGGGATTTATGTCATTGACATGAGTTACAGGCAACTCGACACAAGAGTATAAAAAGTCCTGTAGTTGCAATCCCTTGGAAATGGACAGCTCCCAAGGCAGGCTGCAGCCTGTTCCTTAGACACCTCCTTACCCACTAATGCGTAATTCCCATAGTGTTCCTTCTGGCAAGGAGTCCTGAACACTCAACTCCTTATGTTGCTTTTGTGATTTTCCATGTACTGTGTGCAACAATGACAAATGGAAACAAATATCAGGAAACAAAGCTATGTGTCCATGCTGATGTTTCCCACTGTCAAAAATGACGGTACAAATTAAATGTAAAATGAAGGGCTAGCATGTACAATCAGAATTTTCCTGAGGCACAAGAAAGCCTTAAAAGCACTGTCAGAGTATAGGAGTATCTAACTTCAGGGTTGTAATTTCTGACAACCCGTTAGACAAGGGAAATTGTAAATGCTTTATGGGAAGTTTCAATGTCCAAAACCACCCCAAATGGGTTACACTTCAGTGAGATTTCACTGTAACCTTATTTTGCTCTCTGAATATAGGAAGAATATTTCACCGCTCGCATATATATGAGTCTCATTTCAGGTGTCTCCCTGCTTTCCCCGCACGCGAGCCACTCTGAGCACCTTGACAAATTACTGTGCCGTGTTCCTTGCATATATTTACATCCTACCGGATTTGGCATTTTCTCCCGGGAGCTCACTGACACTCGTGCTCATTAATCGCAACCCGCGGTGCCGAAGCGCCGACGCGTCTGTCACGTTTCGCGCCCGTGAATCGTCTTAGCGCTCGGTTCGCGTACGGCAAGGCAGCGTCTCAAATGCTGGCGCTACCAAATATTATGTGCGCTAATACGGGAAACAGGCACTGCAACGTCAGCCCTTTGAGGCTTTATTTATCAGGCTATTGCACCATTGGTGAATATACAAACAGGCGCGGACACATGTATTCATATAAATATTATCCTGAATATTTTTGTCATATTATGAATTGCATACTATATATATTTATATAAAATCACGAATTCTTGAATATTCCTATTTAGCTAGATAACAGCTTCACAAAGAGGAGGCGTTTTCCTCTTCTGCAGCAGTTATCTGAGATGTAGGGAGTATATTGGTTGTTTTCCTTTGGGCCGTCTGTTAGTTTGAGTTACCTTTCACTTTCCCTCTTCAAAAGATCTTGTACGATATGATTCTGAGGTTATTTTTGGGTTATATTATCTTGCTGGTGACTGCAGGAATGCCCAATGAACTGTAATCTTGATAGATGACAGTGCCTTTGAAGTATGCTATGATAGCTAAACTGGTTGAGGTCGACATTGATTTGGTACTGATCACCAACTTTGTCATCCGCAAAGCAGCCCCAGATGATGATATTGCTTCTTCCTCTGTACACATGCAGACCTCAAACACTCACCCTCCGTGCATCTTCTAAAGACACAAATTATGTATATGCACCAATGAGCCAAAATATGACCACCCCACCAGTAAAATAGATTGTTGTGAAAGTCTGGGATATATTTTACAATAAGCTAACATGTGGTACTATAACTGACATGTTGAATGCAGAAGAAATGGACGGGGGTAAAGGTCTATGTGACTTTGACAAGGGCCAGATCATTATGGCCAGAAGACTGGGTCAGAGCATCTCTGAAACGGCAGGTCTTGCAGGCCGCTCACAGTCAGCCCTGGTGAGTATCTACAGAGAGCGGTCTGAGGAGGGAAGAACGACGCGCCGCCGACGGGGTGCTGGACGGTCAGGACTCGTCCATGTGGGATGCGAATGAAAGCAATCCCGTGTGGTACGAACCAACAGGAGGGCTACTGTGGCACAAATGGCAGATAATTTTGATGATTATCACGAAAGAAGCCCTGTTGCATATCAGGTTATGTAGTCGCAGGCCTGTCGGAGATTTTACGAAATAGTCAACATTATTTGCCCATGGAGGTGGTTATAATATGTATATATATACACACACACATACATATGTATAACTGGTTCTATTTACGTTTCATCATTGTTATGCCTTCCACAGCTCCTGTGTTTGGCTTGTGGCAACAGAAGAGTTGTATGACCTTGAGTGGAAATGTATTACTTCCTGGCAGCATAAAGAGCAGGTCAAATGGCGTCTTTATTTAGAGCTGGGTTTGGACCCGTTCTGTGATGGAGAGTGTAATGGGATTTTATTTTATTTTTTAAACTTTCACCCAATCATTAGAAATTTTGGGGTGAGGAAATGGCATGAATATTAAACGAGCTGTGGGAAGTTGAGGCTACGGTGTGAACGGTGAGTACAGCGGGCCGTTAATTAATCGCAAACACTCACCTGCTGCATAACACTCATCAGCAGCCCTATCAACCAACCCACATATGTCAATTATTTATCAGGTCTGATTTAGTCATGTGCAGAAAGCTGTGGCTGATGACAGGCATGCTGGGCTGCTGTTTCCTGCATGCCAAGGAGGTTCCCTCAACCAGACATTTAATGCTGTGCCTTAAATAGTCAAGGTGATGTGTTTATGGAGCACATTATTTAGCTGTGATGTAAGAGCATGTTCATGTACGTCTGATGTAGGGATAGAAAAAGTAGGCAGAGATTTGCAATTTGTCAGCGTGCCTTCACAAATTATGAACATTATGATTTTCATATGATATCCATTTTCTGTAACCACTTGTCCTAGTCGGGGTCAGAGTGAATCTGGAGGCTACCGGGAACAATTCCGGATGGGGCAGTGACCCATCGTAGGGCACACACACACACCATTCACTCACACATGGACACCTAAGGGCAATTTGTAAGTCCAATTCATCTTAGCATACTTTTGGAATGTGTGTGTGGAGGAGGGGGACTGGAGTAGGAGGAGGAAACCCCACCATGACAACATGCAAAGTCATGGCAGAGACCCAAACCTTTGGCCCAGAGACAGTGCTAACCACTGCGCCACCTTCATATGATATAATACCGATACTATGCTTGAGATTCAATCCACTACATCGTTTGTTTTTGTCTTTATGAACAGCAAAAATTTGACAATTTCGTAGCATGGGAAAGGGCATGGACTTACTGGGGTGGTGGGGGGGCGCCTGTGCAGACTGAAGCCGGAAGTTGGGGGGGCGGGGGGGGGGGCGCGGGGGGGGGGGGGGGGGGGGGGGGGGGGGGGGGGGGGGGGGGGGGGGGGGGGGGG
>JAODKC010000001.1:11839246-11865054 GCA_026777985.1 Mormyrops attenuatus
AGAAACGATATTCTGCTGTGCAGAAGTTACACTGGTGTGAGGATTACACTTATTGTTTTGCAAATGTTAATTGTCATATAAAGCCCAAGAGTCAAACTCACTCTATAACCCAGTGAGATTCCAGTTGTAACAGCATAATCAGACATATGGGCCTGTATAGCTGAAGAGACAGTGATTCAATGCTGTAGAAGCAACTGTCTAAGTAGACAGAATATACATTTCAATGGGATATGCTGCTTCCTTTGTTTGTATTGATTATTTATAATTTATTAAATCCTTATAGAACTCAATAACTCAACCTCAATGAGACTAGCTGGGAGTTTTATGGCCGGTGTAGCCTCCCATTCCACCACGCTTAAAGTGGAAGGACATGCAAAGTACCACGGTGGGTACTAACACAATATACAGAATAAAATAATGAAGAATGAATAAGAATTTATACTCAGTGGCCAGTTTATTAGGTACACCTGCTTGTTAAAGCAGACAGCGAAGCATGTGGCTGAAACGGAATGGGCACAGACAGGCCCAGGAGGTCTCTCTAAGCATTAGCATGCTTGATCGCAGTAATTTTAGAAGGTGGTGTGACTGTTGATGCCAGACATGCTGGTGCGAGCGTCTCAGAAACAGCCACCGGCTTTAGCATTTTCACAAACTATTTATTACTGTCTAGCGTTCCCAGAGAATGATGCAATGGGCCAAAGACAGCCAGTCAGTGCCAGGTCTGTGGGGAGAAACACCTAGTTAATGAAGGAGGTCAGAGGAGAATGAGTGGGCTGCTTGAAGCAGGAAGGACATAAGTGCAAAAATAATAATAATGGTGCATAGGACGGCTTCTTTGAATACACAGCTCTCTACCCTTGAAGCAGTTCTGGAGGCAAAAGTGGATCCTACGTAGTACTAGCTAGGTGTACCTAATGAAGTGGCCGCTGAGTATATAATGTGCTGTCGGATTTCTGTATTCTGTGAATACCAGCTATATCAACCAACCGGGTACATATATGCTAGCTTATCTTTGAGACGATAGAACGAGACATTCAGCCTGCTTAGTATCAATTCGATATGCCTTTTCCTACAAACTTCTGTCAGTATTGGAAACTGGAAAAGGGATGGAATTTCCTGAGGGAACTGTAAAAATACCTGGTTATTTTTATTTCCTATTTTTAAACTGAAAAACAACAAGGTAGATCTTAATTTGTGAAAGCATCTGACCCTGGCCTGTTTTTTTAGCCAAACGCCATAAACTGCCTTGTTAAGACCCGTGTTCACACTCCATTGCACGACCGTGCACTTTCCTGCTTGTGGACGCCGGCGCAGTAAAACCCGTGACGACTCGTGTAATTGCAGAGGTTTCTCAGTTATGTCTTTGAGGGCTGCTGCGTTTTCCTCCTCCTCACCTCCGAGTTGATTAATTGCTCTGTGCTTTTTTTGTTCAGACCACATGGTGTTCAAGGAGTAAATCAGCTGCTAAATTAAATGAAAAAGCAGATTCCTCTCAGCTTCCTGCCCCTGAGTGCATTTATTTATTTATTTATTTTGCAAGAAAAGGACACAGAACAAAGTGCATTTATTAGTGGGCAAGGTGACCGCCCATTTGACTAGACAACAGCACCAAAGCTCAGGCACAAAGATAAAAATGGAAACGAATTTATTCAGTAAGTTTTTTATTTGGTCCACCATCACCATAATGACACAGTTAACACCAAGTCAGTGTGTTCTGTGCCGTACCCGCTCGGTTTGGGCCTTTCCTTGTTATGGAAGTCCTTGGCACATTAGATAAACATCTCTCCTCATCTAGCGACAGCTAGTTGCGTGAGCAGATGTAAGTTCATGGCTGGTGAATCATCTTCAGCAACAGCTTTCAGAGGAGGGAGGTAAGAGGAGCTGTCTGGTGCTGAAAACATCGACCTCAATGCCTGACACATGCCTGAATATGTTTTTAAACTCAGGGATGAGGCATTTTTGCTTTGAGTTCGTATGAATTGCGTAAGGCTTGCGTGAAGCTAAATTTCCTATTATACAAAAGCTAATAACAGCATTCTGGGGCAAATAACACATTTATAATTGCAGTTGGATTGACCAAAGTTTTCAATTAATGATTTTTTTTGCCGGCAGCTCTGGTTTTCTCTCCTCTTCCCACACATGTGGAGATAACATCAGCAGTCACCTAGGAGTTATCATACAGTTAGTCAATTAGTTGATGCTTTTATCTAAGGTATCTTTTAATTGCATCCATTTGTCTTTGAACACTGTCCTGCACCTAAGTACCACACTTATAGGTACAATTTCGGGGCTCCCCCGCCTCTAAATTCCAGGAAGACATGCATGGAACATATTAGTACAGATGATCCTCACTTGACTAACGATATTTCGACTTTACGATGGTGCAATCAGACCAGACTTTGAATTTCGATCTGTTCTGGTACGATACTTTCTAGTGATGCTGGGTGTTGGCAGCATGCACACAGCCATCCTTCCAGTCTGTGTAGCGAATGTGAGCGTAAACATCTCATACAATGTTTGACAAGGTATTGTATGGTTACTATTTATCATATATCATGTCATATCATATTTGTGTTCGGTTTACGATATTTTCAACTTACGATGAGTTCATCGGTACATAACCCCATCCTAAGGCGAGGACCATCTCTATGCTACTTACACCTGTATCTGGTCTTTCATTGGAAGCTCATCCTAGCCGCACTTATGCCTAGTTGATTCCTCAACAGCAGGTATGTTTGTAATGTGCTATTTGCCTCGCTTGTACATGGCTTTGGCTAAAAGATGTAAATGTGGAAAAAATAGTCCCAGCTGTCTGTCTAGGACTGATTTTGTTTGGATTAGCATGTATGTTACCACAATTTGCATGGGCTGTGTATTTTAGAGGGCTGATTGTACGTAAAAATAGCATGAGTGTCAGTTCAGCACTTTGCTCGGTAAAGTGCAAATACATGTATCCTTAATTATGAAAAAGCCCCAGTGAAAAGCTGGAAGTCTCATGAAAGAAGAGGAAAGTTTGCTTAGGCACTTAGAGGCCCGCAGAGCGGCATCAATGCTCCACGGCAACTTTGATCTTGACTTTGAAGTCAGAATGGCAGGAGTTCACATCCCAGGAGGGGCACTTCAGTAGTATCCCTAAGCAAGGTGCTTCAGCTAGCAGAAGACATCCAACTGTGAGGAGAGGCACGTGTTAAAGTGAGATACAAATGCTAAAAACTGAGGAAAGACGCACAACTGGCTCTTACTACAACTGCGAAAACCCAACATAGAATTCAGTTTGAAATGGTTATACTGTCGATAGATAGATAGATAGATAGATAGATAGATAGATAGAGGAAAAGCACTGCCTAGTCTAGTGGGTTCAGAGAGAAACATTACCCATTTTTACACTTCAACGACAGTTGTGAAAACTGGACCTCGTCAGAAAAGAGAGAAATCCCTGGAGGAGACAGTAAAAACTGATGTCAGATCCGAAGACCTGCAGAGGGTGCAGACGTAGATGGATCACTCAACCACTGCATTAAAGTGGCTCGCACACCCTCCGACACTAGGGGTAGCAGGCAGGAACAGTGAGCGGGACTAAGGCTGCCAGATGGCAAATGACACACATCACGGTATCAGATTAAAAGAGACATTGTCGTTCAGTGGAAAGAGCACGCCAGGGATTCGGACAGCTCTGACGGAAGTGTGAGTGATTATATGGACCGTGTGAACACCACAGTCCGCAGGACTGATATTAATGACATTTCCTAATGCCGCATTTTCTAATCCCATATAAGTGGCGATGCAGACCTGGATTTCCCGCAGTCAGTGATTGTCGTGACGCACTTCGCCTGCAGCTTAATGCCTTTATTATTTACTCCAACCTGTCAGTTGCCGTGGAGACAAGAGTGTGCCGGATAAACACATGTAAACTTACACTCCATCTGTCTGACAAGTCAGTGGGCTTCAGATTTTCAGAGGCTCGCATTCCTCGTTGCCGTCTGTCTGTGTATTTAGTCTTTAGTCTCCGTACTATAACAAAATCAGTAAACGAAGTGACTAACTGCATGTCTTACTGTGCATCAGATATTGACATGTGAATGTCAAACGTAGATGTGGTCCTGTTTCTGCTTTCATTTAATAATAATAATAATAATAATACATTTTATTTAATGGCGCCTTTTATAACATTCAAGGTCACTGTCCAAAGATAAAATGAGCAGTAAAATGAGACAGTGACATAAAAAAAAATTGATAATACAATTAAAATTATGTAAAACATAATGAAACAACAGCATGGAAGAAATGCAATACAGAGACTACAGGCCGGCATAAAAAGTTGGGTTTTAGGGGCAGTTCGTGATAGAATGCGGTGACTGGATGTGTGAGGGAAATGACAGCCGAATGGGTTTGGGTGCAGCATATGAGAATGACCTGGTACCAATAGTACTAAAAGGCTTTTAGATGTTTGTATTTGAATATCCTCACATGGTACTTTTTAATAATACTAATAAGCATATGTATACATACACTACAGGCCAGGAGTTTGGCCCCACCCTCCGATAAAAAGTCAAACGATACACTGCTTTTTCAAACTTTTATCACAAGAAAATATTAGAAATACTTAAAACAAAGGTAACCGGCTGGTTTTGAAGTGTAATGTAACAATTTACTGCACACTGTAAGTGCAATTTAATGAATGTGAGTGTGTAAGTACGAGTTCCATCAAAATAACCAGCCCTTGCCGTTATCACAGCAGCACAGATTCACAGCATCCTTTCCAGCAATTTTTGGAAATAACTTGTGTCCAAACCCTCCCAGCACCTTTTCAAGCATGAAAATAGTTCTGTCTCATTTGCTAGACACTCATTTTAAACTTGATGGTCCAACTTGTCCCTTGGATGGACTTTCATCATTCTACAAGACCTGCTCCCAGTCCTGAACACTCCAGTGTTTGTGTTGTTTAGCCTATAATAGTCTCTTTTTCTTGTTAACACCATGAAGTAAAGGTTTTCCGGCAGCAACTCGACCATGCAGTGCTGCCTCAGTCTTATTAAGAGATACCAGCTTCCCTGTGTTCCCATTAATTGCAGTGCTCAGACCATTACAGTCATCTGCCAATTTCTTTTGCACGTCACAACAAGCTATAAAATACTGAAAACCAGTCATTTACATTTGTTTTAAGTATTTCTAATATTTTCTTGTAACAAAAGTTTGAAAAAGCAGTGTATCATTTGATTTTTAGAAAATCCAAGGGTGGCCCCACACTCAGACACACAGACACAGACACACACATGCACACACACACACACACACACACACGCAGACACACACACTGGACTGTGTCCAGTCATATTCTGCTGATATTATGATACTGTTACTAACAGCAATGTAGAACGATGTAGAATAGCTATGTTAACTGAACTTTTTATTGCCTTAATTTAACTTCTGTGAAGATTAACACATCCATCCATTTTCTAGCCGCTTATCCAGGACAGGGTTATGGGGCGTGTGGAGCCCTGCAGCATGGGGCAGGAGTGTGCTCTGTAGAGGGTGCCATCCTATCACAAGACACATACACAGACACATACAAACTGATGCATTATGGGAAATCTAGAGACTGTGTGCATGTCTTTGGACTGCAAAAGGTAACGAGGTTACCTGGAGTTAACTGAAACAACATAGCGAGAGCATGCAATCTTCACGCATGCAGAGCAGGGGCCACATTTAGTGCTACCTACTTAGCCACCATGCCAACATTTTTGTTTCAAGCATAGTAGATACAACGCATAATGGATACAGAACAATGCTCATTTCAAAGCAGGACCTTTGATCATATGCATACATTTCAAAAGTGTGATCTTGACAGCTAAATTGTTGCCTTGGGTATTCACACATAAAAATGCTGCATTTGGCAAAAACGCATAATGTGGCCCCAAGATAGGAGCTGAAATCAAAGAGCTTTTATCCAGTAACAATTCCTGTTTAACATTGAGGGAAGGTCCCTGGTTTTGCTTCACTTGAAGTCTCTGTGAAAAGCACAAGGACTATTTTATAGAGCAAGAATACAACAACCCAAAGAGGAATCCAAACGATTGTATTAAATCTCTCAAACTGTGAATAACAGAATATGTATTAAAACCATTCATCCAACAAAAGAATGATAAGATTTCACTATACCCTAAAGTAAGTATATTTCGTATTTGTATCTGACAGAAGTTTTTTTTTCACAAATTGATGAGTTTGGAAGTAATGTGTGTTTATTCTCACATGCTGAAAAAAAGAACTTTACTTACTTTTGCAACTTGAGGGGAAAAAAAGTACTTTTGTGTAATTAAGTGCATTTATTCCACGTTCAATTTCAGCAACAAATTAAGTCATGCTGTGATCATTTTAAGGCTGGGTATATGATAATAATTCTTTTGCTTTGTTAGCTACCAAAATTAATTAATGGTAATTTGCTCATGCAAGATCAGAGGATGCTTTAAATTCACAATAACACTCGCTTTGAATAAGTAATGCCTTTAGACAAAGAAATAAATAGTCACCCAGCAAAGCAGGGTGAATTTTTTCTCTGCTACTTTAAACTTTCAAGTGATGGTTTCACTAACTCAAATAATATATCATGTTGCAGCTTTGTGGGACAAATACAAAGGTACATGCTTAAAGCAACACAGATTTATAACTATGCTTAGAAATTAAAGTGCTCTTACATCGGTGTACATGTTTAAAATGAGATGTCCTTACAGATTTATAACTGTGCTTAGAAATAAAAGTCCTTATCTGTTGGTGTCTAAATTTCAAGCAATAAGTCCATAAAAATTTATAACTATACTTAGAAATAAAACTCCTCATCCATTGGTATACACGTTTAAAAAAAGGGTGTCCTTACAGATTTATAACTTTGCTTAGAAATAAAAGTGCTCTTACTTTGGTGTACATGTTTAAAACAAGATGTCCTTACTGATTTATAACATTGCTTAGAAATAAAAGTCCTCTTATTTAGGCATACATGTTTTAAAGCAATATGTCTCGAAACAGCCTGTGGACATCAGCAGCGTGTCTCCTCCCAGTGGAATACTGCTACTTCAGTACCGTGAAAGCGGACAGTGTTTCTTCATCGCAACCCAGAGAAAAACAAAGGGACACCACTTCCTGAAAAGGAAATACTAATTATATATGGCTGGTGTGGAAGCTCAGGTGGAGCAGGTTTTCTGCCCTCAGCTCCAGCGAAAAAGGTGGTAAGGAGGCAGAAGAGATTTTTCTAAGACCGTTAACTTCCACCTCTGCCAATACCTCCGGGACTCGTGAGCTGCAGGGACCCTACGTCGTGTTCCCATAGAAGCACTTCCCTTGAGCACCTTGTCCTACCTCACCTGCACCCTCCCAAAATGTATGCTGGCATTTTGCACCTTCACAAAGCCCCTATAAAGTACCCTGTGGCCACAGCCCAAGCCCTCAGCTGCCCCCCCTATGCTGGGGAGTCTATAAAGATTTATAACTACGCTTAGAAATAGAAGTCCTTGTATTCTGGAAAACTTTATTTTAAGTGTATCAGTTTTTCCAATTAATTAGGTGAATCATATAAACATTCCCAGGTAAAAAATATTGTATAGGAAACCTGAATTAGGTCTGCAGAGAATGTGGCAAGGATACCGCACCTATATCTTTTGAAGGTCAACAGCTTCACAGATTTGGCAAATAGTGCCCGTGATAAGAAGTTTACAACCTTTTAAATGGAATGAGGGACATGAAAATGCTCAAAAAGGAAGTGGGTGTATTATTGGCAAGGGAGTTCTCGCACCCATCCATCCATAAGTCCTTATCCAATACATTGTCACAGTGGATCTCAAGGAACATGGGCAGGACAAGACCTTCGGTGGGATGCCAGTCTACCACAAGGCAACTTTAGGAACGTCTTAAGGGTTTTACCATTATCCCTTGCATCACATTTTAATTTTAGTGGAGCCCATGCATATCAAACAGCAAGCGCCATCTTCAAGGCCAGTCACGCTGAAAATATTAAGCAGAAAAACGCACCACAAACACGGTTAACTTCTACGTTCTGCATCTTCTTGTTGACTCTGAGCCACTTACATAAGACTTGGAGAAGCAGCTGGGCTGTTAAATTGGATGCGTGCTTGGTTGGTATTAACTACTATTACAAAAAATCAATTAGATTATGTGGTTGAGTGCTCCATATTGAGGAAGAAGAAAGCACCCCAAGAAGAGGCTGAACAAGCACACAGCCAGGTCACATGTGGAGGACAAGAGTGGCTTGCCATAATGTCATAAAACAATCTATATGAGCCATCTCACCAATTTAGCTTAAATGTTGGACACAAATCAATAGTATTTTAAATTACATTGAAGCAGTGATCTCTAAAAAGGCATTGAAGTCATAATTGCATCATTATCACAGTTTCCATTGCTTTTTTTCTTTCTGTATAAAGGACCAATAAAACTATTGAATGTAATTTGCATTTATTGCATGCTTGAAGTAGAAGTGGAAAGTGTCCTTTCCCAGACAAGCCCACATTAAGCACAATACCTCTAAAAATGACTGCACTGTCCCTTTAAAGCCTGCAGGAAGACAGAAGTAAGACCTCAATGAGCTACTTTTAGGATGAAGATCTGGATTCATCTGCATTACGTTGCAAATGTGATGAGCTGCGACTGTGATTCACCCAACATAAAAGGTCCGGGGGGAAAAAAGCACAAATCGGGCCCAATCCTGATGTCACGGGCTAGATTGGCAGTTTAATGGACTGAGTAGAGTGACAAACACTCAATCCTATCAGAGGCCTGACAGCCTGACAATGCAGGAGAGGGAACTGTGATTAAACCACTCACAATCCATTTAAAGCAGAGGTGGGCCTTACATTCGGACTGCAGCCTCTTTGATTGGTGACGAGTCTTTGTCAGCCAAATTTCCTCCAGAGATGAACTGTCAAAATCATTTTCTAAAGTGAGAGAGGATGTGTGGTGTGCTGCAGGAAAGAAAGGAACTTATCAGGCCAGAGAAGCAAAAGGACATCCTGTGAGGTTAGCTTTCATAGTCGATAAAAAACTCTGGTGAAAGGACATGAGAAACACCTTTCCTATGACCTGCATGGAAGTCAAAAACAAGATACAAAATACAAAGATATGGAACACTGCCTTACAACAACAACAACAACAAATTTATTTTTGTATAGCGCGATATCACAACATTGCATTGTCTCAAAGCCCTTTACAGCATCCCAGCCCAAAGCCCCCAGAGAGCAAGCCAGAGGCGACAGTGGCAAGGAAAAACTCCCCAGAAGGAAGAAACCTTGGGAGGGACCAGACTCAAAGGGGGAGCCCATCCTCCAGGGGCCGGCAGGGAAAGTCAAATCGGAGAGATGGCTAAGTGCCAAGTCAAACTGTCTAAGTCATAAAATTTGAGTCATAACCGGGGAGTAGGGAGGTGATGACGGCGATGTGAAAGAGGGGCTCTTTGAGCAGCAATACCATTCACTGGCATATTTGAAATCACAAACCAACAAAGAATTTCGCCTGGGGATCAATAAAGTATATAAAATAAAGTAACCCTGATAAAGTATAGCTTATCTTACTTGCCCATTAGATAATCTATACCATGTGACAATTATATGGTCTTTAAATAAGTCATGCATTTTATGGTGCATTTAATTGGGGCATTTATTTGCATAAATAAAATGTGTATTCCTTTTGAAGAGAAGAATGAAGAAGCAGATGGTTTTCATCTAAAACTGCTCTGGGAAAAGTGGAATAATTTTTTCCCCCTTTCCTCATACGAACTTTCACTGGGTCTCTTATCTACAAAAGGATTTTCACCAATCTATGACCGCTCATCCTTTAAATGTATACGTGAGGGAGAAAGAGGTGGGGGGGGAGAGGGGAAGAAATGATTAGTAGCGAGGCTTGCGTACAAATTAACTTCTGTCAGCACACACAAGTTTTATCGCTGAAGCTCTGAAGAGCTCCTGCAGTCCTATCACAGAATCGTTTCCTCTCATTGCAGTGGGTTTTTCCAGTTGCCTCTGGGTTTTAGCGAGGGGTGGGTTGGAATAGATTTTCCCTACAAAGCAATTCTTTATTTGGCTATTATGTTTGCCGTGGAGCTTAACGACACTGCCTGTAGCTGGACCTAGGGCACCAAGAAAGGGTAATAGATAATGGATCACCATTACAGAGGCTGTTTGTTAGAAGTAATGAGAGACACTATGGAGGTCTGAGATGGAATAAGCAGGCCAACACAGTACTTAACCAATACTTTGGGAGTTCCAGTATAGGGAGCAACTTGATAAAGGCTGAGGTAATCTCCATAATCTGGTCAAGTCGTATAATAATGGCTCTGATTGAGGAAGACAGGCACAGGCTATGCTCTGTGCTAATGAGAATTTTACTTATTCAAAAATGTTCTGAAGACAGAAGGAAAAATTATTGGTTCAGAGAGATAACCAATCAGACTGTAGAGGAGGAGGGACTATGACATCTGATTGGTCTGTCCCACCTCCTTTAGTTGCTTGGACCCACCTCCACTACAATGTGATTGGTTATCTCTCTGAACTAATCATTTTTCATTATGCCCTCAGAACATTATTGTGTAAGTAATACACCCATGAGGATATTCTGCTAGTGTTGTGGTCTTTCTGGTCCTGGTGGTTGGTTACTGGTTAGAAGAGATGAAATGAATATTTGCTCTTCAGATGAACAGGTAAACTTTTAAATCAACACTAACTTAAATGTTTATTATGTAAATTCACTTAAATGTTATTGTCGTCATGTCTTGCGCTGAGATCCCCAATTATAATCTCATTCTCAGATATTGGAGAACATTGCATTCAGTTTGTCAAGCACCTTGCATTGCAACCATATTTCAGCCAATTTTGAATATTATTTTAGCGCTTTTTGTTTTTTGCTTTTGCGTAATCTCTCTGACATCTCACGCAGCCCTATGGAGATAACGTCTCTAAAAATAAATGCAACCTCCATGTTCCAAGAGTGCAGCAGCCAATCTGATAAATGCCAATAGTGTAATAACTTCCAATAATGTAATCATTTTTCCATTCTTAATGCAATAAAAGTTGATACTGTTATAACTTAACAATAATGTAATAAAAATTCTCAATAAAAAATGTAATAACCTATTATATTAGGCACAAAAACATATTACATTATTGGCTGGTGGTTACATTTTTGGCTGGCGTGGTGGCCATTGTTGCAATACCTACCACCAAAGTATTAAAAATTATTAGGCAGCTATTAGCAGTTATTGCGTTATTGGCTGTTATCACATTATTGGCAATTACAAAGAGAACCCTTGAAACAGCATTAAAATAATAATAATAAATAAATAATCAATGAAGGCACATATCCATTAATAGTCTCTGACACTTTATACTGTTGAAATGCGTAAGACGTAGTTTATTAACAGTTTATTAACAGTAAAGGGCAATTCTTCGTTTCAAACATTTGATTTAAAATTACCAATGATATAGGTACTGTATTCCAGCATCCAAAGTAATTCAGATCGAATATGCTTTATAGAAAATATCGCTGTTTCATCACACGTGAGAGCTCTATGCCTGTTTCACTTCAGGACATGGAGGGATATATAATACGTTTTCAGCCGCGACTCGATGGTGGAGGACACCGCAGATGATACGTTACTAATAGCATCTCACTAAAAAATGTGCAGTTGTAGAAGTGGTATAGTATTATGGTGCAGCAGACTGGAAGGAGTTAATATTTGATATTGCCGACACGCTTAGCTGATGTGCGCGTTGACATCATCCTTGTATTCCGGCTTCTCTTCCAATCCCTGCTTTGTGGATCACTTCAGCTTCAGGACCATTTCTTACATCCCCACAACGTAAGCAGTAGAAGAGGGACAGGGTACCCGATCGCATCATCACAGATAAACAGCAGACAGGAGAGGACAAGAAATTCACCCGACACTTAGGCGATCGAGCAGACGGCAAGCATTTATATGTATGTATATATATATATATATATAAAAAAAAAAACAACGTAGCGAAAGGAGCGTTTGTTGACAGGTATGGAGAGCCTGTTGGATAATCCTATGAAAGCCGTCCTCTATCTGAAAGAACTAACCACCATCGTGCAAAACCAACAGAGTTTGATTCAGACTCAGCGGCAGAGGATAGACGAGCTTGAGAGGAAGGTAGAAGAGCTGATCGGCGAGAACCGACAGCTGAAGGACCCGCACCAACAGCATCACTACCACCACCACCACCACCATCACCCTTCTGCGCGCAGTTCCAGCCCGCAGACGCCGGTCCTCGTCCATCAGCACCCGGCGAATAAAGCGGCGACCCTTCCGGGGCACGGCCAGCCTACACCGAAGGTCCAGTCCCTGCCGACACTGCCGCCCCATCCGCATCCGCATCCCCCGCCGCCACACCAGCAGCAGCTGCAACTTGTGCCCACGTCCCCTCCGTCTCCGCAGCCGGGCCAGCCGAGCCCCGAGTCTGCAGAGGAAGACAAGAAAAGCCCGTGCTGCAAGTCTCTGGTCCCCCAGACACCCACGACACTTTGCAGGTCGGTGGGAATCGCAAGGAAAGCCGAGTAAGTACATTCATTTAGTTCAGCTCAAATTCGATTAATTATTCCAGGGCGCATAATTATATTCAGTTTCACGCCACAAATTCTCAGTTATGCGTAAATTAATTAATATTTAATAACCGAAAATATTTTTTACTTTTGCACCGGGTTATTAACTACCGAATGGCATGCTATAAACAAATTGTTTCAAACATCAGAAATAGATATTTTCCATCTAGCCGCCATACGCTTTAAAATGTTAAAATTAGCCTACCTAACAAAATGTGCTCATGGAAAGGATCACATGAGCTGGACGTTCTGCTCTTCAATGCTTTGCATCGAAACATCAGTTCAGTCCATGAATATAGTAACAACAGTGCAGTAATAATAAAACTTAAAAGTCTTATGGAGCCTGACCTATCGTAGAACAAGCTAAGCCGTATGATAACATCGACGCTGAAATATTCTTTTATAGCCTACGATTTTTCATGCACATTGGGATGTGTGGATAAAAAAAATAATGAAGTCTTGCTTCAGCAGTTCTTTTAGTGTAGGTCAAACTGAGAAATGACCAGGGTACAGTGAATAATCGACGAGGCTTACTTTTAGAAGAGTATGATATTTCTACTTAGTGTTATTAATTTATTTTATCGACGTATTCCTAGCGGTTCATTTAGAGGTGACCATTTCCAACAAACCTGTTCCCGTGCGTAATAAACTAACGACATATATGAATAACATTTATAATGTAATGTTTTTGTAATGCAAATGCATTTTCACATTCTTCATGCATGCCCGTTTAGATGAATGAACAGCAATTGCTTTCTGAAATAAGGAAATAAGGAAAATAATATCTTTCTGCATATACCATGTTTGAAATAGACATGCCCCTATTCTGTGTTACCTTGCTGAATAAACACCTGATTACACAATAGCTGTGTGACATTCTTTTAGCGTTGCTGTTTATGAAGAAATGCCTGAACATACACAACAGCAGCATTTGTACTATCACCTACAGATGTTTCCTTTAACTAGCCTGTTTGTAATCTTAGATATAGTCCTACATCTCTTAAGAGTTGTACCTAACGGACGGATATTGCATGAGGGAATGCTGGACCGGGGAAGTCAAGAAGACATAATAGATGGACTTTGCGATGGCAGAGCTGATGAATGGATTGATGTTAAAGGGAAAATCCCAACTGGCATACAGTGGGTGGAGGCTGCTGAAGACAATGTCCCTGGGTTCACGTCATGAAGTCCAACATGAAGTCAACACTCAGCTTACCTCTCCAGCCACTTGTACTTTGTTCATGATAGTTGAGTGTAAGATTGACCGCAGAGATCGTACTGTGTGAGACTGTTTGAAACACATCTCCTATGTCACACAATCCTATTCTCAGGGTGTGGGGGGGATTCTTGGTGGGGGTGTGACCTTCTGCTAGATATGGGCAGACGTGTTGGGACACACCAATGGGAGTCATGGGGCTTTGTAGGAAAGTGATTCTCCCCTCTCCAGTATGTAATAATTGTGGAGGTGTAAAACCAGTATCCTTGTAGTGGCCATGGTATCAACTGGGAAAGGTATCAACATATCTACAGGGAAGGATCTCTTTTTAATATGAAAACCCCAGAATTACTTAGGTTATTTATTGACTTAACACTATAAGTGAAAACCTACTTTACTCATCAGAACCATTATAGTAAAAAAAACTTAATGAAAATGTTGATGCTGGGTAATGGATATCTGGTATTGATGAGTGGACCATCGTAGACGTGTAGTTTTATAATGGTGAAGAATTACAGACTTGTTGCGCTGGATTGACAGCTCTAGTGTTAGTCAGTACACACTGAGCTGTGTTATAGAGACTGAGCTACCGCTGTGAATGGGGTATGTATTGTATCAGGTTGCAACAAATTGTCGGCCCCAGATTCTATAGTGATGGGAAATCCCCCTGCAAAGGAAAGCCTCATGTGAAATTTTAAAATATAGCAATTATCATATAATGCAGATATTATTGGAATGACAGACAGTGCTTTTGTAAGCCTACAAATTCAGGACACATTTAACATTGGTGACAATGTGCCAATGTCACCAATGTTGACAATGTCCCAAACACTGCTCTGCAGCAAGTGGAGAAATGTCCATAGAGCCTGCAGTGGGAGCCGTCCAAGGTTCTGACCCCGTCGATGCCGTCCTGTTCCCTAGCTCACATGACCTGAGCTGAAGCTCACCATTAGCAGGAGGGGGACGATAATGGCACGTGGTGATATATAGCAGCAATTTTGGGCCGGCCAGCATTGTGTTTTTCATTTAGTGCATCGATCGTGGTACTGTGCCATGTTATTGGCTTAGGGAGTTTAGAGTACATATGTATTAGTGGAGAGGACGTGAACATGTGAAGATAAATGCAAAGCCTCTGGCTTCACGATAACACCACCTGCCAATGATGGAGGATTTCACATAGAGGCGGATGATACTGACATGAATTGTCTCCTATTCTGCTCCGCTGATCTGTGAAAAATAATTGGATCGTAACAGATTGCTTTTCAAATGCTACATAGTTTTTCAACAAATGTTTTGTTTTTGGTACAGGAATGGAAGTCAGGAGGGGCTGTGTTTTAATAACGAGACCGAAAACACTTTCGAGGCTCACTTTTATGTTCAACTGGGCACATTTAAAGCTAGCTGTGAGCTTACCTTCAGGAGGGACACTGTTGTAGCTGTCTACCCAGCAAAATGCCTACCACCTGGCATGGCAAGCAGACCTTCCTTTGCAGGTTCGGGGCACCTCAGCCTCTAACCAGAACGCAGGCAGGTCTAAGCAGAAGCCTCAGGTATTTAAAGAGTTTCTTGCCAGGTGATTCAGTGGGACATGAGGTAAGCTTGATGGGCAGAGGACAAAGATGGGGTTTAACTTGACTCACATGTGGAAAGTAATGCACAGCTGGTCCTGTGCATCCCGAGCTGGCTGCTTGGCTCAGTATCAGACGAGTCTTTTTTGGCTTTGAAAAATGCCTTGTTTGCTTGGATGGTGAACAGACCTACGGGATGTGAGGACTGGAGAGTGGAACAGGGCGATTTTCTTAAGACCCATGGGATGGTACAGGCAGGCGAGTCGAGTAACATTCCGAATTACTGCTTTGCTCTCTAACCCAGACGAGCTCTCTAACCCCAAAGAGCTGTGGTGTTCACTGTGGGAATCCTCCTTTTTCTTTACTGCACAGTGAACTCATTTTGTTATCGGTACAGTTGCCTCCACAGGGGCTTGAATCACAACCTCGAATCTCAGCCTTGAATATTGAACCTTGAGTATCAAACCTTGAATCTCCAACCTTGAATCTTTAACCTTGAATCTCAGCCTTGTTCCTGGTGAAACAGCCATACCCTCCCCATGTTTCACAGTCGTTGAGAGGTGGCAGGGAAGATAACAGCATTATCTGCATGATGCTAAAGCGCTATGCATTTATGTAGAGCCTGGATTGAGCAATGGATTGAACAACAGTCAGAGGTATTTTTAAATTAAGAAGCAAAGATCAAGCAAAATACTGTTAGAGTCAGGTCTGGTTTTGACACTACTCAAGTAATTAGTGAACAAATCTGTTTACCGGCATTGCCTGACTCTGAATCCCTGTATTATGGCTTCAGGCAGATTGTAGTCGTCCCCAGTAAGCCATGGTCTTGTCATTCTTTTGTCAGAGTGAGTGTGCTGATAATTGAATGCTTCATACGTACTTGTACTAAATAGAGCATGACAACATATGCTTCTGCAATGTAATTGTGCTTTGGGCCAAACCGCAGGGAGCCGTCGGTCACATGTAATTCAGAACTGTAAATTCTGTCCTCTGCCTCGTGAATGGAACCTTCTGGAAGCATGCTAATGAAACCCGAACAATACAATTAAGTGAGACGCAAGAAGGTGACTGAGTTTTTCCATCTCATGCCAGACTTTCGCAGGCTACCTGAAACATTCCCATTGTTTAAGAAGCTGAATCTCACGTAATAATAGTGTCGGGACAAGAAGTCCCCTCGCTGGGATGGTGTCCTGAGAGGGCATGCTGGGAGATATATTGTTCTGAGTGGCCCTCTTCATCAGATGAGAGCCCAAGTGTGTGCTGAGACTGGCAGCGATCCTTAGGGGCTGTGGAGACTAGGCGAGAAAATGTGGCATCAGCAGGTCCCCCCTGGTGTGTTTGTCCGGGAACAGGCTGAAGCCATCACGAGGGGCACACCTCAGAGCCCCAAGCCTTCCCCAAAGGCTCCCCTATTGTTGATGCCAGGCTTTGTGTAGGGTGGACAGTCTCTTGGGTATCCCTGGTTCCCCTGCCAGCCCTTTCTCTGCGTACTCTTGTCCATTTATGTGGTGCTGTGGGAGACCAGTCTCTCATTTACAGATCAGCTGCATCCCCCCCCCCCACGCATCCTTGCATCCCGTGATGTCTACGTGGCTCTGGTGAGCTGGCCCTCATACAGTGGGACTGCTGAGAAAACAACAGCAGGAGCTCATGTTTCTCCTGAGGGAGTTCCTCTCTGTCTGATCCGTCCTTGGATCTCCAGCCCACGTCGCCCTGAGGCTCCCCGGGCCGGACGGGGTACACGGTGCTCCGATAATTACCCGTTATGAAATGAGTCACGTGTGCTTCTCACCACGACGCTCACACTTTGCCAAAGCTATAACAAAGGCCGTTTCCCACAGTGAAGGAGATGATTCATTCCCGCCATCCATTCTCGGATAAGAAGATGTCAGCGCCCGTATTGTTCTTTTCTTGCACAGTCAGAAATAAAAGATGCGTCTCTTGTCCCCATTAATTTTGCACTTTGTTCAGCCTGTCACGACAGAGGGCCCAACCTGTTTTAGAGGGGCAGAGACGAGGCATATCACACGTAGCAATTTCCGCGTTCAGCTTGCAAGTGGCTTTAGCAGCGGCTCACAATGCTGCTAATCATACTCAAAAGCTGTGGCCCCTTTTAGCGCACGTTCTGCTTTTACCCCCTGATTTTCAGTTTCCGAGGATCGCGCGGGAACGACAGCAGACTATCTTTTGTTTCCCCCCGTGGCTAACGTCAACCGTAGATCTAAGACTCGGAGGTTGTGAAGGAGATGTGTAGATGTACAGAGCGGCGGCGGTGCTGAAATAAAGTCGACGTCCTTCATCTTGTTCTGGAATAAGAAAGAAAAGGACGAGAGAGACGCCGTTACCCAGCAGACAGAATTTATTAGGCTTGGATGGTTTCAGTCCCTTTGCTGGATTTAGAGACGACTTTTGATTAGTGATTTTTCTGTGCCGCAGCCCTGGTTTCGGTGGTGACCCATGCAGGTTAGGTCATTTCCTGGCGGTGACACTCAAGAAATGCATCATTAAAAACGAGGACGAGACACATTTTTTAGATGTTCCAAGTAGCCTGAAACAAGCTCTAATTGGCTTAATAAAAAAGAGTGACGAAATAAGGAAAAAAGGACAGAGCTGGTTTATAAATCTGCCTCTGTCGCATGCTCTGGTGCGTCAGCATCATTTTATTCAGTAATCAATCATATCAGAATGCTCACAAACTCAAAATATCCATAATTATGCTAATACGAATGCATGTTGCTGCATTGCTGTTATGAGGCTCACAAGCACCACAGATCCATACCGAATGTAAGCTTTCTTATTATTCGGATCACTACATCATTGCAGTACATTACAGCCTCCTGGCTCTATGGACGATACTATTAATCTGATATGCAGACTTTGCTCCTGGGATCCTGCATTCAGACAATATCACCTCTCATTGTCAGATAAAGGAAGGGAATTTGGGCGAAAGGGTCAGAAAAGAAATGCCCAGGTTCATACCGTAGGATTTTGGGGGCTGCAGTGGTCCACAGAGTAGCACTGTAGTCCCTCTACTGTAAGGTTGTGAGATGAATTACTTGCAGTGTGTGTTCTACAGTGACATCAAAAGCCTTGTGCTCTTTCATTCCTGTGATAGGCTCCAGACTCACAATGACCACGTACTAGATACAAGGTCATGGAAATCAGATGGATATCTTATTTATTAAGGAATATTGACATAATTAAAAGCATTGATCTAACTAGTGAAATTTATGCTTTGGTGTTTAAATTCTGTCTCTGCAAATTCTATTGGATCACAGCTGCCAAGACTTTAGGCTAGCAACAACATCAAATAATCATGCAGCGAAAAATGAAATATTCATTCCCGCTTTACAACAAGACCCACTGCTGCTTATTGACAAATTCTGTGGTTTTAGGTTCGTTACTTGCAGCTAATTCCCTTAAAGTCATATTGACATTTTTGCATTTATATTAGTAAGGATTTCAGTCTCTCAGTAGCAGAATTGGCTAAAAATGAATAAATTTTAACCTGCATATTGTAGTAAAAGGAACCAATACCGATTACAGTTTTTAAAGTAAGAAATACCTTACTACCTGTGCCTTATAAACCTGATCATCAGACATTGTAGTGTTTAGGCTAAAACTGATGTTTAAGGCAAGTAACATGCAACAAGGTCACCTGACAGGACGGCCTGTTGCTTGACAGGTTTTTACATGTAATTTGGGGGCTTTTTCAATCCTAAGCCATCAACACACATTATGTAGCTTGTCAAGGCCAAGAAAAAAATGGCAGTATGTGTATGTATGCGTGCGTGTGTGTGCATTATGTTTATATTACATTGTGGGGACCAGATGTTTCCCATGTTGTGATAAAAACTTGTTATGCTGATGTTGTGGGGACCATTTTTCAGGTCCCCAGAAATATCTCTGAATGCAATCAGAAAAGTAAAGATGCCAAAAGTCTCATATTTTGTTTGGTTACTTATGGTTAAGGTTAGGGCTGGGTAGGGGTTATGGTGGTCATGTTGGGACTAGAGTTTTCCCCATATGAATGGTGTGTGTGTGTGTGTATGTGGGGGGGCAGGGGGGAGGAGGGTGTTCCTAGTGGTATGTCATGCTCTGGGACATACATCTCTGTTATTCATACCTAAGCAGACATCTGTGCCAGCTGTGGTCTCCAGACCCCAGCTGAACTGTTCCTGCCTCAGGGAACCTCTCTCCCTCTCTGGCTCCGCTCTGGTAAGCCCCCACCCGCTCAGCCACGTGACAGCGTGGGCGGCTGTTATATCACGTCTTGCCGGTGGGAGGGGCCTGGTCTCTCAGCGGCAGCTGTTCCCGATCTGTGGCTAGGGATCAGATGAAAAATGGGGAGACGAGCCAAAACTCTTTATGCGTGTTGCTCCCAGGACGGGGCAGATCTGGGATCCTTAATCCCATGTCTGACGGCAGTGATGTCATTTCTGAGTTCTCCTGCGGAGAACCCCAGGATTCTCCTTCTCTAGGCTGGTTTGGGTGGCCTTGTGTTCTTGCTGAACACATCAGACAGCTGGGCCACACCACCAGATGGTCAGAATTTACATTCTAGGAGGTGAGTGACATTTAACAATTGTTTCTTTGAAGTTGCAACAATGCTATTAACTTCATCAGAACTGTAACTCCGCACTGTGCAAACATTTTTGAGCTTGTAAATAGAAGTATTTCTTGGCTACAGAATTCAATGACACATAAAAAACTTTGAGAAAAAAAGTGGGATTACAAAGCTTAAATGTGTCACACTTGTGAACTGACAATTGCCCAGTGTTCATTCTGCAACCTTTTCCTTCATCTTGTCACGTGGGCCATCGGTGACGTTTTCACGCCAATATCTCTCACCAATTTCCCATCATGCCCCACGAGAGCAATAAAGCGCCGGTGAACATGGGGGAGTCATTCTGTCCCCAGGGCCTCCTTCTGCATTCTGAGGGGCACCCATCACAGTATGTAGCCATAGGTTCCTCTTATGCCGCCCTAGAAGCTCCCAGTGAGAAGAATAAATCAAGCCCCCCGCCCGTTGTCAGCATCCTTATGGTTCCCTTTAATGCTGCCTCTTCAGGCCTGTCCATGGTAATGACAGGGCTTGCTCCTTTGGCCCTGTTGTGGAAACAGCTGTGTGGAGTTGGCCTGGGTCAGCGCGGAGCGGGCACCTTCACTGACGTCAGCCATAAACCTTTCAAGAAAGCTTAATTTATCCATGAGTGCTGTGGAAATGGGGGGGGGGGGTGTCAGCTTACCAGTGGGCTCAGGGGATCACTAGCCCAACGCACACATACCTGTCAGCACATCTTGGCATGGCGACAATGGGATGGACCAGTGCCACTGGATAATACACTTTTTTAGAAATGCCGGACACCACTGAGGCTGTGCTCGAAGCACCTGAAGGACAACCACATTTTTAAATCTGTATTTGGGAAGCGCATGAATATATCTAGGAATGATCTCAAGCAGCTCAAACCAAAAACCCAGCACTTCCTTTTGCCTTGGAACTGTTTTGACAGACAAATTAATAGACCCAGAAAAGAAGAAAACAATGTTTTTTTTCCACCCCGCAGAAATATATCTTGAAAGAAGCAGGGTTATTATTTTAAAGACTTAAGTGCCCAGTCTCATAGTGGTCAATAAATCTTGTTGGACCATTATTTTGCTGCAGGTTTTAAAAGTTCCCATGATTAAACCCTCAGTCTAAAAGTGACATTGTCTTATTTTTCAAACACATTGTGGTTGGTGGTAAAACCACATAAGTGTTTTGATTTGGGTTCATTATTTTTGTCGTTTCTGGTTTGTTTCTTGTTGTCTAGGCGGTAACAGCTCAAAATAGATGTTTTCAGGGAATGGTGCGAATTAGAAAAGAACAGCACAATGTTTAGCCCAGAAAAAATCTCCTGATTGCTACAAGAGACTCTTCCAGAACAGTTCACCTGACTGTTTTGCATAATATTTTTCGTGTGATGCTTAAAAAAAAGTCATGGAGGTCCATTAAAAAAAATTGCTGCGAATCAATAGCACTGCATTTAATTACTGCCACTGAAATGCATCAGGTAATTAATGGTACATTTTGATTTCCAAGTAAGCCTCTGCACTCCGTCTGGATTACTATGGTTTGCATAAAGGAAGACATGTTGGGTAGGAAGGTCACGTCATACAGTCATCCAAAGTAGAGCAGATGAAATAAATGTAGGGGAAAAAGGCACTTTGACATGAAATATCATAAAAGCAAACAGACTTCTTGTGTTTAAAAGCTCAGCAGTGGAACATGTAGAATAAAACAGCGATTAATGCAGTAATATGTAGTTGGGCATCCTAATTAATTATAGATTTGGACATCCTGTTTGGACTGGTATTATGTAGATTGGCCACAGTGATAGTTTCAGTAGCTGAGTGTTTGTCGGCCTTGTGAGGACTGTTTCATCTGGCTGTTACACGGGGATGTAAGATGATCCCTTGGACTGCTGGGTCACCTCTATGGCTTTTAACATGATGGGGATGGCAAGTTATAGGGACGTGCCGTAGGCTCTGTTCGCACATGCTCCAACAGGGGGTCACCTTGGGAGGGCGTGCAGAGCTCAGGGCCACGACTGCGAGGCGAAGAGGCCATGCTGACACATCAGGCGCGCCACGCTCACACGCTTACCACTCCATCTAGCAATCCGGCGACATGCAGCCCGCCCTCATGTCTTTAAATGAGAATGGAGATGGAGCTTAATGTGCACTCCCGTGTCGTTTTCGTTTGCCGGACAGCCGGCTGACTCGCCCCTAATCCAGGGTAAGCCCTGTCTATGCTGGGGTCAGTTAAAAATACCGCTAAAGCTGTTGTCCAAGGATGCCCTTAATTTTCCAAGGGGTTTGATTATGAAATGCCTGTACGCACAGATGGAGCCACATTTCCGAGCAGGGTGGGGTTAGAGGCCAGGGGGCGCGTCCCACCGTCTCAGCCTTGTCCCGCCCCCAATGATGTCACACTGCTGTAAGCACAGAGGCCGACAGGGACGGCAGAGCCGGGTCTAAGTCTCGGGCCTCCTGGCTCGGTAGAAGGCCTCTTGTTGACAGAGCGGGGCTCACTCTCAGCTAGCTCTCGCTGGCTAATGGAGCATGACTGGTTCTGGCCGAAGTTTGCTCCGATAGGCAGCCGGCAAGCTGTAGAGACCGGGATCTCGTTTTCCGCTCTGTCTCTCCATAAGTTTTTTTTTTGTTCTTTTGTTGTTATTCTCAACATCGGCAATGTATTTTTCAGTCATTAAGGCTCTGAGGCAGTAGGTGGTTCCCTGGATAAAGATGAAAGGTTTTAAATCCCAGGAGGGGAACTGCACTGTATGTATAATAAAGCAATAGAATAAATAATAACTGATAATAGAACAAATTCTCTGAAGAAACTGGAATAGGACTCATGAAACAATGGGGAAGACACTCCTGAGTTAACCCTGGGGATAATGATGACATGCGTCTTAAGAGCTTAATAAACAGGCATGAGCATCTTTCTGAATTCAGATGTTATCCAATAAACAAGATAACTGACATGACGGCCACATATAAACTGAAATAAAAAAAGGTATTAGAAGTATAATGCCCTAATTTCCAGAAGCATTGAAAATATTTTTTCTTATTCTTTTAATTATGAATGCCATAATCTCCCTTTTGCCGTAACCTAAATGCCATTTCAACTTCCCTTTTGATAAAAAAGCTGGAATTAAACGGGATACAAAGGAAGGTTTAGCCCAGCCCTTAAACTAATAACATTACCCCGGACCCACGATTCGACCAGCTGAAAGCGTGACTGAGCATGTAGGACAATGAGATGGGGCTTGTTCCCAATGTGGAAGCGAGCCGCGATTTCCAAACGTAATTTGCTCCGGAGTGATATATTTTCAAACAAATAGCCCAAGACTAATGCTGCTTTCATGTGGCTAAATGATGTATTTTTGGCCCTTCAGTTTTTATTAGGTTATTTAAGTCTGATGAAGTTAATGGGATTTTTGATGAAAGCCCTGCCAGTTTGCAAACAAATTGTGCCAAAGAGCCAACACCTTCTCAATGCTAGCAGTAGGCTCTAAAGCCCTGCATGCATCTCTCTCGCTGTCCTTGTGTACAGTAGAGGGGGCATTGAAGGCAAGTCACAAGCTATAATAGTTTTAGGAATGTGTTAATTCTCAGAATATCACTCATTATTTGGTTCGCTTGCTTTTTTTCCAGGCTTTTAAAAGAAAGTGTTTCATAAGGTTTCTTGCTGTTTAGCACTGCGCTGTAAGTGGATGACGGGGAGCCTTCCTTGATGGTCCGGAGACGCCATTAGGAAAATGTGTGACATAATAATACTGCCTGGGGAGACAGGCTCCCCCCTATGGCTGCAGGTGATCTATTAAGGCATGTGGGGCGACCCAATCTCAGAATTCCAGGCTGTGAGGAGACAGCATGCACGGAACTCCACACTGGGTGACTCTACAGTGCTGACTGCAGGGACGTAAGCTGAGGTGGATAGTTCAGGTCCCGAAAGTACAAATCCAGACCAAGATTTTATTTCAATCAACCTGCTGAGTATAAAGAATCACATCCACAGAGTACAAAATGTTGGTCTGGATTTTTACTTTCAGGACCTGAACTACCCATCTCTGGACTTAGAAATCCCTCCGTTATATGTTGGCCTAACAGATGCATCCATTGTTTCAATAGTCACTTTTTCTGATGTCTGATGGACACTTATCATTATGATTTTCATTCTTGATACAGCATATCTTAACAACGTGAGCGTGAAACTCTAGAGGACAAACTAGTAAATAGCAAAGTAGCTCATTCGACGCAGGGTCATGGTCGCATCCATCCATCCATCATGCTACTACAGACTTGTGATAAGTCTGGAGCCTATACCAGATGACTCCATGGGTGACATTGAATAATAATTAAATATTAATATTAACATAAAAAATAATAGTAAAAAAGCAAGCACCACGGCATGAAAAAGAAAAAAACTTGCATTTAGCCAGGTAATCACCTTTGCTATGACTTGGGACAAACACAGGCCAACAACTGTCCCAACCAGAACGACAGACAACTACAAAACACTTCAGTGAAAAAAATAATGATTTATTTACTCAAGATTACCAAAACATACAAAGGGCTCTCAGGTTAGAAATTCCGTATAGCTTCGGGGAGACATTAAGTTTTGGGGAATTTACAAAAGTAATCCATTACTGACAGAGTTGGGTTCAGGTGCAGAAAGTACAAATCCAGACCAAGGTTTTGTTTCAACCAACCAGTTGAATACTCTATGACAGTGCATAAAGAGTACGGTTCGGGAAGATATGACAGATGCCAACATAACCGAGAGAATCAAATAGTAGCCTATATAATGTTTTATTCATTTAAAAGTTTTTTACCATACGGAATATGGTTAGGTGATAAATACTCTTTCTCTTCGGGAAGACAAATATACGCTTTTATCCTAAAAATAGGTCCGCGCATCATCGCCTGTTTCTGGCGCAGCTGGGCGGACAGCGCCGCGTTTGGCCGGGGAATCGCGGACACCCCGCCGGGCTCATCTCCGCCGGCTCATCTGCAAAGCCTGGAGGATGATTTCCCGAGTTCATATGCAGGAGAAAGAAACTGGAAGACGGCCGCTATGTGATGTTAGCGTCTCTCGTGTCACCTCGAAACAAAACAGCTATTTATAGAAATTTACTGATAAAATAATTTTAAATAAATAAAAAATCTGTATTACATAAAAATGCACTAAAAATACATATTACATAAAAATATATAAATGTCCCACTACAAGTTATTTATGTGAGGCGAAAAATATAAAAATGACTCCGGGGCTGAAGCGAGCGGTGCTGTAAAAGTTAAAAAAGAAATTCCTTTTTTATTTCTGCTGTGTAAACGATATTTACGCCTGGCACAGGCGCTTCTCTGACACGGACATTTATGGCACTGGTATAGAGGGCGGCCTGACCTGTTGGTATCTCCGAGCCACATGCTTTTGGACGCCTTATTTTGTCATTTTCCGGGCTGCCGAACCTCCCGTGTTTTTCGTACCGAAATTGCAACCAGCCGCAAGGTTACCGACTTCGGTCAGCTGGCTTGAGTGAGATTTTCAATTCGAAACAAGTCTGCACACATATGTACATGTATGTGACAGTTTTATTACCTCGTAAATAGACTGTACGGTTTAAATGACCCCAGGGCATTTGATGGTTTATAATGAAAAAATATAGATTTGCCGAAAGGGTGAGTTTTACGCCAGATGCGTGAGAGCTGGCAGCCCTGGACCGTCATTTGTCTGACTTTCGGTGTCACTGACTTGTGTTGTGTTAAAGCCATTAAGGCGTATCCTCCTGAGACCCGGGCCATTCATTTGTGTCCTCTGTAGTGGACATTTTGTTTTTGCATCTATCTTTTCACTG
>JAODKC010000001.1:11866260-11940441 GCA_026777985.1 Mormyrops attenuatus
TACATACACACTATTTTTGACACTGCCCCCGCTTGTATTTGGAATAATAAATGAATCATATGATCAATGTTTTAATACTGGTTTTATTCGGATGATTGATGTACTTTAGTAACGGGTGGTCTGATAAGATGGCAGTCAAGGATGCCTCATGTGGTTAGCGAATGACACGCACCAAAAGGGCTTTTCCTCAAAGGTGAGTCTTTGCGATCGATGACTTCTGAGAGCAGAAGTGTGTCCATTTCGGGAGCCACGTGGCCCGGGGGGCCTACTGTACGCGCCCTCCCCCATACCTAGTTTAAATGTCATCGGTGTCCCCTGTCTCTCTAAGGTCGTCTTTGGCTTTCTCCAGGTCCTGAGACGGCTGCTGCGATATTGCAGACTTGCCCCATCAACCTCCGCCTCCCCATTACTGTCATTTTTCTTGCCGTTTACCTTGTCGCCGAACGAGACGTGACATCATTGAGGTCTTCAGTATTTTTGGGCCAGGGCCAAACTCAGATGTGGCGCTCTGTAAATCCTACTAAGACGGTGCCTTCTTGAATGTCAAGGTGTTTGTTTCAATTTAGAAAGTGTCTTATAACCTCCTTTCAGCAACATTGTTGCCCTGATTTGTGATTGTGAGTACGAGCTGACTTTATGGTGCTGGCCTCAGGTGTAACGGAGCCAGGACAAAATACGGTAGAAAGTGACGAGATCGGTAAACGATTCATATTTTCCGAGCAACTTCATCAGAAGACAGCAGCCTGGTGCTGTTGGGACAATTTAATATTTGTTGACGAATACAAATTGCATTCATTTATTTCATTCTATTTCGCTTTTAGGAGGGGGCTTACAGTTTTACAGTGTCCTTAATGTTATCACAGCTAAAATATTTAAGCTACTGTCACTTGATGTCCTAATGGTTAGGGAAGTGTGCTTATATTTGAAAGATCACTGGTCGAATCCATGACCAGCAAGGTACCGCCCCCAAGCACTGCTCCCCACACTCTGACTTAGCTGCCTCCTGCTATGTCATGATGTCGCATATGGGTTAAATACAGAGGATGCATTTTGTTGTTGTGCACTGTGTACCGTGGTGTGTCAACAATGACTAATCATTTCTCCTCATCTTCAAATAACGATGGCTTTATCCTTCTTACTTTTCTGCTGTCCGTAAATGACTTGTCTATCAACTTATTTCTAATAGGAGTGTCCAAATGATGCGATAGCTAATGCCCGTTCTCTCATATCATTATTCCACAGGAACCAGACAGTCCTCCACCAGTTCTGCTGCCCTGCTCCCGATGCTCCAGAGGGAGAGGTCTCCAGCGTTCCCACAAGGTAAGGGATGTGTGCTTCCCGGCACCGCAACCAGTCAGTGTCTGTCTTGTTGCTGACAGATGTGTCAAGCCGCCGCAACTGCTCTCATCGTGTCCATTTCGGAGTGGTTGTGAGTCTCCGGTCGCCGCGTGCCAGCAGTGTCCTGCGGCCGGGATTACCGCTTTGTGCATGACACAGTCAACGTGCTCCTTCGCAGAACTCGTGTCTGCATTTTAGTTCCCTGGCAGTCTGCTTCGCAACTTGTGTGGCACCAGCTTCTCGGGTGCTTTTAGAGAACCGGAAAGCAACAGTTTCAAAGCTTTCGAGTAATTGTCTAGTCCTCAGTTTGAGAATTTGTGAAAATAAGATTTAAAAAATTAATAGCTGGGCCGTAGTCATCCCAAAATTATGATTATGTTTCTAAATTATGATCCACTTCTCTGGAAAAGAGATGTTCAACTGCATATTAGAGACAATGGGAAGAAACTGAAACTAAAGCTGAACATTAATTACTGGAAGGAAAGACGTCTAACATACTGTCACTTGGCAAGCAGACCCCATAAAGCAGCAAACACTGGTGGTCTCTCATTGAGAAACATTTCCTTTATTCTCTTTTGTTACATTTCGCTATTAATTCCTGGTTTTTCAATGCCTGTGTTGATCTACGTAGGTTCAAGATTACCATACATCCATCCATTCCTGAAAGATATTAGTCACAATGTGTAAAATATACCCTTCCAGGAAATTACAGTATAATTCATATTTTACAGCAAAGATTTATGATGTAATCACGCCCTAGCACAAACGATTAAGATGCAATTAAGGCGTATTCATTTGTGCTGATACCCAACATGGCAATGGGAAGTATTGATGAGCAATAGCTACACTAACTGCATTTGTACTTGGAAGGCTTGTATAGATGACATATTCCTTCAACACCCCTACCCTCCCACCCACCAGGCCCCCAATCCAGCGTCAGGCTATAACCAATCAAATGCTGTGCCAGAATTGACACATCTTCTCAAAAAAAAAAGGAGAGCGCCAGTTGCTCATTCTGATATTTTTTGTCTCAGTCTGGGCACCACAGAAAAAGCTATTTATTAGATAAGCTCAGGTCAGCCTATAACTGAGATCGCATGTTCCTCTGCCTGATAATCGAAGTTAAAAAACAAAGTTCAAAACCTACTTTGTAGAGGCATACAATTTTTGTTTTAACTGCTCAAAGGCTGATTGGTCAATGACGGTCATGTGACTGAGAACTCTTCGGTAACAATGTAGCCGTCGGTATACCTGGTTTTCAATAAGCGTAATTGCCGCTGGACCTCTATCCAGGAAGTCGGGGAATGCGTGAGGTGGAGAAGCTCTTGGCCCCTCATCTCGAGCAACGCTACTGGCCAGCGTCTGTCGGCTCTCCTCGTTGGGTTCGAGGCTGTTCGGCGTCCCGAGGGAAGCCCGGGGAGGGCCACACCCAGAGCAAACCACTTCAAATGGAGTATGCTGAGCAGTTTGCGGATCACCGTTCGCAGCCCCGCCCCCGCCCCCTCCCACCTTTCCCACCCCCTCCATCGTTGATGTTTTTAAATTCAGTGTTGTGGATGGTCTGTCAGAGGTCGCAGTCTTAGAGCATAACATATCTCACGCCTTCCACTCCGTCCACATCCTTCTCCATCCTGGCTATAGCACATCACAGTCATCTGACACACCCCCCACCCCCTTTGTAGCCAGATGTGAAACCAGTGGTTTACAGTGATTCCTGTGTGGTAACACCATGGTGACGACTTGCAGTGTGATGGGTTTACCAGATCAGTAACGGTACTGGCAGTGTCTGTTTACGTGAACCTGGAAAAATCAGTCCCACTATGAACGGCGTCCACTCGGTGTATCTACACCTACCTAAACACTTCAGAGTCACAAGTGGCTGGACCAACAAAACGTAATACGAGAACCAGCAGTCTACTGACTTGGTCTGAAACCTTCTTCAAATGAACCTTGTTATCAGAGTTAAACCATACTTTGCTCTATCTACTTTGCTCTATTTTTTGTATTTTCCCTGAAAATGGGTTGATGTTTGTGATAGTTTTGCCATTAGTGCTTATAAGCCCAATATGAAGTCACAGGGCTATAAATGTGTGGCAGAGATTGAAATCCATTATGTGCTGAAGGAAGCCTTAGCACAGAGAAGTCATGAGTCACGTTAAAGTAATATGTGTATTATTGCTAATAATTCTAATCTTGGGCCCAAAGGTATTTGCTCCATGAATAACAGTCATGGTGTTTAAATTAGGTTGTGAGGTTGTGAATCATGCAGTATCAATTTATTCTCGTGAATAGAATGTTCAAATAAACAAATTACATGCAAGCTGTTGCAAAATTACTATTTGGTTCCAAGAAATAACATGTCTTTTTCATAGATTACCCAAGCCCCAAATAATCGGGTTGTCTTATGTATTGTAAATGAGTGGGAATAAGTATCACTTGCTTTTTTTTCTCAGTATTTTTAGTGCTTTGATGTTAGCCAGACCATTTTTACATCTCTCGTGGCGCTTTATTTTGAGCAGCTGTGTTGTGTATTAAAATCCAAATAATTTTTCTGTGCCTGCAGTTGCCAGATCACACAGTTAGTCCAAAGTTCAGCAGGAAATCCTGCACAATGCAGTTGTTACTACTCTTAACATTCAGTCAGACATTATTGAGAATTGGTTGATCAGTGATCATTGTTGACACACCACAGCACATAGTGCACAACAACGAAATGTGTCCTCTGCATTTAACCCATATGTGACACCATGACATAGCAGGGAACAGCTAATTCAGCACCCGGGGAGCAGTGGTTGGGGGCGTTACCTTGCTCAGGGTACCTCAGTGGTACCTTGCTGGTCTGGGATTCTGAAGACAATGCCCACATTATATCTACAGAAGCATAAGCACAAGGTGACCTTTCCAGCACATTTTTTTTCGTCTGTTTTATTAAGAACAATGCAATATTTTACACCCAGCTTGCCAAAAATATCTGGGAAATAAAACTGGTCCTGAATTAACTTATTCTGCCGCTGGAATATTAAAACACACTTATTATATCAAAAAGATGTGCAGGTGTAAGTATCTTACCGGTGTATTCAAACCCCAGCTTGGTGACTAACTTCTTGTGGGGTGGGGGTACACCCCTTCCATTGGTCTGCATGTGTACATGTGCGCAGAGCCATTGCTCCAAATTATGGGCCTCCCTGACAAAATGTCACCTTGGGCCTCCGCTTAAGCGGGTTGGTACTTTCAGCTTTAAGTGTGAAGAAATACGGATCCCTCCCTCATTAAATTTTGGCAAGGAGGGGCCCCTATAGAGTGCTGCCCCCTCCCTGAATCTGCCAGGGTGTCCATGCCCCGCCGTGCGAGGCTATGTGTCACAAGCAGGTCCTGGCAGGCTTAAAAAATCACATCACTCGGGCTTCCACGGGAAGTAAACCGACCAGTTCAGCTATTTGCTCTTCCTCATTCACATGACAACTCAAGGGCATCTAACAGACCGCCCGATTAAAAACCGACACCTGCTCATCAGGTCAATATTCGACTCATTCAGTGTGTTTTATACCTATATGCACCAATGAAGTTTGCCGTAGCCATTGCCCTATACACTTGTTAAAAAGTTGCCTTTAATTGCTTTTAATCATCTCACCATACCTTTGGAGACTAGTGAAGCTGCTCTCACCGTTGTCCAAATGCCTTTAACTAGGAGGTTAGTGCACTGATGTTGGCCTTATGATATTAGGTCCCAAGGTCTCAGTCTTCTTACGTGACCTCATACAATCTCATATAACTCCCTCTGTGCTGACGGAACCCCCTCCCCAACTTTATGTTCAAAATCGAATAAGCGGACCAGGCTTCTGGTGTGACAAAGGTGCAAGATCTACAGAGAGCTATAAAGTCACTGGTCAGACAGTGCTTCGAAAACCCTGGTCTAGCTTGCACAAGACTTCACATACATTGTGGTTCTTCTCCTGTTCTCCCTGTTGTGCCTCATAAAACTCATTAAGTTCCTCTGAGACCTGATTTTTAGTGTGGAGAATATCTCTGGAGATGTAATTGGGTGTATAAATATGACATTGCAAGTACATTAAATGGCTGAACTGAAGCAGCCATTTGCAGTACAAATTTAGCACGGAACATTTTCTCATTGCTTTTTTTCCTGAAAATGCATTAATGTTTACCAAGCGTAAAATTTGGATATATACTTTATCATTACACAACAACATTTGCTTGAAAATCCGCTGAAAATCTCTTTACTTAGCAAATGATAGATGTTTTTATTACTTTTTCCAATATAATGTCACCTTATAAGAAAATTTCTGAACCATATTTGCCTGTAGGACATTGAGTGTGAGCTGAAGAATGACTTGCATGTTTCTGATACAACTCGGTATGATGATGATAATAATAATACCTAATAATAGAGGTGCCAGGATGATCAATTCCATTGCCATCCCACATGTTGTGTGGCTTGACACACAGGCTTTGCTGGGATGCAGAGTAGATGGTCATGGGTCGTGTCCTTGGCTTCCCATTATGAGCTGCTGGAATCTGGGCCCTGCCCATTAGTCTGCGTGGACGCTATCCACCTGATGGGACTTTGATGGTCTCACATTGCCTCCTGTACCACTCCTGTTGAGTCTATTAATATACTCTGGCTCGGTGCTGGTTCCTGGAGTGCGGCCGAAGGAGACACATGGCTCGCCTGTCAGGTGTTTCTCTTTCCAAGGGAAACATGTGTTATTAGCTGTGGTCTCCAAGGCATCATTTACAGAAAGTGTCAGTAACACTTTCTTAAGGCCATGTATTTAGTAATTCATAATGCATTACAATGCATTCATAAAGCATTATAAACATGGCTGTAAATATTTATCAAAATGCATAACACTTTATAGCCATGTTTATTATGCATTGTGAATACGTTATGAAGCTCTCATCTATAATGCACTATGGATACCTTCATAATGCAGTACAAAGCGTCATTAATGCTTATACCGACGATTATAATGCATTATGAAGAATTTATAGTGCATAATAGATGAGAGCTTCATAAAGCATTTATAATGTATAATTCACATGGTTATGTTATTCCTTTTGATAATTATGTATAGCCATGTTTTTAATGCTTTATGAATGCATTATCATTTGTTATGAATGTTTTTATAAATGACTAAAACATGGTCTTAAGTGTTACTAAACTGTCTGAATAGTAAAAGAATATTGCAAATGTCATTATGCAACTCGTGTTTTCAATTTTGAAGACTATTTTAAAAAGATGTTGGACAATAAAATTGAACATTAGTAAATGTGTCCCGCAAGGGTTTTCAATCAAGGGTGTTCCAAATTTTGATGCCACTGGTGAGCTTCACTATTGGGCAGTGAGTAGCAGGCATTTGCTTACCAACTTACCAAATAAATTTTGATTACTTCAGCTAGTCTATAGCCATAGTTTCTTTCCACTTTGAAAGATATACAATATGCCATTATATGTCACAGGTAATTTTTTGGTTAGTGAAGGCTCCATGGCTTTTGTACATGTTCCGGTGGTAAGAAAGAAGAATTCATTATCCGGTACTTCATATTCAAGCCTGTTTGACCCTGCAACTACATTGTTACATGGTAATGGAAATCCCAGTGACCAATTACACTAACAAGACCAGGCATCTTTTCAGACGGGGACAGCCCATCGTGACCCGACCCGAGGAGAACCTGAGGAGCTAGAACCTAACAAGGCCCAGTGGGCTGATCCCCAGCCTCTGCCATCTGCCTGGCTGTATCCTGCAGTGCGGTCATGAGTGAGATTCGGGCTGGCATCCCTGCTGGGGCCACTCAGGCTCAGCAGTAACCAAGGCGACATGAGAGACAGCCCCTAGAAGCACATATAGCGTTTAGCATCGATCTCCATTTTTGTGGCGCCGCCACCAATTTTTATAGTGAGGTCACTGACATTTCCCAACATTGACATTTGTGTTGTGTACAGCTAGGCTTGTATTGGTGCCTCTTTTGCAGCAGTGTGGATTGCAGAGCAGGCTTCGTTAGCATAATTAGTTTCCCTTCCCTGGATGTAACAAAACTGAAGAGTACATTTCAGTACCGTGCAGTGAAGGACTAGAGGAGAAAGTGACTGGAATAGAAACAAGCATTGCACATGGGACGGGTAAAGAGACACGGCAGACCGTAAGCTCACTGATGCACGATGACAAATTTGAAATATCTGATAATATAAGACCGAACATTTTTCACTGAACATCTAAACAGAATCGTCACATTCGGTTCACACAAATGACTGAGGAATTTTTCTCTGGCCACAGTCACTTGGGTGCTTATGTTAGGGCTTGGCAGTCCCATCAAGAATACATTGTAGTCTGCCCCTCACAGTATTCTGGTAGAGTTGTGAATACACATCACGTGGACAGCGTACCGTTTATCAAGTGCAGGGTCACCATGAACCTGGAACGCAACCCGGATATGATGATAATACTGACAGACAAATTAGTTCCAGCACCATTCGTATTAAATTTAGGGACTCTGAGTCAGAGGTCTCCAACTCCAGTCCTAGAGAGCCACCAGCCTTGCACATTTTTGGGTTACTCTTCAATTAGCACACCCAATTCATCTTCTCTACTATTTACCAGCCATTTATTGAGTTGAATCAGGTGTGGTGGAACCGGGAAAGAACCAAGCTGTGTCTCCAGGACAGGAGTTGGAGACCTCTGCTCCAAAGCATGTAGTCTCCCTCCAGGGTAATATTTCCAAAATTTTCTCCCTGATCTTTCATTTGCTGCTTTCCATCCTGACATCTTGTAAAATGCGCCATAAAAAGATGTGGTGTGCTACTGTGCTCTTGCTATTTGGTGAAATTACTTTAGTTGCCTTTCGGAATCGTACAGCATGCGGGAAATTGCTCACGTGTGTGTTGCATGGTTTTATGTATTTTAGCAAATGGAATGGAGAAGACAACATTTCACTTAGAAGCCAGTTATAGATGTTACTGTCGTGCAACTTCACACATAAAAAGAGTAAGAAATTTGTTTTAGAATTTATTGGTTTTCCCTCACATATTTAATTTTTTTTTCTGTTGGTTGTGGGGCCTGTGGCACAGCACAGCGAGTTTACTCAGAACCAAAAGACCATCAACAAACCGAAAGCAGAATGTGGTTAAGTCCCCGTCAACTAGTTAACAAGATGGTAGAAAAATCCATTAACATGCAACACTAAATCGGCACAATTTTCAGTTTGAGTAAGAAGTATGTTATGCCCTTGGAAAGGTTTCTTGATTTTCTAAAGTTAACATGTTGATCAGCATTTAAACACAAAGACTATTACTAGGGCTGGAAACTTGCAAAAGTGTGACCCAATCACATTTCTTAAGGGCACTGGAGTGTGTTATCAGAACCACCTGCTGTTGTTCTGTACTCTCTGGCCTGAACTCCGAAAGTTTTAATTTCTCCTTATCAAAGGATCAAAGGAATTGATCTTATTGCCACCTTTTAAGTGCTAGCTAGACATTTCAGCCAATTTACTGCTATCTCATTTGTTCGTTGTCATGTTTAATCTCATCTGTGAGATACCTCTTTCTAGACATTTCTGACCTGTCTTTCTCAGCGATCATTGGGCACCATTTTAGGGTAGGTTATCTTCGTGAGTGCGTAATAAGGGATGCCGTACATGGACACGGCTGAGGATGTGCCAGCCGAAGGCAGGAGAACTGCCACTCCAACCTCGTCGGCTGCTTTCGAGTGAAAACGTGCAACGGTGGATGAGAATTTGCAATGAGTTGAAAAACCGTTCTTCACAATGACGTATATTGGCACTCCAATTAGCCAAACCCATAAGAGGCAGCGTGCTGGAAACAGTCATCGGGTGACAGTCATAGCTGCTAGCTAGAGGAGAGCAGTTAAGAATCATTACTTTTTAATGCCTTTTGCATTTTGTACTTTATGCATCTGCCTTCTGCAACTTGTGCTTGTAGTGAAAAATGTTTTATTTAATAAAGAAAACAAACCATGTCCAAATTATATTCTGCGGACTATTAGACCTGGCAGATTATTCAGTTAGGCAGTGTAATGAGCCCCTGTGGGTTTTAAATAGTCATATTCAATATGACCAGCATATCTTCAGACTTTTGAATCACAGGTCGTGAGAGCTTTGTGTTGAAGGGAGGGTCAGGCTAAGCTTCAACAGTGCCATGCATCTTAAACTGCCAGGCTGTGTTGTTGTTAGTGTATTATGGCCTGTATGATGGTTTCTATGTGTAACTTCCTGCTTATGTAACCGGGGACATTGTATTGGACGGTGATAGCACTGTTACCTCACACGTCCAAGTCTTCTTGTTTGTGGAGTTTGGATTTCCTTCTGCTGTAGAAATTTAGTTGCAATAACATCTGGCTATTTAGTAAAGACGATTTAACAGCATTAATGATCGGGGGCTTGCTTGAATGCTTATTCTGACTAGCAAGTTGTTTCAGAGAAGAGCATTTGCCAAGCAAACGAATGCTAATGTAAGTTTGTAGGATGTTGTTTATATGCTTAGTGAAGCAGTATGGCTCCGCCCCTTGATCACATTCCTTATCCGTTGAGGCAATTGCCCCCCCCCCCCCCCCACACACAGACACACTTACCATGAGGTATTCGGTGCTTTTTATTGGCTGAAGCTCAGAGACAGGCTTTGTCATTCAGATTTAGAATAACAGCTATTTTTTCCAAAACTATACAATGCTGGTGAGATTGGTGATCAAATTTATTTCTTCTCTCCATTTATCAAAGTCCAGGTCTGTTTTGGGTTGTGCCAGCACTGAAGTGCTTGGTGATATCTTGCCTTATTTGGTCGTTGTGTTTTTGGCAATGAGTTCAATTAAACAAATTAATTAATGGACTTGTACGGGCAGGCGGAATTCGTGGATCACAAGGGAAAAGACACAACAATGGGATGTATCTTTTGGGGATTTAATCAGGTGAGTCATAAAACAATAGACCTTATGGACTTCTGTGACTGTCAACCTTATCTTGGTCAGGAACATGACTGTAGGTTAATGTGTGTACATCTAATGAGGGTATGATTCTCCCACCATGCTATCCATTTTGGTTCTCCCTCTTTTCCACCCTGTCTTCCCTCGTTCTGAGCTGAGAGTGGCTCTGTAGTCGAGTGAGTAGAATATGACTACTTGGTGCTCTGGTCATGGGTGGAGAGGGAGCCTTCAGCACTTCACCGTCGAGGTTCTTTCTCCCTGAAAGGGTGTGAAGATGCCTGTCTTTGGGCTGGTGCCACCTCACCCCGGCGAGATCCTCTCCTTCTGTGTGAGTGCTACCCCTGCGGGCTGGTGTCTGACCAATCATTCCTCCATTTTCCAGGTGCATGATAGCACAAGTGTATCGCTGTATGCCTAGCTTCCCTAACTCCGCTCTCATCAGCTCCCTGACAGTTCCGGTGCCTGGTCCTCATTATATTTGATGTGTAATGAAGGAAGAACTTTTTCAGTTTACTTTCCTAAATGAATCCATGCAGACAACACAGTAATGACCCATAAAATTCCTCTTCTGCCTGTTATGTAATAATAATGATTGCACTGTCTAAATGGATGGGGGACAGCTTACCTCTGATTGGGATATGTAATGTAATGCTTGCATCACACTGGGTTCCTGCAGTTACAGTGTGAGTCCACTCGGCACAGGCCTTCTGTGAGAGAAGGGGCTATTCTTCAGATTTTTCTAACACTTGGGAGTTTTACATTTGGCTTTAGACCGATAAATTTTCTGCTTCATGCTACTTTTGGGAATCATTTTTTTTCTAAGAATCATACAGTAAGCAGTTGGACGAGTGATATTGCTTCCCTAATAAGAAATGAATGTCACAAAATCAATTTTGCCTCTTCTATCTTCCAGGCACTTACCCTAGACAGGGTCATTTGGGTGCCTAAAACCCATCATAGGCCGAACAGGACGCAAGGCAGCAGTGTGCAACGGATGGGAATCCAGTTCATTGCAGGCCACATATAGCCCTCCTCACTCACAATCACTCACTATGAGCAATTTGGAGATTCCAATTCAGCTAACTGCTTGTTGGCGGACTGTGGGAGGGAACTGGAGTACCTAGAGAGATCCGAGAGGACAAATACAAACTACCACATTCGCAGAGCATAAGCCGGAAAATAAATCCTGTGAGAAATATTTAATAAATTTAGTTTGCACCATTGCAGCATTTTCAGCTGATGCATGGGTGATGTCAAGGAATTCTCGCACTTTGGAAATAATACATCTGAAAGTTTTCCTGCCGGTTATCAGTTGAATTAATAATTCCTGTGAATTCTTTCATCTTAACGAAAGATCTTAATGTATTCTCTAAACATCCAAATTCTTATTGTTTCTGGAGGTGATTCAAGAAAGAACCCTGTTGTGGAGACTGGGAAGGTGATATTCTATACCAATTCACCATGAAATATCATAACCTTAACGGGATACTTCTAAGAGTAATTATTTTTTCTCTCATCTGTCTAAGAAGCCAGGCAGTAGAGGATAAATGAACTGCTTTTGGTTTGCATATGAAATGTTCCCTTTTTTTTAAAAAAAGATTTCTTAATATATTCCCTTGAAGTTGTTTTACTGAAAGAAATGACCTGATGTAATTAGGATCTTTTTTGATTACTTTGTATGTTTTTTTTTTTTTGCGAATGACTTTTTATATCCCTGCATCTCTGAGTACTAAGTAGGAAGCATGGGTGGCACAGGCTCCTGAAGGGCATGCTGCATAATGTGAACGGTGTTTGTTTATGTGTGCCAGGGTGCCAGGTTATGTGGGCTGAAACTGGCACCTTAAATAGCCCCTCCAACCGCCCCCAGCGAGGCTGCCCTACCGGAAATCAAACAGGGAAAAGGGACATTGTCTTTCTCAGTTCAGTTATATTCAATTAAGTTCCGTTATTAAATAGTGCACTTCCGAACAATATTGCCCCGGTGTACTAAACAAAAACTTTATACCAAGAGCGTCACAGATAGATATAAAGTCATAAAGTATTAAAAGTGAAATGCATGTTGTGAAATAAAACAAAGAATCTCTGGGGAATCTCTGGGGTTAACCCCCCCCCAAGGTTAACTCTGCATCAGACACAGATGTGTACATAAAAAAAGTCAGCAGGACTTCTGGCTGAAACTCGGCTGACGTCTGCTCTGGGAGGGGACACAAAGACACACCTTGGTGGCACCTGCAACATTGCGAAAAGCAGTATTGTTATATTACAGATAGTGTAAAGTCTGTTCTTTATGTCGCCTGGCAAGAATGTTGCCAAAAACCATGAGCCATACAGTTGAAGGCTTTACCAGCAGCAGGTTATTCATTCACATGCAGAATTATAAGAGAAGCAGAATTCAGCAATCGGGGGAGCATGCTCAGAACTGCAGACATTAATTAATCAGCTCCGTCATGTGGCTAGACCTTTCAGTTTCTTGTAAGTGCAAGAAAGTGAAAGTCAGGAGAAAAACACTGAGGATTTTCCTGAACTCACCAGCAAGCCGGTGAAGAGGCACTGGGGACAGGTGCACTGTGATGACGTTTCTTCCTTGTGCTTCCAGTTCTTGCAATTGCATTTTTAACTCACAGCACGGCTGTAGGGCTGCAGATCTCCAATCTGCTATGGACAAATGCCTGAACTGTACAAAATATTTTTGCAATATTTTTGAACTGCCCTATATTTTTGAAAAGGAATTAAACGAGGGCGCATATAAAAAATAATTATTACTAGCACTGTAATAGTCTTTGTGTTAAATTGCTGATGTCATTTCTGCAATGACACAGAAGGTACTGCAATATGAGGGAGTTGCTTTTGGCTTCCAGGGTTGAGGGTTGAGGGTCCGTATTCTGACGGGTTTCCACAGTGTCCCATTATGTGTGTGAGCGTGTGCCCAGCTATGGACTGACATCCAATCTGAGGTGTCCCCTGCCGGTGTCCTGTGCTTTCTGGGATGGAATGGCTCACCGTGACCTGGCATCAGAAAAGCAGTTTGGAAGATGGATGGATGTAGATGTATTTTAGGTAATACTGCATCAGTTGCCTAAACAGTGGGTCCCAGCTGTGATGAGAAACAGGGTCCATGGCCTCCTTTGTTGCTGCCGCATCTTAATCAAAGGGGGACGTGTCGGAAGTGGTAGTTGGATGGAAGATGGAAGATTAACGAATTCATTTTCCCAGGGTGCTGCAGTGGTTCAGCGTGGGAGGGCCGGGGAAAGGAACAATCTGAGCACTTCCACTAGGCGCAAATGCCACAAATGGTAACTATAAGCACCCCCCCCCCCCCCACTCGCTGATTGTTCCTGCCGGTCTGGGAGCGGGGGAGTATACCAGCGAGGATGGCAAGCCGCAGATCTCTACCTCCTTCCACCCGCCTCCGTCGCACGCGGCGGTCGCTAATTGTTGCGCTGTCACGGAAACAGATTGGGGATGCTGAGCGCACCGCCTGCGCATCCGGTGCGGTCGACACCGTGGAGACCGCTGCTTTTCCGCAAGGGCATTTAGTTGCCTGGAAGAGAAATAGGTCAAGTTGACCTCCATTTTGTGCCAGGCGTTTATGACCAGTTTGATTAACGCCGACTCCTGACCTGTTGCTAGTTCCGAATCACTGGGGGACAGATTTCTGAATGCCGGGCGGAGCTCCGATGTGAATAGTTCAGCCAGTGCAATAATGGGGACTCGCGTTTTTTACAGAGTCACTTCTACTGTCAAAGAGAGTATTCCTTTGTTTCTGAAATCTTTGGGATCCCGCTTGTGTTTCATTCGAGTCAAAAACTGCCAGATTCCCGCTTCTTTTCCTTCTAAAAGGAGTCGGACCTCTATGATTTCCTGCTTTAATGTCATAATGACCATCATCTCCTTTGTTATTAGCCTCACCACTGTAGTAAATAGTTAAACATTTACAAGTTGAATAATAGATACAGCCTAAAACTTTGTAAGGATTTTCAGAAGATGCACTATATTGCCAGAAGTATGTGGACACCAGCTTGTCCAACACCTTCCTCTGAAAGCAAAGGTATTAATATGAAGTTGGCTCACCCTTAGTTGCTATAATAACCTCTACTCCTCAGGGAAGGCTTTCCATTAGAGCTTGGTGCATTGCAGGTGGGGTTTGATGCCATTCAGCTTGGGTATTGTTGGATATTGATGTTGGGTGATCAGGTCCCCTTCTGTGAGCCTATGTTTCTTATCCCTAGTGTTGAGGACGTTACTCAAAAAAATAATCCATTACAGACAGTTCAGATTCAGAAGGTACAAATCCAGACCAAGGTTTTGCTTCAACCAACCATTGAGTACTCTGTGACTGTGACTCTTTATACTCAAATTGTTGCCATAGTTTGTGCTTAATGATATGCCTGTATGTCAGTAATGGGTGCTCCTTATGTGGTCAATTCTGTAATTGGCTGTAATTGCTAGGAGTGTCCAGATGCTTTTGGCCATATAGCGTAAATGACCTTTGCATCCAACAGGACCATAATTTAATCCTTTATGTCGTTGTAATAGTTCTCTGGCAGTTTCTATGCATTTTATATTTAACTGTAAAGAAACTGGTAATCGATATAGAAACACCAACAAGCTTCTCAAAGAGAAGCTGCTACTCAATATGCAATCCACGGCACCTGTGTGAATTGGAATATAATAACATAATAGTCAGCCTCGTCTTGGATTATAATGTGATCCGTTGTTTTCCTTTGTGTTCTGTCTCTACCTGATAAAGACTGATTTGTGCATCTAGTTCCATTTGCTATTGAAGTAACCTTGCCAATAGAGATGTGCCTGAATAAACAAGTTGATACACAGAAATACATTTGGTCTCTTGTGTTTCCCTTAAGAAAGCATCACAACATTTGCTTGCCTCCATTCCTAGAGCAGATTGCCTGATATATACTCCCTCGACACTGGTATGTGACACAGAGTTCAGATGGATATTATATGGTATTGTATATGGATAGAAAAAACTTTTATTTAATAAGGATGTCAACAAACCTCGGAACCATTTTGGCATGTTAGAAGTGTATCTCGTATATTTGGCAATGGATAGATTAAGGATTTTTTTTTTATAAAAAAAAAGTTTAGCAAAGGAGAAGTCACAGGATGCTTTCAGGGAAATTAATTTAGATTGATAACAATTTGATGCCCGCTGCTATTCTGGGTAGTGTGGTGGCTCTGACGCTAGGGATCTGTGCTAGGAATCAGAAAGTTGCTGGTTCAAATCCTATGAATGCCAGGAGTGATCCTACTCCATTGGTCTCTTGAGTAAGGTTCTTAACCTGCAATTGCTTCATTTGATTCAATTGCTACATCTAGCTGTGCAAGCGGGAGCTTCAACTTACGGGTAGAATTTAGGGGTTTGGTGGCAGAATTGGCACTCCAGCCACTGGAAAAAAACTCACGTGGTTCTGTTTGGACTAGTGGGGTGCTGAGGTATCACCTGCTGAACGGCTACACTCAGCTACACTCAGCCTGTCATCCCTGAGGTGGTTTGTCGTGTGGTGGGTGTGGCAATGTGCTGTAATCAGCGCATGCTTCTTACTTCTCTCTTTGACATTCAGACAGAAGATCTGAAAAATATGATATTTGTAGGGAAAACTGTATGCTTCCTACTGGATAAACCGTTTCACTTTAGAGACTGCTATTTTTATGGAGTCCATTTGATAAGTGGCTCTTTCTTTGGGAGGCAGTAAAGATGCTGATAACACCCTTCATTCTGGTTTTAAGAATCACATGCGGCACCGTTTTCTGCAGTGTGTCCAGTATGGGACTGGGCGTGGGAGAGACACGTGGTCGGCCTTGTGTGACGTGTCTCCAATGGGAAAGCAGTCTTGTTAACTCAGCTTGTCAAACAGTAGTTGAAAATGATAGCATCAGCAGATATTACACAGCTTCCAAAGATGCCCATGTCTTCCGTCTCAGTCTGGCAAAAGTGGGACTGTGTGAGTAATCTCTGACAGTTTTTTGGCTGACAATGAAATGTCATATCTTGATGAATGGGAGTACTTAGCTCCAGGATTCAAAGTGGAAGCAGGGCAGCAAGCTTCTTCCTCCTGCTGAAGGCCAGTTCTTGCTGAGGTTTAATGAGTCCGCAGGCAGGCAAAAACAGTACAGTCCCAAAGTCAGACTTCTGAGCCTCTGTCTGTGCACCACGATGAGTTGTGCCTCAGTTATCTATCTTCTAGGGTTTAATGAAGCACAAGGAAAGTCTAATAGAATGAATTGACTAAGAGGGAAAACTGGAAATGACTGCAAACACTCAGAGAACTGGCAGAGGAGAGCACCTGATCTTTTGCCTGTAGATTGGCGTTTTCAGATCTCTTTGGCTAAGCGTCTCATCGACTTCAGATGTCAGTGATACAGCATCTGTGAGAGGATGAAATAAACATTTACCACAGATGATGAATGAATGTGTCTGGAACGAAGGAAGTATCACTTACTAGATTGGGTTGGCTGAGTTTGCCGAAACGGGTGTAATGCTCCTTGATTCTGCATTTGTGCGTAGATGCCTTTGTGTTGAGTGAATTCCAGGGAGTAGTTAGTGTGTCTCTCCTCAAATGGGTGCATTTTTAGGGTCAGATGTAGGAACATTAAACAGCGTTAATTATAGGTTACGGGGGGGGGGGTGACTCTCTGAGAATGCCCCTTCTTTGGCACTAATCCCAGCGCATGTGCGAGCTTCTGCGTCGAGGCCTGTGATTCGTTGCTCTCTCCAAGCATCGTAAGCTGTGTCACTGTCTTATTCTTTGCCTAAGATCTTCTTCTGCATTCTCTTCTCGTTTCTTTCCCTCTGGCTTTTTCTCCATTTCTCCCATCTCCCAAGATTTCTCTGAGTTGTGCAGCTCGGTTCCCCCCATAGTCGCAGGCGGAGCTCTGATCGTCCCCTGCTTCTGCATCTACCCAGCTTTGGTGGGGTTTGAATTTCACAACGTGTTCAGTGGCTCCTTATGCTTCCACTCTGGAATAAGCATTGGGAAAGGCCACTTGAAGAACACCATTTTTTTAATGGGTCATAAAAAAGGGAGGAAATACAGGTTTAGAAGGTACAGTTCAAGGCCACTTACAGGGCTCCCTGATTTAGGAGGACATCACTGCAGTAGCCAAATTCTCAGCAGTGTTACTGCAGGAAGATCAAACAGCCATAATTTTTTTTCAGCAGAGGTCAAGCAGAATCTAAAAACGTAGCAGTAGCTTGTTCTGTTCATCCATAAAGGCATGCACATGGATAGGAAGCTGCTTAACCAGTCGAAGGAGATCAAGGGGATTTAAATTCCTTAAAATGTCATGTCTCGGAGGCAGGGATATAGAATGTTTGTGAACTTTTCATTGAAGGTGCAGGACATAATAATGTAATGCTTCAGCCGTCACATTTTCACAGTCTCTGGGGTGTTTTTCTATCCCCCAAATGTGTATCCTTTTTACATTTAGACTGAACAAACATATGACTGTATTTCATCCCCGTAGAGGCCGTAAATGTGTAAATAAACAACTGAGTAATTCTCCTGCTGGAGTCATTTTTGAGCATGCGGCATATGGTCAGAGATGGACATCTGTTCCTTTCCAAGCGTGGGTACATCCAAGCCCAGCCCCGTGGGTTTTGGGTCTCATTGCAGCATGTGAACATAAAGTTGCATTCTTTTTCTAGAGCTGGTAGACGCTCTGCTTTTCATTTAAGAACCATGAGCTTTAAAGCTCCTTTTTGTGTGGGGGAGCAACATGGATGTTGAAATACAAATCAGTTTGAATCAAACCCTGCCTGTGACAAGGAAATATGTGAAAGACCATTTTGAAGAATAAAACTTTATTGATAAGTTTCAAAACAACATTGATAATGGTAATTGGACAAAGCTCAAGTTTCATGCACATGGGGTGCTAGGCCTTCTGCCTGTCTCTGTGGCAGGCCGGTGACTGAGTACTCAGTGTTTACAGGACTGGGGCTTCTGACTGTAAGATACGCAGATGAGGAAGCTAATTTGGATGCAGTTGCCGATTTGCATGGCGGTAACTAAGGATGAGAATGTAGGTCAGGCAAACAGCAAACAGAATCAGGACTCTGGAGAGGGTTGACCAGTCTGGGCAGAATCCTGGGACAATGAGCTGGACTTGGACTGCAGAACTGGCAAGGATGAAGAGAGGCGATGTTGCCCAGAGGAAACAACAGACGGAGGACTGAATGAACTGAAAGGAGCTGATGTGAATGTGAGGTTATGAGCAGGACAATTGCGGTGATGGAATTCCTCAGTGATGGCTGGATAATGAGTATCGTTTTCAGAAACTTGGCCAAAAGAAGTCCTCTGAGCCACAACTCTCCCAGTCAACCTGCTATTCAAGTTACCTTCATCAACAGGAGTCCAAAAGCTCCCTCACAGTATATAGAGTCCCTGTTCAGGGGTGACTAGAGAAAGAGGCGGTTCTTACTCATTCGGTTACACCCAGTACAAGGGACAACACTATACAATAACGAATAAACAGGCAGTAGACGATTAGACATACAGTATGGCACTTAGTCACAATTCTATTTGTATAAAGTGCAGTCCAATGGTCTAGCTCGGCTATTAATGATGCAGACAGCTTGGGGGAAGATGCTGTTCTTGAATGTTGTAGTCGGCATTCTGATGCTGTGAAGCCTCCTGCCCCCTTATAGCTGGTGCTGTGTAAATCCCTTAATATACGTTTTGCTTTGCTGAAGCACCGTTCATTGGATATCTGGGCCATGGATAGAAGTCTGATTGCAGTGATCTTGCTCAAAAATGTTCTGAGGGCTGAGGTGGGTCCAAGCAACTAGAGGAGGGACCAAGCCATCTGATTGGTCGGTCCCACCTCCTCTAGTTGACCTTTATGGCCTTCCTGTCCTGAGCTGTGTCTCAACTGTTCTGTACATTGATACCATTAGTGGCACTGCAGTAATATGGCCTTGCTCATTCCCTACTTCCTTTGCCACATCAGGAAGTCATAAGATTTTGTGAGGATTGATCCAAGTGTTTTTTGTCAGAGATCTGCAGGCTAAGGAAACTGTAGTTCCTGACAGACTCCTCTGGAAAATTATCAGCGTTGATTGATGCATGACTGCTGCTTTGCCTTCTGAAATCCACAACAATCTTTTGTTTTATTGATGTTCCGAATGAAGTTGCTGCTGTGGTACCATTATACCTGCTATGCTACCAAACTCCTCTATGGGGATTAATCATTATTGGTGATCAGACCGATTACTGTAGTATTCTTGGTTAATTTGATGATGTGGCCGCTACTGAATTTGGTTGCATGAGTAAAGACGGATTATAGGCTTAGCCTAAGGCAGCAGTCCTAAGGAGTTCCCAGAAATGAGATTTTATTCCTGATCCTCACCACCTGGGGCCTGTCTCTGAGGAAGGCCAGACCCCAGTTGGAGATGAGTCACTGAGACCCAGTTCTCTGAGTTTGCCGTCTTTGATGGTTACAGCAGGGTACACTTGTAGTTTACTTGAAGCACAGTGGGACAGTGGACAGGGACTGGGAGATTTAGATGAACAGTGAAAACAGTGAGCAACTGTGTTCCACATCTGGAACCACATTTAGAAGGGATGCCATCAGGGCCAGCAGCTATGCAGGCTGTGACCTTGCAGAAACTCCTCTCCGCATCCTGTTCACAGACATTTGCAGCACAAATGAGGGTAGAGTTTTTTGAAGCTCATTAACCTGTGTATTTCCTTGACTGACTACACAGGTTAATTCCAAATAACTTTTAATTTATGTGGTTTCACATGAACACCTTCTGGGCCCATCACAGACTCCAGGAAGGAGATGATTTAGATGCTAAATTAACATTGTCCAACAAATGCTGTAACACTGACCAAACACGGTATATAGATTTTTTTTCACAGTACACAAAGATACATAATAATATACCTGTGCAGCAGATTTTGGAGTACATCGCTAGAGATGGAGTATTAACTAGTCCGAATGGCATAACTGAATATTCACAATATCCAGTGCTCATTTTGAAGATTCTTACACTTAGCTTCTTCCTGTATCCCATGAAGATCCAGTTTGGTGAAAGATATGGACTGACCAAACCCTACTAATAGACGACGAAATTATAGGCACATGGTTTTTTAATAGTGACCTCATTGACTCCTTGGTAATTAATGCAAGGTCTCAGCCCTCCGTCCTTCTCGCTGACAACGAAGAATCAGGCAGTTGCCATTGAACTGGATGGATGTTTAATATATCATTCGATAGCTTGAATCTCTGATATGGAGAGAGGGCAAACTCGATCCCTCAGGGGCATAGCCCTGGTAAAAGATTGATAGTACAGTCATACGAGTGATGCAGCATTAGGACTGAGGCATTCTTTTCTTTGAGGTCAGCACAGGGAGCCAGAATTTCCACTGTCTTCTGTGACCTGTCCTCTTTGTCCTCACATGAATGCTGCTGATTTTACACAGTACGCATCTTGTTTAATACAGCAATTTGTAACGGCCATTAGAGAATAGCAAGTGCTGCTTATGTTTCCCTTGGACCTTTGTGGTGATCCAGTCAGATTTCCAGTGGCCAGTTTATTATGCACAGCTGTTTGCTAATTCCAGCTGCCTGTTACTCCTCTCGTGTGGCTGCAACTAAAGACAGCACAAACGGCATTAACAGTGGTTCCAGGAACTCCGAAACAGTTTCACATACTGCAGCATCTACAGTTCACAGAAAAAGATGCAGTCAATGGCATTTTGGTAGTTAGTAACACGTCATTATTTAGAGGTCAGAGATATACAGCCAGACTGGTTAAAGCTAACAGGAAGGCCACACATGCAAAAATAACATCTCACCAGTGGTGTGCAGAATGGCCTCTCAGAATGCACAATTCATGTACCCTTGCATTGATTCTGGAGGAAAAAGTGGCCACTGAATGTGTATATCAAGATGTCCATCTCAAGGTGTGCATTTCATTCTGAGCAGGACTATCAAGTCTTCCTGCGTTCACGTCTACTAACAGTGGAGAGAGTTTGATTAGAGATTTTGGCATGAATATTTCCCAGACTATATTTCATGGGCCACCGCACTCCTGCCAGTAGCCTGCACCATGGTCTCTAAAGGCTGCTGTCCAGCTGAGGACAATGAGAGCATATGCTGGCTCCGATATTTATCGACGTGTCAGTAACAAATGCTAATCCATCGAATAAAATATGCTTGGTCATCAATCATAACTGCCAGCTTTACGGTCCAGTTTGGTCCTTGGATCATTCATGTCACAGTTTTTTCCTCTGATCTTTGTTAATTGTCTTTTGGTGTCTGATTTTGTTTGTCTAAAGCCCACAATTGAGTAGCATTGGTGTATCTTTGATGATAGTATTTCTGACTAATGGTTGGATGTAATTAGTATTTTGGTACAGGGTTGTCTAATTGCTGACCAGCAGGCTTCCTGAGCAATTCCTTTCTTATTGTGTTTCTCAGCGGGCCTCACACTAAACGAGTTTTTAACATTCAAGAATTGATCACACAGGGGGAAGGACACGTGATGCGTCATTCTCTGATGTGTTCAGCCAGGCGTCACATGACCAACCAGTCACCTGGCAAGCTATTACAGTAGGCAAGATGAATGAATCAAACTAAGGAAATGACTTTCCTTCGTCATGCTGCAGGATAATGGAAGCAATTCACTCTTAATTTGCCAAACAATACATGCCTCCTTCTCCCCACATTTTCTTTCTGGAGATGGTACGATCCCATTGATATGCTGCACAGGTCATTGCTACCTCAGGAGGGGAGTGCTCAGCTTTATTGACACATGAAGACTCTTAGTGTAGTAGGAAAAAAAATGAAGGGCCCTTGGTCATTGTGTTTCCAATGGATTTGAATGTGTCTTGTCCTGGGGTGCTGACCCGATGTTCTGCAGATGTGGTCAGACATGGCTTAGCTTGAAGACACTGTGTGTGTCTCGCCCAGGCTGGACATAAACCTCTGCTGGGGTACAGCCCCCCCCCCCCCCCCCATTACTCAAATCACACAATTTTTTTTTTCTTGAATGCCTACCGTATGTATGAAATGCACTATACAATGTGCTATTTGAACCTCCCTTGATTAGCCCACTATTCCTGACACTGCCACCCTGATGTCAATAAACAGGAGGTAATAATAACTGAGTCAAATTGAAATCAAAATAAAGATAATCGGGATATAATCGGGATTACTTACAAACTTACTTTAGTCCCATCGTGTTATCATTCCAGTAATGTGCGCGCTGCGGTGTACTGGCTATGACGTGCACACTGCACATTACGGACGGTAATGTGCCCGACTCAGTGTATGGACTGCAAGGTGTGCACCTCACCTTGTAATCTGGGTTAAACTGCTTTTCTTTGACATTAGGATTAGAAAGAAGATGCTTTCTATCGGATTAGAAAGAAATCAATTCTTTTCCAGTTATTATCAATCTTAACTAACACAATGCCAAATATAAGAGCTTGTTAAAACTCGCACATGACATTTTACTGGAGCACAGCAGATCAATACTGGGGCATGTGCCCCAGTAAACAGGGTCTAGCAACGCTCATGGTCCAGCCCATGCTTTCCATTTCCTAAAGTCTAAACACCATTCCTTGTGTAGACCAGACTCCGTTGACTAACTGTAGATAACAATACGGATCCGGCACCAAAGCCATAAATATAAACACAAGGTATCTGTGTGTGTCATTCCTTCAGTGGAAAAGAACTGACATTGCGCTAAAGGTATAAGACGTCATAACACTAGAAATAGACTTGCCAGTACATTTTTGATTTTTTGAGTTCGTGTAAAAAAAAAGTGTTGACCTTCTATTTGGATACAAAAAGTCTGTGAAATTCAGCTGCCAAGAGCTGGACGAAAAGGTCACTTTATTCTTGGACAAATAATCAATGGATCACAGAAATCTTTAAATATCTCAAGACAATTTGATTTAAACTTTTCTGGAGGATGTTATTTGTATTGGATTAAACCTGGAAAACTTTTTCAGTTTTCCAGGATTAAACCTGGAAAACATGTTTTAGTTACGTGTGCTTTGTTAGCTTACGTTATTGTATTATGAACCTCACATTTTCTGGCTCTGCTTTTTCTAAACAAAGGAAATCTGGTCTGCTTTGAATGTCAGGGTTCGAGTTAAAGCAGGGACAGACCAAATGTGGAACGCATGACTCAGTAGCTCTGGTTGGTTAATATGCAGTCGGCAAGTTAGCTGCCCATGTTTACCTGAAGGTCACCCGGAAGAAGTTCTACTCATCACTTATTTTCTCAGTACTGTTTCTGTCAAGCTGTAGCTTTTGCATATTGATGTTCGTTAGCGTGTATGGCTTGATTATATTTAGTTTTTTTTTTTATCAACAAATGATGGTCTGCAAATGATGGGAAAGACATGCCCCTCATATTAGATGAAGCCACCCAGTTCACATTAACACAAAATGCTGTGATCCTGCCTTTTCTAGTCACCAAATTAAAAGCTGGCGGTGGTTTCAGTCAGTGGAGTGTTTTTGAAGCGACTGGCAGATGTCTATCTTCTGTGTGTGGCTTCAAAGCTGTTCAGCCGTGAGGCTGCGACAAGCAAGTGTCCACAGTGCCATGAATAATTTATCGGGTGAATTCAAACGTTCATTGTTAATCAAAGCCTTCGTAGTCATAAAGTGCGCCTACAAAATAAAAAGAGTTTGCACGCGGATGCGTATAGGTTATTGATGCAGTGTTTATTCCCATTTACTTTATATACTTGATTAAGCTCAATTCATTTCATGTTTAAATAGCCAATTCTTCCAAGGCGCTCAACAGAAAAAGAGTAAGAAAGGGTCCTGAGATGGGTGGTCCATGTAGCGAATGAACTTTTCAGCAGAAGGCAGTGAATGCATCACTACTGTACCTCACCTCATGCATCATGGAAATGAGGAGATAAGAGGATGCCCGTCCCTCAAAGAGAAATGTGGGAATGCAGGACATTTCAAAGGATTCCTCCTTGCTCACGCAGTACTGCTGACAAATAGCTGCAGTGGTGGCAGTGTAGAAAGCATTGTAAGTGTGCTCTGCGTTCGTTGGATTAATTAGGGCTGGTAAGTCACGTTGGCCTTCCTGCAATGTGAGGTAATTCCATGCCTCGACTCTGCAAATGTTCCTCAGCATGAATGTTAATAAGGGTCTCTTGCAGAGACCTTCTTTCAGCCATTGCTCCAGTCATGACTTACCTCCCCAAGCTGTCTCTGATAGCCCAGCTGGCCCTGATTAACAGTGATTGATGGATGAGAAGTGATCTCCAAGCTACGCGAGATGTGGAAATGCAGGACAGCGGGTTTAGGTGTTGTGTGATGTTCATTAGTAAGAAGTGGAGGGAACTCGGTACGCATCACCATGTTTTCTAAGCCAATGATTCGCTCCATGTTTGGAGTTTGAGTGTTCTTCCCGCTGTGGGTTCTCCAGGTACTCTGATTTTTCCCCCCAGGCTGTTCAGATCAGTTTCAGGCTCTGAGAGTCCTCTAAACGCATATGTGTCACTGCCTTACCTTGCGCCTCTGATAAGTATCAACACATTTATGTGTGAAGTGTATGTGAGCTGCACATCTCCTGAAATCACCATCCCCCTTCAATCCCTGGGATGCCACCTTTGTGCCCCAGTGCTAAGCTTCCCCACAGTTGACAGTCTTCAGGCGTCGCTGTTACAGTCGAATTGGTTCCCCCGGTGCCCCCCCCCCCCCTCCCATGGGGCACCCAGGCTTCTGCAGCACGAAGAGCGACAGACCTGCTTTCTTCATCCATACATTTCCCAGCCTCACTTTACTTTAAAATTTAAAATCCATCGTCTTAAAAGGTATTGAAATGTGAGGGGTGGGAATTGTTGGGGGTGGGGGTGGGTTGGAAGTATCTACAGGGCAATCTTTAAAAATAGCTCACTATATCTAACTCATGTTTTAAACATGTTTTCTTCTCAATGTGAAAAACATTTTATCTAGGCTGACTCTCATATTGATGATTTTTAATGACATTGTCCTATGACTGTAGTAACATCAGGTTTTCAAGCCAGCCTATCTTAGGGGATGTACATGGATTACAGTAACTGTCCCAATGCTCTCAGTGTTACTGTCTCTCCAAAGGGCAGATTCAAGTGTCATATGCTATTTTCACACCCTGCGCTGGGTCTGTAATGTGTTGTTTGTCTCCAGAGCATACCATTATTGCCAGATAGAGGGGTGCTAAGATGGCTTTACTTACTGTTTTCTCTTGAACTTTGTTTATGTGCATGAAGTTCCATAAAGTTGTACTTTTCAGTGCATCAGAACTCAATTTATTATGCATAATTGTGGTTAAATTGATGAATGTGGAAAAAGTGGGTCATAACCTGTAGCGTGAACTATTAGTGTGCTTAATATTAATTAGAGAAGAGATGTGGTAAATGTTTCAATTTGCATGCTTGTTTTTAAGCAGTTGAAACAAACCCTGCTAACTGAAATGAAACACTTTTTGTTATGGAGCCATACTTGTGTTATTTGGTTTTGTTGTTCATAAGCTGATTTTAACCGGACAGTAGCAAGGCTGTGAGAAGAACATCATGTCCCATGTGGAACGGGCTGAGAAGATCATCATGTCCCATGGGTAACGGGCTGAGAAGAACATCATGTCCCATGTGGAACGGGCAGGGAAGATCATCATGTTCCATGGGTAACGGGCTGGGAAGAACATCATGTCACATGGGTAATGGAATAGGAAGAACATCATGTCCCATGTGGAACGGGCTGGGAAGATCATCATGTCCCATGGGTGATGGGCAGGGAAGAACATCATGTCTCATGTGGAACGGGCTGGGAAGAACATCATGTCCCATGGGTAGCGGGCTGGGAAGATCATCATGTTCCCTGTGGAACGGGCTAGGAAAAACATCATGTCCCATGTGGATCAGGGTGGGAAGATCATCATGCCCCATGGGTAACGGGCTGGGAAACCGTGGTTCTGGTCTGGCTCTGCTCACAGTACCAGGTACACTTCGGCCAGCACAGCAGCAGCATACGAAAGAGTTTTTCCCAGCTAACTGCGGCAATTTTAAGACCATAGTAGCTCCTTCTATCCTGGCACAGGAGAATACTGCTACATTTAACACAAATGGCTAAATTTATAAACAAATTCGGCTATAACCGAATTACTTCAAAAGAGGCGGCTATTAATAACTCAAAAGGTAAATTGAATTTCTAAGGCAGTGTTGCTGTGAGATACAATGTGCTTGATGAAGCATCTTTTCCAATTGATCTACGCAGTTCATGGAAGATCCGAGACATAGATAGACCTGACGTGATGAAATGAAGCCAACGTCGCTTCTGTGATTTAATCACGATAGATATGGCATGCTTGTTTACCTATGAAAATTGATATAAATTTGGCATGAAATGAGTCTTGGGCTGATGCCATCTCTCTTTGTCACCGTCCCTAACTCTTGCTCTCTTTTTTGTGTTTCCTCTAATTTGTTTTTCTTTATATTCCATTTTTCATTATATCCCCAAAGCATTGCACAAATTAGCTTTTGCCAGCTCAAAGAATAAATAAAATAATTTTAAAACATCATTTTACATGAAGCACAATACAAAAGTTACACTGTATACAGAATCATGGGAACAATAACACAGCTTTATTTTGCATTGCTTTTAGTCATGGCTTTTGTATTCATAATCATATTTGTTGTTAGTCATAAATATTTCTATAATAATGGAACAAACATCTCCTGCAGGCTTTGCTATGCTTTCAGGGGGGTCGCTCCCTTTAAGGGTCTAGACCGGACTGCGGTTCAGCAGCAAATTGTAAATGTGATAGAGTGAAGCAGCAGAGTAGCAATGCAGCAGTGCATGGTGATGGTTCCACCTTAGAGAACACATGTGCAGAGAGTCTCAGCAAATCAAATATAAGGAGTCATTTATTCTGTCTCAGCCTTTCTCTCTCTCATTCTGCTGTCTATGTTATTGTGATATAATAATGAGTCCCCTAGGGTAACTGCATGTATAGAAATGCACTTACATTCTCTGTACTGAAACTGGTCTGCTGGCCAGAGCCCCAGCGCGCAGTTACGACACCGGTCAGGCTTTGGTACCCCCAGTTGTTCACTTGTTTTGTTTTCCTCTGAGGACAAATAGATAGATGAATGGGGGGGAATTAGAGCAAGGTGACAGGGACTTGATATTCATTTTCCCAGTCTGCTTTTTGTCTCAGTCCTCATAGAAGTTGAGTTAAGGATGTCTGGTATATCTCCTTCAACGTGATGTTCTTCAGCGCCACTCTAGCATGATGAAGTGATGCTGGCCTTACTCAGCAAACAGCCAATCAAACGGGGCTTGGTGGTGGACTCCAAACAAACTGGTGTCTGCTAGTTCCCGTTACATGCTGTAGATGCTGTTGTGAACTCGGCTGACTGGCTACATCACAGGCATAGAAGGCTTTACTCTGAGTAATTTGGGGTCAGGGGTGATAGTAGCTGAAATGTGTCACTGGCAGCTGCAAGGCTCCTCCCACTTCCCACAACACTGGCCGCAACCGCCTACTCCCGTTTTTATAGCGCCACACTCGAGTATCGTGTTCCATAAGCCAAGGTCCCACCCTCACCTCTCAACCCCTTAAGAGTCATGAAAAGATTCAGCTTCCTAGGAGTCCAGGCTGCTTAAACCATTTATAATATTTTGATGTTGATGTTGACATTGTTATTGCACTGTGTGTCAAATCAAATCCCCAGTAGTTGATAAGTGATAAGCTTGTTGGAAAGAGTCTTAGACAGGATTGTATCAAGCACGATATAAGATGTGTTTCTCTGGTTATTTATTTGGTTGAAGAAAGTTTACTAATTGTCGCTTTGAGGCATAATAGTAATCAGCCAATCAATGTGCCTGCAGTAATTAAAAATATCCCCAGTAGCACAACGCTGCAATTTAATGGTGAATGGAATAACTTGATTATATTTTCTTGCATTGCTTTGGATGCCGCTAATCAGGAGGGCAGTTCCTAATTTGCTTTTCTTTGTTTATGTGTGGAGTTTCTGACTTTTGCCCATCGCATTATTGCAAGACGGCCTTTTTTGACGATTCATCTGGATCTGCATAAATGCCTTTGCTGGACCCTCAGTTTAGCTCTGGCATAAGTGAGACAGATCGAGCTGATTAGGTAAATTAGTTGTTTTCCAGAGTTGGTGCCCGACTATCTCAGCATAATTATTTATCTCACGTACTGGGAGGCTAAACCGTGTGTGGGTTTTTGTTTTTTTTTTTTTAAAGTGAACTCTTGCTGAACGTTCTAGAAGCAGAAAAAATCGTTTCTTCCTAGGGCCAAAATTCCTAAAGAATACCTTTCAAGAAATACACCTTCAAAGAGAAACTGTCAGAGGTCCAGGAGAGGAATTAAAACTGTTGTACAGAGTGCAGTGGGCAAAGAGGCACAAAAGCCGTGGGTGCAGGCACACACCCTGGGAGGGGTGGGCTTCATTTAGGGGCATGCTGGGGTAAAGAGATAGGAAAGTAGTGGCGAAGGAGCTGTGGTTCCCATGGGGGGGGAGGGGTGTTCTTCCTGCAGGTGGCTGGGAACAGTTCCTTTGATGTCGGCATGGGGTCAATGAGGTGGGTCTCCTCTGGGTTGTATAATTGGGGGGGGGGGGGCACTAATGCATGGCCAACCTGCTTACCTTGGGTTTTCCCTCTGACCTTCTCTCCAGTTTGGGCTTTAACTTGTACCAGGGAAGATAATTCTGCCCCCTGGTTGGAGCCATTAGTAGCCGCCAGCCACGTTCTGTTAACATTCCTCACGTGTGGTTTCTAGGTCGACCTTGAGGAACCGGTTGTTACTGTCCGCTTGCGTGGTCCTGACCGAGGAATGTTGGTGGGTTCCCAGCAGTTCTTCGAATCAAAATTGCTATTGTTTTCAATGAAGCTGCAGTTGTATCAAAAATCTCACTGATTAGAGACGTTTGGTAGGCGTAGATTATCTGAGCTTATTTAGGCGTTGTGGCTAATCAAGCGGAATAAAACATTCTTGTATAGTCAGTGAAGAAAACCAAACAGACACTGTCAAATGATAATGGCTAGTTGGGGCGGGGAGGTGGACACACATTTGCGAGGAATGGCAGGCCACTTGTGATGCTTTTGTTGAACAGAAGTGCACTAATGTTGCTGCTGTTTGGGCACCTGGGTTCCTGAGGGATGACCAAGAACCCATCTGTGATTGAAGCCCACGGCTAGAGAAGTGGTTGGCTTTAGCTCTCCTCCCATGGCATCGCCAGCCCAGTGTCACACTCAATACGGTCCATCTGTTAACACTTAGTTCGGAAACCTGATTAAGTGCCCTCAGCAGGCCGCCTGGAAGGCCAGTCTGTTGAGCACCATCATCACACCAGTGAGCGACTGAGACTGTTTATTTAAGTCTAACGCGCCTTGTCCTTCCAAAGGAAACTGGCAGTGGGACGGACAGGCTAATGCCATAGGAGAAATAATGATGAATGGATTTGAAAAGAGTGATGGTTCCCTCAGTTGCATCCACTCCTCTTTTCCATTCATTCCATGGAGTCCTTGGCAGGTGCAACCTGAACACAGTGTCCTCCTACTATGTCTGGCAAAAGAGTGATACTTCTGCCGTCGTTGACGTACACTGTTATTCCCCTGCGAACCTGCCCTGGGACATGTGCCAACCTGCTGCCCTTACTCTTCTGGGGCATTTATCTTATGACTTAATGAGCTATCAGTCGGCAAGTTCTGCACGACTTTAAGTTTTGTGGAATGTAGCCAAGATGCAGAGAGAATGGAATGCCTTCCTTTTGTCTTGCTTTTTTCCAGTCACTTTTAATTACTTCGCTTGAGCTGTGCACCTGAACTTGAAGCTCAGACCCTACAAAATTAGGTGTGACTGCAGAGCCTTAAATGTACCACATATTTAAATGGCTTGGACTCACAAAGTGACGAGAAAGCACAGGCATTGTCTGCAAAGGTGAACAGAACTATTGGATGGGACAAGGGGGGTGACATAGCTGTGATATCAGGTGTGTGCCGTCACATTCCCTTGCACCGGACTATGAGACAGCTGTGCTTATGGCAGTGGTGAAATTCCACACGACGATGTTGCCAAATGACAACACTTACCAGCCACGCCGCAGCCTGCGCTGTTTTTCATACTTTGAACTACACGCACAAAGTCATTCCGTCCTCAAGCTCAGAGATGAATTTTAAACAGATAACTGGCTGAACGGCAAGGCATTGATCCACTCCATACGTTACACCGGCACCACGCTGGCAAAAAAATGCTTATTTGTGCAGAATCAATCAGGAACAAGTTTCCACTTGTCTGCCTGTGTTTTACTTGATGAATGGATTAATGATTTCTTCATGGACTTAGCAGGTGGGGTGGGAGTAAATTCTGGTAAATTCAGAGGATCCCGGTACTGTGTAAAAGTGAGCTGTGCTATACGAAGTATAGTGTGAAGATGCCTCAGGTGCAGATCAGCCCCGGAGGTCTGAGCTGAGGAGATGGTCAGTCCCTCAAAGTTGTCCAGCAGCAGAACAGCCGTGACTCAGCAAGATGTTATGCGTCAGTTCAGTCTGACTCCCCATCCTAAATGTATGCATGTGGTGGTGGGGGGGGGGGCTTGGCAGGCAGTTGTGCAACTGCTCTGCAAGTCAACAGTCAAGGAGAGGAGAGTAAGTAAGTTTTAATAAAGGCCCCATCTGAGTAGGGTGGGCAATGGTGATGCCCTGTAAACACAGTGGGCTAATTTGGGGGGGCGGGGGAACGGAGCAGATGTTACTCCGGCACAAGACACACATTACATACAGTTCAACAACACCCAACGCGATCGGGGTGCACAGAGGAATGGTGCCGCTGAATTGAGAAAAGCTGTGCTGCTCGAATTTCGGGCATCTTGGGAAGCCCCCCCCCCCGCACTGGTGGGAACTCACCTACCCTCACCACCTCACCTTTCCTAAAAACTTGACGGGGATATGAATTTTAATGCTCGTTCATTAATAATTAGTATTTTGTTGGGGACCCGTGGAGTCAGGAGGCCAGGAGTCTTGAATGTTACACATAATCAGGCTGGAGCAGGAGATCATTAAAAAGCGATCCCTTCCCATCTGGCAGCAAGGAAGTTAGTAGGTGAGTGTGGGGGTGTGGGGGGGGGGGCGTGCAAGCAGAAGAGGATTTTATACATAATTTTGTTGTTAAGCACTGCAGGACCCAGGGTATGTGTGGGAACTGGCGAAAGAAAAATGCCAAATATGGTATCAGCATGAATGATGATATTTACCCGGAACACTGCATTGTACCCATTTTTACTACTGCTCTGTCACTATGGATACATGTTGAGGGGGACATTGTGATTGGATGACCACTTCTGTATCTCACAGGAAAGACTATAGCACTTCACGCTTTACGTATGAGTTAAAGCGATGGACGGGAGCAGAGCAGTAAATCCACAGGGCACGCAACCCTGCTCAGCTCAACAGCATGTGACATACCGTTTGGCTCGACTCCCACATGCGAAAGGATTGCTGCCGTTTCCGCCTGCAGAGGACAAGCAGGTTTTTTATTGCGCTCTCCTTCTCTTACCCGATGCGACTTTCGGAGAAGATGTGGCCTGGTTTGATTATCTGTCTGTTGCAAGGTGATGACTCCCAGGAAAGCACCGACACCGGCAATTACAATGAGGATGCGGGGCCTTGAATAATTTACACACAGGGTGGAGATTTACCACGAGGAAGATGCGATATATACAGAGTAATACAGAACACAAGTGCAATGAAACAAATATTACTGACAGCATGCTACAAACTGCTGAACCCAGGCGTACACTAGTGCACTGGTGCTCTGGCATTTGTATTTCTAACTTACTTTAGCGCAATGCTCTCAACGGCAGTGCTGCTAAACTTACATCTCATTATCAATCAGTGCCGTTAATTATCTCTGGGATTATGGTTTAATTACTTTCTTCGTTTTAAGTTTGGCTTTATGGGATGAAACCGATGAATGACTTCATGACTTCATCCAGCAGTGGGTGAACTTATGCCCTTGTATAATTTATTTTTGATTAAGTTAGTGTTAGGCTGAGATGTCCCTAAGTGTTGATCTATCGCTTCATCTGGAGAATCACGTTTGCTCACTTTTTCTGTCCTGTTGGTTGAAGCCACCAGCTTCTGCCAGTCACTTTAAAGCATGTGATCTACTCAGTCCAAAAAGTGGATTGATGAATGACTTTGATGAAGAAGTAGGGGCAAAGTAGGGAACAAAGAATGGATGCTAGGTACTTTATACTGACAAGTTGATGCCAACTGAAAGATGGAATGTTGCTCAAGGTCTGGTTAAAACTGACTTGTGCTGATGCAATGGGTTCAAGGTCAGAGGGTGTCGACAGAGGTCAGCAAATATGGTCAGCTGTTAGTGGTTTAACAAATTGGTCCTGTTAGTGGTTTTAGAGACAGATTGGCGTAATATAAATGAGAATGATAAAGAATGTGATCGTCATGTTTTGAGCGGATGTATACCAATGCATTGAAGATAACGAATAATCTATTACGCAACCCTTTAATAGAGGAGTAATAGATGGAACTTCAGACAAAAGCTCTGAGCGGGAGGCATTTAGCAGGAGCACAGGCTTGTAATTACACTGTAGTGATGCATTTTGCCTTGTAGCCCCTCCGCCCGTCTGTCACGTCTCCATGGAAACGCCCTGGGAAGCAATGAGGTCAGGTTTTGCGATGGAGGAGTAGGTGAGGAACACTGTGTCCTGCAGATGGAGAGAAGGCTTGTGTGTGATTGTGTGAGTCGGAGTGTTAATATGGGGGAGCAGGTGAGCGAACAGGCAGAGGTTGCTGTCTAGGTGCTGGGGATGACTGTGACCGGCTTGGGAGGGTCATGGAGCTCTGCTGCGTTTTAACATTTAGCCGTCTTCCTGCCTGACACTAAAATGATGGGTTCTTAGCCCGGAGCTCTTAGGGAGTTGAGCAGAAGCCTGGCTGGTAGCAGCAGGGAGCCACTGTCCCTCGTAAGAGGAACATAAGAGAAGAACACACCTTTAGCTCTTAGTGACGTGTCCACACTCAGTGTCCAACTGGCGTCATGATAATAATAACATGCGAATGGAATCATTATGCTAATGAGGCTGTGTTAATGAAGCTGCAGTACCAGTGCCAGTGTGCCTGGGATGTCCATGCTTTCTGGAGATGGTGTTTTGACTGTACTGGCTAGAGTCTCTGCCGACAAAGCACAGCATTTGCGCTGCCCTCTTATTGCACACTGGTGTCTCTGTGTGTTCTCTGCATGTAGAGGCTCACCTCGCTACTTGTGGACTGGTCCTTGGGGACGCCCCCCTCTGCCCCTCTAACAGTCCATGTTTCTGCAAAGAATGTCTGGCAGGGAGTTGGGAGGGAGAAAAATCATGTACTGTCTGGCAGGGAGCTGGGAGGGAGCGAAAACATGGACTCTCGGGGGGTCCCCGAGGACCAGGTTGGGAAACACTGGTATATTGGACCTTGTGGCCTATACGGATCTTTTCTCTGTTCTCTGTTGTCCGTTGCTCCATAACTCTGTGAGTGCGTGAACAGCTTGACTTTTTGCTGTTGTGTGAAACCCATTGAACTCTTTTTTTCCTTTTTACACAAGACCACTTAGTCTGAGTTCAAGTCTCTGCCGTGGCTCCATGTGTGTGGAGTTTGCATGTTCTCCCCGTGTCGTCGTGGGGCTTCCTTCGGGTACTGTGGTTTCCCCCCACAGTCCAAAAACATGCTGAGGCTGATGGGAGTTACCAAATTTCCCGTAGGTGTGTGTGTGAGTGAATGGTATGTGAGTGTGCCCTGTGATGGGTTGGTGCCCAATTCTGGGTTGTTCCCCGCCTTGCGGCAGTAGCCTCTGGGATAGGCTACGGACCCCCTGCCACCCTGAATAGGACAAGCGGTTTCAAAAAATGGATGGATAGATGGATGGACAAGACCACTTTCCAAGATCAAAATTCTGCTTGCTGGGTATTTATTTATTTATTTTACAAAAATCAGGGTGATCGCATTTCTTAACATTACGACAGCAATTATTTTTCAGAGTGTTTAAAGTTAACTAACAACCTCCTCTTCACTACTATGAAGGTCATGTTTCATAGCCTTGCCCAGTACCCCACCGTCTTGCGCTGCGATGGGGTTACTATGGGCCAAAGGCTGGCTTTACCTGCCCTGACATGCATATTTTGCACTTGGTGTCTCAAGTCCTACTGCCTCTAGCCACCTGGGACAGCTTCTATTCGGTCTCCTTAATGTTGCCTTGTGGAGTTTAATTTGTTGTGTGAAATGTCATTACCTGTATAATTAGTCACCAATTCATAGGTTCTATATGGTTCACTATCATTTTAAAAATGGAGGTCTCATTAACCTCTGTAAATTAGTTTTAGATCTCAATTAAAATAAACTGAATAGAACATAAACATTTGTGGAGCTCTTTGAGCGCGCCTGGGACTATGATGGCCAAAGAGTTTCAAATGAACACGGCTAACAATATTCGTTGTCAACGAGCAGTTTTTTTTTCTACGTCAGGGAGTGTCCTCGTATCATGCCTACTGTCCCTAAGGTTTTCCAGCCTGAAGTTTACTCAGGGATTCTGCAGCAGAAGCTTGTTTTTGCAGCCAGCCCAATTTCATCCCTTCAAGGCGTCAGCAGTGTTCACAGAGCGGAGCTCATTAAACAAAAATCAACTGAATATTTTCTGTACCTCGGGAGCAGAGACAATCAATCCTGCGGCATAAATTCACCCCGCTGGGCTTTCGGTAAAATCATCCGTACAGGCTTTCTTCAACTGAACGGGAAGCATTTACGGGTGGGGAAGAAGACCTACCCTGTTTGGGGGGGGGGGGCAGCCTCAGCTTCCTACTTCCTGTTTCCTCATTCTCCCGCAACTCTACTTATGTTGTGGAGGAGGGCCGTGAAAAAAAGAATGCTATTAGCCCCTCCTACTCCTTCAGGTCCCACCCTCAAAACGAATGGTTACTTCCAACTCCTTTCCTCACCAGTGGAAATGGCCAATGCAGCAGTATGTTCTTCCATTCCCCATGGAATCTAGAGCTTCAGTAGTACCTGGTCCTCCTGTGAGATACAGCAGCAATCCTGGAGTGCCTTGATTCTGATAAAACTTCCTGAAAATGTCTACTGGATTTATGACAGGTTGTGTATGACTTGGATGAAACCTGAATGAGTCAAAGCAAGTGATATAATCAACAACCATAATCTGAGTATGTTTTGGATGCATCATATAAATATTGCACTAGAGTATAATGAATAATTGATTTCAACGCTTTTTATGGAGTAATTAACACTATATTCCACAATTCCACAACCTAAGCTAGTATCTCAGCTAGTATCCGCATTTATATAAGCATACTTGAAAATGCACTTGGAACATCGTTGGTAATATTTGCTGTTTTGCAAGGGAAAGTAATTTCATAAGATAAGATTGACCTAATTAAATTTTCAGTTGATTAGGCTATTTATTCAGGCATTGCTTCCCTTCGAGTTTCTGGATCTCTGCAATCTCACATCACCACAGTCATCGCCGCCTCCTTCTAAGTCATCTGTCTAATTATGTCCCAAGATGTCACTCACAAGAGCTGTCAGAACGAGGCTAGGAGGAAATAACGTTACTTGTGTGCGGCGTTGCGGCAGCCCCTGGGACCGCGGCCTTGGGCAGGGAAGAAGCCGGCGGCTAGATCCACTAGGGAGACAGAGGATCTACAGCCAGTCATGAAACCTGAAGGTGTCAAAGGGAGAACCTCATGAAGAGTGACAAGGCCTCTCATTGACCTGATGATGAGCCTGGCAGCTGAATCAGGGAGGCACAGATCAGAAGGATGCTCTTGTTCATGATGGAGTAAGATCTGTACATACGAGTTTACTTAGATTCTTAGACCAAGTCTGAGATGCAATGGACCATAATGTTTCATGCCATCCTGTACATGAACTACTGCCTGAGATACGCAGAAACACTCCTGACAAGCAGTAGGCCTGAATGGGTAGCGGATGTCTATATACTAGCATTGGAGCTGTGTGTTTAATTCGTGTTCTAGGTTCCTGAACAGTTCTTAGGAATTTGAGGTTCCCAGAGGTGGCTCAGGAGACATGGCCAGCTGAATTACGTCCAGCATTGTAATGCTGTCAATTACTAATAAATAGTAAATAAAACCAAAATAGATATAATTTGCCAGTTAGTAACATTTATTGTTTATAGCGTGAAGGATTGGGTAGGCTTTTAATAGCAATGTGGATTTTCGAAAATGTTACTGAACTTTTTTTTCTGATTGATTTGCTGCTATGGATAGTATAGTATTTGGAGTTGAATAGATTCCATAATAGATGAGTTTTGGCAGGCTTAATGTACTCACCAGCTGCAGTTGGCCACCATTAGCCTGTGAAGGAGTCCTTCGTGAAAGGACTTGCAGTTCACAGTGGTGCAATCACACATTCATTTCAGTGTGACGTCTAGGAGGCTTGGTCTTCATCTGACATCGCGGCATCGGTGATGTCACAGATCACCCTGATGGCCGAATGTCCGCTTCGCTTGTCGATGTTGACAGGCCGCAAATGCATGATTGTGTCCCCGTTCTTGTGTGTCACGGTTGAGTGTCAGACGTCTCCTGTCACATCCTCTGTCTGATGTTGCTACAGTCTGTGCACTCTGAAAATGAATGCCATGTCGTGTTTGCAGATGCACTAGAGCACGGCTGGAAGGCACCGCCTTTCCTCTTCCAACCCCCCCCCCCACCCCACAACACAGCCAGCCCCACCTACTAGCGGCAGAGGGCAAGGAGGGAACGGTGGTTGGAGGATGCAGCCTCACACTGAGTTTTCTCCTTTCCACAGCGACTCCCACCCGCCGAGCTCTGCCCCGGGGGAGGCAGGGCAGCACGAGGGCAAGGGGGAGGCGCAGGATGGCACGGGTGCCACGCCCGGCGGAGCGGAGGAGGAGGAGGGCACGGGGGCCCGGGGGGGCGCGGGGCAGAAAGCCAGCCTGCACCACACCGCCTCTCCCATGAGAGTGCAGCGGAGCAAAGGGGCCGGCGCCTGCTCACACTCCTCCGCTTCTGACTACGAGCTCTCGCTCGACCTCAAAAACAAGCAGGTAGGGGCACCGGTGGAGGCGCACGCTGTCCTGCTCTCACCCGAGCGGCGCCCGGCGCCCTCATGGTTCTGATCAGACATGGTCAGACATGAGCGATGCTGGTCCTCATCCCCAAACGACTCTGAGAGAGGCCTGCAGAGGTCATGAGCTCCAGGCCCGAAGAGCCTAGGCATCGATCATGGTTTCTGGCTGCTGCTTCCCGGTGGTCCATTTTTCGAAGTTCTCAGAAACCCGTTCTCGCACGGCAATCTGTCAGTACCCTCGAAAGCCGGTAGCGTCTCATAGTAAATTTCCAAGTGTCTCCCTCATGCTTAGTAGCTTTGAGTTGTGTACTACTTTTAGGTTGGCTCCACGCTTTGGGGACTCAGGGAGATGCACACTTTGATTTGAAGACGAGATCAAGCTGTTTGTCATCCTCTCCTTTTTTCTAGAACCTTACACACAATGCTTAGAGGCTTAGAAATCACCTCAAATATGCTGCTTTGCTCAGCTGGCTCAAATAAGGCTGAAAGATGGTTCATTGCCATGGCAACAGCAACTGCTAATATCACCATTCCATTATTTCACCTCAGTAGTTTTGACTTTGCTGTCTCACACTGGGTGTTCGTGCTTAGCTCAGGCTGAGGATTCCTTCATTTGTGTATTTTAATTTCACAGTTTTGGAAGCCAGGATTAACTTGAGGGCCTTCTGCTGTGGGCGTCATAGCTCAAGATGATTCAGTATGTCACGACCTTTGCATTTCAGGTCTAAGAATGTGGTCTTGTGTCTTGAAACTGAGTGTGATGTTCTTGTTGCGTTTCTCATTGCTGTTCCTGTCCCATTTTTGTATGCCAAATTATTTTACCAGAGATATTTTGGTACAGTGGTTTTTTTTTTTCCGGATGTGGTTGGAAAACGTGGCAAATTGTAACAGACATCACTGCCTGGTTAATCAGGAATCAGACAGAGACAGATGACCTTTAATGATCAGTATCTATATAGTAAAAACACTGTCTAGACCATGGGTTTACTGTCAAAAAGTCTTACTGCTCCTCATCTGATCCCAATCCGTGCATCCATGTGCCTTCAAAAGACCTCGTAGGAGGTTCCTCACTACCTACTAGGTGGCATGCACTTTCTCTATGTATGAGGGACACATATTCACTGACCAGGCACCCTAACCTTTTTACTGCTGGGCCTCTAACCTGACTGGTCCTGTCCCTCGAGATCTGTAGTAGAGTAGAATCACCAGCTTGCTTACAAATGTCCAGTAGGCTGAGTGCATTGATTAAATGGGCTTGGTCAGAGTCTCAGTAACTTGAAGCTGGAAATGGAATATGGATGTTTCCTATCTGGTATGACATTGGCCATTCTGGTTTCGTGCTTTGTCTCAAGGAGATATTTTATCATTTTCTGTAACAATTTTATGGATTGGACAACTCATTTTATGACAACCTTGATACCTGTGCATGATGGGAATCTGTTATTTTTCAGAATTACCCAAGGAGTAGGAAAACAGAAACATATTTTTCATTTGTACGGTTTTTAACCATGTGAACTTCCATCAAAGATCCATAGAATCGACTTTCTGTCTGGTATGACATAGACATCTGTTGAAACGAGTAAATGCTTGTCTGACTTACTGGCTTTGTCATGAACTAAAATTGCTGCTAGAGGTTTTGTCGAAGTACAAATGCATGGTACTGTAGTGCTTTGGCTAGGGTGCAATCCATGGTGAGAGTCAAACCTGGGTCCCCTGCACCAAAGGCAACAATAGGCTAAGGCTTTTTATCAAGACTCATAGGTTTTCTGCAGTGCTTTTGCTGCATCACATGTGCAGCTGTACAGTTGTTTGATCAGTATACTGTCGACCCTTCTGCAGTTCAAATTTCCTTATCATAGTTTCGATATATTGCGGGGAAATGAAACGGGAGTGTTCTGGGAGTCTTGCAAAAGCCGCAGATGACACAAAAACTTTATTAAATCATAAATCCATAAAATATATGTACAGTGCTGGTTTGGAGTACGCCAAGCATGTTTACGGCAGCCTCTCACATGATATCTTGCAGTGATCTTTGTGTTTCTTGCTTCTCGTATCTTTTTGTGCTATTTTACCACCCTAAACTGTACCTAAATTTGAAACTCTTCACTTCATTCGCCAAGGGGACCAAAACATGTTACATGTTTTTTCCAGATGGTGGGGAGCTGCACCCCTAACCCCTGCAACGTGGAGGGGTCAGCCGTAGTGGCATTCACATTTAGTTCCAATGTAATTTTTCTCTAACGTTCGGATACACTGGGCATTTGTAATCCATATTGCATCTACAATGTTTATTAAGTTTTCCTAGTGAGAATTATTTCATTGATTCTTTTTTGTGGGGGAAACTGAATTCCTGTGGGAGGCCAATGAATGGTAACACAGGCTTTAATGTCCACATTTAACATGCAGGGAAAGTGATTGACGTGATGGGATATTTGCCAACACACTTCTGGCCATTTCTGCTCTGTGTTTCTGCACTAGCTGGTAGCCAGTCAAAATCCAACTGAAGTCACCAGGAGGACATTTCTGTCTGCCAGGATTTCCATTCCTTTCCCTGTAATTGCTTTTTCAAGCACCACAGTCTCTGTTTAGACAGCATCACTTCAGAGTTTATTAATCAAATAGTATTTATCTGCCAGTTTTAAAGCACCATAATATAACATAACCCTTTGTACACATACACGTGAACTGTGAAATGTGTGACATAAACCCACAATGCACTGCAGATTTCCACTTTTGTGAGTCATAAGCATATGCCTAGTTGACTCCTTCACAACTACAGGCTCTGTGCTTCATGTGTGTGCCTCGCTTGTATGCCTGCTAAATAAACAAATGTAAGTGTACGGATTAAAATATCATGGCCTGTAGCAGGCGCGTAGAGATGGTAGCAGCATTGATTTAGTACTGCCATGGTAGTCCACACTAACAATCACTAACAATGCAATTTTTTGCATTTATAAACTTCAGGCAATTCATGCAACAGTGAGCTGCAGATCCTCAGAATTCAATGGCTCTAAGCACCTAAAAGTAAACAGATCTTATCCTTCCTTTCTCTGCGGATTCGAAATCTAGAATATTCCATTGTCGTTTTTTATTGCAGTTCGATATCATTTCCCAAACTCACCATCAAAATGTCTTCAGATTTCACTGTCATTTCATTTCATCTTACTTAAACCTCTAACTCTGGGACATTTAACCCATGACCTAGATCACCGAGGCAATTTTATATCCCCCGGGTTTGTCCTAGCCGATGTTTCCAGTTGGATTTATAATTTGCCAATCGAATCCGTACCTATTCTGTGCAACGGAAGTGCGATTAGCGTTCTAATGCAAAATGGCTGCCTCCTGTCACGGCATGTGGAACAAAGGACTCAAAGGTGGGCATTAGGCAAAAAAGGGACTTTATTAACTGAACGGGAGCAGGGAAACAGACAAGACCACCAGGGGTCAAAACAAGAAGGCGCGTACAGGGAAGGACATGGGCAGACAGGAGGAGTGACGTCAATGACCGGACTAGGGCTGACGTGACAAACAGGTACTTAAATGCAAAGGCTAACGAGAGGTAACAAGCAACAAGCGTGGCTCATCAGGGCCATGTTAGGAAGGAGACAGGAGGGTCAGATGAACATGACGGGTAGGGTGTAACACCACTGATCAGCACTTTGCACCTTAATGGTGAAGACCCCCTCAATGGAGACCGCTGTGAAATCTTTGAGGGTTGCTCTCTAAATATTGCCAGTTATGATTATGGCTCTTTTTCCTGTGTGATTGTTTCCGTACCGGAGGAGTCACGCGGAATTTGGAATTCAGTGATAAAAAAAATTCTGCATTTGGGGGAAAAAAGCCTCCCATGGGTACTTAGAAATAAGAATAATGTGTACGCCTTGCATGAATTTAATACATTGCATGTGTGTCCTTTGATCTCTCAGTCTTTAAGCTGTATAGTGCTGTACTATTATCTAGACCCTAGAAAATGTTCCAGGCAAGAGTTGTGGTACATTTGTCAGTCTTTATCCGCCTTCTGTCTGCTGGGACCAGCAATGACAATGACCCAGCTGGCGAGTGTAGAGTGTTTACCCCCAAACACCCATTGTGATTTATGGGTTTCTCGTTTTTCAGCATGTATCCTGATACTTTGTGGTTGTTTAATCAAGGTTATTTTCTAATGTCATTTCCATTGCATTTAAATATTGCTTTTTGTAATCTTTTATGCAGCTGGATGTAATCCTGTGAAAGTTAAGGTGAAGATCCTGCTCGTGGGGGCTACAGAAAGGTTACCAGGTCTCAGCCCCCATACCACTCATTGCCACCCGGCTGTATATAAGTACAAATGGATCAGGGGGCTGTACAGTAAACCAATCAGAAGATAACTGTCTCAGTCGAAAACAGATAAGACAAAAGTAGAGAGAAACAGTTGCTCTGGAACAAACTTGTTTTCAAAAGTTCTTGTTTTCCAACATTCAGATGTCTGCCATTCTCTCGTGGCTCCAGATGTCTTAGCCTTTCTTTTGAAGTCTGAATTAAAGCAGAAATTTCATTAAACACAATTTGTATGTTTGTTCTTGATCAGTCATGCTTCATTTGTACATAAGCCATAACACAATTATCAGTTCATTGATTCTCCTTTACGACATTTATACTCCCGATGGAATGACGACTTCATGCTCAAAAGGCTACGTTACTCCTGGCTGGCTGTGGCCTGTTTCTTATGTGTGTATTTCTATTGGTGCTCCAGGTCAAACTGCACTTTAGGGCCAATCAGCAAACAGCCTCGGCTATTAATTGTCATGCTTGCGTAATGTACTGCCAGGTCTTGTTTATTGTATCTTGGATTGATTGGCTCTGTGTGCCCGGAGTTTTTTTATTATGCAAGTATATAGGTATTTACATTCATATTTAATCTAATAGACCGCATTATATATTAATTACACTTAGATGAGTTAAGGGTTTTCTCAAATACACTGGCAGGAATTAATAAATCATTTTAAGACTCAGATTATCCATAAATATATGATTATTTCTCAGCCCTTCTTATTTGGAAACACTTGGCATTTATTTTTAAGTATATGGTAATTAGGGTTGCCCTTGTGAATGTGAATCGAAAACCCCTGCTGTTACTGGGGAAGTCTGTCAATTGGTTTAACTGTGTGTACAGATACAAGAACATCTCTCTATACGTGCATGTGTGTTTGCTTGTTTAATATACATTCAGACTATTGTGCCTGTACTCTTTGTGTTCTTGTTCTTGTGTTATCCTAGTTTCCTCTGGTGACCAACAACATGCATTTAGGCTAATTTGCATCTGTAAATTGCCCATAGTGTATGATTGTGTGTGTGTGTGTGGGTGTGTGTGGATTATGTTTATATTACATTGTGAGGACCCCACAACAATCTGTGACTGCAATCGAAAAACTAAAAATGCCAAAAAGTCTCATATTTTGTTTGGTTACTTATGGTCAAGGTTAGGGCTGGGTAGGGGTTATGGTCGTCATGTGGAGATTAGAGTTTTCCCCATAGAAATGAATCGGAGAGTCCCCACAAAGATATAATTACAAACCCTTGCGTGTGTTTGTGTGTGTGTGTGTGTGTGTGTGTCCGTCCTGTGATGGACTGGCATTCCGTCCAGGCGGTACCCATACCTCATGCTACCTGGGATAGGCTCCAGACCCCTTCCGATCACTCTTTCCAGAATAAATATTTGTAACATAGAAGGACTGCTTTGTACCTAGGTACATTCAGGGCATGTAGGTCTAACAACTTTAATACTAAGACAAAGGAACAAAAAGGATGTAAACGGTAGGTGATTTTGTTTTGTTTTTTTATTTTAAATTAAAAAGGCTCTTCATCATTTGTACTCAGTCACCACATAATGTCAAAGCCTCTTCATTTCACTTGGGCTCATGACATTTACTGAACTGCTGGGAATATATTGCCGTGGAAACTCAAGGAGGAAGGAGGACAGATGCAACCTTTGGAGAACAGCAGGAGTGTGGGCCGCGGCCACCACAGACATCACGCGCCTCTATGGAAAATGGAATTGGATAAGCTAATAACAAAGTCAGGTTGTCCCACAGACAGGCGCCGACCTTTAGCTTGGCTGCTCCACGTGGATGCTGTATGAGATGTTCCTCTGAGTGGACTGTTATCTTTAAAACCTTCCAGCATATCACCTGTGACAGGTACACGCTGCAGTTTAAAGTCCCCTTCCTAGATGCGTCAGAGGGGCCTCTGTGCCCGAAAGAGGTGTGCGTCAAAACCGCACTTTGGTTATGAGCTTCTGGCGGCTTTGTCGGAAGAAGATGGGCCCATCCGTCCGCCATCTGCGACTGTGAGGCCGCCTGGGCTGAGTTCATGACGACGGGCGATCTCTCCATCAACGCCGGCCGAGGCGGTAGCCGGTCGACATGACAGCCAGTTAATAGGAGAAACTGCAGCGCCTGGTACAGTGGGGTGACTGCAATTAGAGGAAGCCATCTCTTTCTCCTTTCAGCCTTCTTTCTCCTTGTATCCTCCATTTTCTGATTGGCAGGGCTGGGGAGATGCAGTGTGATGGCTCTGCCTCGAGGGGGCATACATAAGCAAGATGCCTCCTGTTACTACTCAGAAATATCTCCCTAATTTACAAAATACACCATATTGGAGGCAGCCTCTGACATGGCCGCTGGGGTAATTGCAGCTTCGGTTTGCCTTCCGCATTTGCGGGATCGGTACGTTTCTGCGATAGTGACTTGCACTTCTGAGAGTCTCGGAAGTCACTTTGTCGATGTGTCTGCATTAAGAGCTCTCACACAGAGCCAAGAAAAAAGCAATAAATGAGAAATGAATGAGAGAGAGAGAGAGAGAGGGAGAAGTTGACGTTTCTTGAGGTATTGGTGTCCTCAGATCTTCATGTTTCATTGGCACTGTACTCTGAAATGAAGGTCGATAAGCAAACTTTATTGTAATTTCGGATAAGTACACAATTTTTTAATGCTGGAGATATTAAGTGACATTAAGTGCTTTGAATTTTAGCCAGTGTTTCTTTTTCTGATCATCAAAGCTCCCCGGCTCTATTTTAGGGGCTGCAGTAGCTGAGCTGCGTGTGTTTAAGTGTGTGTGTTCGTTTGTGAAAATTAAGCGTCTTTCTTGCCCAGCCTTTCCGTAGAGCTGTCCTGGCTGAAGGGTGGTTGATACTGTCTGTCGACATGCTTTAAAAACCTGCGACTGATCTCCCAGGACGCCTTCTTCAGTCTGCTCTCAGTCTCGGCCTTATCCAGATACGCCCTTTAAGCGGGGTCCGTCCTGCCCACTCTGCTTTGCTCAGGGCAGCGCTAATGATCATGATAGCTTTATGCTGCTTCCCAGCGTTTTCAACTTTAATGAACTGATATATTTCCGCTGCCTGTCATATTCTTTTGAGTGGAAAGGTCAAACTTTCAAACGAGTTTTAAATCATTATTTCTTTTTCCAGAAATGCAGATAAAATAAAACAATATAAATAGTGTAATCCTCCCGGCCACCTTGATGGGGAGTTTCTAGGCTGCCGTTTTTTCTCTTTATAGGGGCTTAAGATAATTAGGTAATTTATGGTTTTTAAGGAACACAAATCACCGAGGTCATTTCCAGCCAATATATGGTACAACAACAATTGACATTTAACATTTTGACATTTGATATTTTCCCTCGGTTTCATAATTACCTCGCTAAGATGTCATATACGTTTTTGAAAAAGGGACTGGAAAAGAAGCAGAAAACTCCTACCAGAACAAGCCTTATGCAACACATTCCGATTCTGACGACTTTTTAAAGATAATGATCGGCACTCTGCCTTCTTTCCTTTGCTGCCCTGCGATAAAATGCATAAACATTTCATGACTTCCTTCGCATGCAGCCTCAAAATACCCCGCAACGATAAGGGAATCATCTTTCTACATCAACACTCGAGAAGCAAATTCAGATTTTATGCAGATTTGGGCTTGAGGGACAGACAGGAGGGCTTCGTGGTCTTTGGATTCGGTCGAAATGATTGCAGATGAGAAATTAAGGAATAATTAGATTCTCCCTTTAGTGCTTGACTCATGAATGTTCTTCAAGGGTGCTGAGGCTGGAGTTAATGAACGGCCATTCAACGTCGGAACCGAATTAAGGATGAGCAGATGGGCAGCAGTGGCACCTCCATGGAGCCGGCCTCCGAGGCTGTTATCTCTTGGTTCTCTGATTAGAACGTCCCCGTTTAGGGGGCGGCTGGAGATGGCTCCGTGGGGAGGAGTGAAGAGCTGGGTGCCGCCGCTGTAGATAATGCAACCACCAAAGAGCAGTCCCCAGTCCCCATAGTGCCCCCAAGCAGAACCGAAGGGTTTAGCACAGAATTACCAATGCGTCGCTCACAATATGCATTGTGCTTCGTTTGTTATGGTCTTGCAAATCATCCGAATATGGAGTGCGGCTGTCCATCGGGGACTGAAGCACAATGCCGATGTACAAACAATGGACATGTCTCTGTCATTTCCTGACTCTGGGTTATGAGGCGTTTTGATTTCTCTGTGACAAACAGGAGCAGAAAATGGGCTTCTCATGGGCAATGCTTGTTGAAGTATTATTAAAATATTATTTCCCATTAAAATGGGCATTCAGCTGTTTGATTGGGATAAATTAGCCTGGTGATATGTTGCCAAAATAATTCCATCTGGAAATAGTTGCTAATAGAAGAATCATTTTCACAAATCATTCATAGCATTTTGTCATTTTAGCTAAGAGGGGTTTTAATCACACCTAAATAAACAAGTGTGTTTAACTTTCCTCAACAATTTGCCTGTCAGTGGAAAAAGCCAACTTCATTGCTTGGACTTAATTCAATCTTATGACTAAATGCTATAAAACGCTCGGTTCTGAAGAAAACCTAGTGTAACAATTACAGTAACTACAAATTCCACACTAAAACTGAGGCGACACCCTTTTCCTCAGTGTCTGTCTCAGATAGGTATTGTGTTTTGCTTTTGTGTGTCAGTATGGTACAAAGGGGGGGTAAAAAGTCTATCAAAGTATGTGACAAGCTAAATTGCTTAACTGTGGGGGGCGGAGCGGGACGGACGCCGCCCCCTCCGATCCTGCCAGATGAACGCAGCCATGACCAGCTCTCCTTATCTGACTGCAGCTGCCCGTGAAGCTTTCTTCAGCCTGTAAATGGCTTTTCCCCGGATCGCAGGCTCATGCGCCGGCCCGCTTTCCCGCTTGCGCTCGCGTGATATTTATCTTCCATGCCACTCGCGGATCTGGGGAAAAAGCGAAGATTGAAACTGTAAAGCCTTGATAATGAACTGGGCACCGCCGTTACTTTGCGGAGACTCTGCGCTGAAGGGTTTATTGATTGTAGAAGCGTCAGGCGCGGCTTTCTGCTCGTATTTAAGGCCACGCTTGTTTGCCCACTGAAGCTTCTCTCGGCGTCAAGAGCTAAAACTGCTGCATCTTTATGGCTGTTCTGGAATAGCCCATCCAAACCACGGCATGGCCAACAATACAGGGATTACTTTATTTACACATTGTTTAAGTGAAATTTACAGTGCGTGTGCTGACAACAACGGGGTATGTTTTGGTAATAAAAAGGCCAAGTGTTTTCTACCTCCCAAATATATTTTCTTAGAAGACAGTAATGTTTCTTCATTAAATCATCCTGTGTGAATTGATGTGGTCCAAACCTTTCCCTGCAGCACAGAGTGATTGAGTCTCATCACACTCTTTCAACTTTATATATATTTTCCAAAGTCCATCCTGTCTTTTATAGATATTCAGCAGACAGCTGCTGCCTTCTGTTCAATTCCTCTCTCCTTGGACTTACTGAATAATGATTAATGATGCTTCTCCTGTTCTCCTGTTGTGTTTTCGCAGATCGAAATGTTAGAGCACAAATACGGAGGCCACCTGATCTCACGCCGGGCCGCCTGCAAAATCCAAACCGCCTTCCGCCAGTATCAGCTCAGCAAGAACTTCGAGAAGATCCGCAACTCTTTGCTGGAGAGCCGCCTTCCTCGGCGCATCTCCATGCACAAGGTACGCGTGCAGAACGCCGAAGGCTTCTCTGCCGAGAAGGCCCTGGTGGAGGGCTATAACTTTGTGGGCATCCCCCTGGTGCGCTCCCCCTCGCTGCCCACCACCGTCAGCGGCACCCTCACCGACTTGGAGGACTCCTTCACTGAGCAGGTGCAGTCCCTGGCCAAGTCTATAGATGAGGCCCTCAGCAACTGGAGCTTGAAGACCATGTGCTCTCTGCAGGATGGAAGCACCTATAAGTTCAAAGAGACCTTCAGTACAGGTGCCCCAGGGGTTGGCAGCGGGGAACTAGGGCTAGGGGCTGAACATTGTGCCCTGCAGGAGACCGTCCTGGGGGAGAACCCAGAGAACCTACCCCGCAGCGCGAGTAAGCTCATGATGGCCTTTCGTGATGTGACAGTGCAGATCGACAACCAGAACTTCCACATGTCCTCCTCTGTTATGGAGTCCACCTCTGTATCCCTCGCTAACTGTCTCCAGCAGGGAGGCACTGTGAACCCCAGAGAAGCCCTGGAAGGAGAACAGGAGACCCCTGATGAAGGGGGGCTCCTGGGCTCCGACGTGGTTGATAATGAGTTCCCTGACCCTCCTCCGAGTGGCGAAGAGGTGTGTGAGGAAGAGCAGCTGGACGTGAAGGTCGAAAGTACAAACGTGGAGGCAGAGGTTGTGGTGGAGGCTGAGGGGGAGGCCACAGAAGAGACAGAGAGGGAGCCTGGGGCGGAGACACTGGAAGCCCAGCGCACGGAGTCTGAGACGGCTGACAACAGCTCCGAGCAGATGAGTAGCAGCAGCACCTCCACCTCGGCTAAGTCGGCCTCCGAGGTCTCCTCCAAAGAGGCCCTACAGGCCATGATCCTCAGCCTTCCCCGTTACCACTGCGAGAACCCGGCCAGTTGCAAGTCCCCCACCCTCTCCACCGATGTCATGCGCAAACGCCTCTACAGGATCGGCCTCAACCTCTTCAACGTGTGAGTACCGAACAATCTCCGCCTTCCTTCTACTGTCCTGAAAATCAACCCGAATGTTTACACACGCTACCATTTTAGAGCAACAGCATTTACTTTTTTGCTAATTCGAGATTGCATTCTTTTGGGTCATAATATATATTTATGCATTTATATCTATTTACAAGTGAGGATCACAGAGCAGGGTCGGACAGCGTACCAGGGATTATTTGGGGTCGGGGTATTGCTCATGAACACAACAGTGAAATCACTCTGCCAGCCATAGGATTTGAACCAGTGACCTTCTGATCAGAGGCACTGACCCACAGAGTCACACACCACCAGAATATAGCTGTTTTTAAATATTTTTATATTAGTGTATTCATGCAAACCCTATAAGATACTCTAGGTGGTCAGGTCTCACCCTTCCCACATGAAAGGTAATTGGAAGTTTAATTATTGTTAAAAATTCATACGGCATCCCAAACTGCCACCAGCTGAGCCTGACTGTGTCTGTTTACCTGATAACAATGCTGGTCCCTGCCAGCTGTAGTGGAGAGTAGCTGGCTGGGCCGCGATCGCATCTCACAATGTGACACGATCTTGCAGTCTGGTGGTCACGGTCGCTCCGTGCTCTACTGAAAGGTTTGCCCTATCACGTCCATGCGCCCCCCTCCCGCTGCAGTTTCACTGGAGCGTGTAATGCCCGATGTGGCATTAGTGCGATCTGGAACTCTTGCAGCAGAGTGGAGGGTATGGGGCCTCTATGTGTGTGTTACTTTAATAATATTGTAATTTAAATGGATGCTTTTGAAGAACATGGCAGTAAAGGGCAGATGTATCGTGTTCTGTGAGTTCAGATCCCTTCACTTCTTCCCGCAGCATGGTTGTGCTGTATAGACTTACTTCAAAATAGTGTGAGCTTATCCTTTTTGCAATCAACACGTTTCATAATGATATAGTGAAAACAGTGTGATTTTTTTTAAGAAATTGAACATATTTCTTTCAATAAAAATCAGAAATCCCCCATTTACAGTCAGTATACAGGCTTGGATGCATCTTATTTTAAAAAAAATCTTTTAGATGTCTCCAAAACTTGATTATCATTCACCTGTGGCAAATTCACTTGATTAGAAATGATTTAGAATGGCGCACGGCTGTTTTTATAAAGCCCCACAATTCACATCGGTTAGCAGAGTGAATCCAAACCATGAAGTCCAAGGACCAGTTTTTAGAATTCTGATAAAGGCTTTTGTCAAAAGAAAAGACTGTGTTTAAAGGTATTGAGGTTCTCTAGACACATAGTATATAGGTTGTCTGGCCAGACTGGGTATTTGGACAAGAAGAATAATTAGCGAAGTTTTCGAAAACTCTATGGCCACTGCCAGAAGGACAACCATCACGCAATAAATCAGGTCTCTGTGGCAGAGTGTCTGGTCTGAAAAAGGCACATGGCTCCCCAAATGGCACTTAAAGAACTCCAGGAGCATGAGGAAAAAGATTCTCTAGGGTGATGGTATTAAAATTGAATTCCATGTCTGGCAGAAACCAGGCACCGCTGGCTAAAACTGTCGCTATGGAGACAGCTTCATTCTCCGGGGATGCATCTTAGTGGCTGGGAATGGGAAACAGCTCAGAGTGGCAGGAAAGAGTGAAACCAAATGCAGAGAGGTCCTTGAAGAAGACCTGTTCCAGAGCACACATAACCCCGGCCTTGACTGAAAATTCATATTTCAGCAAGAGAATGAAAGCATACTGCTAAGGCAATGTTAGCGTGGCTTTGGAATAGGTCTCTGAACATTGAGCAGCCCAGCCGAAGTCTGGACTTAAAGTCCATAGAGAAGTTTGGATGGCAAGTGTAGGTGAACTGTGAGCCTGATAGAGCCTGAGCAGATCTGTGAAGAAGGGCAGGAGAAAGCACCCAAATCCTGGGCCAGCTGGAATCACTTTGTCACATTTATTGGTAAGTTTACTTGATGGGGCACAAATAATGTAGTATTATGCTATTACTTTATGTATTAATTAACCACAAACTACGTCTTAGTTACATTTTAATATTATGTTAATGCATCATTAATGAATGATGATGCATGTTTTATCTCAAGCAATTACTATCTTTGTTACTATATCTGTTAATTCTGTAAGCCTTTGTGAACTACTGAAGGAACTACTGAAGGAACAAGACATGAATGACACAAGTGAAATACTGATCTCATGTTTATTCATCATTAATGAATCATGATGCATCTTTTATCCCAGGCAGTTACTCTGTTTGTTACTATTTCTGACAGTTCTGTAAACCTTTGTGAACTACTGAAGGAACTGCTAAGGAAATACTGAAGGAACAAGTAATGAATAATTAGTGAAATATTGATCTCATTTGTTCATCATTAATGAATCGTGACAAGTCAAGTAGCAAGTATATTTGCTTGACATGTAGCGATATAATTTGTTCATGATTTGTATTTTGGTAGTAATTGAGTTACTGCTAATTATTTGTGCCCAATCAAGTAAAGTCTTACCAATTTATTAAACAGGGTACTGAATAAAGGACATGAATACTTATGTGAGTGGGAGACAGTTTTGTGTTAAAAATTTGCAAAGATTTCTAAAAACATTTTTAACCTTTTTTACTGATGGCAAAAAGCATCAGTTCAGTCCGATTTTTGTGTGTACGCATGTCAAAGCATGGAACCTCATTTTGAATGCACTGTATAGTGAGTGCATATGAATGTAAATGTATTTTCATCTGTCCATCCAGCTTCAAATCACTTATCCTCGTCAGGGTTATGGGGATAAATATATTCTTTATGAACATGATACATATTAAATATCTGAAAGACATTTGACATCTAGGCATTTTCACTATTGTGGCTCATATTTAATCACCTACTGATTGTGTAACAGAGAACTGATCCTTCTGAATATGTCACAGAACATTTTTTAATGTAGCATGAGCTCAGCTAATGCCCATCCAGAGCACATAGTTTGCAGAGAGTATCAGGATCACTGCAGAAATTAGATCAATAAACACAATTTAAACGGGTTAGAAAACCGCTGTACGTTATCTTTTATTTTGGGCAAACTGCCCATTTAATTAATGTACTGTAATGTCAGTGTTCTCTGCTCTGTAAACAAATTTTTCTCTATTAGTTTGGTGCTTTCATATTAATCTATGTCTGCTTTAACTTCAACAAGTTCAAATATTTCCAGGCACAGGAGAAACAAAAGAGTAGAATTTTCCATGTATGTAAGTTGATGTATTGCACAAGCCTTTAGCACGGTGGCTCCTTGGGTTACACTATAACCTCACACTTTCTGTGTTAGGGGTTAAAATCCTGCCCTCTGCTCTGTGTGGAGTTTGCATGTTCTCCTTGTGCGTGTTTGTGTGTGTGGGGATATGAATTAATGAATGAATGATATTTTATTACTGATTCTTGCTTATTTTGCACCCAGCCCACACAAACTTATTGGACACGAAGAGCACCGTAACATTTTTTGTTCCATTCAGTGTATTGAAAGACGTGGAGGTTTGGTCCTGGGGGGGCATAGGGACCAGGGGAGGGGTGTATGGTGGAGATAGGTGACACATGGTGGGTCCAGCTCATAGAAAACCTTGGTAAACTGCCGGCTGCTCTGGATCTCATAAATCTCATGTGAGGATTAATAGCATGCTTGAAAGAACCATCGCTTAATCAGGTTGGATGGATGGCTTTCTAATCCTCCTGCAGGTAATAGCATTAAGATGCGATTGATTTTAAAGAGCATGCTTTAATGTGATGGATTTATTTGGCCACACTGTTATCATTGTTTTGGCCACAGATAAGCCCGTGCAGCATTCCTCCTGCTGCTGCAGATCTTGATACAGGCACATTATCCACCTTCCTGTCAGCTGATGTCCAGAAACGATCTTCTGCAGAACAGACTAGCTGTGGTTTATACAAGGCATGACGCTTGTACCCAGACACATAAATGTTTTTAGCAACTGAGGTAATATGACATCTAGTCCAGAATGTACTCAAGCCTGAGATAGGTGCCAACGATCCCCATAACGCTGATGAGGAAGAACGGAAGATGGATGGAGAGATGGATGGACGGATGGATGGTTATAGGAGCTGGGTAGAAATGTTCCTGGGTTTATAGACTCAAAATCCAGAGAGATGTCATTGAACACTAGCGTGTTCCTATTATGGTTTTGTGTTTGTTTGCTGCACTTATCTGTGCTTTTCTTTTGTAATCTCTCATAATGCCTCTTATTACTTAAATAATAGAAATGCTGTGATCATTTGGAGAAGCCCAGATGTCCTGCTTGGAGATACAGTAGTTCGGCACACATTCGTTGCATAGCTTCAAAGACCGGGGGTCTGTAACACGAAGCCAGATTTCTTGCTTAGCTGGATAAGTTGTTGGATTTAAGGTACCCCAGTTTAAATGGACTGTATCTTTGTTCACTTACATTTAGCCCAGACCACCTTAAATCCGAAAAGTTATCTAGCTAAGCAGGAAATCCAGCTTCGTGATAGAAGCCTCGGGTAGAATGTCACAGAAATATTTATGCTGCCTTCCTGCTTGCTGTTGGATTTTTATCGGATGCAAGGTTCTTGAGCAAATTCATTGTAGTATTTTGTTCTTGCGTCTACTATTTGTACTGTCAGCATGATCAAGATCTCCACTGGGTGTGTGGATGCTAGACCATGTATACAGAAGCATGAACGTAGAGCTGGTTGGTGGCGTGGGAGGCGTTCCCAGCTAGGCCTAACGTTTGCCAGCATCCGTATTGTATAAAAATAGCAGTCAATATGCCGTGAATGTAAGCTGTGCTCTATCCAGCTGTTATCCATTCATGTTGGCAAAAACTTTTTTTTCAATAGTTCCGTCGCACTTTCATCAACTGCTTCTTACTCCTGGAAAGTTTTCGTAACCGTGCTGTCAGTTCTCATAGTTATGCTATGAGATTTTACATTTTAAATAAAAAAGCTTGAGGCACTAGCCCTACACCCCCTGAGCAAGACGCCCCTTATTAGTTTCACCTTTTTATTTCCTTGGACTCCATTCTGGATTCTAGGCAGGTTGCAGGAGGTGCTGAGGCATGCAGGTACCTGAAGGCCCCTTTGCCATTCCCCATAGAGGTGCAGTGGATTTAAATTCAGGTCGGGTCAAATTATGCCTGCTCTCTCAGAGCATGTAATTAAGAGCGATAAGCTGAGCTTAGGGCCGGGTGATATGGAAAAAAAAATCATATCTCGATATCTTTTGGCTGAATGGCGATATACGATATATAACCCAATAGTTTTTTGAAGTGGGAAAAAAAATTCAGTTGTAAGCCAAAGCCATATAAAATAAGACAGACACACCTTAATTATCAAAATAAAGGCTGAACGAGCTTTAATTAAGCTTTTCATATCAGCCTAAAGATTCTGGGCCAGGAACACCAGCCTGCCAGCCACATCAGACATTAGTGACACCCTGTGAGAAACTCACAGCATTCGCTCTGCAGATAAATGCTCTCTCTGATGGTGAACTGGTCGCAGGAACACAGCGTTATTTGCGCCGGGCAGCTTAATGTGGGGAAGATGACGGTATGTTCCTTCCATCATGCTAGGGGATCTGCATTGTGCTGCACTCGCCCTGACACTAGGTAGTTTCACTCTGAATTGTTAGCCTCTTTGATACTGTGTGGCAGGTGGGGGTGGTCTCTGTGAAAAAACTTGCAAGGAGTTTTTTCTTTTTAAGTGGTGCCTCAGCCACAGTGTGCACCACAGCTGCAGGCTCAGACACAGTGTGCACCACAGCTGCAGGATCAGGCACAGTGTGCACCATAGCTGCAGGCTCAGACACAGTGAGCACTACAGCTGCAGGCTCAGACACAGTGTGTACTACAGCTGCAGGCTCAGACACAATGTGCACCACAGCTGCAGGATCAGGCACAGTGTGCACCACAGCTGCAGGCTCAGACACAGTGAGCACTACAGCTGCAGGCTCAGACACAGTGTGCACTACAGCTGCAGGCTCAGACACAGTGAGCACTACAGCTGCAGGCTCAGACACAGTGTGCACTACAGCTGCAGGTTCAGACACAGTGTGCACCACAGCTGCAGGCTCAGACACAGTGAGCATTCAGCTGCAGGCTCATGATCTCCAGCGTGTTGGCATCTCCGTGACGAGCTGGTGAGCAGGCAGACTCCAGTGCATCTGAATTTCGGCCTGCTCTCTCCCCCTCCACTAGCTGTAGGAGAAGATGCCCACAATTCTTTTGCAAACTGAAATTTCCCGGGTCACTCGGTCATCATCCATGCCATGTCCTGTAATAAAAGATGATTTTACTTTTTATTGTTTTACATTTATGTTAAGAGGAAGCTCACTTGCGTCTAATGAAATCTGATTAACACCTGACTGTACACCAGAAATTGTTTAATTTTATTATTATTGTCATTTTAATTTGGTAGGTCTACCTAAAATGCTTCTGTTTATAAACGATTAAATCTGTAAAACACACCATTTTTTGGAAAAAATGTCTAGCCTAAGGGCATTTTACATTATATGCTATAGCTATTTCAAAGCAGGCAAGCAGTCAAAAACTTTTTACTGCTTAATTCTGACTTTGATAGATAAAAGACTTAAGCAATTAACATTAAATTTTGAAACCTGCACTTACCAATTGCCAGATGAAGCTGATTCCCAAAGCACTGCATCCTTTGCTACTGCACAGTTGCACTGCTTTGGCAGCGTTGCTCCCATTGTCAGTTGTAACGGCGATGAGCCTCTTTTCACCGAGCTTCCAGTTTGCGATGGCATCTTGCAGGGCTTCAGCTGTGTGCAACCCAGTGTGGTTTTCAGGGAGATAGCTCATTTGCAGACACACACTTTTAACTTGCGATGCATCAATACAATGAATAGTCATACTCAAACGTGGCTCACAGGTGCGGCTTGACCATATATCAGTTGCAGGGCACTCAAGTTTCATTGAATGTTTGGAGTGAGATTAAATATGTTAGGGGCGCAGTGTCTCACCATCAATGCGCAGTAGCAAGGAGTTTAACAGCTTCTTCATACTGTATTCCGCGCTGCTGTTGTGAGTAATGAAAATGGTTGGTAACGCTTCCAGTTTTGACACTACCTCCGTTCGGCATTCCCTGCAGATCAGGGAATCCAAACCACCTCCAAATAACTGAACCATTGTTCTTCTTTTTACGTACTAAGTCGTCGTCAGTTGAGACTTGTGTGTCATTCCCATCCATGTTGTTCACGTGGGTGTGTGTGTGTGTGCATTCACGCGACTGAAGGTGGAGTTGCTAACAGTGGAGCCAACAGCAGACAGTGAAGGAGAAGGTGAAGGTTTTCCACAAGATTGGAAGTGAACTTTATTTGAAAACTGTGAAAGTTTATTAATATCGATATAAATGATATCTCAATCCATATCAACACACTGTTGATATTCCGGTGATTTTTAAAAATCTCAATATATCACCCAGCCCTAGTTAGTCTAGTGCTGAAGCTGTACCTGAAATATAGGCTTTCACAGGAAGACTGATTTTCCTTTGAATGCCAGAGGGTCACAATGGATTAGGTACTTTCGGTATGCTGATGCTGTGCAACACTAACTCCAGATATAAGTCCTTGCTGGACGTCTTCCTCGCACTGCCCTGCACATTCTGCTTTGGACACTTAACTGCTGGGCATTTTGAATGTGTATTGTCACAAATAGTGGCCCCCGTATGCCGTCACCTGGGGGGAGTTGAGGTCCTCGTATCGCCATGAATAAACCATGAACAGGAGATGGCTAGAGATAGAGAGAAAGGTTGGGGGTCAGCTCTCTCAATTAGTACAATGGATTAACGCTGTCCCACACCTAGTAAAGACAGGAAGATTAAATGGGTCTTTCTGTCCTGCTGCTGGACCACGGCAGGGATTGGTGACCTTCACAAGAACCAGCAATGCCGTTTCGTAATGAAAAGCAAACCGTGCGGATGGATGCCACATGTATGATTCATGAGCGACCTTCAGGGACTGCAGCTGGAGGTTGGGCCCTGTAGGTGCAGATGGTGTGCAGGAGGTGCCCCAGGGTACCCAGCACTCATCTCCGTGTCTCATCACGAGTCCTTTGCTAAAACTGACAAGGTGACGCCGGGCAGATTTGATGGACGGGTAGGATCCACAGCCCAGCCCCATGAAGCAAGGCTGGTGGCTGGCACTCCTAGACATGATAAACTCGGTCTGCCCCCACACCCTGCTTCAGTAGCCAAGGACTTGCTTTTTGGTAGCTGCCCCAGTCCGATGTCTACGGCACATTGTAGCACCTGTCTGATTTGTTTTTTCCCATCCTCGGTAACCCTACACAAAGTGCTGTTTCAGTTCGTTGCCCTGTTTGAGTTCTTCCCCAAGTTTGTATTTTCATTTCCTTTCCCCTCCGAAACAGTGTGCTTGTTCTTCGTGTTTTCTGTTTACCGCGCTTTCACTGAACCCGCCTCAGAACTCAGAGACGGATAAGCGGGTCCATAAACCACCTGTCATTTCCTGCTCCATGCCTGTGTCACCTGGCCTCTGTCGCCCTGGTCAGTGAGATTCCTACATGCATAATGCATTGCTGCATAAATGCATGAGTGCCTAACCTGGAGAGGAAGAATGAGTATTAACAAGTCAAGCTGAGAGAAGTTTCTGGATGTCCGTTACGTGACTATGCACAGCCTTAAATGCACAGTTTAAAATGTTAGCCAGTTGCACCTGCACTGTGGGTTAACCTTGGGATTTCGATGGGATTGTTTTAGCTGGGAGGGTTATCATGTGACGTCTACGTGCCGCCTTTTTGAATGCAGCACCCTCCCGGGGTGGACTGGGACCACACCGACGCTGATTCCCCAACATCCCCGTCAATGTTCAGCAATGCTGGCTATGAGGAGCTTTTCAGCACAGTTAACAGCTTATGGAGATTTCCTCAGACCCCCCACCCCCACCCCACTATCCTACCCCAGGAAGTGCGAGAATGATGGGAGCAGTGAATTCAGCTTTCATGTTGGCGGTGGCTCAGCAACTAATGCTCCTGTTAGATAATGAATTTGAATAAAACTTTATACTGCACCAGTGAACGCTTGAAAGATATCTAACGGGCACATGCTTTTTTTTGCTTTTCTATGATGTGAGACTTTTCTTCTAAAACATCCCATGTATGTCCATTTTAAAAATATGTTTTAGTTTCCATTTGGATTAAATGATCTCATTTAAATGACTCTACGTGATGCCATGTAATAGCAGTGTGACATTAACTTAATAGACACCCATTTGATGTTAAAGCCATCCTCACAGATTTGTTCAAGGGCTAAAGTTGCAGATGGGTGTTGTTGTATGACATTAATGGGTCCCTAAACTCTTGAAATTCCTCCAATCAAAGCTGCTCAGCCAGCATGCAGAACATTAGTGGAATTAAGTGCCATGTTGTGAATCCTGATGCTGTGCCTGAGGTGAACGTCACGACCATGTCTGTCCTCTGCAGGAATCCCGACAAAGGAATCCAGTTCCTCATCTCCAGAGGCTTCATCCCCGACACGCCCATAGGTGTGGCCCACTTCCTGCTGCAGCGGAAGGGCCTCAGCAGGCAGATGATCGGTGAATTCCTGGGCAACAGCAAGAAACAGTTCAATAGAGACGTTCTGGAGTAAGTGTCTCTCCACATGAGCTGCCAAACTTCTCAGAACCCCCCCACAGCACAGACCTCAGACCACTGTACCTCTGCTGCACTCTGATTAATGACTTCAGGTGGTACATGGCCTTGTACACCTCAGCTTGTCATAATTTTTGTTTAATATTAGTCAAAGGACCAGGTATCTTTGGTATCATTGGACAGCAGGAGGAAACCAGCATAGCCAATGAAAACCCCCAATCCGGGAGGTGTGAGGAATAATAATAATAATAATAATAATAATAATAATAATAGATTATCTATGATGAAAATTACATAACCTTTGTTATTTCATGCATTTTTTTAACAAAGTCTAATGAAATAAACTGGCTGTACTTTGAGTCTTTAATCAAAGCGCTCATCTCTGTTCCCTGTTTTCCTCTGTGGCACCGCTGGACTGCCTGCATCTTTTAATTAAATCTCTGCCAGCTGGCGAGATGACTTGATTTGGACTACTGCACGCTCCATAGGAAAGCAATACATTAGTGAGCTCAAAGGTGCATCAGAGAAACGTAACCAAGGCCAGCGAGCAGCATCGCTTGTGCGAGGGGACACGGAATGTGCGTCCGTGCGTGCCTGGGTGCTTTTTGTGATGAAAAGATACTTCTGCGTAACAGAGACTGTGCCAGTATCCCCTCACAGTAAGGGTTCTGCTTACTCTTTTGCATGTTTTCATTTACAAACTGAAAGGGTCAAAACTTCTTTAATTTTCATTTATCTTGCTGGGAGGGGGATATAAATAGTGAACAGGGTTGAATGGAAGCACCCTCCTCCCCGAATGCCCTCACAATGCCACAGGTGCATGTTTGTGTTTTCCTGTGTGTGTCTGTGTGTGTGTTTAGCAACATAACTAAAGGAAAAACAGAAAGACTTGATTATGTTGATTGCATTAGGATTTAGTGGTGCGGAAAGTTAATTCTTGGCTTGGACTCTTCCGTCAGTCACAGGCTTGAGGCAGTTTTGACTCTCCGCACTGTCCCATGTGTCGCCATCGGTGATGGTGTGGAAAATAACCGACAGTCACAGAGCGACAGCAGCCAAAAAAACCACACTCACTGCACCAAGGACTATGTGCCCCAGCAGATATAACATTGATTATGGAAATAACAAAAGAAAAACCTTTTCCAGGCTATTTTTGCATTAGCTGCCACTCAACATTTTGCAGAAGATCCTTCTCATTAAATTTCTGTAGGGTAAGGCAAGTACACACGGGCTAGGTTTAATTCAGGTTCCACTCTTCCTTAATAGGACTCCTCCATCACCAATTTGTGAGCCGGGAGTGGTCAACCCTTTTTTATTAAAGGTCATTAGAGGTGATCCACCTTAATCTCAGCCCTGACAACACATCTTTCCCCTCACAGGGTGGAGGTCAGTCTGACAGGCCTCTGCAGGGCTTTGGGGGGAGTCAAACCTTGCATGTTTCCCGTAGGAGGTGAACCTTAATATCTGCCTTTGAAGAATATCAGAAGTGTCTCTGAGGAGGAGGTTGTGTCACATGGTGCGCTGTAGGGATCTGATCTCTGCTTCTCATCCATTGTGCTCTCCACACCAGCATATTCATGAATTAATCGGCCAATGAATCACTGAAGATTAAAACAGCTGGATTGTGAGTCAGTTTCGAAAAGATTATTGCACGACAAGCTACAAGACTCCCGGAGAAACCCCGGTTTGCCAATAAAAGAAAGACTAAAAATAAAACCCTAACCTTTTTACAGAAGACTGTTAAGAATACTCTAAGAAAATAATGAATAAAATTTGCCAATTACCAGAAACAAATCGCTAAGAATACCTATTAGCTGGCTGAAAGCAACTGTGGGCCAGTAATTATAAACAGGCGATCGGCAGGCTGCAGAGGACCAAGAGAGGCTGTGATGCAGATGACCATGTAAGTAGCTGGGACCATGGTGGTATGTTGATTCATTCTCTAGACTATCAGACCTGCTGGAGATCTGTGAGTTTGTGGTCAGATGGCCCTAAGTGGGAGCCAGAAGGGAGAGCAGAGAGAATGAATAAATATTTTGTTGATAAATACTGAATGTACAGAAGTGTCATAGGAAGCCAAGTGCAATTCAAATGAACCCCTTTGGACCAGGCTGTGGCAACACAGGAAGAATATGTAAGGTATTGAATTTGAGAAACCACGGCGATCTGTGAGGTAATCAACAACGAATCATGGTGTGAATCAGCTGGAGGAGCGTGATTACAAACAGCTCTGTGGTCAAAGCCCAGTCTCGGCAGCACCAGTGTGATTAATAAGATAGATGAGACCAAGTAAACTGAGTTTATGGTCGTAGGATTAGATTTAGGGGATAGATATAGAGAATTAGAGTGTGAGTCCCGTAAGCAAAGGCATGTCGCATAAGGGTGTAATGCGATGCAAAAATGTCTTTGCTCCAAAGAAGCAGCTTTTCTTTACTCATGATGGTGCACCTGGGGGAACACAATCAAATGAAGGTCACTGGATATCGTTGTTTATAAGTATATCCTACCCTTTCTGTGTTATATGATTTCCCCTGATAAATACGGTTACTCCCCATGACCAGTCTGAATCACATTTTCTTTGGCATGGATCACTTTAAAGAGGATTGTGTTCCCTCTTCGACAGAGCTTGGACGTCATTGCAGTTGAGTGCAGTGTCCGGGCACTGAAGATATGCAGTTCTTCTTCTAATCAGTGCCAGTGGTGCTTTTGAAATATGTTGTACGCTACTTCAATCCATACGTTCTTTCCGCTCAGAGGAGATATCAGTGTAATTAACAGGTCTGTCATTTCTAAGTAAAAAATTATTAGAATAATTGGCAATATTGAACTGCGACAACACAAATGATTTTGTTGCTCTGTAGATGTGCTTACCTTTCATGAAGAATTAGAAATATTTATTGACTCTGAAGCATGCCAAGCTGTAGGGCTTGTTAGCATACAATTTTGCCTCCTATTCGCTGCAGCAAGGGCTGTTCCATCTGGGTGGCTGTGTTTACCTCACCACTGCCTTGTGCACATATTAATCAAGCTGCGCACGGTAAATGTAAACAGAGGAGGATTCCAGGCAGGGAGGGGGGCTCATTAATAGGAGAGTGAGCCCAGGGTTACGGACCCTGGTGCTGACCGTGACGGCTGTTACGCAGACACACTGGGGAGATGTCTCCTGGGGTTTTCATTATGGCCATGACAGCCTAATCAGGGCCAACAGGGAAGACCTGTGATCTGTGTTCTCTCTGGCGACAACATGATGAAAAGGACCGATGTCGTTCACGGGTTTCTGGCTGCTATCCTTCCTGTCATTCAAAAACTGCCTGTCCCCATTGGATCTTTATAGGGCTTCAGCTCTAACCCAGCAGTTTCCGCAGCCCTGATTTCCACTGATCTTTTTGATCTGCTGTGTTTGGTAGCATCGTGATCCGTGAAACAATCCATTTTGCCAGCACTTTCCTGCTCCCTGTCACCGAGCAGCGTGCTCACTCTGTGCCGGCCTCCGTCGCTTTACTGGTTTTTATTTCCAGCTGATCTGTCACACCCGCTTTCGTATCGGCTGGCACGATCTAATACTCTTCGTCTTTACGTTCTTGCTGCTGTCAGGCTAATTTGCCACGGACTATTCAGGCATGCCCACCGGCCCTCTTATCTACACAGCAAAAGATTTGATGTTTGTTGAGCGATACGTGCGATAGCCAGCTTTGCATATTATTTTGCCATTTAAGCCCTACAGGTGGCAGTGACTGCATGTTGCTGTTTCAGCCATATCCTTGAAGCCCAGGGAGCTGATGCTCTCTATCCTGCTTCTGTTGTATATTTATGGAGTTTATGCATGGCTTAGCTGAGCCACTTATTTTGACACAAACTTATAAGTAATTGCTCTGTTACTCCTGGTAGCAGGTAGCAGCCGGTACTCAAAATGACTAACAGGCTGCAGTAAGTCCCTGCTTCCTTAATGCCAACATATACTGCCTTTATTGGCCTTGTGGATACCAGCAGGAGTCGAAGGCTTTCCAAGATTTTTTTCCCAGTGATCAGCTGGGAATCAGGTGTTTGGATAAACACGCTGGGCAGGTATTCCCAATTTTAACCGCAATTTAAAAAGAATGGTGAAAATAAAATTGGAAAATTGGAAGTAAACTGCTGGTGCTTATTCTCACTATTTTGCTGGATAAATTCATTAGTGCTATGTTTTATATTTAATCCTCATCTTAGATCTTAGTTTATCATTTTAAGGGGCATGAAAACGTTCAAAATAAGAGTAACCGTGCCAGCCTCAAAATAAGAATCGACTTCAAAGTGGCCTGCTCTGTGATTTGTATTCTGCTGTGCACTGGATAGTTTTTCCAGTCTGCAATCATCCCAACATGTTTTCCTTGCTGCCTGCGTTGAGAAATAAGCAGCAATAACACTGCAACTCAGCCACTCGAATAACCCACTTAAAATAAAAAGCAATAAGTCATCAGTATTCTTCACACTGAAAGACCAGTTGTGAGCTGTTGAAGCTGATTTAATCTCCTCGAGGGCAAAGCAAATTCTGACTTCCAAATGGGTTTTAATGATTGAAAGTAACCACGTTGGATTAGACACTCAGAAGATGTTCTGTTATTCCGTGGACAGGTTTTAAACCACGTGCCTCTTTGATGTCCAGAAACTTTTCATCATTTTCTGCCGAGCCTTAGAAAAAAGATCCGAAGGCACGCTTGGGTCCTTGGTTTCAATTATAGCTGTGGGAGCTAGTTCGAAAGTTTAAGGTTAGATATTTTTCTTTGAAGAGTCATGTAAGGGGCTTATCCCAGTCTCAGTGCATGCCCATTTGTTGAGCACCCATGTTTAGCTGAGATTCTTAACGGAAACTGACAAGCACAGCTTTCACATCATTAGGTTTCCTCAGACACCCGTAACGCTGGTTGAGCTGTGCTGCCAAGAGGCTGGATTTTGAGTCAATTTCATTGGATTTCTCCCTGATTCTCCCCTACCTCTCCTGCTTCCAGCTGCGTGGTGGATGAGATGGACTTCTCTGGGATGGAGCTGGATGAGGCCCTGAGGAAGTTCCAGGCTCACATCCGGGTGCAAGGGGAAGCGCAGAAAGTGGAGCGACTCATCGAGGCCTTCAGGTATGCCGCCCCCTGGTGGCTGGAGCCTCGGAGTGCACTTCCTGTTCTCTCACAGCCAAAAACAGCCAATGGGTGTGACTTTGTCAAAACAGGAGCAGAATGCACCAACAGGAAGTAATTATCAAACTCTTCCCAACCAATAACATAAATACACTGATCAGTGATCCAGTGGTTGTTCATTTTTTGGTTGTTGTCTGCCTATCTATAAGCCAGGGTCCTGAAGCGTTAACCCCTTCTTTGGTGAACCTGAATATCCCCCAGCTTAATCTTCAAAAGAGATCCTCATAATGAACAGCAGAGCTCAGATCTCTTTCCAAATGCTTTGTGCAAAAACCGCCGTTGTAATTATCATTATGGAATAATTTCACTGGGAGGGTTTATTTATTTGTTTGTTTATTTATTTATGTGAATCAGGCATTCTGCTTGCTCACATGAGAAAAGAAAACACCTGATAAAAATGCATTTGGTTTAAAAATTACTTTGGTTACATAAGACCTTTTCCAGCAGCTGCTCACTGGAATTTCGTGCCTTTGATGTGCGAGAGGAAAAAAAAGAGAGTCAGGCATACAGAAAACAAAAATGAGGCAAGAAATATCACTCATGTACACCTCTCTGGCATATGAACATCTCCAGAAGGGCCACTGTCTGCAGTTACCACACTGCATATGCAGCTGAGGTTTCCGTGGCGATTCAAGTGAGCGACAGCTCATCATTGTCTTTAAAGATGCAGAAAAAGCCAACATTCAGCCAGGAGCTGAGCCCTGATTGTAAACCATGAAGCCCTGGGGCTTGGGATTGTGTCTCTGTGGGAGACACCATTCAGGTAGATAAATTCAGACTCCCTAAAAAAAATACACTCTTTGTTGCTCTTAAGTGCTGAATGGAAGAAGTGAATCTGAAGTGCTGCCAGGAAGTACTTTGGTGAGATTAAGGTTTCACCTTTAAAAATGGTAATAATTATGAAAATAAGTCATTGGAAGTACTGAACGTGCATTACATGCAAAGTATTATGCTGAAAGTCATTTCAGCATGAAAAAATGTAGTTGTCCTTTGGCCCTACTCTGAGGATCGCTGCAAATGGAAACTTCCCAAGAAGTTCAAAGGGAGCTTTAAATTCTCTCCCCTTCAGCAGTTATTCTGAGGATTCGGCTACCGCTGGAACAAAAGCATCTTCGCTGTATTACCTGCATTATTTTATATGCAGGGACTTCCTGGGGGAGGGTCGATAGCGGCCATCCAGTTTTCGATGTCCACAGGAATCACAGAGAGAGTGAATTTTTTATTACCCTGGGGATGGTGATTATTTATTAATGCTACCTGGCTTTAATAGCCTCACCAGAATTACTGGCATGCAGTATGTTAATGCCACTCTATTTTTAAATAATTTGCAACTCATAACACCGTGCATGAGTGAACAGTAAAATTATACGTGCACGTTCCGTTCAGTGCAAAAAGAAGGGCGTGATGAGACTGGCAGATTTGTTTTCATTAATGAGGCATTTAGGAAATATCATAGCATGACTCAGTTAGCGATTTGCTCGCAGCATAAGGGCCTCCAGTTGGAAACCCAACGCTGCTGTCTGTTGAAACAACTTAATCTGGCTGTAAAATGTCATGCAGCCAAGCCAGTCTGCCAGTGTGCCGAGTGGTCACATCAAGTGGGATGCAGTCTTCCTAATGTGCTTGACGAATATGATTGTTTAGCTTTTATTAGGGGGGAGACCAAGGTCTCCTTTGGGTCAAGATGTAGGATCTGTACTCGGTGGAACGCGGGTCCTCTCAAACTGGAGGGTCGTTAATTGCCCACTTGTTCCCACCTCTCCTATCGCAAACCCAAGTCGACAGAATGGCCTGAGATATTTACTATTACTACGAGCAATAGACTCAGGCAGGGGGCTGAGGGCCAAACAGTACATAACAGCCCCGTCTGAGATTTAGAGTTCATTGGAGGATTTAAATCAATGGCTAAACCAACTGTCTCATCTTTAGTACAAAAACGCAATGACATTCATATTTCTGCTTCCCCTAGTTGCCACAGATTTATTCAGGAATAGATGTTCTGTGGACCATGCCTTGTCTTAATCAGGCCTGTTCAAACCATAGTGTTTATGTGTGTGTGCGTGGGGGATGGGGGGGGGGCAGGGAAACTTAACTTACACTTCACCAACCAATGGGCCTCAACACTTACATGAACCAGCTGCATTTGTCTGGGTTGACTCAAATGAAAGCCTACACTCTGTGGTAATAAAATACAGTATTATGTAACCGCACAAGCTCCATCATGTAGGTAGATAAATTTCATGGGACTATAGCAATATAGCAGTACTGGCAGGGTTCAGTGGGTAGCACTCCAGCCTCACACCCTTGGGGTCAGTGGTTTGATCCCCACCTCCCCTCTGTTTGCATGTTCTCCCTTTACACACGCTAAATAAGTAGATTAGGTAAACTGGTATCATCAAATTGTGTGTGAATGTGCCCAACAACGGAATCCCCTCCAGGATGTACCCCTATCTCATCTGGTCAGATAGGCTGCAGGTTCCTCTTCGTCCCTGTCCAGGTGAAGAGGGAGGGGTGTTTTATAGCCTGGGATGCGCGTAACTGGTGCGCAAGTATGCTATTCGCCATAAAAGCATACGCGCAGCGATTTCTTACGTACACATTTTATGTGCATTTTTCTTGTTAGGCGAAGTCACTGTGCATTTTAACCTTTATACTGCGAATAAAGTACACATTTGCTGTATAACGATTAAAATGCGCGGTAATTTCTTATAACAGCACAAATGCACATATAATAAGTACACATTCGCGCTGTTACGACACGAAGTTTCATATGGCTTTATAATGCATATTTGCACACCTGTTACGTGCTTTCCTGGTTATAGTATTTAACGTCTCTTAATTCTAACATTCAGCCTGAACTATTGACTGTCACCTTCTAATATAATGGACGGTTCTCCGGAAGGGTGACCAGCCTGAGGAATATAATTTGTCCCTTTGCTGCACGTACAACAAATTCGCGTAGGAAACCATCCGTGAAGAACGTTGGTAGCTTGTGTAGCCTCCAAGACGAAGGCCGGCTGGAGACCGGGGGAATAATGGAAGGCAATGCGGCCACACAAGCAAAGGTGCGAACAGGTCCACACCTCCGGAGGAGCTGATTATGGGCCAGCTGCGGGTGTCAGTATTTCACAGCAGCGGTTACTCGATCTAGCCTGCAGGATTTTCTTCAGCTTTATGTTTAGCTCCAAAGCATTCAGAAGCTCCAATGGTTCACCGAACGTCTTCACAATGTGTTTGACAAAAAAAATGTTCCTGTTCAAATTAAATAGAAATTTGTTAAAGTTAAATTTGAATAGCTGAAATTTGAATAGAATTAAATCACTCAGTGGGGAAAAGTCCGTGATGTTAGAGGCTGAAGGATTAATAATCGCATTCTCACTTAAAATGAAATGCAACCACGTTTTTCATAATTGTAGGTTATAATGTATACTAAAATGACAATAGACGGAGAAATGAAAATATTCCTTCACGAATCTCTCCATTACCCAGAACTTCCCCCCCCCAAATGGCTGTGTGGGATTTATCTTTTACTATTCGAATTTATTTTGTCCATTGTCGATGCATAATAATAAATCGCGACGTGAAAAATGAATAAAATGAAATGCATGTTGACATAACGCGGGGGGTTAGAATTTTTATTGCCGTTTTTCATTTTCATACATGCTGAAAATGAAGATGAAACTGTTGCCGAAAACTGCTGTTGCAGCACATGTTTAATAGATTGCCGGCGTCTTGTGTGCCCCGTTCATAAAATTTTAAAAATGCGCTTAGGGCGAATTTTATCTGGAGGGAACGCGGACCATTATCCACACGCTGTTTATAATATAAAACCGTAAGTCTTTTATTTAAATAGTTTTTCCAGATTCACTACGGCATTCAGTGTTTCTTATGCGATAGAAAATCCGGCTTCACGCTTGAACTTTCTCCAAAGAGCAGTTCCTTACCGTGAGCGCTAACAGCACAGTGCGCTGGGCGCGCCAGGGCTCCCCGGCGCCCCTTAAGCCGGCGGCGGCAACGCGCTTATTGTGGACGCTGCCTGCGGTGGACCGCAGCTCGAAAACCCTCTGGGAACAGACAAGGACGATCTCAGCAAGCATTAAAAATCACATTGTTGCCGTTTTGGTGGAGGAAAAACAAATAAAAACACAGATACAACGCTTTTAGAATGATAATCTATGTGAGTGTGAATCACACCGTGACCCTGGGAAACGATTAAAAAAAGATTAATTTGTACCATAAAGGACAACAAGGGGCAGGTGGAACATACTACCTCTGAGAGATCCTCACCTCTCTCCTTTCCTACAGAGATAGACTGCTGTCACTCCCTGCCTCCTTTCTTGTAATTGTTTTGTCACTGCGATAAAAACAAAGAGATGGTTATATGATCCACAGGGTTGTAGCGCGTTTTTATTGCTTGCAACATACATCTTAAATCTTTCGCACTGCCCGTCCTGTTGGATTTCAGTGCTTTCCTTCCGGACAGCGCCGTGATGCTCGGTCGATTGATGCAGCCAAGTGCCTTTTGCAAATGTTTCTCGTCTGGTTCTTTATCGCTCGTTGTTTCTCACGTATGTGAAATTGCCGTGCAAAGTTAATTTAATTGGGAATTCAAGTTCTGGAAGGCTGTTCCGGGTGCAGTTTCATTAACACGGAGTGCAGTTTTAGTCACAGCACAACAAAGCATGATGTTTAGTACCGAACTATGTAGGTATCGTGAGTCATCTGACTTAGATTGACAGGTGGACTATGGGATGCCTGGTCGCCATTAATAGATGAACCCTGTGGAGGATGTTAGTGGTTCACACCCGCAAATAATCAGATTTTCTCCCCTCCCCCTTAAAGCCAGCGCTACTGCATGTGCAACCCAGACGTGGTGCAACAGTTCCACAACCCGGACACCATCTTCATCCTGGCCTTCGCCATCATTCTCCTCAACACCGACATGTACAGCCCCAACATCAAACCCGACCGCAAGATGATGCTGGAGGACTTCATCCGCAACCTGAGGGGTCAGTTCTGGAGAAGCTGGGGGGGCTGCCACTTATTCTAATGTTTATGCTAATGGTTATGCTAATGCTAATGCCGCACTCGGACTCTGCACATCAGCTGAAGTCATACCTCGGTCACGCACATGCTAATGAAACACCGGATGGGGACCCTACTGACTCGACTATGGGCGTTGCTTGGCAACCGTATGTAATGGGTACTGACAGAATTCGACCAATGGGAAGGCAGCGAGCAGTGACTTTGTATGTACTCAGTAAGAGTAAATTGAACCACGTGTCATGTGTAGCATCTCAGGAAAAAGGCTGCCTCCATGAAACTGGGGAATTCAGCAATTTACCAGTATTTGCTTGCTGGACACGTATTATAGAAGGGAAAAAAGTTTCTGCTCAGCCGTTTCAGCGTTTGTGTTTCCTTTGATTGTTTTTAAAGGAGAATCTGTTCTTACAAATGTAACTGTAAAATCCATCAGGGCCAGTTGTAAACATCTTGTGCACAGTAATTCAGATGCACCTATGTGTGAGGCCTCTTCCCTCTGTCTCCCCATCTGCCTGCATCACGACTGGGGTGTGTCAACACGCCTCATAACTATAACACAGTCTAATTGAATAGGTGAAGCAGTGCGGAGATGGACGCAGGTGTTAATGAGAGTTGTTGGTGCGCATGCAGTTGGAGGCAGTGCGTAAATGCCAGTCAAATACGCCAGTATTCCTCCCATTCTGTGATATTCCAGTGCTTGTGTTTATGCAGAATAAAGGATATTGAAATGTTTCTCCTCGGCGTTGCTGACATTCCCGGTGTGTTAGAGGCGTATTATGAATCGGTTTGGACACGGATCCCACTGCAGCTCTCCCTCCAGCTAGTATAATCCTCTGAAGGTAAAGGGTGTATTAAAAAGGATTTGTTGCTTGCAGTGATAAGAAGCAAAATTAAAGGATGCCGATGGCTTTAGGAGCTAATCAGCAAGTTGAAAACTCCACGATAATTATTTCCTGGGGCTATGAAGTAGCAGTGCGCATATTAGGGGTTTGGGATGAATGATGTGGCTGGCATCTTGTTATTGTTACCCAGGTCTGCTTGTTTGTCTAACCTAAGAATGACTCTGCATCTTTCACTGTGCATCTCAGAGGCAAAGGAGGTCAAACCGATGTCAGCCTCCCATCCTCAAAATCAGGCAATTAGTGGTTGTTGTGTCGTTACATGCTTCCACAGCTTATAAAGGAAAACAATGTACCATAGCACTGTCTCTCGGCAGGTAGTTATCATTATGTCAGATGGACAGCGGTGACCTTGGAAAACATTCGAGCTGTGTGACGATGTTGCTTTAAAGTCTGATGCGTTGGACGTGTGGAAAAATAAGACACACTTTTGACTAACGACGCCCCAATGCTCAGAAACCATCATATTTTCCAGTGTATTTGCAGCTTAAATTTTCAGTGCTTCCTTCTTCCTGAAGTAGAAAGAGCTGAGTCTTGTTCTAATCCTGTGTCCTCCACTGGGACCCAAAACCACTTTTGAGCTCCCCAGCCCCCCCAATATCCCGCTTACTCCCATACAGCACATTCCTAATAAACCTGCCTCCTTCTGATGCTGAGATGCACCTGGGCTCTTAAAGCCTGTCTGTCGGATGCTAAAACAATAACAGAGCCACCACCTTTGCTCGTCCGTGCAGAGGCTGCGGCCGCACTTAAGGGGCCGGCGGAGAGCAAGAGGAACAGTGGGAACATTGTGTGCTGGCTCACAAATAATCGTGACCACCAGACCGTGCTGCAGGATACTGACCCTCAGACTAAAACGGACGTATAAAGAGGAAAAACCACGCTGATTCACTGTATGCCTTCTGCTATTAGCGCAGGTCGTGCCTGGGACACAGGTAGCAGACGGATCCGTGTTCGAATCAGACAGTGTTTTTTAAGTTTTGTGGTCAATTTTGGCATCTTAGCTACTTTCTTATTAGCACTTATATTTAGCAGTTAGTGAGTGATGCAGCTATTTTCGTAAACAAAGCAGCTGTATTTACAGCTTAGTTAAATTCAGTTATCTACAAATGCATTCAGTTCTGCATCACAATATGTCATTGAGAAGCTGCAGGACCTGGAGCGAAGGCAGGTCATTCTGTGGGGGAGCATAGCGGTTTGAAGGTACCCAATAATATACATCAGGCAAGACATTGAGTATGGGTGTAGTAGGCAGTTTACTCATTTTCTCGACATCCCTGCACATCCCATGCTGTTCCTGCTGCTGAATCCGTCCTCCTTTGTTTATCTGAAAACAGTACCTGACTGACAGATATTATTAACAGGAAGTTTGAAACAATGATCTCCACTTTAAATAATGATCTGATTGATTATGTACCCTTCAGTCGCTTAGTATGCACATTTTTTTGTATATTTTATAATTACCATCAATTATCTGGGTAGCTGGGGAGTGTACTACTAAGGGTTGTGTGTGACTGTACAGTAGTTCACAGATGTTCCACAGGACAGGAAATTTGCATGTACACAGCTGTGGACTCCATCAGGAGAGTGATTTTTTTTTTACACTATATGGACATAAGTATTGGGAAACTTGGCCATTACACTGACAGGAACTTTCATGACATTCCATTCAAATCCATGGGCATCAATATGGAGTTGGTCCCACCTTTGCAGCTATAACAGTTGCCACTCTTCTGCGAAAGCTTTCCACAAGATTGTAGTGTGTCTGTGGGAATTTTTGCATTTTCATCCAGAAGAGCATTTGTGAGGTCAGGCACTGATGTTGGACATGACTGTCCTTCTCACAGTCTTCATTCTAGTTCATCCCAATGGTGTTCAGTGGGGTTGAGGTCAGGGCTCTATGTGGGCCAGTGAAGTTCTTCCACACCAGACTCACTCAACCATCTCTTTATGGACCTTGCTTTGTGAACTGGGGTACAGTCGTGCTGGAACAGAGAAGGGCCTTCCCCAAACTGTAACCCACAAAGCTGCAAACAGAATTGTCTGAAATATCTTGGTATGCTGAAGCATTAAGAGTTTCCTTCACTGGAACTATGGGGCCAAGCCCAACCCCTGAAATACAACCCCATACCATTATCCCTCCTCCATCAAACTTTACAGTCGGCACAATGCAGGCAGGGAACGTTCTCCTGGCATCTGCCAAACCAGACTCGTCCATCAGACTGCCAGGCAGAGAAGCGTGATTAGTCAGTTCACGGAACATTTTACCACTGCCCTACAGTCCAGTGGCGACGTACTTTTATGTTTTTTTGGGTTTAGGGTTAATGCCTGCAGTTACTGAATCAACAGAGCGTTGGCGACTTGTATGCACTATGCGCCTCAGCATTCGGCGACCTGCTCTCTGACTTAACGTGGTCTGACACTTTGTGGCTGAGTTTCTGTTGTTCCTAAACGCTTCCACTTTGCAATAATGCCAATTACACCTGACCATGGAATATCTAGTAGGAAAGAAATTTCACAAACTGACTTAATATAAAGGTGGCACCTTATGACAGTACCACACTTGATTCCACTAAGTGCTTCAGAACGACCTGTTCTTTCACAAATGTTTGTAAACCTGACTGCATGGCTAGGTGCTTGATTTTATACAGTTGTGGCCTTGTGGGTCTGAATGAAACACCTGAATTCAGTGATTAAGAGGTGTGTCCCAGTATTTTTGTCCATATAGTGTACTTGTTTGTCAGCAAATAATATGGAGAAGGCAAGCCCTCCACCCTCTGCATTCCATTGGAAGGTGATCCTTGCCCCCTGGTATTTAGTCTGAGGGGAAGCTTTGACCATTTCCTGTGTTATCAGAGTTTGTGGGTAGTATTAGGGGGCACTGCGGTTAGTTTCTCCCCCGCTCCACTAATTGCAGCGCGCCCCCCCACAGTTGCAACGCATTCTACAACCTTTAAAGGCAGGCTGAAGTGGCTAGGATGCATTACTGGCGTCCCCAGATGGCGCTAGCACGACACCAACATACGTCTTCATTCACCTCTGGTTGGGTGATTGGGTAAAGCTGGGACCCGAGGCACCTTAACGAGTGCCCTTAACGAGCACTCTCAGGTGGAGGTAGAAACGATCCACCATACAGGTACTAGTGAGCTTTACTGAAGGACAATCTGTCTCGAATGCCGGATCATCGCGGTCAGGCTGTAATTGCTGGTCATGTGACATCAGAATGTTTGGCGAAGGATGACGATGAGGGGTGGAATTTGTGCAGTAAGTTTGGCTCTGCGGTGAGAGCCGTGTCAGTAGGCGCCTTTTGTGTGTTTCTCCTGTAGTTCAAAGAGTAGAACCTTGTGCTAACAATATAAAGGTCATGAGCTTGAATCCTAAGAGGTACAGCACTGTGCAACAGTCTTGAGCTGTCAAAGGCAAATGTTTAATGCTATTTATCCGGGTAGTAAGTGTATATTTGGTCAGGAAAGAAAAAGATGCAATTTATTATTAGAACATATGCAAATTAAAAGTAATACGATAAAAACTAACAAGCATTTCTTCTGTTCTCCAAAACATTACTGATGCTTTGTTACATGGCTAGATGAACATTGCTTCAATACCCAGACCTCCCCAGAGGGACACCTGGATGTATTTGTTAAATTTCACCACCACCTCAATTAATTCATTTATTTAATTAGTTGACAAAAGTCAATGAGGTATTGATTAGCCATAGGAGGTGTGTTAGTGGTCAAGTAAAAAATACATGGGTGTATTGAATGGTTGCTGCAAACACTGTGGTGACTTTAGGGGAGGTTTTTAGGTTTTGATGGAGATACACCAACATGATGATCGTCTGAACGTCATTTTCTTTGTCAGCCCAAAAATTTTGCACGGTACTGTACGTATAAATTGCAATCCTTCCCTCCGCTGTAAGTCACTTTAGATAGAAGCGTCAGGTAAATGTTTCTGTCAGTCTGCTCTCATGCATAAACCAGATGATGGTCCTGTTGAGAAGACCAGCTTAAACTTCATGGGGTTCCCAACCATACGAGTGAACCTTGTATATTCCATTACATGGCCAATGTGATTGATTGAACCAGCGTCTGCCCCCCAGGAGTGGATGATGGTGGAGACATCCCACGTGACATGGTGGTGGGCATCTATGAACGCATTCAGCAGAGGGAGCTGCGTTCCAATGAGGACCACGTCACCTATGTCACCAAGGTGGAACAGTCCATCGTGGGAATGAAGACCGTGAGTTTGCTGCCTTACCAGTGTTATTAGATAATGCCTAGTATAATAATAGCAATGAACATACGATAAACCATTTAATGTAACCGATTATCTACTACACAGTGACACTGTACTGCAGGGGAATAGACACCTGGGGAGCAGGGTGGATGTCCCCCCCCCCCAATATTTAATTAGGCTTCATTCATACCCCCCCCCAATAAACAGACCTTTGTATTTAAATTATTATGTGTGTCGCTCCTCGCCAATATCAAACTCTGTCCTACACCATTGCTGCATTGGATTTTGGAAGTTGGGTGGATGGATGGATGATTCCATTACTACTGCAGATGGACACATAACTAGAATAAAGGAAATGGCTCTGAATAAGTCATAGTGGCCTCCGCTCAATTCCATTTAGGGTTAATGGTCTTACATGCTTTGGTTCAGGTTAGTAGAAACAGTAGTAAAAACATTAAATGTGCCTTAAGTATTAAAATTAACCTCATTCAAAGGAGCAGTGGCACAGAACATGGATGTTAAAATGTTTCGAATATTAATCCTTTATGCAATCCAGAAAACGTCCTAGAGCAGCACAGTCAAACAGCATATGGAGTCTCCGCCTCCTCTCTTACGGGTTTTTCCACAATAAGAACACATAGAGTAGACACGCGATGAAGCAGATGTGTCTGTAATAGCCATTTCAGAGATTTCAGGTCCAGAGAGTACAAATCCAGACCAGGATTTTGTTTCAACCAACCAGTTGAGCATAAAGAGTCACAGTCACAGAGTACTCAACTGGATGGTTGAAACAAAATC
>JAODKC010000001.1:11940541-11978245 GCA_026777985.1 Mormyrops attenuatus
CATTTCATCTATAATTTCAGTACGTTTTAGTTAGTTTTGTCAACGCACAATACAGTTTCAGTTAGTTATCGTTTTTTCTTTTAATTGTCGTTTTTATTTATTTCAGTAAACGAAAATGTTTTTGCAATTCTAGTTTTCGTTATTTCGTTCGTTTTCGTTGACAATAATATCCTTGGTTCTCAGCACAACCAGCGTGCTGGTTGAATTATGGGAATATTATGGAACTGCCCAACATCTGCCTCATCTTTTGATCTTTGTAAATTCCCGAAAAACCAAAGTTCACTGCAGCAATATGTGGCGGATTTCTCTACAGCAAGGTTTGGAGGCAGAGTGCTTTGTCATTCCTATCTGAGGTTATTCACACACACATCAGGCTTAAAAGGTTTTTTTTTGCACAACAACATACTGCCTTGCACACAAAGGAATTGTGAAATATTGCATTCTTAGGTGATTAAAAACCTATATATCAGCAAAACAGTATTTATAGCAAAGGAACAGACATCACCGGTTGACTGTTAATTGGTGGGGGCCGATGCACAGATGGAGGTCAGAGCAGGGAGGGGAACGCGGGGATTTAGAGATCATTTCACAGAGTGGAAGATGTTGAGGATGACCTCTGTCCTTCTGAATCACGCTCTCAGCTGTTAGGCTAATCGCGTCTGCCGTAAAGTCATTAAACGACTTATTCCATTTACAATCTATTTTCATGGTTCAAATATTAACAGTTTAAAACACATTACAGCAGAAATCCATAATATCCATCTCTCTATCTGTGTATCTATCCTGCCATCTCTCTGTAGTGAGAGAGGATTTATGTGTATTTATCTATGAAATATTTTTGCATATTTGAATCATTTATAAATATAATTTGCAGACTAATTAAAAGCGTCTTTTATCAGGCTTGGGGAGATGTATTATTGCAGTTGGAAACTGGGAAGACTGAACTCTTGATGTTAAACGGAGGGAGGGGGAGGACCTGGGGAATTCTGGGAATGGGCCAGGGTGACCTTCCCAGCCCTGTGGTTCATCCGTCCCACATGTAATCTCTGCTTTTAATCATAGATGTATTGTTTAGCTTAATTACTATAACGGTGCTGGAGATTTTGAAAGTAATCTTTGCAGGGAATTACAGAGGAAGTTCAGGTTCAGAAAGCACAAGATTTTGCTTCCACCAACCAGTTGAGATTGTGACTCTTTATACTCATCTGGTTGGTTGAAACAAAATCTTGGTCTGGATTTATACTTTCTGCACCTGAACTTTCCACCTCTGCAATTAAATGTCCCCACTAATTATACTTCCCACTTATTATGTTAATTTACATTAAGAAAAGCACAGGAAAATCAGGGGGAAGGGAGAGATCAGGATGAGCCTCCTCCCCTGGATGATGTCCAGCCCACTCCCTCGCACTGTTTGTTCTGTCAGATTAATTTGATTGTTTGCCCGTGTCCCCTAAAACAAGGCTGAAAAAGGTCAATGGCGTTGTCCCAGGCCGGTGTGTGCTACGAGTGCTACGAGGTGGTGCGGCACCGTTTGCGTAAGGGCTTAGCTGCCGACCTGCACTGGGCTCGCTGCATCAATCTCTGCCTTGCTGCTCCGCTCCTCCCGGCACGCTTAATTAACAGCAGGCGAGGTTCGGGAAACCGAGAATCACCCGGGCTGGCGGTTCATCATCGGCCGCCTCCGGCTCGCCGACATCTCAGTCCTCGCTTATAGAAATCAATGGAGCGAGGAGGAATCGATCCAAAAAGCTGGCCCAGTATTTATGGGCTATGGCACGCTGGCTACCGTGGCCCCTGATTCGCTCACTGGTTATCATGTCCCCTGATTGGTCCACTGGCCGCTATGCCCCCTGGTTCACTCATTGGCTACGATGCCCCCTGATTGGTCTACTGGCCGCTATGCCCCCTGATTTGCTCATTTGCCACCGTTCCACCTGCTTCCCTTGCCAGTTTTAATCACTCTTGCATCTGGACTAGATCATAATGTCCATTTCCTTGATAAGCACTTTGGATATCGAGAGATTTATGTTCTACTTATTGAGCAGAAGCTTTTATCCAAAGCGACATACATTTTTTTAGTAGGGTCAGCCAGTTAGAGCAGTTGGAAGTTGAGGGCCTTGATTAAGGGCCCAATAGTGCAATCTCTCTGTTGATTCTTATATTTGATCCATCCTAAACTGCTTAGCTTCTCTATAAAGCAGCGCGTTGTTCCCATTGCAAAGAAGCACAGAACGAATTTCTTAACATTGCGCATAGTTATTCAAATCCTTAGTTCAAATCCGCTGGGTCTTTATTAAACACTGGCTTTATGGATTAGGGTCGGTACGTCACCGGTTCAAATCTTGTTGCTGGCTGAGAGATTTTACTGTTGGGACCTTGAGCAAGACCCTCAACCCCAACTGCTTTAGGGACACTGTCTGATGTTGCACTGATCCTCCCTTGTACAGATCTTTGAACAAAAGCATCTTTAGAAAGAATATATTTCCCCCCTGCCCCCAGGTGCTCTCTGTCCCCCACAGAAGACTTGTGTGCTGCAGCCGGCTCTTTGAGGTCTCCGATGTCAACAAGGCACAGAAGCAGGCAGCCCACCAAAGGGAAGTGTTCCTATTCAACGACCTCATTGTGGTAATGGCTCCATCTTCGCCAGTGAACAACCTTTGATTAACTTAACGCGGTCAATCAACTCAACTAGTGATTTAAAACTAGTGAGGGCTATCCAAGATGTTCTTGCCTTTGGCTTCTCTTGGGCAGCTGTAGTCAGAGATTCCTAGGTTTCAGTACGTTTTGTGTGGTTGGTTTTTTTCTCAGCCCTGTGTTGTACTCGAAAATGTAACTAAGACTCGGTAAATGCTGAGCTCCACAGAGAATGTCTACATTAATTAAAGTAGTGTGTTAATACGTAATTAGGTCAAAGGGTGTAAGAGTTGCCTGGATTTAATCCAAATGCATTATTTGGAATATATCCATGTGATATATTTAAAGGTAATCTCTTTCAGGTTCTCATGCGTGTCTAGTAATGACACTCAAGTTATTATGCTGATTTCAATACAGAGAAGAGAACAAGATGATCATTTGCATTTGATTCATATAGTATCATGCTAGGAGGGTGATAGGAAATAGTGAAAAAGTCATAATATTACAATGATAAATTGTTCGACAGTATGGTAATAACAGAACTGTAATTTTAAACATAGGTAATCCAATAAATCTTGCTTGAAATCAAAGTGAAAAATGGTTCTGGCAGACTTGACATAGGGCTCCGAGGAGGTAGAGTCACAGGAGACTTTTTTTCCTTTACACTTTTTGCGATTTGAAAAATGAGCCCTCCCTTGGTTTATATTCAAGTGAATGTTGCGTTTTAGAGACAGGTGTGTGTTCCTGCCCCCGTTTTTGGTATGGATTTGGATATGAAGGCACAGGGCACAGATACAGCACTAAAGCGTACTGTACGGACACTTCATTAGCCGGTTACTGTATGTCATGTGGGCGGTACATGACACCTAATTCATGCTATACAGACTTCGTCATGTGACCCATGAGGTGACGCCTCCCTTTCTGCTAATTGAGTGATGTCATTTTTGACCTCAGATCCTGAAGCTGTGTCCCAAGAAGAAGACCTCTGCGACCTACACCTTCTGCAAAGCCATGGGGCTTCTGGGGATGCAGTTCCACCTCTTTGAGAATGAATGTAAGCCCATCGATCTGCCTCTCGTCCTGTGCCCCTCTGCCCCCCTCACCCCCACAACGTGCTTGCCATTTTCAAGTGAAGCCCCTCATCCCCACACACCCTTAATCAGATGACTTATTTAATGTCCCGGGTGTGGTTTTCTCTGAACGTGGCAAAATGAAATATTGACTATTTAAAGCTATGAGGTTGTAAGATTTCCATCTAGCGGAGTCGTTAACTGACAAGTTGCACATGCCCAGCATTATTACAGGTAACGACTTCCCCTGCGGCGGCCAAATTAGGGATGCCGTTTAAGTATCAGATTCAGTCTTCCCTTAGCATTGATTGACTGTGGCATTTAAACAAGAGGTGTAGAAACATGGCACGCTGCAGATACAGTAGGTGACAAGTTCCGAAGTGGCCGTGGATCTGCATATTGAGCACGGCAGTGAGACCTTAATCCCTCCTGGAGCTTGCTGGCTGACTACGAATAACTATGGACCACTGAACTGATCACCTTCTGCTAAATGTTTGTACAATCATGCTGTAGATCAACCATCATTCCATGCATGATTGACAGATACAACTAAAGACAACCTCAATACTGTCATCCATACGTTTTCTATAGTACTGTCCACTATGGGGTTGTGGTTAAATGCTGTTATATATACATTTAAAAGTTGTAATTCAATAAAATATCAACAAGCAAGCTGTGAAGAGTATATTTGTAAAGTATAACATGAAACAAGAAAATATATATTTTCATCCAGCCATTTGTCCATCTATCAAAGGTGCTTATTGTTGCAATTTTAGTGTCTTATTTACTTCTTAAATCAAGCAGTAGATTGCTTTAATTGCTTAAATGTTCTTAATTGCACTAGAAAATGTTTTCCCCATTGTTCTGCAAACTCCCACAACACTGAGGGTCAGTGACTAATTTGGAGTGACCTGCAACAGATTTTAAATTAAATATCTCTAATTTAGATCTGTTGGTGCAGAATCAGGAAATACTACTCCTGTAATAGCTGGTAGTCAAGCAAGGGGGAACTGTTGCTAAAATTATTTCATTTCCCAGTTTTGTGCCTTGCACAGTTAATTTTTAAGATATTTAGAACACGGATATTTAATAACGTGTGAAAGTTGTGTGTTTTCCCTGTTTGCGCAGATTTCCTTTGGGTAGTCCTGTTTCTTCTTGCCGCAAAGTCATGCGGTTAGGCTAATCGGTGTAGTTTTCCATCACGTGTGATTGTGCGTGTGACCTGCTCTGGAGCAGCATCCTTTCCAGGATGACTGCTGACCTGTGCCATATGCTTCCTGGGATAGGCAACAGACTCGTCACTTGACATGTGTTTCGATGGATGGATGGATGCATGAATGTTGAGTGACACTCAGACCTTGGCTGTACCTTTTAAGCCCACAAAGACCCTATGTTCTGTGTGCTGACAGACTTTGTAAACGATCTTGTTCGTTACCCCCTCTGATAGATTACCCCCATGGGATCACCATTGTGTCACCTTACTCCGGTTCGGAGAAGAAACAAGTGCTGAACTTCTGCGCCCAGAGTGCCGAGGAGCTGCTGAAGTTCGTGGAGGACCTGAAGGAGTCCATCGCTGAGGTGTCGGAGATGGAGCAGATACGCATAGAGTGTGAGTCCAGCCTCCGCCCTGAGCTCTCCGGGTCCTTCACCAAACTGAGCGTGTCAGGATGCCCTCTGAGACCTCCAGAGCTGCCCTACCAGACTTTGGTTATGCCTTCCGTTCCAGTACATTTCCCCTTGAAATGAATGCTGTCTTTACACACAGCGAGCGACAGTGATAATTAGGCGTACGCCGGCTGCTGACACCCAGCAGGTCCACCTGACAGCATTTCAGCAGGAGGCAAACCTTAAAATAAAGCGATGCCTGCCACCAAACCCATGGTTGAGTCAGCTAGGGACATACCTCAGCCTCAGGCTGCGGCCTCCATGAAGGACGAAGGACTGTGTTAGGGGGACACTCTTACTCACTGATTCTTCCTGTGGGCCCTTCACCTTTCCATTTGGCTTATCCAAGTACATCTATGAAAATCACCTCACAGTGTCTGTTTCTGCAAACCTCACGCAGTATTAAAAGTACTGACACGTTTAATGCTTTATGCTTAATTATTTGAATGCGAACCTCTTCTTCCAAAGCCTATTTTTTATCGCACCTGCTAATGTTGTATGATTCAGAAGATAGACACTGATGCAGATCCGAGCCGGAGACCGTGGTCGGTAATCCGAGCGAGGGTCGGGCATCCGGCATCGGTTCCAGGAGGGGTGAGGCGAAAGTCGAGGTCAGTGTTCCAGGCAAGGGTCGGGCAATCGGCGTCGGTACTGAGAGGGATGGGCAGAAACACAGAATCTAGGAGGCGAAGCAGGAGTCGATACACAGGGAACCGGACACAGGGAAAATTGCTCGAGCTCAAGGCAAACCATGAAGATCTCGCGTAGATCAACAAACCGGGTCCCTGGAAATAGGGTACTGATCAAGAGAGAACTTGAAACAGCTGGGATAGGTGTGTCTAAAAACGGAGCAACCGGCAAAACCAGAAAAACGGGGCGATAGGGCTCGTCACCTCAGGGAAGCCTTATCGGTCGAAATCCCCGGAGGGACTGGGATGACGATAAGGATTCCCCGGAGCGATCCATAACAGCTCATTTTTGATAACCTTGTTATTTGCACTTATTGTGTCTGCATTTGCTGACCTGTTTGTTCCTTTAGATATGTACAATGAAATGTAAAAGCAAAGGCAATCTCCACAATGCACAATATAAACTTAACTACTGTTGAGGTTTATAAACTAAATTGCTCCTGTCTGATATGTCCACAGTGCTTCAACCCTAAGGCAAAAAAAATCATTCCCTGAGAAGTGTCTTATCTCGCACTTTCACTGATATTACTTTCAGAAGATTGCTGCATTAATACACTTTGAGGTAAAGTCTGCTGCTGTAGGAGTGAATGGTTTGCTAATATAAAGGCATCCAAATGTGCAGTATACTGGCTTAGACTGGCTTGCAGCGCAGACCATTGGTACACAAGAGCCATAAAAATGGAAAGAAAAAAAACAGCCAATTGTCTTTTCTACAAGAAAAAGACGGTGTCATTAGTGAGCGGCATATTAGCACTTTATTTTTCATGCCTGAGATGCTGTTTTAGCCCTTTGTGTAATTACAAAAGATAAGTCAAGCAAAAATAACAACATATTGCAATAAAAAGTTACCTTACATCAAAATGAAACCAGGCAACTTTCAACAGTGGTCCTACAATTATATAAAAGTATATTTCACTGAGGGATTTCTTTATTACAAATGATATAAGAGGAATCATCCTTCCTGTCGAAGGGGGTACATCTGTAGTCAGGAGACAGTGGTGCTTGAAGTAGCTATCACATCTTTAGCATCAACAGCACATCTGGCGAGCGTAAGCTTATCAACCACCAAATACTCTCCAAGCTATGGCAGTTCTTAAAGTGACAGCACTACTATCACCAGCATAAGGAGGGTGATCCTCCGGGATAGAGGGGACATCCGCTCCGGGTGTCCATGTGCAGACATGGTGCCCTTCTGTGAGCTCTGTCACAGTCTGGATTTTGATGTCAGGATTTTTGTTGTGCCACGGACTTTATTAAATGGCTAAGGGTTAAATATATAACGCTTGACCACTGAAATCCAGCCCAGACCTGAAGGGAGAGGCTCCAGGAGTCTATATTAGTCTTTCCGCACATTGTGTTTCAACATCCCATCCCAAAATTCAATCCTCCCTCCATATGAAGAACTGTGTCATAGCCATGTCAGAAAGCGCGATAAGGTAAAGGACCAGAGGACCAGTCTCTGTAATACCTGGGGGATTAAAAAAAATACAAAGTACACGGCTGCAAAAAGAGAGGCGAAGCAGACGAGATTGCTTCAGGAGAACAATATCTCCCAGCAGCGAGTGGACAAAGCAGGTGTAGATAAGTGCTTTGCTTTTAGGCAGTGTGGGTATGGCACCTCGAAAAGTGGGATGGCTTTAACCTCGGGAAAAGATCTTATAATTAATTGCTTGGTTAATATCAAAGTCATTAATCTCAAATTATTGTTTTCACATCAGATTTTTTGAGATCTTTAGTATAACAGACCAAAGATCATTTTCTCTGCTAGCTATAATGGATAATTGTTTTAGCAAATAGTAGGTGCGCATTGATTGGGCTTGATTTACAGTATTTAAGTTGAATCCATCCATCCATTGATCATGCATACTGCTTATCCAATACAGGCTCACATTGAGCTGTGATCCTACCTCAGGAAATACAGAGCATAAGGCAGGGGACATCCTGGATGGGAATGCCAGTCCATTACAGGGCACACGCTTACATACTATGGCTGGGGTGGTGAGTGGCTCTGTGTCTCTGATTGGAAGATTGCCGGTTCAAGCCCTGGCCTCCAGAACAGTCACATGTCAGTGGGCCCTTGAGCAAGTCCCTTAACCCCCAACTCCAGGGACACAGCACGTTAGGTGACCCTGCACTGTGACCCTCGAGCTATGGAGAGCAAGATGGGGCAGGCGAAGAGAAGCATTCCAATGTACTTGTACTTTCGCAAATCGCAAATAAATGATTTGTTGTTTACCGTAATTTAGAGATCACCTTTTTATACACCTGTTTTCGAACTAGACCTGCAAATTCCATAGTCCTGGACCCTGGAGACGAGCAGCCGTGGCGCCACACCTGCTGCGACACCACGTAAATGGAGTTAATTTGCGTCAAATGAAAGTATTATATCTGGGTTCTTCCTCACGGTGTCCTGCAGGGGAGCTGGAGAAGCAGCAAGGGGCCAAGACGCACCCAGTGAAGAGCAACGGCACTCAGCAGGAGATGGGCGGGAAACAGGGCTCACCCACAGGTACTAGGCTAGTCGCTACCCCGTCCCGCAGCGTGTCGCTCTGCTATCCTGCGTTGGCATCGGAGCCCCACTCCATCTACTGCTGGCCTGTACCTTAACGTTCTTTCACAGCAGGACAGTGTGTCATATGCTTTGAGTAACATCCACTGGTGGATTATTGCATACATATACAGGTGGGCAATATTTCAGGTGTAAGAAAACACAATATAGTATTATTATTATATAGTACAAGAATATACTACTACTAATAATAATAATAGTAAAAATAATTTAATATAATTTATTACTATTAGCAGTAGTAGTAACAGTAGTAGTAGTAGTATTAGTATATTCTTGTACTATATAATAATGATATACCATGATGTGTCATACTAATAATCACATTACTGGGTGGACTGTAATTTGTGAAAGAATTTGTGAACGTGCTTTTAATTAACATAAAATGGAAAGATGCTATTTTAAGTACTGGTAGCTTTGCGTAACCATCGAGTCAGACAAATACCAAAATGTTCTTCATTAGCATCATGCAGTTTGGTATAACTTCCAATGAGCCTGGAGGGCTGATGTTAAATGTCACTCTGATTTCCTACAAGCCTACAGTAACCGTTCTTTATTTTGTATTACATTGGTCATGAGTTTACTAATTGATTTGGTATTAGCAGTATATATATTTTTGTAATTTTGCTTCCAGACAAACAGGAGCTTGACGCAAAGGCTGGGAACAACACATCTGAGGTAAGTACTCATTGTTATGGAGAAGCCAAATGCAGGTAAGTATTTAGCATTTCTTGTCAGGAAAGGAGAGGCTCAGATTGGTTAGTTGTTAGATATCTGCAGCCTGTATGCCTTGGTGTATTTATGGGGGTTCCTGTCCATCTCAGCTTTTGCGGATCGACTTCCTGTCTCAGACATTACAGCAGTACGGTACTGAAAACGTGTGGCATGGGTGCATTGATGAAATATTGAACACAGGATATTACATTTTTTTTTTGTTTTGATATTGTGTACATGTCCTGGAGTCAAACACACACCCCCACAGTAATTCACAGGTTGCAGATTACACTCATATATGAAAAATTGCAAACATTATCATAAAAAACTGTTTATTTACTATATGCTCAGTGTAACATTTCACAATGCAGGAGATCAAGTATTGCCTTAAAGAAAATCTTTTCCATATACCTAAAAGAATTTGAATAAATAATTCAAATTAAATACCGAACTTTTTTAGAACCATTTTTGTAATATTTATTAATCTCGTACCTCACATTTATGTCACAGGGGAGGTTCCATAGAGATATGCTCTAAAGAAATAACTTAGTAAGTGTGCAGTGCAATAACATAACGGAAGTTGCAGCAGATCCATTTATGGGATAATAACATTTGAAAGTATACAGGAAGGCCTGAGTGAAAGTATGCAGGCAGGCCTGAGTGGAAGTATGCAGGCAGGCCTGAGTGGAAGTATGCAGGCAGGCCTGAGTGGAAGTATGCAGGCAGGCCTGAGTGAAAGTATGCAGGCAGGCCTGAGTGGAAGTATGCAGGCAGGTCTGAGTGAAAGTATGCAGGCAGGCCTGAGTGAAAGTATGCAGGCAGGCCTGAGTGGAAGTATGCAGGCAGGTCTGAGTGAAAGTATGCAGGCAGGCCTGAGTGAAAGTATGCAGGCAGGCCTGAGCTGGATCTTCTTTGGTCTCAAGACAGTAATAGACAGGCAACTTATGTGGGGAGCCAAGGGGAAGCCATGAGGCCAATGAAAGCCTCTGTGAGCTAGGTGTGCAGACTTTTAAGTAAGGGGATGTCACAGAAAAGGGGAGTCGATAATTTTCAGAGTGAATCTGGTTTCTGTGCAAGTAATAATCTACACAGGATAGATCGATGTAAGAAAAGTTCTCCAGTGTGATGTTCTGAGTGTCATAGCACCAGAAAAAACACTGAAGCTGCAGTCAAACAGGATAAAGAGGATTATGGTTCTCTTTTGTCTGAAAGCAGAAAAATGTAGTGCCTTGTGTATCAGTACAGATTACATGAACTGACGTCCCTTAGATTTTCTAGACAAAGCACGGCACAGCAGCTAATTGATATTAATTATAGTTCTATACGCCAGGATGGAATATTTCTGTATTGGTACATACATTTCTGTTCTTATTCAGTGCAGCTAATGGATCTTTTTCTTTCACTCCAAGCATGGAGTGGAGTTTTTAACAGTGGCTCTGGTAATGTACCATTTATTTGGCAATGCACTCAGCGCTCTCTTCCTTAACATCAGTACATCCAAAAAAGCATGAAACGTTACTTGTGAAAGCAGGACCGAAATAGACCAGCACCAGTCTACAATTAGCACGCAAACTGAGATCTGCGTTTTAGCAGAATCTCATTGAGGCTTGGGGAATTTGAAAAAGGTTACAGCTTTTTAATTAGGGGCTAATTAACAAGCCAAAGACAGCTTTATTCTGGGGATGTGGGGCGGGGTACTTTGCAAAACCCTGAGAGCTGGTTTGGAAATATATATGATTTATTCATATTGGTTTTCATATATTATGTCCGCAATAAAGACTTTAACTCTATATTTTACACTTACACTTGTAATGTTGGGGATTTAGTCCTGTCCCTACTCTCTGTGCATGGAGTTATTTCCTCTCGTCTCAGTCTTTCCTCCCACAGTCCAAACATATGTGTGTGCGCGATGTGGTGGACTGTGGTGGACTGTGGTGTTCCCGTGCCTTGCGCCTTGTACTGGGGTTGGGCTGATCGAAACCTCAGTATTGATACTTGTGTACTCAAAAACTACTTGTTTTGTATTGATTTCCATTTAAAAGTATTGATTACAAATGTTTGTTGTCCTTGAAGTCAGACGCAGTTTTCTCATAAACTTGACCCCTTCTCACACAGCAGATACTCGTTGATAAATAACAGACCCTCTGGGATCCAAGAAGCTAGAAGCTCACATTTTTGAATATATGAAACTTAAAAGGGATGAGTTTAAATATTTTATATATATTTTTTTTTTAACAAAACAGATTAAATCTTTAGTGTAAAGGTTTATGTTATATTTGTACATCATTCTTCTTTCTATTTATTTGCTTTCTTAACTTACTATTTTTAAGTCCAGCTTACGTAATGGTCTTTGCATTTTAAAATATAGAATAACCTATTCTGATTAATAATAATCAATTTAAAACAATTACTATTATTATCATATTTTAATATTGATGTTTAAATAAATATTGAGTATCGATATCATACAAACGTATTTTGCTCACCGCGACCCAGTACGGATAAGCGGTTGGAAGATGGATGGACAGAATTACTTGGTTTTAAAAGTAGTCAGAGCGTTAGACGTAAGTATAATTTTTCACGCCTATGCTTTAGGCTGTATATTGAGCGGAGATGACATAAAGTTGGTGCCCCCCGCTAGTATGTCACTCTGCCCCGAGGTGCGCCGCTGTCAGGTCGCCCTTACCGACGGGGCCGCTGGCGCAGATCTGCCTGCTTCTTGGACACCGACCACAACCAGCAGACGGAGAGGCTGTCACCGCTTGCCCAGGCACAAGCGGCGTGGAAGTCGGCCAGATCAGTCACATTAGTGTCCGGTGAGCCTTATTTAGGCGAACGATGTTAGCAAACGTTAGAATCAGTTCCCGCTAAACGTTTGGCTAGCATGTAGTTAGAGTAATGACTGTCGAAAGGGACTGCGCGCTTCATTAATCTTTAACAACTGAATTGTTATTGGAAAACAATGAACGTGTTTCAATGCAAATCTTCTTAATTGCTGAAAATGCATAAATGGTTTAATAATCGGTGGAGCTGAGATACTCGTGCAAAATGCATGTCCAACGAAGCAAGACGCCTGCAAAACGTCGCAAAATGTAACTGCGGCAGCGCCGCGTCTTTAACATGTACCAGCCGCAGTGAGTTGTTCGTATACTTTTGGAGTTTTCCTTGTTAAAATCTTGTGTTTCCCGGCGAGACACGGCGTGAGGCGGCTGGGGCGGGAGGAGCGCTGTCTCTGGGATGAATACAATTATGTGCATAATAAGATTTGTTTGCCAGCACGGAAACATGCGGTACCCGAGTAGCCGGCATCCCTGTGGGCTGATTATAAGACTATGCTAATTCTCAGGTACGTGCGCTCCTTAAGGAGCAGCCCGGAATCCCGAGCAGAAGTAATTGACTGTATAGCTCCTAAACTGGATTATGATTAGAAAACTCCCTAAATTGTAGGGCATTTAAACGCCACCTTTTCTGTTTTATTAAGGCGCCACTAACAAATAGGAAACGTGCTTCGGTTTTTATGTTTGATCTGCGATATGAAGAAAGTCGGACGGCTTTGTGTTTTGCGGTAAACTCTCAATTTAACAGATGGGAGCGAAAATAACGTTACGTAAATGTATAGTTATATAAATAGATAATGCATGACTATGCATTGCGTATAAATGTACACACACCGAGTAAGCATGTATAAATGTATGTGCATACAATGCTGTATGCATATGCGGTACGTATCGTAATAAGCACATATTTAATACTCAGTCATTTTTACGTAACTACACAATTTTAAAACTCAGATAAACGCAGTGGCATGAGTAGTATTTTAACTGGTTTAAACGTCCATTTCGCAAAATATATGTCTATATATATATATATATATATATCTGTCAATATAATGTCAATATAATATAATAACAGTATTATAACCCTTAATAATATTGTTTATTTTTTATTCAAAGTCATGCATTGAAACAGTGTCTGGTATTTCTTGGAATTACGTAAAATATTATGACAGCTATTTTTTTTTTCAATTCACCTGCCATTTTAATAATTCTGCCTAAATGTGCTCAAAAGTAAAGCATTTTCTTTTCGAATGTCATTATTGTGACAAATATGTATAACAATATCAAAAGAAAAATAAAAAAAAAATGCAAAGTACTTTTTTGTTAGAATTGAAACATTCTTGAAGCTAATCAGCAGGGAGTGTATTCTAAAGTTGAAATGCTGAGGAGATGCAGTTCAGAATATGGATGGATGGAGACCCATGCTCCTGCTTATGACTGGTGACTGGTGCATAATTTAATACCTTTTGTCACCTTGAATGCCTTCATGATGTAGAGTCCTTGGATAACAGAGAACTGCTTCTGCTATATCTATCACTTTTGTGGCTGAATTTTGACTTTTTACGTCCCCAAGGATGTCTTATTTGGAGCAGAATAATGACCGGAATGTTCTTCTGTGCTGCTCATTGGTTCCCATTATCTCAAAGTACACTTCTTTTCTTGTCATTAAATAGCACTGGCTGTGTTTCCTTTATGTAGTGAATCGTCTTGTATTATATCCAGGTTTAATCATTCTTAAGGATTTTTGACCTCTCCAAACGTTCTGTTTTTCCTTGGAATTAAAACTAATACTTTTAATGAAGATGCTGACGGATTAGGAGGAGGTTCCTTTAATAGTCAGTAGAAGGTGCCCAGTAGTGTCCAGCAGGGGGCGCTCCTCTGCGTCACAGGTCAGCAGACAAGCATGCATGAGCCAGAGAGGTCAGTTACTCTTCGTAAACATTGAGACAAGCCCTTCCTCCACATCCATTTCCCGCCATTTCCGCATACTGCATCCCATAGCTTCAGGGCCGACGCGTTTCCTCCAGCTCCCAAACTCCCAGTGCTGTAGACTGCATTGCCCTGGCGCTCCTCCTCCCCACTCCCCTGAAACCCTCGACCTAAGCCGGTCTTCATCCAGGGTGATCCTGATTGCTCCAGCGGCCGCGCGGTCTGAAACTCGGAAGCTGCATTCATGAGCAACGATGTATGCTTGGTAGTGACTTTGTACCTCTGGGGCAAATCGTGTATTACCAAGCTGATAAACCTCTGGATCATCTTCTGAGTTTCTTATTGGATGTTTTGGCCTTGGGATTGACATTAAGCTGGATAAACTATGCAGGGTATAGCCAGTGCAAGCTGTTTATTTTCTAATGTGGATACCAGTCTGAACCTGACTTAGACTGCTTGGGTCTTTATTGTAATATCCTGAACTCCAGTTTGGATTATTTTTTGGATCTTGTCGCTCAAACTCCTTCATTTACCTTGTTGAGATACTTGTTGTTGTTACCTTCTGCAAGCATCTTTCTAATTTGGGGATAGTTCTTTTTTTTTTCTTGCCTCCTATTCATGCAAGCAGGCAGGTCCCGTCATACGAATGATATTTATCATTCAGGCATATAGTGATATAGTTGATTGTGATATTTAGAAATCATAATCCTAAAGATACCAATTTTTAAAAGGTTTTTTTAAAAATACTTCAGTATAGTCGGATGCATACCTATACAATATGTACCAGTGAATATCAGCTGTGCACTGTCAGGTTATTGACAAATAAAGCTACCGTATGATGTGGTCCTATATATTTATTCCACAGCATAAGCCCCAGTTTAAGATGGTTTCATGGTATTTCAGTGAAGCCCAAGCCAGTACCAAAAAAAAAACTTTCCAATAGTCCTTGCCACCTTGAGAATGTCCTGAGCCTAGTGTGGTCCAGAGCTACATGGTCATGACTAGGCTTTCTGAAGTCTCTATGAACTATGAAGGCATGCATTCTCTCGAGTGTTGCCTGTGATGTCTGTGGAAATCCCTCTGTCTGAGCTCCGCCCCTCTGACCCTTAGACTCCTCCCTCCTCCTGCTTTTTAATTGGGCTACAGTGACTCCTAGCGGCGAGCCAGCTTCTGCACTGTTCCCCACCAACCTGACCTCAGGTCACATGTTTTCCCTTTAGCGCGTCGTTGGTCGATTAGGGTGACACAAGGCCCTCAGTGTCCTCCCCCCCCCCCCCATCATGTCCTAACCCCTGAAAAGCAAATTAACTCCACCCCTCTTTCCTTTCCCCTCCCTGGCGCTCCCTGTCAACCACACCCCTACCACCAGCACTTCCAGCACCTCCTCTTCTTGACTGGCCCTGCATCTTGCCGCACGTTTCCCCGACACGCATGCCTGTTGTGTTGTTTACACCAGAGGGCTGTCGACTTAGAGGAGGAAGGTCTTATAACATTTAATGCTGTCTCTGGCTGTTTCTAAACTAGGTGTCAATTCACAACAGGCTTCAAACGTACCAGCTCAGTGCGTCCCGGAGCCCAGAGAGTGGATCCCGCCTGGGCGCCCGTCTTAACCACCAGGGGGAGCTATGCTACCCGCAGCTCCAGCCGGGTGTGGCGACGTCGGCCCACTGGCCCGCCGTCGCCGACCTGAACCCGGAGACACTCATCCAGTGCCAGCAGATCGTCAAGGTGATCGTCCTGGACAAGGGCGGACGGGGCCGCATGGAGGCCTTCCTCAGCCAGACCCCGACGCACCAGCTTATCCAGTCTGCCGTCTCCACCCCCGTGAGGTCGCCGGAGGGTGGCAATCAGGGGACGCCCTCCAAGAACGTCTCCCAGCCTCCCCTGCCTCCACCACCGCCACCCTACAACCACCCCCATCAGTTCTGCCCCCCTGACCTTGTGCTTGGCAGACGGAGGCACTCAAGTGGCACACGCAGTCTCGTGTAAATATACCACCATGAAATATACCATTATCTTTTATAGACAAGGCACATATATTATATAAAATATATATGTAAATATGCAAAGAAAAAAAAACACTGCTTATATTTAAGATAATTAAAAATTAGTAGAGAAAATGTGAAACCACTTTCACTTCTTTTCACTATAGTTCTCCTTACATGTACTCAAAAGTGAAGTAGTTTTAATAAATTTGTATTTAAAGATCGCCGATTTACTCTATAACTTAGGATATTTTGCTTCCCCACTACTCTATCTTTCCCAAAAGGATTCAAATACTTTGGCGTTCAGTTATCCAGAAAAAACTGCTCTTGGAAATAACAAACAAAGGAGCCATTCATTTTGCCGAGTCTTCAGCTAGCTCACTATCTTGGACACAGTTCTCTAGACTCTATACCATTTTCGTCTACTTCTCCTAAGATTTTAATTGTGATGTATGTACATGTGACGGATGGGAATGGTGTGCCAAAACCAGGCCAACTCTATTATGAACTTTGCAGGGCTAGAAACCTATTTTACTTTCTGTGACATGTAATAAGCTTATAAAGGTTTTGTTTAAGGTCCCCTACAACTAAAATGATGAGTAAGAGAAAAATGCAACCAGCACCTGAATTTTTAAAAGGTAATTTAAGAAGGACTTTGTCTATGTGTTTGTCCCTACAATGTCATGTAGTGCGGATTTCTCTGTTTAGTTTTTACATCATTGACTACGTGTCATTTTTACGTCTTTGCGAAGATGACGAAATGTTAGCAGTAAATGAAAACTCACAGCCAAATTAAAGCCTGTCGATACAAAGAAGCACTATTAAAAATGTCCATAGCTCAGGAATTATGGGTGTACTCCATACAGGAGAGGAGATCCTCGCCATGTTATAAGTGTCCGGATGCATTTGTGGGGCCATCATGCTCGTCTTACAGACACTAACCTTTTATAGGTGATTAAAGCCCTATACAGTTAGTTATTTATTTACATTGGTTCCAGTCTGTATTTCAATCACTAAATGTCCCCAACCATGGTGTGTCCTGTTACTCCTGTTATGTAACTGGTAAAAAAAAAAAATCAGATCTTTATTGTTGTCACCAAACTATTTTTTGACAAATAACTCAGAAAAGCTGAAAAGCACCAAATTAAAAATCTACTGTCTCTTTGGGTTTGGCTGGTATTCAGTGGTTTAAAGCGTTTTAAATGTGTGTATCTGTTTATGTTTGTGTTGCAGCTTTAATTTGTATTTCTGAGTACGTTACCTGTTTGAAGAGGATATTTAAAGCCGAGTTGTGTGTGTTACATGTTAATATTATTTTTGTGGGAAAGAGAAGGACAGTCCATGGGGTGATGTTACTGAAAAATGTTTAGTTCACCTTGATGTAGGATAAAGCCCACAGTGTTTATGTGTGTTTGGTTGGAAAGCCTTATTATTTCTTTACCTAGACTCCGTGTCCAAATGCACCCAAAACACACGCAGACCAAATTTCAAATCATTCCCTAAGCACACACTTTGTTTGCCCTTCATGTTTTTCTTTTATAACATACCATATTTGATTTAGGATTCGGCATATCCTCATCATAATCAATTGCCATGACGCACAGGTTTAGAAAAATTAATGATGTACAATATTGCAGAGGTATAATAGGCATAACAGACGAATATCGTCATGTATCTCTTCTCCAAGGAATTGTCTTAATAACCCAGTCTCGGATCCTTGCCCTTTGATTAGTGTCATTACATCTATCGATGCGTCATTGATTAAGTCGCATAGCACCACGTTTATCAGAGATGTGCCTCGGACTTTTTCTCAGGGGATTGTAGGACACCAGTCGTTGGTCATTTTCTCATGTCTTTGCTGCGGTATCCATTTATGGACTGTATGAAGCTCTCCCTCCACATGGTTCTGCATCCTTATCTGCTTACATTAGACATTATTGTGGTACGTGCATAAGCATTAAAACTTTTTTCTCAGTATGCATCAGAACAATCTTGACCATTTCCTAAACCATCCAGTTTTGTCGGTATGTTTTCCAGTGCACTGTTGCAATAGTCTGTTATGATATTAGATGCTCTCTGAATTGGCCTAATTGTGCCTCTAACTTCTCAGCCTTTCCTTTATTGTAAATGTGACTCCTTGTTGCATTCCTTGTGTTTTCCTTGCCAATTACTCCCTGTTGCGAAGCATAAAACGGCGCCTTGGCTCAGCACTTCAGCTGAGTCCCTTGTAATGCAGAAGTACTGAAGTAGTCAGTCCACTTCTTGTTGCAGTTCATGATGACGGAGTGGCAATACCCCATCCATTTTTATCACATGGAACATTTCCATTTCATCCCAGATAGTTTCAGATCATTATCTTTGGGTGTCTGGATCTATTTTGTTGAACTTAAGTGGAAGAGACCTATAGGAAGTACCTTATTGAAGTTTTTCCCCTGCATGAATGAAAACCTCTGTCATCATGACACATTGAGAAGAAGCATAATTTTATATTTATGACATAAAAGGGTAATAATGATAAGATTACAATTTTTGTTGAATTCATTTTGTTGGAATAATTTATGAGTGCAAAGTGATGATAAGGATGTAATTATTCAACCAGCACCGCAATGAGAGGACACGAGTGTCTCAATAATGACTTTAAATGCACATAATGTACTTGAGTGAAAAGTGAAGTATGTTTCTAAAACATTGAAAGTTATAGCAATATTCTCCTTGGAATAACTGAACTGAACTAAAAAGCAGGAATAATTTAATCTTTTATTATGTATACATTTATTTAAAATTTGATTTGGGGCCTCTGTTAACTTATGCTATGTATGTTGTTTAGTAGTTAATATAATATTAGTTTCATAGTCATTTCTTTAGGGGATACGTCATTGTGTTGCTGTTTTTCGAGACTTTTATGAAGCAAACTGTGAATGATGAATGTCCATTATGTTTGACGTACATGCGTGTGTCTCCTGTGTGTTTCCCTTTTCCGTGTCCATGTGCACCGAGCCACAGAGCCGCACTCAGGCATTCGGACCGGACTGTTCATCCGACTGCCGTCGTTTTCCTGCGTACGGAGCTCACGTGGCTCAAAAGTGCTTACAGCGGGGGCCACGGTTACAGTAACTAAAATATGAGCAAAAACAGCAAAGGTATAACAATAGTTTTAAACGCTACTTATATATGCCATACACTGTGATAAAAAAAAATTTGTAATAGATATTTTAAAGAACAAGTGTACATAGTAGTATTGGAATCAGTACTTCAACACATTGCTAAAAGACTTATAAAACTATAAACAGTGAAATATACTATTTAAAGATTGCTTTTATGTATGTTGATATTGTATTGAGATTTGCATTAGGTCAGTTGCTTGTCCATTTCAAAAACATAAATTTGCCCTTGCAATGCAACGCAGTGCTTGAATGTAAATTTTAGACTCCCGTGCATTGATTTAATCATGTTTAGGCATATATTTAAAAATGAAAATGAATAAAATTGTACATTTTCACAGAGCTCGCACAAAGCCTTTCTTTGCATACATATACAGTGAGAACACATTCTTGGATGTTTTCAAAAAAAAGCAAACCGTAAACATTAATGGACAATATTAGATTGTCCCACAATCTCTGTGTTTTTTGTTTGTTTATTGTTGTGCTGCACTCAGTATTTTACAGCATTTTCACTTGCTGTTCTGAAAGCAAGAGGAGGATGGACGCTATTATGAGAGCTTGTTGTGTAGGATGAACATTGTGGAGTTTCTGAGCTACGGGACGGCAGTGCACAGAAACTCGCAAGTCCCCTGAAAGCCGCGTCGCATGAAAATGTCACCACATACGAGCACCGGCGTCGCTGGAATCCTGAGAGCGCATTCTATTCTGACCTTTGAACCCATAAAGGTCCCACCCCATCTATCGCTGGATGTTTGCCATGGCAACGCTTCTGCTTCTTGCCCTCTCTCTGTAACGGATCTGTCTTCTCCCCCTCTCCCTCTGGACTTTAGTGTTATGAACCCCGTCCACACCAGCACCTAGGACAACGCACATGTGTGTCTGTGTATGCGTGCTCACGAGGATGCGGCAGGAGGAACCTGACTGAGGAACGAATGTTGGAGGATGATTGCACGTTGCCAGGTAGGACCACAGCAGCCAGATGGAAGGGGAACAATGAGCAAATCCATTATAATAAACACATATGGCTCACTGATTGTTTCTGGGTTCCTTCTTAATGCACTGCTTCATTCCGTTCCCGTTTATGTTCTGCTTTGCTTTGAAACTGTTAGCAAGAAAATCTTCCTCTATGTCAAAGGAAAAAAGAAAGAAAATTGGTGGGGTATGTCTTATGAATAAAAATAAAAGAGCTTTACAATAGAATTTGCCCAGTCAAGCATTTTTATTTCACTGTATATGGGCACAGGGGATTGAAATGATGAGTGCACCGAAATGTAAGAAAAAATAAACAAACTTTCACTTTTATTGGGAAATGCAGTCTAATTGCATTCCGCGCCCATTAATCAAACGTTCAGTTACTCTGAAAATTAAACAACAGTCAGATTTCTATGGGGGAGATATTATGTTGCTGTTATGGTCTATGTTTATGAAAATTAAGGTTGTTTTGAGTAAAGCATTACAATTAAATACGTCAAATAGGGGTTTTCTGTGCAAAAGTAAATGCATTTAATTTGGCTTTTTATTGCCTCTTTATATATATTTGTGGTACTGGCAGGGTGGCCAACACCATAAATTTATTATTATCATTATATCTTCTGGAAAAAAAAATAATTACAAGGAGGAACCAGCAGACAGCCATCAGAACACTGAAGACCTGGTGAAACAATGACATTCTATATGTGACGATCTGTCGAGCATTTCAGTAAAACCTGGTACAAGAACTGTTTGTAAGGGATACAAGGTTAAATGCATACTGTGTGATATAATTAAACATTAGGCTATAAACACCAGAGTATTGGAGATTTTGAAGATAATAAATTGTCGTCTTCCCCTCTAGGAAAATGCAGTCCTAACAATTGTGTTAGTAAGTTACACTACAGGGGACTTTTAGTACCTTAATTAGCAATAGGCATACAGTACACAAGAAAGATGCATAAAGTGTGTAGCAGAAGGAGGTAAAGAGGTTAATTAGTAAAAATCTAACCGATTGGTTTGGGGCTATGGATGTTAGAAGTATATTACATTTAAACATCAATTTACCATCTGCGGAGTTCTCTGTCTGTTAACACGCAAGGCCAAAGTTATAATGAGGCATCTCACAATAGTCTGCAAGGAAGATACTTCACCCAAAATCAGCACATTGCTATTAGAACTGCACTGTGTATTTACTGCAGCATGAAGTCAGTTCCCTTTTCATACAGCAGCTTATTAAGAAGACTCAATGATATCTAACATCTCCCTTCAGATTTGTCTGTTTACAGCTAATTCTTTTAGAATATAGTCAAACCAAACCGTGATTTATGTTTGCTCCAAAAAATGAAGAAAAATGTGCTAATGAGGTGGTAGGTTTTCAGAATTGGTCATTACCTTCTGACCCCTGAGGTGACAGTGGTATTCTGAGAGTAAACATTCCCACACTGCAGTTGGTAATGTTCACACTCTTCTCACCCCTTATTTCAGTGTATTTTGATCATTTTATTTGATCAGTATTAGTAAAACGCTCTTTAAAAAGGCCCCTTATTTACAATTATAATTAAAGAGTGGGACGCTATTTGCAGACGCAGAAAACCAAAGTCAGAATACTGGTTTACTGGGTAATATCACAACATTCCAAACATCAAAAAGGCCTCTTTTCTCATTTTAAATGAGCATTGTCTCACACCTCTTGCGTTGGCGGTTCTAATCTTCACCCTGCCCTGTGTATATCCCCCTGTAGTTTCCTCTGGATCCTTTGGTTTGGCCCCTAGTGTGCATATAACCTACGATGGATGGGCATCCAGTCCAGACTAGACTAATGCCTTGTGTTCTGTGCTGCCTGAGACTCCACCATGACCCTGAGCAGAATGAGTGGTTAGGGGATGGATGGATGGAATCAGGGCGGTAGCTAGCTATGACGTCACCAAGGTCCGGACCTTGGTAATTTTTTAAGAGCTAAAAATAAAATTTGAAGCTAAATATTTAGCTGAATAAAAAATGAGGCCAACTAACCTTTCACATAACTAATTAATTTAAAAATTGGCTTATGAAGGGGGAAAGTATCAATAATATGACTGACGAGATCCACGCCCAGGTCCCGTGCCTCACTATTTTTCAAACTCTGGCTATGGCTTGGATGGAATTACTATTAAACAAAATATTCCAGGATCAGATCTCAAGCATCACTATGGAGGAAAACACAAGGTTAAGGTATGCCACATTTGGTCAGCAAATACAGAGGCACCTGTGTGACAGTTTATACAGGGAGGTATTTTATCTGTTATGGCCCACAGACAGATTTATCGATGTTGAGGAAAAACCTTAAGGCTTATTTATGAGAGCATTTTCTCCAGGTCCTCTGTGTTTGAGCATCTGCTCTGCTGCCATGTTATACATCACTTCCAGCACAGCTGATGCATGTTTCACCTGAAGACCCCGGGGCACACAGGTCTATAGTAGAGGTGGTACCGTCTTCTGCGCTCCCTGTAGGCCAGAAGCCTAGGAATGAGTAAGTGAGTGAATGAATGAATTAACGAATGAATGAAGGAGTAAATATTCTCCTGAAAATAAGATATTAGAAAATAAAATGAGCCTGATTTTCATAGATTATTAATACTATTCTGTCAGTCATAACAAACAATAAGTAAAAAACTGATGTCAAATTAAAATGGAAGTTTTAAAAGGAAGTAAAAAAAAAACAAAAATAACGGCTGATTTCATTACTGTGCTACACATCGAGAGGTTCAAGTCAGCTTGCAATGCCAAACAGCTTTTGACTGATTGATGGAGTGATTGATAAAACGCCATCTTTCTATGCTAATGTGATTCTTGCTTCTGTGAAGCTTCTTCACCGCTCTGGAGGAATGTGATGGGAAAATTGAGTTCTGTTCAGTGGCGTTGGTCCAAATTGGCAGCTAATCTGACACTGCTGTTATTCTTTCAAGATGGCATCTGATACTGAGTGCTTCTCTCTGAGGTGCTTTCATGCTGAGCTTGGACTGGACTCCATGTGTGATTAGGACAGTTATCCTCACCAAACCCATGAAATAAACGTCTCAGCTATGGATCTTACAATTAAAGTTATGGATTGCAGATTTCATAATTATCTTTAGTGTTACATTAAACTCACAGTGAGATATTTCAGATGAATTATATGTCTTGTTAAAACAGGATACAGGGTATAGAATCCACGCTTCTTCTTGGTGAGGTAGGACAGGAAGCCTGGGGAAGACACGGAGGAAGATTGTCTACATGCTTTTGAATTAAAGAAAGGGAGAAAAAACTCATGCCACATGCATCAGAAACCAAAGTCCCAAAAGGCCTCTGAGCCTTCAGGATCAGCATAGTTACGAGAACACATGAATGGGGAATAGGTTTATTGTATTCAGGACAATGAGCGATCCAGCACAAGTGGAAAAAGATCTCAGCCTCCACATCCAGCCAAGAACTGCTTACAGAGACAAACACACTGTGATGCCCAAACATACTTTAATCAAAACCATTTATTTAACTTATTGTATACCTTTATGATGGGCCGGACATTGTGACATGAATTCATTACTGTGAAAACTATGGAAAACTGCTGTGAAATTTCCCAAAGAAAGAAATAAAAGGAACCTTTTGGATAATACTTCTTCCGCAAAGTCCAGTGTGTGTGCTCTTCCAGCTCTCTTGCTGTCCTAACCACTTGCCACAAGTTAAGGGCTTTTTGAACATGATGGCCTAAATCCGTCAGGCTTTGGGGGGGGGGGTCCTCACTGAGAAGATGAACATGAAACAGGCTGAGGCTCAGAGGTGCACTTTTCTGTGCCAGCACCAGAAAGAACTCCAACAAGGATGCACTCCTTCTCTTATTGCCAGTGGGCTTAAAATGCCAGTTTCTAAAATCACTTAATCTTTTCACGAAACACAGTCAGAGTTGGTGGGCATCATGCTTGCAGAGGTAAGTGAATGATAACCTATAGGAAAGACGGGGGGAGGAGCTGCCTTTGGCTGGAGATCATTTATATGACGAAGCTGAATATAGTTTCCGTTATCATTTTTAAAGAGCTTACAGACAGGAAACAGAACAAATGAAGGACTGATTGTACTGTTACCAAGCAGCATTTAGCACGTTTTCTGTGGCTAGTGGCATGGGGTTCGATCTACACAACCTTCAATTAATTACTGGGATTCTTATAGAATCATTCATAACTTAAACTCAGCTGTCTCTGGGCTGCACCAGTGTTCTTCATTCTCCTCTCACAGGAGTGCAGCAAGGTGACCACGACATTGGAATACAGACCAGTAGGCTACTTACAAAAGTCTAAAAAACTGCAGATAGCGATGCCATGTAGGCATTTATCAGTTTGATCTCGTATTTCTCATAGTTTATCCCCAAAAATTTCAGCTGTGAGGGTAAGTCATGGAATGTAAGTTTAATACATGCAGACCCTTTCTATATTTCTGAAATGATAGCATGCCCATCATTGGTTATACCATGGTAAAAAGGCTAGTGGAAAACTGACCTTTTGCATCTAAGAGACTTGCTTCACCTTTAAAAAGGAACACTCTAGCATTACTTGGTGACATTTCTACAGAAAGTACCAAGCTAATGGATAAAACAAAAAATGAATTCAATGAATCATTGGAAGCTCTTATTTTCTATTTAAACTGTCTTTGGTTTGGTTGTTTGTATGTATTTATTACGACTTTTGGCAATTCCTGTGAGGGTTATGTAGATGTCAGATCCTCATGCACAGAATTGCCAACAATCACCCTCACCTGAACATTAACAGACTGTTCCACTACTTGATTAGATAGATCTGTTCCGGATTATCTGTAATTACTTAAGCCCTCCAGCTTCAGTCATTTCCCACTTTTGATTTGCAGCCTGAGCATTAGTTTTGTGTTTTGGATTTCTCAGGTTTTTCTGATCTGTTTCTGAGTTTGGATTGTCCCCAGGACTCTGATCTGATTATGCTTGACTTTCAACTCAGGACCTGGAAAACAATTTTGCTTTTGGAAATAAACTTCACAAATTGACCCTAAAGTTTCTCATCTCTGTGACACAAGACTTTGCCATGGGAAAGGATCCAGCAGAGTTGGCTTCATGGCACACGATTATCACCGTACATAATGCATTGTTGGGACAGCAAGAAACTTACCAAAGAAGTATTTTTGCAAGCCTTGGAGGAAGTCTTGCAAGCATTGAGAGCAGGTTCCCCATCTCCTGCATCTGCTTATCTTGTAGACAGGGATGTTTCACCTGCACTAATTGAACATGAAGTCCCAGGGTCACTGTAATTTGTCAATGAACCAACTACATTTTTGATAACAGAAATGGCTTATATTAATTGCTTGCCAGTGAAACATGTGGGCTGAAGGAAGGAGCACAGGTGAACTTATGCTGGCCCTGCACCAGGAGACCCAACAGCAACGTATTATGCAGAATGGACACATGAGTCTGTCTATGGAGGAGTGCCGGCGATGGAGGAAACCGCAGTCGTGCATCTATTGCAGATGACCTACACACCACATCACCAGCTGTCCCACCACGCAGTCTCATTCCAACAAGTGCAGTTACCCAGGAGTGTATACTACTTACCCATCTGTATCTAGTTAACAAATACAGTTCATAATTGAATTGTCATGGAAATCAGACTCTCTCTGTTGCTGCCCTTATTGATTCTGGTTTGCTGGGTAACTTTTATAAGTAATTTAGTAAGTAGATTATGTAGTACCGTGTCACAAAGTGCTTCACAGGAAAAAAATATTCAAACATCAATAGGTCTGTCTTGCATAACTTTCAAGATGCCATTTAAAAGTTTAAATTGCTGACTGATCTAATTTCCATTTCCAGACAGTTCCACAGGCTTGGGGCAGCAACCGCAAAAGCTGTGTCACCCCTGGTCTTAAACTTGGAGCTGGAGATAAGAGGACCCTGATCAGAAGTCCCGAGGATCCTGTTTGCTGAGTAAAGGGTCAAAAGGTCATGGATATAAATGGGCACCCGAATGTTAAGTGCCTTATAATAATAATTATTATTATTGAACCCCATGGGGAAATTATCTTTATGCTTCCCCCAACTTGCTCTCCGTAGGTGAGAGCCAGCTGGCCATAAAGTGCAACTACCTGTTTTGGCACCCAGGGAGCTAGGGATTAAGGGCCTTGCTCAAGGACCTACAGACATGGTGAGGCCAGGCTCAAACCAGTGACCTTGTGATCCCAAGTACAAATGCTTAGCCCACTGAGCCACACATTGCCCCAAGAAATAAGCCAATCTTAACGTGTCCTACATTTTGGTTAAACACGTAACTATCCTGGGCATTCATTTTGTGGCATCCTTAATGATAAGAGAGCCCATTGGAACTTTCGGTATCACCTGGATCAGCCTTACCCCATGGGTGAGTTTATTCCGCAATGACATTGTCTTCCTTGGCTGGTTTACCATGACCCTATTATTTCCTGGTCAAGGAAGGAGCTGATTTTTTGAGGAGAAAATTGTTTTTCAGTGTCATACCCTACCTGTGGAATGAGTGTGTAGAGTCTAATTACTTCTGGGGACTATGTGATGCCTGCTGAATATCGAGATCTGGCCAAGGTCTTCAAATAGAAAAAAGCCAGCTGTCTGCCGCCTTATCGACCCTCTACCAGGAGCCACTCCGCGTAAGGTCATATTTACCCCCATTGTCAATCCTGGAGTCCAAAGGCCATGAAACAGTACATACATTCAGGTCACTTTGGGTCACTTTGGATTAATATGGACATATTAAGTGTTTCACCTCACTTTTTTGTATGGCGAAAAAGGATGGGGGGTGGGGTCTTTGTCCGTATATTGACTGCATTGACTTGAATGAGGTAAGCATTCAAGTATCTACCTTCTACCACTGGTTCCAGCTTTGGGGTAATTAAGGGAAGCAAGATATTTCACTAAGCTGGACCTGCATCATCTCATCAGGATCTATGAAGAAGATAAATGGAAGATGTTGTTCCACAAATACAGTGGGCACTTTGAATATTTGGTCATGCATTACAGTTTCGTAAATGTGATTTGGGCCTTCATTAATGATATCCTGCACAAATGTCTTGCGAAATGTGTTACAGTATATGTCAATGATATCCTGGTCTAATCCTATGATTATCAAGATCAGTTCAAGCATGCCTGCCTGTTTGTAAATCTAGAAAAGTGTGAGTTTCTTAAGACAGAGGCCGAGTTCAGCAAAACTGACACCAGGATCTTGTGATCTCCCTGGACAACTCTCTCATTTCTCCTTCGGTCACTCCTTGTAACCTCAGGGTAACCATGGACAATCACCTGTCCTTTTCCCCTCACCTTGCTAATCTTTCCTACACATGTCAATTTCTTCTCTTCAGTATCAGAAGGGTTTGTCCATTTCTTTCCACACAGGGCACTCAGTTAATTGTTCAATCTCTTGTCATCTTGAGACTAGAATACTGTAACTCACTCCTAGCAGGTCTGCCTCTGAACGACATTCATCCTCTGCAACTGATCCAGAATGCAGCTGCCCGACTCATTTTGAACCTTCCCAAGTTCTCCCACACTACACCATTGTTACATTCCCTCCACTGGCTTCCTGTAGCTGCCTGCATCAGATTCAAAACACTCATGCTCACATACAAAGCCAAAAGTGGACCAGCGCCCTCCTACCTAAAAGAACTTATCTCACCCCGCACTGCACCATATGCACTTCAATCCTCCAGCACCACTCAGCTGGTCCCATCATCTCTCAAGGCGCAAGGAAAACACCTATTTTTGCACCTAGACTCTTCTCTGTTTTGGCACCTATGTGGTGGAATGAACTTCTAGATGCCCTAGATGTCCAAACAGCTGAGTCATTGGATGCCTTCAAACCACCACTAAAACCCTACCTCTTTCGGAAGTACTTGGATTGGCGCTTCCAAGATTATACCCTTATTAAAAAAAATGTATTACTTGCCAACAAACTTTTTTAGAGTGATAGTATTCTAAGGCGGGTTCTATTGAACCAGTATCAGAATGTATTCACTGATGAAACTTATAAGCCCTTATGTAAGTTGCTCTGGCTAAGGGTGTCTGCCAAATGCTGCAAATGTCAAATGTAGTTACAGAGATATCTGGATTTTGCTCATTTTTATTGCAGATTTATTTGGAAGTTTAGTAATACCACTTACTACACTGATGAAAAGGGGGATACTTTAACTGTGTTGGGACAATAACAAGGAATCAGGATTAATAAGTTGGCATTGGAAGAATGGTAGTATTAGGTTGAAGGAAATTGACATCCTTTCCTTGTCCTCACAAACTAAAGCATCCCAAAATACTTCAGAGCAGCTAAGCGGTTAGAAGCCCACCAGGCATGCTGGTTTCAGCTGTTTAATCATCTTCAGTTTGTCCTGTCTTACAGGCTATAAGAATTCCAAGGCACACAGACTGTCACATCTCCAACACAGCCTAAATCCACAGGGTACCCCAGACACCATATTTCTACCCACCTACGTAGTTGCTGCCATAAGATAGTATATAGTGGATGAAATTTAACAGGCCTGGCTTCAGATCCATCTCTGCCTGAGTACACTCTGGGTAAAACATATTTCCCAACTATAGAGCGTCCCTCTATTTTACATTGGACACACTCAGTATTTAGTTCTGAGTATCCAGGTATTCAAAGCACGCTAGAGCTTGTGTACCTTCCGGTGGCCCACCATAACCCAAGATACCTCCCAAGATGCCCTGACTGTGCTAAGTCAAAGTCACCCCACCAGTTGGCACTGGGTCTCCTAGAACCCTTGCCTATACCTAACTGAATATGGTCATGTAGGGTTCCACAACCACCTTAGTAGTAGCGGACACCTGTTCCAAAGGCCGTCGCCGGGTGCCATTGAAGGTCCTGCCTTTAGGCCTTGAAACGCCATCATTTCTTCAGTAATTATGGTGTACCTGAAGAAATAGTTCTTTTCATTTACTTCTCAGGTTTATTTGGCTTATTTTGTAAATGTTATTTTAACATCTGGTTTTTATCATCTTTCCCAGTCAAATTGTCAAAGTGTATCAACTAAAAACAACGGTTCCTGCCAAGGACTAATTATTCTAAAAATGTTCTTACCAGTAAATCTACTAATCTGAGCACATTTCAGTACATTTCAGGCTACCAGCTTCCCCTGTTACCTTGGATAGAAGAACAGATCGACATCCCAGCAGTGAGTGAGAGGCTGTGATGCAGTAAGGAAGTCGACACATGTGCCTCCAGCAAGCAATAACTTTCAAGCGAGTTTCTTGTGTCCATGGTATATGCATCCATAGACCAGCCCTGTACACTTTAACAAATACCAATTTCACTGGCTATGATGAAAACTTCAGCTGGCAAGCATAGAGTCTTTCAGCATAGCTTGGGGGTAGCTGTAAAGTCAGTCTGTGGTTGACTGCAGCTGTGAGAGCTTCTGGAAAAGGTTTTTATATATTTCTTGTGTGAAGAATCATAGACAACTATGATCCTTGCAAAGGTGGCAGAGCATTGAGAAAAGCTGATCCTGGAGCAGTCAGGGCTGATCTGAAATGAGTTCACCCAACCTTGCCATCATCACAATGCAAAAACATATGAGAAAAATGTATTTTTCTTTGCCTTGGATGTTAAGGGGCCATAACCCAGCAAGGTTATGATGACACATTCATGGACTTCTGAGGGTCTTGGATTCCATGGGAAATTCCTAAAGAGAATGATTTATAGGCACTCAGGAGACCCAGGATGAGATCTGAAATGCTTCCACTAAAGGGACCTTTAAAGTGTGTGTGTTTGGAGCATGGGGGATATTTGGGGGTGAACCACATCATAGCCAGTGTAGTGGAGGGATGTGGAGCAAAATATATGGGTGCATTGACACATCACCTCTTGCTCTATGATGAAGAACAGAAACAGAATGTGAGAAGTACGGTTCTTGACATCAGGTAGCTTGAATGCATCCATTGAGGAGCCCAGGAAAAACCCCAGTGGTTCATGGATTGCAAAGCACACGCTCCACAGCTCTGCTGTGCATCTCGTGCCACTGTCATCTCATCAATTTACCATCAAAATTTGGCCATGGCACCATGTACAGATGATTCTTCGCTTTTGTATTCGTAGCTTTCTTTTCATCCACTGTGAAAGATGGAAAATCTGATCTTATTTCCAGAGACTGAATACCAAACAACGTTGATGAGAGAAAGCTGGAATTTTAAATTGGCCAGTTATTGCTTTGAATTCATAGAACACCTTCCACCATCTTGACGGGTTCTTGTTGACAATAATGCACACATGTACTCTGTTTTCTGATTTGTGTCCCAATTTATTACTCGCAGTTGCAGGATTTTGCTTTCTGTTGTTCCTTCATGATATAAAGTGCATTGCAAACTGGTCTGATGGTATTTTAATTGCCAAGAATAATTAAAAAAACATTTTAAAGAATTCAGAAAAGGTTTTCAATTGGTTTGTAAATGGAACCCAAAATAATTAATAATAATAGCCAATTTACACTTGAAGAGGGTTCATAAAGAGCGGCAAAGGTACTCTGAATAGTCTTTTGAGTCCTTGCCCTATTATGGCCTGGTATGCCGTACAGGGTTTCCTCTACCTGGGATAAAATTGAGCCTCACGATGCCCAAGCGCTGGATAAGCAGCAGTGCAGAGACACAGGGCTTGCAGATCCAAACCGGGCTTGATTAGTCTGGAGGATAGATACCTGTTGACATGGAACACCCCCCAGAATAACATTACCACGGTGTTTGTTTCCTGCTTGTCAATATCACAGATACTTGCCGGCTGTAGTTTTTGCTCCTCTTAACACTGAAGGCCACAGTTAAATTAGAGCTTCCTGTGAAAGCTGGACAACTTCTTAAATAAAGTGGTATAACCACCAACTTGTGGCAGCCACTGGTATAAGAGGCAAAAACATGTGAAATATCCACTGCGTCGATCGTTCACTGGAAATAAATAAATATATATATATATATATATACATACAATTTGACCTATATCAGGCAATATGAAAATAAAGTCCCCTGTATAATAAGTCTGTCAATGCAAAGTGGTTGCAAGATGGGCTTTTAATTTGAATTGTCAGACTTACTTTTCATCACACTTGTTTCTCTGCTGACTGATCAATGACTAATTAAGGCTGAACAATCAGCTTGGACATTTTGAGTGGATGAATCATTATCTCAATGCAGGGGAAAACTCACAGAAAGGAAATCGAAATACGTATTCTGATCTCATTTCTCTGTTGGAAAATATATAGTGAGCTAAGAGTCACTCCTGCTGTCATTTGTCATTACCGTTTTTGGGATGCTGTCCATCATAGCTGTCATGCACCAATGGATAATTTGCCAGTTATAACTATTATACAGATATTATCGTGCATGGTAATTGTTGGAGTCACATTGACGTTGCACTTGCTTTCACTGTTTTACGGTGAGGGTGTGTGCATCACGTGGTGTTAGGCACGCTGGATCGTGATTTTACCTGAGCACTTGCTAATGGAGCTAGAGAGGGGGTGAATAGGGAGTCACAATTTCTGTTGACCGCTTACATTAGTTTATGCTCGCGTATCTTTATGTCCTGTGACTTGTTTTATTGTTTTAATGTTTGCGAATAATGAAATAAATAGTTTTGACAAGGTAATACGGATTATCCTTTTTGGAAGAATAGAAGGCGTGTCGGACAGACCTCCCTATTTTAGCCTCTCGACGATGCGTTATGGAAATCGCCCAAACAGTAATCATATGATGTGTGTTATTCATTTTTTTGCTTTTAAATTACGTTTCTGCTCAGAGTAGACAGAGGAAAGCACCACATTGTAATTGCTGTACCACTTTCATTGATGGGTACGTGACATCAACAATTATCTTATTGGAATTAATTATGAGAAAAAAACGACAAGATGACCAATGAAAATCTGGAAGTGAAAAACAGAAGTATGTATGTATGGATTGAGGGAAAAATAAGGCGACGTTTCTGTCTGATATGCATCAGTTGATAATTCTTTTTGGAAATGTAAAATTAGGACATGTCACTTGTTCTTCCCACGCTGTACTGTAATTGGACCTTGACAAATCTGGTTTGTCTTCACATGCTTTGGTAGCCATTTTAATACTTGGGGAATCAGCACAAGTTTCACAGGAATGTGCAGGCGTGACTTTCAGGACATGGTTTCCCCATCATACTTTGAGCTCATTATTTCCAGTCATGCATTGGTTTAATCAATGCGAACGTTACCATTGAGCTCCAGCATCTGCACTCTTGCCTTTTCGTGAATGTGAGGAATACGCAGCATCTTACATTGTTCGATATTCAGACCCTAATGTGAGCCAAAGGAACCATTTTCCCAGTTAAATTACTTTTCCTAGCAGAACACCTCAGCAATACTAGGATTTGCAGAATGGAGCCGAGAGTATTTGATACGCATGGCCTGGGATTTTGAGAAATGGACAATGATTGTGTACAGCTGGCCTGTTTGGTCATTTCAAAATTTCTCTTCATTTACTGAAGCTTAATTTAAATCCCTGACATAGGACCCATGAAGAGAAGATATATATTGCCTGCAACTTCTCAGTGTCTGCCTGCACTCAGCCGAAATAATGATTTGTATTATTTCCGTGGTGGAAGCTTTTTACCAAACACTTTTACAATTTAATGAGCTGGCATGAAATGCATTAAGGCCCTAATACCTTCACACTTGCCAGTAACGATTGTAGCACATTGCCAGCAGCATAGTGCAGGGCTTCTTGTGTGAATGACCGTGTTTGTTTTTGCCATGCATCATCGAGGCCACGGGGGTGTGAGGCATCATGTGCGGCATGTTTCCTTGGTGCTGTTCACAGCCTCAATATTGCATCCCATTTCCCAGTACTACAGTCATCCGTCGCCGTACTCCTCTTCACCTCTACGTTGCATGAACTTCCTGTTTCCTGTGATGACCAGAAAATACTCCTGAGCATGACAGAAAAATTAAAACCCTGCGTCTAAAGCTTTACAATTTTAGACTGTATGTGTCAGGGTCAGCCCTGGTTGTTCCACTCTGAGTCCCTTCCCCGTTTGGGCAGCAGGCATCGCTGGTCATCCTGTCCCACATGTTGTCAGTCCTTGTGTCTTCCCCTGTTGTCAGTCTGTAGTGTTTCCTCTGCTCCCTGTTGGCTGCATGGCTCAACTTGTTGAGCATGTGGTTGTTTGAATTTCTCTGTTGTGTGTTTGAATCCCGCCTCCTCTGGTTTTGTATTTTGTTCCCTAGTGTTTCATTGTATGAGTTTTTCTAGTTCCTGTGTCTTCTGATTTGTGTTTGGTTTTGGTTAAATTCTTTGTGCCCCTGCTTGTGATTCTACCTGTCTGTTAGTCCCCGGTGTTAGTTTCGGTTTCCCTGTTTCCTTGGTTAATTCTTAGTTTCCCCGTTTAGTTCCTTTGAGTTGATTAGTTTCACCTGTGACCTGTTTCACCTGTTTTCCCAACCTTGTTCATTAATCTCACCTGCCCCTTGTTAGTCTTGTTACCCTTTTTTGTTTATCTCCTTTTGCTTTTGACCCTTGTGGTCTGTTTTTGGTTCATAAGTATTTCTAGTGTTTTTATTTCTGTTTGTTAATAAATCCCCGTTGGTCTGCCTGTGAGCCGCAAGTGGGTTGTCCACATCTGTTCCTGCCTGCACTGTGCCTTGCCATCGCACCAGATCTGCCCGGATCCATGACAGTATGACTTTAGCAAGTTATAGTTTGGAATACAGAGGTATTATAATCTTATTCATCAACAACAGCTGCTGGTATTGTCTTGCTGGGCTTAGAGCTCTGCTCAAAGAGCTTCTTCCATCTTTCAACCACTTATGCTAGTCAGGACTGCAGGGGGCCATTTCAGGGCAGTTACCTGGAGCATCCAAAGCAAGCCTCTAACACTGCAGACACATTCAAATTGGTAACAGGAATCAAACACCCAACAAAGGAGTAGTGAGGTAGCGGTACAACTCAATGAGCCATTAGGCAACTCTTTGAAAAGTTTGTTCAACGTTAAATTATCTTTCAACAGTTTTTTGTAAAAATTCACAGTGAAAGAGCAGTCGAATGAAGCCTTAAAAAAAGTTGGAGGGAGTTTATTGACATAAGTTCCTTTTCGGCAACTGTAGCACTGTCATGTCAAAAATGAGTGATGCAATGGATCTGCAGAATGGTTGGCATAATCGGAGCAATGCCATGACACAATCCATGTTACATAAGTACAACAACATAAAGTCTTTGAACACTTTCTCCATTGTTTTGACTGGATCGGACGCCCCAGTTTAGCATTGGGCTACAGTTGATTGCAGTGACGGATTGAACCTAGCATATAAAAATCTTCAACAAAACAAATAACTGGACCAAAATGTGATCGTATCAAAATATGACCCAGAAATTAGACATAATATTCCACACTATTCTCTAACCATCTAAGGTATGAGGCCTTATCTTGGGTACCAAATTCACAAAGAATTAAAAAAAAAATTACACATAAGTTTGGTGAGATGGGTAATTGGTGAGCTTTGTAACCCTTATAGCAATATAAAATCCATAATAGACTCAAAAGTGGAAGCTTGGTGAATTCAAGTGCTATGATTATGAGTTCAAGCACAGAGGTGAGAGATTTAAATGGAGACAGGTCTTCCCAGTTGTGATACTGCTGCCTTCCCCTGAGCCGTGCCTGGGCCTCACTGAGGCTGGTCCAGCTAGTGCCGGACAGGAGGAGCCCCACTCTACTGAGAGCCGTCAGAGGGAATCGCTGAGGACCGGTCTCACTGATGAGCCTTTGAGCTCCCAGGCCAAACTGCAGATTAATCGTGTGCCTGTGCGAATTACGCGGCTGACGGAGCAGGGAGAACAGAGGAACAAGAAGGCGCCGCTGGCCTGCATTGCCATTTAACTGGAAACGTTACCTAGAACAGGAGCGAACACTAATTGCAGGTTACTTTGCTGCCAAAAAACACAGGCAGTTAACTGAACACCAGGTGCCATTATTACTGAAAGTTCAAATGATGTCATGAAACACAGGGCCCTCAAAACAAAAGCACACAAAAAATCAATAAAGAACAAACAGCATAACGCATGGCAGATATCAAAATACTACAAATTTGATGTGACTTATGTCAACTTTGAAAAAGCAGCTATTTAAATGTACAAAGTGAAAGGCAGCAGTAGTTGGGTCAGCTAACCAGAGGCTCACGACCTTGAAGCAGGAGTGTTTTCTACACTGGAACAGAACCTAAAATGAATAACATTGTCTTTACATTAAATAAAAAATCCTATGCATTCTTTAAGGAATATATGAACGTTTTAGGGATTTGAATAGGTGGACTCTTAGTCGCTCGCCGCCTCCCGTCAATTTAATTAATCAAATATCTGACTTGTGCCCTCTGGTGGTAGTTGTCTGTTAGCATTAGAATGAAAACATATTTTTGTAGGCTACAAACGCATAAATAGTCATAGCTGAGAAGATTCACTGTCCACTGATTGTTTTAGTACATGTGGTGCATATCCATCCCAAGCAGCACCTACAGCAGTATGGGCTGAAACATAAACTCGATCCTCTTGCTTATTATAGCATCTTTGTACCCTTCTGGACAGTCAGCGTGCCCACAATGGGGGTAATGGATTTGTGGCCATCTCTTTGTACTCTCAGTGATGACCTTGATGCATTTCGTAGTGCAGGAACACACAGCTCTATATAACAAATCTGTGGGAAAACTACACTTTATTGGTACATCAAATTTTATTGAGAGGTGTATATTTCTGTTATGTGGATCGTGATTTTCTGAGTATAGCTTTTGGGCATTATTATTACTAATTCCAAGCAAAGCTCCATTTGGTGACCGTTACTGGGGCTCCACACTTCACACTATCAATGCGACTAATTCAAAACAGTGTGTGTATGTATATACACTGAGAATGTATATGTTGTTTTACTCAGTTAATTCCTGAGCTACTACAAGACACAGTTATAGCTATAGAAATCACTACTATGACTTGCCCATGCAATACCACGCAATCTCCTTATGAAGTACTTCATGCAGAAAATGAACCTAAAAGTACACATTTTGCCACACTAAAACGAAAGTTTATAAATCCTTGTAACCTCCCATGTTCAGTATTTGAAGGAAGCCATTTTTACTCATTTGCAGTTTGCCTCCTGTCTGGTTGTGAGGCAGAAAATGTTTTGATCAGTAACACTGTCACGTGAATCGGGGATTGCTCGGATGGTTCACATTAAAATTACACAAGTGTGTGTGATGTATCTCAGCTGTTGAGAGTTTCTTAGGCTTGGGTTGCAGCACCCCACCCAAAAAGTAAAATGATAATAAAATGGAATCTGGAGAAAATTTGTGATATGTGTCCATTTAAACAGGACAAATCATTCAGATGCTGGAAGATTTGTTCAATCAGTATGGTTTAATTGTAAGCATAGTCTTGGTATGTCCATTATTTTACATTTTATTTGTCTTTTATTTATTGATTATTATCAGACATGTTTTAACCAAAATGACATACAGTTGAGTTGCTCCAGGCCCTGGAGCAAATGGGGTTAAGGGACTTACTCAAGGGTCTAGCAGTGAAATCATTCAGCTGACCCTAGGATCCAAACCCATGACTTTCTGATTAAAAGAACAGCATCCTAACCCACTGAACCACACACCGCCCAGCCATTGATAATTTCTCTGTCCACATTTATGCACACATTGATGTGTTCAGGTTGTCGTCTCTCTCTTTCACCCTCCAAACAATCTAGTGTTTACATCTTCAGGCTTTCTGGATACAGAAGTCCCAGCCTCTTACTTATTAAAGCAGCCATTCATAGATGCAGAGAGAGAGACAGGGCTGAACTCAGGGACATGTTCAAGGTCTCACCGAGCACCAACACCACTGCAGAGAGAGAGACGGGGCTGTACTCGGGAACACGTTCAAGGTCTCACCGAGCACCAACACCACTGCAGAGAGAGAGACGGGGCTGTACTTGGGAACACGTTCAAGGTCTCACCGAGCACCAACACCACTGCAGAGAGAGAGACGGGGCTGTACTTGGGAACACGTTCAAGGTCTCACCGAGCACCAACACAACTGCAGAGAGAGAGACGGGGCTGTACTTGGGAACACGTTCAAGGTCTCACCGAGCACCAACACAACTGCAGAGATGACACAGCACTGACAGCCACACGTCTTGTTTCCTGATTTAGTTAAATGCAGGGTTGAAAGCACACTGCATGATGCTCCAGTCTGTTACTGCAGTCAAGCTGACATGGCCTGCTTTACTCGGCACCCATTTAAAAAAATCATTTATCCCAAATAGCACATTTCTTAGTGCTGGATTTATGCTTCTGCATTCAATTTGAGAATATGGGCAGTGTTCAATGATTTAGAAGTATCTACCGAACAATTTGACCAGAATTATGGCCAGGTCTAAGCAAGGACTGGGGGGGGGGGGGGGGCAATACGCGCCATACCCCCACCCAAATATTTCCATAAACC
>JAODKC010000001.1:11993276-12006764 GCA_026777985.1 Mormyrops attenuatus
TGTACAAGAGCTCTGTAACATTCAAATTTCTCATTCGTGGGATAATAAAGGTTTATTCTATTCTATTCTATTCTATTTATAGGTCAGGTCAAGTCGTTGACATCCCAATTCACACAGAGTCTTGCTGTTCTGATTGAAAGTGTTTAAGATGTTAAAGGTCTTATCACAAGGCTGATTTACAAAAAAACGCACACCAATTTTGCTGTGCAGATATAGAAACGTCACAACATTGTTTTTTTTCCTTTGTAGGAGACTTTTCTTCAAGGCCAAATGGGTAAGATTGTGGCAAAATTGTCTCATACCGAGCCCTGCATTGGAGGCATCATTTAGCCATGAGACAAGGTGGTGGGTCCCAGTTATATGGAAGTCACTGTCACACAGAGAGCAATACCAGATGAATTTATGAGGCTATGAAGACAAACAGCAAGAAGTTGAACAGAAGCGGAGGCATCGTAACTCCATGTAACTCCATGTATGGAACTGCCAGTCATTGCAGGCAGAGCATCAGCATTTCAGTGCTTATCTGAGCATATAAAAAACTCTGGCCATTCAATTTGCCTGGTCTTTAATTAAATAAAAGCTTGTGAGGCAAGTAAGTTTACAAGAAATCTTTTTGCTGAATTAATTGACTCTATGTGTAATTGCAATCACTGTTTAGAAAGTATGGTTCATAAAATAAATATATATGGAAAATCATTTAAGCCCTTTATGACTGTTTCTGTGGGCACATTTTATGAGATGAAGTCAATTACGATTACGTCTAGGCCCAAGCCCAAACCACCACCAAAAGGGCAACGTACCCACAGAAATTTACTGCAGTAAAACATGGTGACACTCAGAGCAGCTATGAGACAGAAGAATGTTTTCCATGTACACAGTGCCATGAAGAGGAGGGACCACCGGGAAATGTCATCAATAAAGTCTAATTACCCGTGACAAAACTGATGCCCTTTTATCTCTTAGCCATCATGAGAACTTTGTTCTGTACTTCATATTTTATTATTTTCTGTTTGTTTTTTTATTTATTGCAACATTAGTCTATTGTTTAGAAAAGTGTTTCCCAACCCAATCCTCAGGGAACCCTGGACAGTCCACTTTTTTGCTCGCTCCCAGCTCCCAGCCAATCAGGAACACCAAATACCTTGTACAGGTGCACTGGGAGCTGAGAGGAAGCAAAAACGTGGACTCTCCGGGGTTCCCTGAGGACTGGGTTGGGAAAAACTGGTTTAGAAAATATCTTTTGGATAGACATCAAAAAAATATTTTTGGTCATATGACGACAGCTGTGGGCTGAATCAGCTTGGGATTTGCAGTGCGGTTAAGCATTTATGTATGAAAGATTCACCAATTAAGCACTGAGGATACTTAATCCTTAACCCTCTGTAACATGTCACTGTAACATGTTACTCCACTGCAGACCATGTGCAGCTATCGCAGCACCTCCCATTTTCTCATTTTCTTTCACTGCTCTCTTATAAGTTTACATTCCTGAGTGCTTTTCACAACTTAGTACTGCAGTCAGCCATTTTTAGTTACACCTGAGTCAGCACCAAAATACCCGAACATTCAGACACACTGTAGTGACACTAATCTTACACACCACTAATATCCTGAATGAATAAGGATAGGGAAGAATGTGGAAATATCTTGGATTCCTCTCTGACCATTTCTCTTGACCATATTTGACGCAGTATGTGTAATGTTTTAAAGATGTGGTTAATGGTTGTAACGTCTTATAACCATTGGTTGTGTGCACATTTTGTGGACATTCATCAGCCTATGGAATCAATGTTGTATTTTTCTGTAACTGAATAGGACGAGTGAACGGATGAAAGAGGTATAACGATAAAAACAGGCCTAGCTGCTGAGGCACATGCCATCTAAAATACATGGACCAATAAAAAAAACCACTGACACATTATCAGCAATCCATTCATTCAAATAACCTTAACTGTGGCCAAGATAAAGCTTTTCTGTGTTTGCGCACGGAAAAACCTACATATGAAGTAATTTAATTAAATTATCAGAAAGACTTTCGTTGGGCTGAAGTGGCCATATTTTGCTAGGAGGTCTGCATTCTTGGAAATGTGAAAGAATGTCTATAAATGTGTCTATTTTTGTCATGTCAAGTCATGTTAATGTGCACCCAAATGGAGCACATTCATGTAGGCTGGTAATGCAGGCTCACAGCTGGCTTGACAGGAGGCCACTAACAGCACCTGCTGTCCCCAAACCTCAAAACTGCCCTTCCTGTTGCTCTGTGATATTTGTAAAACAAGGGGAACAGAATTTAAGTTACTTCTGTAAGTACAAATTAATATGAAGCTCGCTACAGTTGTACTACTACTAGAGTAATACATCAGTCAGTTCATTATACACACATATATTTGGTTGTGTTAAAGCAGGGGTCACCAACATTTTTGAAACTGAGAGCAACTTCATGGGTACTGAGCCATACGAAGGGCTACCAGCTTGAAATGCCCTCCTAAACTTATCTAAATTTCATGTGTAATAAACATGTTTTAAATGCTTTTTTTAGATATTGTCATTTTCAAATTTATATAAATGCAAAAGTGATTAAATAAGAACAGCAACAGGATAAAATTAAATTTTAGACGCTGCTCACTGGTGAGTTGTGCTGTTTTTAGAACAGGTCCATGACTCATGTGGGCCTTGGAGGCATCCTGGTGCCTGCGGGCATCATGTTGGTGACCCCTGTGTTGAAGTGTTTCTCCCATATATTAATCAGGGAATCCAAAAGCTCTTCCCTACCTCATCTTAAATTCCTTTTAGGGGCTACCTTATAATCCACTTTGGGATTCTGCAGTGCATCTTCTGGAGGTATTATAGTACAAGGGGGCACTTTTTCAGCAGTTTAAAAATTGCTATCATAAACTTATGAATGCTAGTAATAAATGAAGAACCAGTTTGCAAACAGTTAGCAGGGTTCATGAAGTATGACAGAATTCTTCAGAGAGTCACATACAGAATTGTATGATAAAATTATCAAAGGATTTCCACTTCCACCAAGAACTGAGCCGTACCCAAGCTGTAACCATACTGACATGATACTAGCAGGACCGAAAGCATGACCGAACCGAGCTTGTTGTGTCACCAACGTCTGACTGATCGAAATGCACGGAGATGCTGGTGTTCTGCGCATGGATTATCTAAAGGAAAAAATGTCCTATATATTATTCTTTATCAGTAGTATCACACAACGCGATGTACTGGTGTATTCCTGGTGACTCAGAACCTGAAAATTTCCAAACTCCTACTTAAAATTACTATAGACCAGCTGAACGGAATGGATTCGTAATGCAAATTTATGGAAGTGAATGCTAATTCCGCTAATATAGCAAGGTGATTCTCAATGATGTACTGGAAATTATGAAAATAGCACACAATAAATGATAATGTATGCCGTTTGAGCAGTAAATAAGCACCTCATCTGTTTTGTCATTTTTGCTCAACAAACCGGGCAGCACTTTTACTGCAGCGCAGCGACTCTTATGCAGTGGAAAACCAAAGTGGGCTGGAACCGTGTTGTAACTAATCTCTCTTTGTGGTACAGCTCAGGTACAGGTCAGTTCCCGTTTGCCAGTGGAAAAAAAGTCATCAGTAAGGTGTGAAGGGTGGCCTAGCCTGGGTGGAAGAGTGTTAGAAGACCTTATGTAGCAGACACATGCTGTGACAATGCTGTTCAAAGATGATGAAGAGAAACTGCCAAAAATGGAACATTAGATGATTGTGAAAAGAAAGTAATCTCTCACCACATATAAAACAGCTTAGCTAATTCCTTTGGATAAATGTCTTCTTCCTCTAAAGAAGTCGATATAATTGCTGATCTGTCACCATCTGTCACCAATGTTAGGTAAGATGTATGTCGTTTCTCTGCTACTGTAAATCAGGTGGTTACTGCAGATGGAATAATGAAGACAATTAAGGAAGCTACTAATTCCTGGGGATGTTAAGTGTCCTGACATCCTGTTCAAACTTCAAATGCAACGTGTTTAATGGTTTTGTCCATTACTTTTTCTCAGTATCTGATTATGTAACAGGTGTATATCGTACATAGGTAGCAAGGTGGTGCGGTGGTTAGCACTACTGCCTCACACCTCTGGGATCTGGGGCTTGAGTCTCTACTAGGGTCCCATGCTGTTATGGGGTTCCCTCTGGGTACTCTGGTTCCCCCCGACAGTCCAAAAGCACGCTGAAGCTAATTGGAGTTACCAAATTGTGCATGTGTGAATGAATGCTGTATGATTGTGCCCTGCGATGGGTTGGTGCCTCATCCTGGGTTGTTCCCTGCCTTGCAACCAAAGCCTTTGGAATAGGCTCCAGACCACCTGTGATCCTAAACAGGGTAAGCGGTTTCAGATAATAGATGGATATTTATCATGCAACTGCATTATAGAACTATAAAGGGCTTAAAGTACTAGGAGAGTTCTATTTCATCATAGTGGTTCTTGCTGCCTTGAATATCATTGCGTCCTCTTCATAACCACAGGCAATCTGGTAGACTTATTTAGATAAATAATACTGTGCTCTGCCAATATTATGATACGAATAAGCGGGTAGGAAAAACCATTTCTGGAGTCCAGACATCCACCAGATGTTTTCGGATTTTTTGCATACCGGGATTTGGAGAACCCAGAGAATATGATTGACTGTGTTAATTTGGACATAGCTACTGACCAATCATTTTACACTAAATGAGCTTCAGAGTACTGAAGCTTGTAGTCCTCACTGACCGCTCATTAGAGTGATTAAAACTACAAATGCCGCCCTTGCCATCCCCAGTATGGCAATACTGTCTTTTTGCTGACATTGTTGGTCCACTACTCCTCACACCCTTGGTGGTGTGATACAGCGTTTGCCCTCACATAAGCAGGGAAGGAAATCGTTTATCATTAGTGAACAGGCTGGTTTGTTTCTGTCTTTGTCTCACACAACACCCACGCTGCTCAAAACAGGGCGGTGCTATCACAACAAACTATTTTGTAAATCAAACTACGACAGTTACGACCCCCATTTGCATCTATTGCATGTCATGTTATTTCCAAAGAGCCTATTTCTGTCCTATTTGTACTGTATTAGTATGGGTTTACAGAGCTGGGTTTACAGTATTAGTATCTATTCACGCATATTCTTTTGTCAGTCTTAATTTTAACTTAGAGGCAGTGCTTTTTAAAATAGTTCAATCTGCTTTGCTTTGCTGCTCTAATAACATTTTACATGTTTATATAAAAAACTTTTGAGCCCGTTAATGATTTTTTTTCTAGAGATCTTTTGATAAAAAGAGCCGATAAAACCTTTTATAAATCTTATTTAATATATATTAAATTTCTTTATCCTCCGTGAAATGTTCCAGTAACTGAAGAGTTCAGTTCACGGTACTTTTGGCAGGCTGAGCTAAACTTGCCATGTTATGCAAAGATTTGTTGAAAGAACAACACTGTTTCTATCTGCCTAAGTGAAAATATGACCTGTGCTTGTGATAAAATAAAAGTTTTCTTTTTTTCTTAGCAGCTAAGATCCTGTGAGTTGCTGGATTACACCCTGAATGAAACATTTCACTGGAGCAGAATGACTTTGAATCGCTGTTCAGATACAAACGCAGAGGGTATACTGTTTATAAGTACGCGTATTGCAGATACAGTATATACTGGTAACCACTAAAAAGGTTCATTATGGTTTAAAATAAGCTGTGTTCCATGCGGATGTCTCACTGCGTTTAGAAGAATCTGTGTCCAAGAATACTATCCTGAGATTACATGCAGAACAATATGTTCCCAGTGGACTGTGTTTTGAATTGTCAGCGATATGTTATCTAGCCAAGTCTGGTGCTTCTCTCACAAAGTGAGCAGCTGCTTAAGTTTATCCAGCCGATAGAGTTATCAGTAAGTAAAGGAAAAGTGCAGCCTTGTCAGAATGATTGTTTCTGTAGCAATGAGCTTCACAGCATCACTTGACAAATACACAGGCAAGCCGTGTTCTGTTGCAGACTGTAAGTGTTACAATATATCATCACAACTCTTTTAGCATATCCAAAAAATTTTAAAATTTTGAAAAAAAATGGTTCATGGAAATAAAGACAATTAATTATTATATTTCTAGCTGAATTATAACATTCCATTGATATTCAAAATCTACCTTTGATGGAAAAATGATTATGTGTCAGATGTTAATTTATAACAAGCTTCCTAATGATTCTAATGAAACAATTTCATCCAAAAAAGCAATATTCCAATGAAGCCTGTATTCCAATGAAAAATCAACTAACAAAGTATTGTACTGAAAGCTTTGTCACCCACGATAATCAGAATAGTAAATATTGAATCTTGTGTTTTTGTTTTTTTACAACAGTAGTGTGTGTACATCACGATGATAATTCAATTCAATTCGTTTTTTTTGAAGTTGACATTATCCCTGCCCAAACCTACAGGGAAGTTTGGAGGTTGGTAGCAGGATTGGCACTCCAGCCACCAGAAAACTCCATTTGGACTAGTGTGGTGCTGAGCTATCACTCACTGCATGGCTGCACTCAGGTTCTCATCGTTGAGGTGGTTCGTTGTGTGGTGGGTGCAGCCATGCAGTGAGTGCAGCCAATCAGTGTTTGCCCCCTTACCTACCTGCTAAAAACCCCCACTGAGCAAGTCAGAGGCGATAATGGCAAGGAAAATCTCACTAGAAGGAAGGAACCTTGGAATCAGACTCAAAGGGGGAACTCATCCTCCAGGGGGCGGCAGAGGAAGTGAAATTATCAAAGTGACAAAATCCTAATTTATACAGTGCAAATTTTAAGATGCCGGTCTAAACGTAGAGGGCAGGCATAGTGCTGATGGTGCTGCTTCTGACAGCTGGATGAATGGTGGTACAGCAACAGGGCAAGCAGGAGAAACGACACAGGTAGAAGGGCAGGCAGGAGAGATGTCACAGGCAGAAGGGCAGGCAGGAGAGATGTCACAGGCAGAAGGGCAAGCAGGCCGGAAGGGTGTCACAGGTAGTAGGGGCACCGCAGACAGCAGGGTAGGGGAAATAAAAAGTGCATTAGCCAAGGTAGGGGAGACTAGAGGCAATGCAAAGAGTTAGGTGAGTGCAATATGTAAGGCTATGGCAGCATAAGTAGGAGGGAGAGGCAGGTGGGAACGCAGGCATGGGGAGTCCCTGAAATGTTAGCACTCCGATTCCCCAAGGGGGTGTGATGTTAGAGTGACAGCACTGACAGTTCAGTATTTTATAACACTAAATAAAATAAATCTAAAAATACCCTGAAAACAAACACAAAGTCAGAAAATGATCAAGAAATCATTAATCACAAGGTATTGCAGACAACAGATAATCACAGTTGGTTTTGGACTTTAAATCAATCAAAATGTTTCATTTGCCTCAGCTATAGACATACTGTACAACCCGGGTTTGTTTATACAAAATGACTTATGACAGAAATGGGTGATGTGTGAACAAAGTTGCATTTAAGGACAAGATTAAACTGGGTGTACTGCATCTGTCCTGAGGAAAGCTCACCCTGTCAGCACTTGGCAGGCTATCTCAAACGCTTTATCGCTTTCTCCCACCAGGGGTTTCCTCCCTGCTGTTTTAGTTGTTAAAATTCAGGATGCAATCTGGAAGATATAACAGCAGGATCTGGCATCCTGATTTCTTTCTATCTGTTGTCTTTACCATCCACAATATTCCATTTTCAGCATCCAGTAATTGGCTTTGCAGCAGGACTGTGCTGGACATTGGGTATATTGGCGGGGGTCACAAGGCGATTTCCAGAATATGTAAATAAAAAAATGTTTAAAAAGTGGTGGGAATTGACCTCCTGTTTCGATATTATATCAATATTTGTTTATATAGTGATTTTTAAAATAGTTTAGGGTCTACTTTTAAAGTAAAGACCATCTGTAAGCAACGGTACACTTATTCGTCATGTGCCGTACAGTTATATGATTTTCCCTTAGGAGCACACAATGAAATTAATAAATACTTTATTTGACACAGGTGAAACCTAAATTAACAAGTTGGCATTCAACATGGAAAACATTATGCTAATTGTGGCTGTGAGTCAGTTTGCTTACGGCTAATGCTGCTAATGAGAGCTCAGAGACCCCCCCACGCAGAGGTTGCAAGACATTCTCGCCGTTCGTCATTTTTCCCGGACAGGGTCGTAAAAGTTCATCATAATCTAATTTTCATTTTTAATGTGTCAGGGTCAGCACCCGTCTGACCCTGCCCTCTGTGACCTTTCCACCGTTCCACCTTTCTGTCATATATTCCATCTCTCTCCTATATGTTTGGTTCCTGTTTGCCCAGGAGGTGTTGCTGGCTATCCTGTTCCCTGTCTTAGTCCTAAGTCCCTTGTATTTTCTTTATGCTTTATGATCTTTATGCTCATATTAACTCCCAAATTTCTGAAGTTAGCAAGCATATCTTGCACCAATTCTTCATAATTGTCTGCTCTCGATTGAAACCGGAAGCAGGCAAACGGAGCCGTAGATGCAAAGAAATAAACGGGGTTTATTCGGGGAACACGGCACAGCAACATTAACATTAATGCCAGGACTTGGGAAGCAAACTGAAACGCGGACTAAATACAGCAGACTGATGACAGGCAACAGGAAACAGCTGGCGAACACGGGGAATCAACACGAGGTTAATGGGTCGACGGAAGTGCAGGACACCCAAGGGGAGCGAGGAACTGGACCCAGGACACCACAGGACCTGGGAAGACCAAAACAAGACATCAACGGGGCACCGGGAACAGGACGGACACACAAAACAGGCACAGAGACAACAAACCAGACAACCACTGACAGGGAAGGCAAACAGGCACAGGGGCAGCAAAAACGGAGACACAGGGGGAACACTAACAGGAGAAACAAAGGGACCAGGAGGGAATGAAGGAATGGAGGGACGAGAAGCAGACACAGGGGACACAAAACCAGCAAGCAGGAAGGCAGAGGACGGGGGAAAACGGGGAGCCCGAGGGAATCCCAGCCGGTGAGAGGCGGAAGCTGCAGGGGCAGCAGGCGACCGCGAGAGTGGAGCCGAAGGGACCCTTGGTAAAGGCGAGGCAGGAGCAGGAGGGGATGACGAAGGGGGGCGAGGAGGCTGATGGAGGGACAGGCGGAGAAGGTGAGGAGGAAGACGAAGGGGGCACCTGGCGAGGCGAGGAGGAAGTCGGAGGGGACACTGGCGAAGGGGAGGAGGGAACAGCAGCCGCGGCAGGCAAAGGCACAGGTGACCGACGAGTCAGAGCGGGGGAACCCGCAGATGACCAACGAGTCGAAGCGGGGGAACCCGCAGACGACCAACGAGTCGACGGAGGCAGACAAGTCACTAAAGGAGGACCCGGAGGCGACCGGCAAGCAGGAGGCCGGGGAACCGCAGGCGACCACCGAGCAGGAGCCGAAGGACTCGCAGGCGACCGCCGAGCCCCAGCCACAGGGACCGAGGGCGAGCCAGGGGGCAGGGTGGGCGGGAACTGACCCCTGCACAAGTGAACTCTCCCCCTCCTGGATATGGAGAGCCGAGGTCCTGGCCGGGGTCTGCCATATGGGGGTAGAACAGAAGCAACAGGCAGACGGGCTCCGGTCGCAGGCAAAGCAGCAACAGGTAGACGGGCTTCGAGCGCAGGCGAAGCAGCAACAGGCAGACGGACTTTGAATGCAGGCGAAGCAGCAACAGGCAGACGGGCTTCGAATGCAGGCGAAGCAGCAACAGGCAGATGGGCTCCGTGCGCAGGCGACGCAGCAACAGGCAGACGGACGTCGTGCACAGGCAACGCAGCAGGCAGACGGACGTCGTGCACAGGCAACGCAGCAGGCAGACGGACGTCGTGCGCAGGCAAAACCGGGTCACGTTCCTCTCAACCTAGTGCGGGGGAAACAGCGGAGATGGAGACGGCCCCTAGGGAAACGTGCAGCGCTTTCCCTCGTCACTTTCCCCACTTTTCTCTCCCCCAAACAGGCGCAGCGAGGTCCGGCAGCTGGCACGGCAACGGAGGAAGATAGCCGCAGTCTATGCTCGCCTGCCGGATCATGTCTTCAGCGACCCAGCTTCTGATCCGGGTCAGATGCATCCGCACCTCCTCTGCGAGGTGCAGATCCTCGACTGGCGAGCGATGGCTTGCCCCGCGGGATCGCCCTTCACCTCGGGCTCCTCGAGCCAGTATTCCACCCCGTCCAAAAGTTCGAGGTGTTCCGCCTCACTGAAGGGTGCCGTCTTCGGGAGTGTTATGGATTGACTCGGGAAGCAAACTGAAACGCGGACTAAATACAGCAGACTGACGACTAATGAAGCATGACACTGATTACCCAAGTAGTTCTTCACAACAGTCATTCATGCATTTGGTAAAATTGGAATCGTTCATGAGTTTACGAATCTGAGGACCATCAAAGATTCCAGCTTTTAGTTTTTTCATGCTCAGTCCAGGGAATGATCTGCAAATGTACTTGAAGCAATTACCCGTTTTGTCAAAAGCCCTAACAAATTGCTTCATCAATCCTAGCTTAATATGAAGCGGTGGGAGAATGATTTTGTTCTTGTCCACCAGTGACTTGTTGATGATATTCGCAGCTCCAACAATCATTTCTTCCCTTGTAGGCCATGACACTTTTGTCCAATGAATCAATGTCCATTATCTCAAAAACTAGAACCAATTCAGTCAAAAAACCTCGGCACCTGAAAAAAAAAAAAAATTATAGACCTGTGTTATCCTAGAGTTATCTCCAAATGTGTGCTTAATGTTTCCTAGTTCCCGCGCTTGTTAAGATTCGCTAGTTTGGTGCTCATTTATTGAAAGTTTCTTCACCTGTTGCTTATTGTCCTGTGTCTGCTGATGGGTTGTTTTTCTTCATGTGCCACACCTGCCCCCTAGTTAGCCCGGTTGTCTGTTTGTATTTATCTGTTGTTAGTTATGGAAGGATTGCAGTCATAAGTGAATTAAAAGCAGTTGATTATTAGCAAGCAGGTCGTGACAGAACCCCCCCCCCCCCCAAGGCGCAAACTCTGGGCGTGCCACAGGGGAACAAAGAGACAGGACTGGGAAAACAGGACCTGGAAAACAAGACAACACCATCAACGGGGCACCGGGAACAGGACGGAAACACAAAAACAGGCACAAGGGCAAAAACCACGACAAAACCTGACACAAAACGGGAAACGTGGGCAGGCAGAGCAGGAACAGAGACACTGGGGAAACCTCGGTGGCGTAGGAACCTCAGGCAGCACTAGAGGCAGAGGTGCTGGGACCTCTGGCGTAGCTGAAGCCGGGACCTCTGGTGTAGCGGGAGCCTTGGAGGGAGGCGTTGCAACCTCGGGTGAAACAGGTGAGGCAGAAACGGGCAAAACAGGCAGGGTAAAAATGGGCAGATCAGGCAGGGCAGAAACGGACAAAACAGGAAGGTCAGGCACAGGTAGGTCAGACACTTCTGGAGGAGGCACCGCGGAGAGCGGTACCATGACCACTGGCCCAGAAACCACTTGGCATAGAGTCAATTCAGGTTCCGTGGGACCTGCGGGATTGAGTCCCAAACAGACCTGGCACGTTCCCTGGAATGAGTGTGCCGCCAAGGTCGGCAGCAACGTGGCTAGGGGCTGCTGGGAAGCGGTAGGCGGCCGCTTGAAAACAGCGGCGATGAAGTCCTCCGGTGCACACACTGCTGGATTCAAAACCGGAAGGGGCTCCCAGGAAGATTATGGCTGTGTCTTCCATTCGTCTCCGGTTTCGTCTGCGCTTCTTTCTGCACCTCGACTGGGGCACATCAGATTGTTCCGATTGCTGTCCATCGCTACCTGCTGCCGGTTTGCCTCTGCTGCTATATTCCTGAGCTGCTGTAGGTTCAGCCTCACCTCCTCAGCTAGGAACGCGTCCTTAGTCGGGGATATCCTCAGGATATCCCCGACTAGCAACCCCTAGCAACCCACACAGGATATCTCCTGTGTGGGTTGCTAGGGTGCAAGCGGCGGGGTCTTCCCAGATTTCAGGTTGCTGCAGCCAATATACAGCCTCGTTTACCAGCTCACCATATTCAGCATCAGTAAGCTGAGGCGTTTTCTTGGGGAGATCTGTCATTCTGTTATATTCAGTGTACGAGCGGGGAGCGGGGAAGCAGATCCGGGAGACAGGAGTCCAAGAAACGGGGCTTTATTCAGGGCAGGCAACAACACAGGACAAACGGCAATGACAGATCTGGGGAAACAGACTTGAACGCGGACTGAAATACACCAGACTTAATCAAACAACAAGAAACAGCTGGTAACACTGGGATGTCACACAAGAATAACGAGGTAGGCGTGGCACACGAGAGGGCAGTACGAGCAGGTCGTGACAGTAATTGTGAAGCCATTATCCAAAACTCAATTGTTCCACAGTCTACGATTTTGAGAAAATATCAGTGCAATTATTGACTTTTGGAAATTTTAAATAAGCTATTGGTTGGATTCCATTACAAAACTGAAATATATTTAAATATATGGACATTTCAATATTTTTTTGGTCAAAATATGATATTGAAAAATATAATACAAAAATATACTGCAACATATTGAAAAAGACATAAGGAATTGCTGGCTTTCATATAATGTGAAATATATGTACAGCATATTTGTGATTATACATATTCCTACATGCCATGGGAAAGGCCTGAGTGCTTCTGGTTTGGGGTAGGGAGGTCAGTTTTCCTATCCAGTACTGAATGATGAAAAGAAACACATCTTCACCCCTCCCAGAGCTGCAACAACTGACACACATTTACAAGGTGCTGGACACGTTCCCATCAGCCAACATCAACATCCTGGAGAGACTCATCTTCCACATGGTCAGGTGGGATGCTATCCCTTGCTAACTTCCCAGACACCCTTGACAATGTGCTGGACCCCATCACACAAAAATGTAAAGCTAAACTCCACCTATGTCTTCCTCGAGCAGTGACAGTGGCCAGGGAGGAAGCCCATAATCGGATGTCCACGCACTCACTGGCCACCATTTTTGCCTCCACCATCCTGCGCAGTCCTAACACCATGAATTCCCATGAAATCATGAAAGACATGAATAAGGCCACCATGTCAGTACCTCACTTACTTTCAGGCACAGATCACCAAGGCTTCCAGGCTTGTTCCTCCAAAAGGCTATAGGCTGCTTTGACCCCACTCTGCGTGACTGCCTTTCTATGTTTATCATCTACACAGGTGTCTGGAGCTCATCCTAAATGAGCAGATGAGGTCCTATGAGAAGCTGAAGGAGCCGGAGCAGCTTGAGTATCCTGAAGCCCTGGCCACAGTGCCGCCCCTGGCCAAATTGGGGCCCTAAGCAGAATTTTATTTTGAGGACCCCCCCCATTACAAAAAAAAAATGAGTAAAAAAAATCCACTAACAATCTTTTCCTTTTCCTGTGCACTTTTTCCTAACAACTTTTATACAACGTTCTTAGCGGTAAATTGATCTTGACAGCTGTTGATTTTACGTCTAGCTTATAA
>JAODKC010000001.1:12006864-12019820 GCA_026777985.1 Mormyrops attenuatus
GTCGCTCTGGAAAAGAGCGTCTGCTAAATGCGGTAAATGTAAATGTAAAATGACTGTATCACAAAATGCCATTTAGGATTACAACCTTGCGGTGTCAGATTACTCGTCTCTTTTTTTTTCTCTCCTGCCTTGGGCTGACTTGGTGCTCTACGCGTGCCTCACGGCAGCGATGCGCATCCTTTGCGCAATTTTAGAGAATGCGTCCCCTTGCGGAAAATGGGGTCCCCCATGGATCGTGGGGCCCTACGCACAGCGTGTGTTCTGCATGTAGGGAGGAGCGGCACTGCCTGGCCATGACGCAGCTGAAGCGGTAAGACACTGTAAACCCCAAAGCCTGAAGTCGTGGCTAATATATGGCTTTTTGGGACGCGCATATTCTTACCCCTGTGAGGGGTAATGCCCATGTGATCTGAAATGCAATTGAAGCCACCAGCAGATAAGGCTGCCTTTGATGACAGTGAGTCTGTCAATGTAGACACAGAGAATGAGAATGAAGTGGAGCCATTGATGGACCCATCATCTGCTTCTTCTGTGTCCTAGAAGCAACCTCAGAACCCCAAGGACCAGAACCAGCCCACCTGAGAAGAGGACATGGGGTCCCCAAACCACCCCAGTCTTTCTTTAACTGTTGTTAGTTATGAAAAGATTGCAGTCACAAGTCTAATAAAAGCAGTGGAATCTGGATATTATTTTAACAAGCCAGCGTCCCGCACTCTCTGATTGTATTGTTTAATTGTCGTTATTAAGAAAAGTCCGTCAGCAAGCAAAAATTAATCACCTGTCATTGCATTACTCTCCAACTCAATACCACTCCTTCAGAACCATGCACATTTTCCACTGATAATGATAGCACTTGTAATTTTCAAGTAATTTCAATTTCAAGTTCATTTCAACATCAACTCTGCTATTTCCAAGAATTGCACCCAGAGGAAATGAGCAATGCAACCACACTGGTCACAAAAGGGAGCACTCAGGTTAGAAAAATGCTTTAAGGGTCAGAGACATGATTCCCACAACATACAAATTAACAATTTGGAAAGATTTGCACAATAAGATTAAGATTTGGACTGGACTGACTCATTCCAGCTTAAATCCACTAAGTTAGTGTATACTTCAAATCACCACAACACGTTAGTCACATGCAAAAGCATTAATGCAATCAGACCCTTCTCAAAATAATCACCATTCATATGACACATAATAATACACATAATATGACACCTTATATTACATCTGGACCAAAAAGAGCCTACCGTGGTACGATTAAAGTTAGATCACCTGAAGTGTTCTAATCTGTCAAAATGACAGACAGCCTTCAGATATGTTCATCATTGTTAAAAATATTCTGTAAAAGATGGAAAATATTTGATTAATGTAACCTCATGTCACACCCAGCATCACTTCTCCCTCGTTCTCTCCATTGTGTGGCTCTGACGAGCCACACCTGTTACTTGTTTAATTCTTCCTCTCATTACAGCCCTTGTGTGGACCACCCCAGGTGCCTCTCGTCTGCTCCCTCGTCAGTGATGTATACAGTGCCTCCCTGTCTTGAGCTCCCCAGTCTAGTCATTGATGTTGCTGCCTGTGTGTGCTCTCTCTCTCCCCCCCTCCCCAATTTGCCCTGATCCTCCCTACCCCGTTTTGACCCCTCGTGGTCTGTTTCCTTTTGCCCTGCTTGTAGTTTCATTTAATAAAGCCCCTTTTGGTTTTCCGCACGCCTGCCTTTGCCTCTGTCCTTGCCTTTGACATGAGACCTCAGCTCCCACATCACTTAAATCAGTAGTTTGGGAACATTTTGGCTTCCCAATAAATTACGCTAACACTGGAAATAGAATAGGTGATAAGACCAAGACTGTCTGTTGGCTCTGTTATACCGAACTCTGGAATGCTGCTGCAAACACATCCAATGTTCTAAATAGTTTGAGACAACATTATCTGTGTGTGTATAACCAGGGCAAGGCAGAAAGAACCTCCGCAGGTTAGTCTTCCTGTAGCATGTAAGGCAATTTTGCGAAGAAATTCAGACAGGGCTGAAAAATTACTATGGCTATAGGGGTATTTATCACTACAGATGTGCAATCATACTCTGTGGTAGAGAACCAAATATTTAGTTCATTATGCTATGATGCAGGCTTATTTTTGAATTTTTATTTGTTTTGTGTATTATTTTTATTGTGCAAATTGGCAACTGTTGTTATTAAGACATGTCAATAGACACACCACCTAGTGGCGGTCATGAGCCTAAGGCAGTATTACGAGTATTTTGGAGGCCTTGGGCTGAAAAGTCTGCAAACCCGTGGGCTAGATCTTTGTACCTTGTGATGCCTGGGGTTGGCTGCAGGTCCTAATACAGATAAAACATGAATCCTGAATCATGTGAAGATAGGAAAGTTTTGGAGATCGTGACAGGAAAGTTCTTCATGTTTGGCTTCAAGACCGGAACCACATCTGTGTTTCTTCACTAATACCGATAGCCCACCGTGCATTGAACATGCATACCCTGTCAACCAATCAATAATGCAACACTTCATTTGCTATAAGAATGTCCATGCAGCAGAATTTTTAAATCTAAAAAATTTACAATAATTTCTGAGGGATTATTATATAATTTCATAATGATACAAAGATTAAAAATGTTGGCATTGACATTTGCCATTGACATAATTTTGAAGGCAATATAGTTTCAATAGCAGCATGTATAATTAACAATAATTTCCCTCACTGGAGCCAAAGGAACACTAAATTTTATGTTTCCTACTTGTGTCTCAAAGTCTCTGAGTAGCAAAAAACTATTTCAGTTAATTAGATACATTTAAAAATGGCACCAAACAGAGAACAGTTTTATTGTACTGTCCTTTATCCTGTTTTACATATCGCTATACACCTTAGAATCTCCATAATTTCTTTATGCTTCCAAATAAGTTTTTTTCTATTCACAAACCATTTCATTTCTGTATGCTTCTGAATGACCGTTTTCTACTTGTACTGTGGCAGCAAGATCAGCGGCTGCCGTCTACACGTACAAAAACAGGTCCCAGGGGCTCCAGGTAAGCTCAGCATGACCCAGTGACATCACATTGACAGCTAATTATAGCATTCATTAGCATGTTCTTAGAGGTGGCCTTTAAACCAGCCGTCATTGTCTTTGCAGTCACACCTGTGTTTGTCAGACTCAACTTTACTGCATTGGGAAAAAACAAAGAAAAAATTATGTCTTTGTCATGGTCACCTGCTACCTGAAAAACAATCAGAATCTGTAATAAATCCTGTGATTCTCTGGTCATCGTGCTGTTCCTTCCGTCATTCGTCTGGCTTCCTGTCAAACCGATGCTTCATTTCCTGCTCCTCTGTTTCACTGTGTCCCCCTTCGGCCACATGCTCATTTTCATCACGGCCCAGTTGATTCCAGGCAGATAATGGCAATTTGCAGTAATGAGGCAGGGGCCTTATCTTGCCCTGCCTCTGCTCAATGCCAGTTAACTTTTCAAACTAAGGACCTATTCCTGAAATTCATGCAATGGGTGAGTCTGCATCTCAAACTACATTGCCTGGGGGGACACAAAGGAGCGATGGGAGATGATGGAAGGGCAGTGCAATACTATTGCAGCATCTCAGTCTTAGGAAGGGGGTCTAGTTTTATTTGAAACAGCTCCTTTTTGTGGATGTCATTGTTGTTGCTGTTATTGGGGGTCTCCCTAAAGGGCAGAATGATTGTAGGAGGCCTGTAAGACCCTGAAGCTGGGGGTTTGGGCCACTGAGAGAGGGGGAGTTTCACGGGCTTTCACTCTCTCATGCTGGTGTTCAGTTAGGGCAACATTTCTCAACCTAGTCCTCGGTGACCCACGTTTTTGCTCCCTCCCAGCTCCCAACACATCTGAACCAAACAAACAAGAAGGAACCAAACAATCAAGAACACTGAATACCTGGTACAGGTGTGTTGGAAGCTGGGGGCCCCTGAGCACTGGGTTGAAAATAGTTTTTTCAACTTGCAGAGCATAACCTCTGCGACGCATCAACTTCATTCACACGTCAGCTGATATTCTACTTGACCGTAAAATCTTCATTATTTTAGCCATCTGATAAAACAAAGAAAATTATTTAAAAAAACCTTTAAATACAAACTTTGCTCATATTTCATTTCATGTGGACAATGCTGTATAATAGTATAATTGTACAAGATTTCCACATTTTTGTGTAATGTTGGTTGATAGATCATTTTCTTTTGTTTTTATTTAATCATTGTTCCCTTTTCCAGGGAACACAGAATGTGTCCAGCTGGCTGAATTTCAGCACGTTAGGGATTAGCCTGAGAAGAACGTAATTCTTGCAGCTGTTAGTTCTGACATATTGTTGTTTCTACTTCCTACTATGCATTGAGGAGGAAGATCCAAGATAAAGAACATTAAATGCCATAGGAACGTACTGTGATTATTTTCTGCATGCAGAGTGTCCAGGAACATCTGTTTTTGTTTATAAGTCTTAGGCCTTTGAAGAGGCTGCCAATTCACATTGAGGAAATTAGTCTTAGGCATTCCACTGATTTTTCAATAAGCAAGCTTTTTCAATAAACTTCTTTTTCCCCGATAAACATATATATTAAATATTAGTTGAGTGAAATGGCTTTCATGCATAAATAAATTAGTAACAGCTAATACTGAATAGTGAAATAACTAAAAATGACTTTTGCTACTATGAGTTTGCTGTGTCCTTTCATGAAACCAAAAATGTTTTTTATTCCTCAGCCATAAATCGTGTCCATTTGCATTGTTGTTGATTACTGACAGCTCTATGGGAAACATAGAAAATGTTTAAATGAAAGGAGTATGGATGTTCAGAACATTGCTGTCCAAGGGGCCATGTATGCAGTGGAGCCACCGGAGGGAGGGCCAGTTAAGAGGGTGCCTAAATCCAACTTACACTCATTGTGGAGCCTGTGCCAATGCTGAGGCAAAGTTGTCATGCAGCACGTCCTGCAGGTGAACCTACCTTGTGTCAGGAGTCAGAGACTGGGTCCGTGAACCCAGAATTCGTGTTGGTGGAGGAAGTCAGGTACTCAGCTGCTGAGAAAGTGGCAACTCAGGAACCTGGAAATTTAGCTTTAATGACTGGTGAGTCAGCGAGCGACCCGGAGGAGGAGGCCGAGAGTGTGGTGGAGAGTGAGGACCCACTTGTAGGGGAGATAAGTGGCATGCCAGCTGGTGACCATCGCTTCACGTTGGAGTGTCTTGGTTTGTCTGGAATTGAGATGGAGGTGAAGCCTGTGCCTGCCCCACAGAAGGGAAAAGAGGGAGATGCCCCCCCATATCATTCCCCCTCTACAACAGAAGTCGGAGAACCACAACAGGGACACATAGGAACCATTTAACTTACCTACGGCAGCATGCAATGCGGTGTCGTTGAGACACTTTCCCAGGTGTTAGCTGGTATGGTTCTCTATACTTCAAAACTTAAGGGACTGATAGATGTATAGCCAGTCACCGAGGTTCTCGACTGGTAGCAGGGGAGAGAGTATACAGGTGAACAGTAGGCTGAGTGTGCTTTTAAGCTGTTTGGATGACATAGTATGGATTGATTCTGTAATTCTTACCATTGTAACTTATCCTTCCCGTTGCACTAGTGCTGGCACTTGAAAAGCAGCAATAGGGCAGAATGTGCAGACGTCCGGCGTCAGGAAGTGGCCTTAGTGTGGTATGTTAGTATGATGTTGGGAACCTGGAAGTAGCGGTAGTGCGGTGCTCAGGGCTACGGAACTGCGTAACTTCTGCATGTAAGTAGTATAAATATACTAATAGACATTTATAAAATACCAAAATGGTCACCATTGTCAGTAGGTTGCAGGCTAAGGGGGATGAGTAATGATTCTGTTATTTCTGCTGATACCCGTTGACTGGTAAAATGTGCTAGGTGCACTGAGTCCAATACTGAACAGCGGGGCAGCATAGGTGGCAATAATGTGTGCTGGTGGATGGAATCATCCCATGTTTGTGGATACTAAGTTGCAATAAGCTGTGTTAATGAATGCATCTGTTTGATTTAGAGGGGAGAAAGAGGACTGAATGGGTTCCAGATTTATATGTATCCTTGCACGCGCTGGAGTCAGACTGAGTTGATGGTTTTCTTTAGAAAAGCTTTCTTTTGAGTTCATGCAAGATGGGTTGTAAAAGTATATGCTGTTTGTGAAAGCATGTTTCCCGGTGAACTAATGTACTAAGGTAACTACGCAAGAGTAATTTAATAAATTTATCTCGGGTGGCACTTTGTGATAGGGGTGTGGATCATGGGCTTGGGTGGTGCTTGACTGGTTCATGGCTCATGGTGGTTTGATGCGTGCGTGGCGGAGTGGTCAATCAAGACCCGGAAGATACCCAATTACAGACTATACCATCCCAGGCCTTGCACCCAGAGATATGCTCCCAATAGTATATAAATAATGCTCGAGCACACAGGTTCGTGTAACCGAAGGAGGACAGAGACGCAGCTCAAATCAACACTTTATTCAACGCAACACTGGACGATTATACCCCAGAGGCAGTTAACACCAATTTCTAGGACTCACAACATCATATTCTCCAATCGGGGGGACGAATGAACCGCACCCAGACTGAGCCTCCGAGCGATTCACCGGATTCATACCTCCGCACACACACACACACAAACACACACACACACACGGCACCTAAGCCAAGCGAATGGCACCATGCACACCACCTGGAGTGAGGACCACCACCACCAAGCGGGGAATCTGACTCAGGTCACCACCCTTGAAATATACATAAAACAGAGGATTAGCATTGCAATTCCACTCCAAGACCTGTTATACTGCGTGAGGCATGTACAATTAAAATTACCCCAAAACGTACATCGAAAAAGAACACATGAAATCAAACAGCCCCGATCACAAGGCAAATCATATTTAAAACACACAAACAAACCAAAAATGAACAAAACTAAATCACATACACATCAATATTAATACAAGAAAACCAAATTTATCCAAACAAACATTAAATACAAACGGAAAAGAATACAAATAATCCAAAAGAAAACTTGAGGCAGCGATATGGCCTGGTGGCCTGGTGGGTGTGGGGTGGCTGCGTGGGGCTGCAGTGGCTTCATCGCTGGTTTGTGGTGGGCGGCAGGGATTTGTGGTGCGTCTTGTGTTGGACCGTGCATTGGGCCATTGGGATCATGGATTGGTTGGGTGTTGCTTAGGTGTATGGATTGTGTCCTAGTTATAAAGCTTTATCTTATTCAGTTGTGCTGTCATTTATTTTCGTTATTAGGTACTGGCCACTACTGTTGTCTGTAGATGTCCCCTGTCTATTAGATTGAATTGTTAGCAGGAGGTCCTGAACTAAGTTTTCCTTTTGTGTAATTGTGTAATTATGCATAGCCATGCATAGGTATTATTTCAAAACTTCAGAATTACACAAATAAATGCTGTTCTTTAATTAGTGCAGTCGGGGAATAAAGGCCGAGAACAAAATTGAGATTCTCTTCAGTGTCTGGTTGTAACATTTATGATCAGGCCAAACATTTGATCATTATGATCAGGCCACACATTTGCTTAATTTTATGAGAAGATAAAGCAGAAAAAGATGGTCACTCATCTCCCTACAGCAAGATTCCCGTTTTCTTCCATTTTGCCCCACAATCAATGATAAATTGAAAAATGTATTTTTAATATTGTATACTCAGTGACAAAAAAAGTTAAGCACCCAGAAGTAATGGTTTGATTTGGATGTAATTTGGTACATGTGGAGACCGGTGATGGGTATGTAAACGATTCGATTTGCAAGGAGCTGGCACGTCTAGTCACCAGACACAGAGGATGCCTCGTAGACGCATTAGACAGCATTACCAACACTTGACAGTTTGATAGGGGTTGCCTTGTGGGTTTGCATGGTCGTGACATGCAATTGCCCGGCATGTGGGGCATGCAGATGTCACAGTTGCCCGGCGTTGCAGCCAGTGGGCCCGTGAGAGCACCCACACATGTTGTGAAGGTTCCAGTCACCCAAGACAGACCACACCAAGGGAGGACTGTCGCATTGTGCGTCAAGCATTACAGAACCCCATGACATCTGCGTCTGCCATCCAGACACAGGTATTGGACTCACTACATCACCCCATGTCATCTTGCACTGTGACTCGACGACTGGCATCAGCTGGACTATGGGTTCAAAGTCCCATGCGTAAGCTACCGTTACCACCAAAACAGAGACGACTGCGTTTGGAGTGGTGCTGTAACCGGGAGGCGCCGAAGGGAGGGGACCAGTGTGTGGGGAACCATAAGGTATGATGTCAGGTCATCTCTGGTAGTGATTTGGGGGACCCTGATGACACAGTGCTACATCAGCGACATCTTGTGTCCACATGTGTTGCCCCTCCTGAGACAACACCCTGATACAGTCTTTCAACAAGACAACGCCCGTCCACACGCGGCACGTGTGTCTATGGACTGTCTGCATCATGCTGAGGTCCTCCTGTGGCGAGCCAGGTCCCCCGATCTTTCCTCAGTCAAACATGTGTGGGATCAGCTCGGACATCAATGCAGACCCAGTGCCAATCTGCAGGATCTTGAGGGCCAGTTACAACAGCTGTAGGCCAACTTGCTGCAGGAGAACATACAACGGCCGTACGACTCCTTTCCACATCCTATCGCCATATGTATCCAGGCCCAGGAGGGTGCCACGCCCTACTGACATGGGACCAGCAGTGTGCCGATACTGCTGTCTGTTGACGTTTGATCTGATATTTCAATCCATGCGATACAGTCACATGACCTTTCACCATGTACAGATTCATTTCATTTCCACCACTCCATCTGGCTGCTTAACTTTTTTTTGTCACTGAGTGTATTTCCACAATAAGTAACATGCCACTAAACCAGAAAACTTCCCCATCTTGGAATAATAAAAGGGTAAAACTGCACAACTTTAATTTATAACATTTAAAGCAGAACTCTGAGCTTTAACTGCAAAAGTGTTGGGAAAAACAAGTTGGGAAATGTCACTTACAATACTGTATGTCATTAGAAAAACAGAATGATATGCAGAGGCCGTCACATTATGGCGACAAGTTACTGCGCTCATAACTGCGCAATCTTTTTCGCACGTAGCGACGTCAGTCCTGATCGAACTTTAACTGAATTTTAAAAATTTCATGTCAACATGTTAAAAGTAGCTCAGTAAGTCATGACGACAAACTCTTGAGATTAGTTCAGCATTGACTAATGATCATGTCTTTGTAAGTGTAATGTATTTGTTATTGAGATTGCTGGTATTGTCAAGCACGGTGTTTGCAGCCATACAGGGAAGTGGAAGCTTATTTACTTATTTCTGCCAGTCAACAGACAGAAGCCAATGATGAATTTAGGAGTTTTTTAGCGGAGTCTAGGAATGGAGCTCATTTTCTGTTTTGGCACAATTAACTTGCCTGTCAGTGTCTTTACTGTGTTGCTGCCAGTTAGTGACTTTTTGAAGTTTTGCCATACTGCTTAATCTCAGAATAATTGTTTTTTTCACACTGGAACTGATCTGAGTCAACAACGTGAAGCTAGCTTCATGCTTAAATGAACTCCATTCTTATGACTTCAATGTTTTTTGTTATGATCGCTCATCATATTCACAGAGTCATCAAAGTGTTGAGCATTTTATTGCCAAGCATTATAGACTTTTAATCACTACAGTGCTGCCAGACTGATATTTGAAGTTTTTTATTCATGGGTACAGATTTGAATTCACAAATCAAAGTAAAGCACATGCATCTGAATATTTTTGTACAATAATGCAAAGCAAGCTGTGTGATCTCATAAGCTTTTGTAGTTCCACATGTATCTCCTGTGGACAGTGGAGGAAAACAGACTCAAACACCTTGACTCAGACAAACACCTTTTCCACTTGGTAACAAAAACCTGTTTTCAGTCATGTTGTTGTCCTTTAGTGATGACATCGCCAGATAACAACTGGTCACTCCCAACCAATAGCATAAAATTGTTTGTAGGCGTGAACGTGCAAATGAATGGTGTGTGAGTGTGCCCTGCGATGGATTGTCACCCTGACCTGGTTTGTTCCCTGCCTTGTGCCTGTAGCTTCTGGGATAGGCTCCAGACCCATGTGATCCTGCAGAAGACAAGCTGATACAGAAAACGGATGGGTTGTTATAGTAGACTTATAAAGTGGACTGCATATGATGAACAGAGCCATTCTAAGCTCTCTTCTAGTTACTCATGAATTCAAAGTGCGCACAAAACTGTAAAAAAAAGTATTCATCGTCTGATAAATCCCTCATTCCAACTTGCTTTCTCTGTGACTATGCCAAATAATTAGCTTTTCTTTAGCTTAATGTATTTCTACAGCCAGAATGTACCTTTTGAAAATGGTGTGAGATGTTCCTCTTTTATACACAGTATCTGTAGGGTGACAGGGACAGAGCAAATTCAGGTGACAAGCACTCCTCCCCCCTCTCCCCCCCCGTTCCTTATTCCCAGTCACTGCATACAACTTAATTTTGTTTTATCTCCCCAGAAATCACACTCTGACCCTGCTGCCCGCCTGCTTGCATTCCTCCTTGCTTACCCATCTCTACTAAGACTCTTCCAACTGTCCCCGTGTCTTGTGACTGTTCACCATTGTACTCTTAGCTGGTGTTACATAAACATTAGCTTTGCAGCAGAGCCAGCCCATCGTGGACACTGCAGGACAGCTCTCAAATGATGCAGGTGCTGTGGCCAGTGTTTTATTGTCATTGAGATGGACTGCAGTATAAGCTGCGGTCAGAGAAACTTCTTCAGCTACTGCTGGAATGTGGCCAGAGCCTTGTGCAAATTGAAGGGAGAACACAGAACCAGGGCAAACCTAACAGGGTGCAGAATGCTGACTTTGCCTCGGACTTCATGTCATAAGCAAATATTGCGTTATGTGAGGAGTTGTCATTGAAGATCTGCAAGGTATCTTGCTACTGCTGTTAGAGGGAATGGAGAGCTGGCTGTTGTCCTGCCTGCAAAAAGGACATGGCTTGTAGCAAGTGGATTTTTTATATATATATTTATATATACACTACTCACAAAAAGTTAGGAATTTTCGGCTTTCGGGTGAAATTTCAGGCTGAACCTAAAATGCAATATAACCTTTACAGGTGAACTTAATGCGACCTTCCCTAAACTTTTGAATGCACATGTCCAACTGTTCAATGTTTCAGTACTTTTTATACAACTTGCTGTTCTCTAACAAGGAGCTTAATGGCAAAATTCACAACAGGTGTTTGATCCATGAATCGACCAATAAATTTCCTGGTTCAATCAGAATTGGTCTTTAAACAGTCCTCCTCATCATGCCGTTCACATTTTGACATCATGAGACTAAGACGACACCTAACAATTGATCAACAGTACCTTGCTATTGCGAGGCTTCAAACAGGATGTTCTCAGATGGAAGTGGCCACTGAGCTTAAGAGTGTCACAGAGTGTCATCAGCAGGTTGCAACAGAGATACAGAGAGACTGGAAGAGTCACAGAAAGGCATAGAAGTGGACGTCCTTTGGCCACATCCCACACTGATGACCGCTTTATTGTGAACAGTGCCCTGCGGATCCGGATGATGAATGCTACTCAACTCCAGGAACATTTAAGGGAGGTGAGAGGCACCCAAGTGTCACGTCAAACCATTCAAAACCGTTTACATCAGTGTGGTCTGCGTGCTAGATGACCTGCAAGGGTACCTGACCACAACACCAAGCACAGGCGTCATCGTCTGGCATGGGCCAAGGAGCCAGTCATTGTGCCCCTGAATGAACAACACAGGCCTAATTTCATCTTCATGGACGACAATGCTCCAGCTCATCGAGGTCATATCATTAGGGAACGGCTGCTGGAGACTGGGGTACCTCGAATGGAGTGGCCTGCACTTTCTCCAGACCTGAATCCCATAGAAACCCTATGGGATCAGCTGAGTCGCCGTGTAGAGGCTCGTAACTCTGTACCCCAGAACCTCAATGACCTGAGGGCCGCCCATCAAGAAGAGTGGGATGCCATGCCTCAGTAGACAATACTGTAAGTCGACTTGTGAACAGCATGAGACGTCGTTGTCAAGCTGTAATTGTTGCTCAAGGGCACATGACACGTTATTGAGACATTGACATTTTTTGTTGTGGTTTACTCACCACTGTTGTTGGCTTTTGTTTCAATACATTGTTTGAGATGAGGACATCACCATTGCATGCTTCTACTTAAATGCCCTACTTTCATGATATATCACTGTAGTGTGAACTTTTTATGTTTTCCATAAATTTCACCCGAAAGCCAAATATCCCTAACTTTTTGTGAGTAGTGTATATTAATTTGACATAAAAATTACATATAAACCAAAGTGTCCATTCTAGTGAATGAGAACATAAGGGGTGGCTAGTTTGATAGAGTGAGTCAGACGGGTGTGTTACACTTAGAAAGAAAGAAAGAAAGCAGCCAAATAAATATCCCTGAAATTTTTATTTAAACAGTTGCTTTGTCTTGGTCTTAATATATTTAAAAATATAGAGGCTGTCCATTTCAGATAATATATAGGGTGAGATTTATGTATGAGATGCAACTTTAGAAGCAAACATTTTATTAACATATAGAGCAAATCAAATCAGAAGTGTGAACTGCAAACTAATACATAAAACTTCATTTCATTTCATCTCATTTCATTTCATGAATGTTGGTGAAAGACTTAGCTGTTGCCTGAGGGCAGCGCTGGATCCAGTACAGTTCTCTCTATGGTCTTTAAAGCTTGAGCTGATAATAGGAAAATATGAGACGAGGTAGATACCAGTCATCCTAAGGAAATTAAACCTCTTTGTAAAGCAGGGCCATAAATAAGAGTTTTAGATGTAAATAGTTATGGGGCGCCGTTTGTAAATGTACTAAGCATTTTTGTACTTGCCAATTTTTCAACATTTAGTGCAATTTTATGACA
>JAODKC010000001.1:12019920-12035082 GCA_026777985.1 Mormyrops attenuatus
TTTATATTTACAAATGATGAAGAATTTTGACAATAATCTACACAGCAAAAAAATCTGATGATCCACAACACCATTGAATTCTAGCTAAATGTCATAAAATTGCACTAAATGTTGAAAAATTGGCAAGTACAAAAATGCTTAGTACCTTTACTAACGGCGCCCCATAAATAGTACTATAGATAATCCATTCTCAAAAACAGCTGGCATTAAATTTCAGAGATGTGTGCAGAAAATATATTTAAGAGCTTTGTAATTAAAAGTTAAGTTCCAATTTCTCTAGTCCGTGCTGCAGACTTTGAACTTTTTACTGGTCTGTTTTGTGTTGCAGTATGGAACACAAAGGCCCTTGTCGTTCTATTTGATTGTGCATATTTTCTTTAGATAATACAGACGTGAACAAAATAAGTCTGAGGTTCTAATTTTGTGTTTATAAGGCTGGAGCTGTCTGAATAAAAGATCACAAGAGATAAAGAAACAGTGATGGCAGAGAACAGAAAGAAAGCCTTTTGAATTTCAAATTTTGTTAAAAAAGTTTTACTTCATCGTACAGTACAAAGAAAATTTCAGTCTATCCATTTTCTGTAACAGTTTGTCTTATGCAGGGTTGCAGGGGCAAAAAAAATATTTTGTCATGTAAAATATTAATTTTACGTGTAAAATGTACAGTATGTGTGATTTTTTTAATGCCATAAATGTTGGCTATTTGCTGTTAGATCACACTGGGGTTAATATTGCAGCAGCATGTTGTGCAGTACAGCCGAGTGAGTCTCAGACCCTGCCACATGTTCAGTGTGTCCTACATTCACTAGAGTCAGTGATTTAGTCCCTGTGGAGTACAGCCCCTCTCATCTGTTGGTTGGTGACCAGTGAAACTCTCCCAGTTTGTCACCTCACACAGCCCCCAGACCCCCAGGATGCGGTATACTTCCTGTCATACCAGTTAGATATGGTCTCCAAACCAGCCAAAAAAAGTTTCCCATTTCCTCAAGCAAAGACACCCATCACCCAACACTTCAGAGCGATGCTCAGTATTTTTAGTTATGGGAAAAGAATCGTAGGATCGACAGAAAACAAAGATTAAACTCTCCTTTGAACTTTGACAGTGGTTACTTTCCCATGATTGATGCATGTTGATTTTATGTGCGATAAAGTATTGAAATCATCATTACCTTGTACCCTCAGAAGTGGAACTGAGGTGATATGTCATACATCGCATGCAGTGATTACCTTCACTGTACCTTGCACTGTAGGTTTAATGAGACACTTTCATTGTTAAAATAATCAGCAGTTGTGTTGTATTCCCTAGAAACCAAAACTGAAATTCATTGACAGCCTTTTAAAGTACCTACTGCTTGTGTCTGACATCACATGTGACAAGCTGAGACGGGCTGTTGGCCAGTGCTGGAATCATATGTGTCTGTCTTCTGATATAATGACTATAAAAACAGCATAATCTTAAACACTATTACATACATTATTTTAAAATGTTTTCTTTAACTATAAGGATTTGTGACCCGCTTTCAAGGTTCTGGAAGCGTTCAGTCTGTAATCCTTTACGTGTAACAACCTCATGGTGTTCTTTGAGGGAAAATTCTATACAATTAGGTGGAGCTTTAGTGGACATATACAGTATGTATAATCTATTAAAACAATCATCTTCTTTTGCCTGGGGTTTTGAAAGAGAAAGGGTGCTGTGAATATTTATGTGTTATCTGACTTTTATGCACATGCACATTTACAAGTATTTTGATAGCAAATGCATGAAAATGGCAGATCATTCATGTAATCTATGGCAATTAAATTATTTAAAAGTGATCTCCATTAAGATGTTGTATACCAGCATTTGCAATAATATCAGCTGCCTGAATTTGGTATCTATATGTCTGTTATGGCTTTCGGTTTACAAACGTTCTATAATGACCAACAATTAATTTTACAAGATATCTGTTGAGCACCAAAATCTGAATATGCTGCATTTGACCCAGCTCTCCACTACCTCAGCAATAGCAACAGATCTTCCACCCGAAACCCAGGCTGAAGATTAGGGTAACATATGAAAAATGCTTAAATGTCTTTGCACACTCAAATGATATAATACCATTCCATAAAAAATGTACTACAACGTGCCTATCCAGAGATTAACATTAAAATTGTGCTTAATATTCATATTTTCCTTCTCAGACAATGTATATTTTCCTCGACTGAGCTCCTGCAACTGCAACTGGAATCATCCCCAGTTTGGAAGCCAGATGTTCACTGGCGGGGTCATTTGTTCTTGATTTAGTATTAGCTCTTTTGAGGTAACAAGCAAATCTTCTGGTGATTTATTATCTTTGGGGAATTGCAGCAAGTGCAGGTTGCACATCAAGGAAAGGGCATTTTATGGATGCCCAAGGCAAAGGAGATTTTACATTGTTTTCAGGTTGAAATACCACAAACTGTTATAGTGCTGAAAACCTGACCCTTTCTGCTGCTGTATTAATTAAGAAATTTTTAGTTTGTGCTCTATGGAGCGCGTCAGTAGTTACTATCGCAGCTTCACACGATCAGCGCTGTGGGTTCCTGCCACCCAACATGTCTCCATTCTTGCCATGACTCGATAATGGCTAAGTACTTATGAGGGGTCGTCTTTTTACCTGGCTGCATAATAGAAATTGTGTGAATCGTCACATTACTACTCCAAACCATGCAGTTCTTTGTGAATTCTTGGTGTCAATAGATTTTTCACAGTAAAAAAAAAAAACAATAAATGGCGTGCTGGATTACGGTTAAACATTCCCTAATCTGATTTATGAGCCATGGTCATAAAGCACATGGTGTACCAGTCTGAGAATTTTCTGGCATTACTGGAGTCCTGTTGTCTGACACTAACGAGCAGAGGAGTAAAAGCAATGTGGGGGAATGCGATTTAATGGGGAGAAGAATGTAGAAATCATTCTATAAATGGAACATACGAAATGAACAATGGGATTGATATATTCATGCGTTCAAACACAAATATTGTTCATAAGCTTGCCTTCTTTGTGGTGAGAATGCATTTATATAAATGACGAAGTCAAATAGTCACCTTGCAGGTAGCGCAGTGACATTCATCACGAGCAGCAGCTCGAAACTCAATCATTCCCAGCTCAGTGAGTACAGCTGCTCACACACCGGCCTGCTGTCATTATTCTGGAGCTATAAACACATCGCTAGGGCCATTAAGCACACAGTTCATTTTAAAGAGGTCTGACAGGTGCTGGACAGTAGTGGATAAGCCAACGAATGCCTTGCTTGCTGGAGACTAGCACATTTAACGTTTACGGTACATTTAGTTACAGTACATTTTGTTAAGTGATTTTTCGCACAACTGGATGTTTTTATTGGATCAGTTCATGTAAAGAACTTTGGTAAAGGGGACCGAGGTAAGGAGCCCTGCGACTGGAAGCAGTAGCCTTAAGGCTTATGGTTTTAACCATAACACCTCTTAAATGAATCATTTTTCAGCTACTGCAAGCCCACTTCTCTGGGGGAGTTAAACATACCTTACTTACATCAATATTTGTATTCGTACTCTAAATAGAGCATAATATATAATGGAATACTGACAAAGTGAGCACAGTGTCTTAGGTTAATATTTTATATAACCTGTTTTTTTAATGAAACAATGAAAGGCAGTGCATGGAATTCATTACACACAAATGCTGCGTAAAATATTTAAGATTTTTTTTACATGATTGCATAATATAAACCTGGTGCTATTTTGTCTCTGAAAAGCATGAAATAGCTTAAAGAACTCAAAACGCCCAAATCAGAGAGGGTCACAATGGCTTTTGAGCAAGAAAAAAAACACAATTTTGTTTATCATATTATCTAGACAGGAAAAATGAGTGAGTATCAAGCAAGGGCTTCCCTGCCTTGTACAGCAAAAGTTCTATGTTTATTTATGTCATAGATCTTAACGCAAAATATTACAAGAATCTGTGGCGTGTTAATGACCGACAATGAGACTTTCTGTGGGAAAATTTGATCAATAGCGTTTTACCAGTCTGTGCTGTTTTGCCAAGGATTAAAACGCCACCTCATGTAGAGAGCAAGGGAAATTGAACTTTTGAGAATGTATATATACATTCTGAGTGCACACTAATATGCTACTGTTATGCATGTAGAATATATTGATACTACAGTCTGTGGAATATTAGGAACACATTGCAGCTCAAATTAAATATCTTGTTAATGGCACTCTGGTTTTCATTTGTGTGGGTCTGTCTCAAAGGAAAAAACTATTAACCTGTCAGTCTCTTTTTTATTACTTATTCAAAAGTGTATAAACATATAATTATCTGCCTTAGCTGAGGATAGGGCCTGTAACATTGTATTTATGATATAATTATTCATCTCGCACTATGGTGTAGGCTGGATGTAATTTTTGGAAAAGTAAAAATTTGTTGATTTATCTACTTTCATGTTTTTTTTTTTTAAAAAAAAGAAATGTAACTTGTGGTCAACAGCTTTATATATTTTTTTCCATAATCATCTATAATGAGTTCCATCCAACTATTTTCCATCCCAGGCAGCACAGGGCACAAGGTTGGTGTATCCGCTGGATGGGGTGTCAGCGTGGTGTATAAAGGCACATACAATCACGTACTATGGACAATTTAGAGTAACCCATTCACCTAACTGTGAAGTGTCTTTAGACTCAAGGAAGAAACTAGAGTACCCAAATGAAATCTGTGCCACACGGTAAAAGCATGTGAACTCTACACTCAGGGCAGGGAGTAGAATTGAAACCTTCAACCCTGCAAGCACAGCACAACCACACTAACCAATGAGCCACCCTGTCTGTGAACTTCATGCCAAACCAAGCCGAATCAGAAACACCTGGATGTTCACCCTAAGCAAATTTCTGTGTACTTCTCTTCAACAATATTGCATATTTGGTAATGCTTTACTTAAGGCCATGTTTTTAGTAACTTATATACACATTCATATTGCATTATAATGCATTCATAAAGCATTATAAGCCTGGCTATACATTTTTATAAAAAGGCATAACACATTATACCCATGATTTTTATGTATTATGACTGCCTTATGAAGCTCTCATTCATAATACACTATAGATACTTTTATAATGCAGTATAAAAGCATCCTTAATGCTTATACAGTACCTACCTTTATAATGCATTATAAAGGTATCTATAGTGCATGTAGAAGAAAGCTTTATAAAGCATTCATAATACATAATAAACATGGATAAAATGTGTCATGCCTTTTGATGTATATTTATAGCCATGCTTATAGGGTTTTACGAATGCAGTATTATTTGGTATTAATGTGTTTATATAAATGACTAAAAACATGGCCTTAAGTAAAGTGTTACCATATATTTTAACAGTAATGACACATTGAAAAGGTGAAATGCAAAAGTCGACTGAAACAGCATTGTAAAATATACACCGTAATATAATTTACCCTTAAATGATAGAGAATTCCAATCTTTCAGTTTCCAGGTAGCTAATCCTTTTGTTAACTAATATAAAGGCTAGATCTCTGTTTGGCACTGGATCAAAATTGATCATTAAACCTCATATATTACTATGTTTAACCCTTAAGAAATTAAAGGATCAGGATTTACTTTTCCTTACCAAGAGACACAGATAGACTCCTTTCATAGTACATTTGATTCTTTTCTTGTGGACTTACTGGGGCCTCTCTCTGCAGAACGAAGTCTCTGTTTACATCAGCTGCTCACTGCCAAGTAGCCTTTCTGTGAGCCCATTCATTTCACTGTTATTACCCTGAAATGTACGTATATAATTGCAGGTTTGATTGCCCAAAAGCGTTCAGCACAGTTACATTCCTGGTCCAGTGACCTCAGAATAAAGCTCATTACTAAAAATCACTGTGCAAATCTTGGTGACACCACAGCTCAGGCTGAGGCAGAGGTGCCCGGCTCACATAACGAGCTGGGAATCACCATCAACCAGTTGCAGGTTTAATGCTGGAGAGAATCGGCTGCTTGTTGACCTACATCTTAGGGGAAGTATGTGTCATGTATGGGCTGCAATGAAGACCGAAGCCAATGAGATAAATTGCAAATCCAGTCGTTACAGCCAAGGTTACAGCACATCCCAAACTTACCTTTCATATCTTTTGGCTCAGTTTGCCACTTCAGAAAATTTGCACAGAATATGTATGACCAAAGTCAGGTTGAAGGAGAGACTCATAATTAGTCTCAGTTTAGTTATTTCCTCTCTGACAATGAAACCAGCAAGCAAACTGTGAATGTTTAAAACTGTGATCCAGCTTTGATCCAACATTTATTGCATAGCTTCTCATCAAAATGTCAAATGAAAGAAAAAAGTTCTGAAATGAAATACTATTTGTATTGTTTAACTAAAAGTGTATAATACATGCTAAATACTAAAGGCATTTTTTTATTACCCACAGTTTGAAAAACCTCAAACCAGAAAGGTCGGTCATCATTGTACTTGGCTGCCATACTGTCCAAGTCAAGTCAAGCTTTATTGTCATTTCAGCCGAGTACAATACACAGTGAAACAAATTGACATTCTTCCTGGATCCATGGTGCAACATTCATGACAGGACAGACCTTGCAGCTCTAAAAACAATTTATGTAGTGCGAAAAGAAGATTCTAGTACAATTATCAATAATTGAAGGGGAGGGGAGATATAGCAAAGGCTACCTCCTATATTTTTGATATTGTATTTCCACTTATATGATTTGAGGATTTCTGGATGAAATGGCCAGCTCCTGGATGATAGTATACCTGGCCATGTTATCACCACGGAGAAAGGGACTGAGTGAAGGCAAGGGTTCAATGGTGGATAGGACTCCATGACACAGGTCCCATTGTTTGGTTATATGCTACGTTAGACATGAATTTCCTGTTCTTTCGCATTTTAATTTGCTTAGAGTGATTAGTGCCACTTTGGAGTTGCGTCTTGACGTGTCGCTGTAATCGAATAGCCTTGGGGTCCTTGGCTGGGGTCAGGCCATCTGGGTGCCCGACGGCCTCAAGTTTCTGTGATGTATGACGCCGGTAGCTGGACGGGACGGGTACTTCACTGTAATGGGTCTCTGAGGAGCCCAATCACAGATTTCGCTAGTGCGAGATGGCAGGCTAGGTGGGGAAAGCCAGGCGTCCTGGGAAATGTGGCACATGTTAAAAAAAAGGGGGAACCTTCAGTGAGGCAACACATGTAATTGAGAGTGACAGGAAGGGGGCGTAAACACACAGTCGAGAAATCCATACTATTTTTAAAATCAGGACTAATCCGTCAAAGTTCTGGATAATAATGAGTCTACGTCTAAAGTGACGGCTAGGCCAGGTTGTGCTAGTTTATATGCATGCCATAAGCAGAAATAGCCACTAAGTCTCCCACCCGTCAAAACTTCCAGTTCTATTATGTTGTAAAAGGGAGGCTGTGTCTTGTTAAGCACTGAAAGCCACAGGAGGAAAAGAACTCCCTTTTTTCACCAGTCATGATCAGAAAATGAATATTTTCATGAAAAGCTAACCGAAGTGGATGCGGAGTTCCAAAGCAGGAACAAAGTAAGCATTCTGCAAATCAAGCAATCACAGTAGACACGTAGAGATCAAATACAGAATCTACAGTAGCACGTCTTTAGTTATAGCCGGGTTCTGGATAATGAACTCTAAAGTCATGCAAGCATATGGGGTTCTGCAGTTTCAGCCTGGCGTTGGACCAGAGACCTCATGTCAGAAAAGGCGATTCTTTGGCAACAACAGAAAGACAGAAAAAGCTACATGCCCAGTGAGGTCTCCAAGAGACACGAACAACAATAAATCTACAGATTGGCATGCACCTGAAAGAGATTACCGTCAGGATCATTGTCACATTAACAGTTTCTGTTGATCTTGATGGTGTATTTCTCTTCAGTAGTGTGTAAGAATGAAACCACATTTCTGTTCTAATACATATAGCAGTCAGTCTAAATTTAGTGATTTTACGAGCAGATATTTACAGTATAGTTGACAAATGTCTGACATGTCCTCTTAGTTATAAAGGGAAAAGAGGTTATTCTCAGTAGGGCCATATATAAACTCAGAGGACTATTTAAACAGCAGAAGAAATGCTTGAGCACAAGCTCCCAAATAGAAAACGATTGAGAATAAAACAAAGGAAATTCTCTGAGTTTGAAATAAGTCAAATGAAGTCCTGAAATGAAAGATTGGAGACACCAGAAAGTCTAGATGCCCTCAAATGCATTGCAATGATATGATTAGCTGCACAGCTAAGACACTTATCAAAAGCCTTATGCATGTTTATCAGTATAATCATTTATATATTTATTGAAAAAAAATACCTAGACCTTTGCCGAATTATACCACCTTAGTGCCCAGTCAATAATACCTGCTTCATCCTCATCATCTGCCTGCTGCCGTTTCTTTGATTTCCTGTTATAAATGGAAAACTGTGAAAGAGACCATAAAATATCTCGCGCCCAATAAATGTGTTTTTCTGTCCTCAGAAGTATTACCATTAAAAAATAAATTTACAGGAGACGCGCAAACACCCGATGTGCTGAAAGGTATACGGGCACTTTTATGATGTGAATGGTTGTTTTTGTCAGCTTCAAGACACTGAAAGCCGTCTGCTACCCTGAGCCTGATATAACCTCATTAGGTTCCACATGTGTGTTGTATTACTGTACTGTAAAAGCAGCTGGATTTGTAAGTAGCGGGTTGTTACCTGGGAAACATCAAGCCTAGAACTGCTGTTTTTCTTGGGTTAGTCTAACACACACACACAAAAAGGATAAACTTACACCTGCGATAACTGGAAGATACAACTTGATATTGAAGACAATTAGGTACGACCAGGTGGCAAAACACGACCTGCCACAGAGCCATAGTTACATACTGTAGCACATGGTTGCATACTTAAATGTTCATTCAGTCTTTTCGACTTTAATGTAACTAGGAACTCTTGCATTAATTCCACTTTTTTATAACCAAATGATTTATAACCAACTGTTTCTTCAGAAATTGCAATGAACAATTTCAAAGATACAATAATATGTGTGGACTACCCAACACATTGAACCACCTTAGAGTGATTCAGGATTTGGGCTGATTTAGAGGGCCATTTGCTTTTTTTCCATCACCACTTATCTGTTCTGTAAACAACTGGATGCTTGAGTATTCTTAACATTAAATTCATAGGAGGGTCAAATGGTTAAAATGTCTTATAATCAATGACATGTAGGTTTCCATAGAAACCAGGCTGTAAATGGAACAATGTGAGAAAGTTATTCTGGATCATGTTCCCTCACTTTTGAAGTAGGTAGGTATTGTTAAACCCTTGTGAATGAATTAAAAACTACTGCAATTTCATTTGGCTATTTTTAGAAATAGTATTGCTGCAGGGTGGCATGGTGTCTCAGTGAATGCTGTCGTCTCACACCTTTGAGTCCCACGTCTGTGCGAGTGCGGAGTTTGCATGTTCTAATGTCAGGTTCTTCCACAGTCCAAAGACAGTGTTAGGCACAGCCAACATATAACTTAAAGAGAACTTTATGAATTGCTCTATTGTACGTGACTGAACATGGACTATGGTATCACTGGAGTTGTCGAACAGAGACCAAGTCTGATGAGTTTGACTAAGGTAGGTGACAACATAGGGTTTCCAGTTTTCTTGCATCGCCCCCTATTGTTTGTCTGAAGTCACAGCTGGCATAGCGATCAACCAGAGCGTCGGCAGTTTCTCACAATCAGTTTTTCTCAGAACTGTTTGTTTCGGACTGAATGGGGTTTCAGGGCAGGGCCAAGATGAAGCTGTGTGATTGTATTCATTGTGGTATACTGAATTTACGCAATCCTGGTTTTCTTTCCAATACTTTGTGGCATATGAAACTTTACTAAGAATAACAGATGAAATATGCTGATTTGTCTTTTCTGATTGCTGTTTAAAATACCCCAATACATAACCACAAACTCATTCTACACAAGAGATGGCATGGTTTATTAATAAATGCAATATGCTAGCTCTTCTCCTCTCAAGGCATTTTGGAGACAAATTTTACAAGCAGGACAGCACGACACATAATAAATTAAGATTAGGAACCTGACATTTTTTACTTTATTTTTTTTTAAAGTAAAATAAAAAAACACAAAAAAGTCAGATGTTACCTTTTTGGCACGGATATAGACAAACCCTTCCACAGAATCAACAAAATGCAAAATAGTAGCAGTCAGGGATTTTCGGTCTATCATATGGCCAAATATTGGCAATGTTCACTGTGAATGCAGACAACTTCTCACATCTAAACATCTAATAAGAGTAAAACGGAAGTAACTGACAATACTGGAATATGAAATAAGGAAGAAAAATATTTAAAATATATCCAGAAATATTCAGTTTCCTTGGTTTGCAATCATTCCAAGTATATATATTAATGCTCATCTATATACATACAAATCAAACAGCAAATAACCCAAAAAAAGCAAGTTCAATTTACAGTCTTTCACAGATACTAGTTCGTTTATTCTTAAGAGAGTGCAGCAGGTGAGTGTAGCTAGTTAGGGGAGTTATTAACCATGTCTTACAATTTCACTGTCACTGTGTTTTAAGGCTGCTTCTCTAAGAACTGTGTACCATATCTAGAAATTGCTCTACTGCTTCACTGTATCTGGAATTGCAATTTTCATGTAATATAACAAATTCTACATCCTATTTACACGCTCAGCATAATTAAAGCACCTTTAATTAACGTTCATGAAATTCAGTAAAACGGTAAGGCATTTCCACTTGCACAAACAATTCATCCCAATCACCCCCCCCCTCAAAAAAATATTTCATAACTATTCAAACATTTGAAAGTAACATAATGAAATCACAACACCGCAACAACAGACATCGTTTGTCTGGATATGTGAAAATGGAATCATATTTGTTTCCCGGTGGTATTCTGTAAATTAATAGACTTTTGTTAAAATATTTATATTCAGTCGTAAGAATGGTTTAAATATTTGGATATGGCAGTAAACAGATTTTTCAGGTTAACAGAAGAGTTCTATTCAGTCAATATGTCCAGTTAAATTTGTGTGGTTTATTTTATGTGCACTTTTTTTTTTTTTACTTCCAGCCTATTATAGTCCCCAGAAAGGAAAAATATCACTAATAATCAAGAAGAAGTTGGATGGATTTTATTGTTTGAATTCAGATCTTTGGGTTACAAACTGAATCTATAAGCTCAATGCTCTCTGTTGCCAGGAACATGCCTAGAGAACTTCAGAGTTCAATGAAATACTATGACAATGCAATAAAAATGCTAATACTTCCACTGTAAGCTGTTATGGCTACTGCCTGCTCCAAGTGAAATTATCCTGCTCAAAAGATATTTTTGCAAAGAAGCAGGTGTGAAAATCTTGAGGTTCCCCACAATGGCCACCTTGTTCTTTCTTCTATGGACCACTGATTCTGAGCGTTAGATAGGCCTGCATATCCATTCTTGTAGCACTTAAAGAAGAAAACTCTAACTTCCTGATGCCACCCAGGCTGCTCATGGGCCAGCCGTCTTCAGCCCCTGTTTCTGCATGATCTTCCATAACTTGCGCAGGTTGGACTGGGTGATGGCATCGTCCGGCTTGAACTGCAGAGCTCTCAGGTAATTGGACTCGGCCTCCTGGAGCTTCCCGTTCAGGTGCAGGATGGCCCCGAGGTTCATCAAGGCGGCTGGGTACTGAAATCACAAAAAGAGCCAATGGACACTAAGAAAACTTCTACAAATGACAAAATGTGCTTCCCTCATGGACAAAATGTTTCAGCCTTTTTAAAATGCCACACGGGTAGCTTCACACTGACCATTCACATCAAAAAATCCACAAGAGGCCAAGAAACCTTCATAGGGAGATCTGGGAGACCTCAGCTACTATTTATCTTACTGAAAGCGAGTCAGTCTTATCGTTTAGGAATATGTTTTTATGTTTTAAAAGTGTGTAATTAACAATGTAAAATTTCATGTGAAAACGCATCATTTTCTTAAGTAAAAAATATAATATTGACTGCTGAAATCAATAAATAACGCCGACGTTGCTACAACTTGGCTGTCATAACATTTTATTTGTCTGTGGGGACCTTCCAATGAACACCAACACTTTTCTCCCTTGGTAAAAAACTGATTTTTAGTATTGGATACTAGTATAGATGCTGTACACATTAAATATGCTAAACAAACACTTACTAAAGATGAACAAGTGGGTAATAAGTAATAAATTAGGTAAAATATGTAATGTATTGCATTTGTTGGAACTATGGCACAGTAGAAAATAGCTTGATATAATGAAATGAAGTAGGGTTTGTGAATGTATACATTACAACGTATGCTTTCTATAAGGCCTGCAATGCATCGTACAGTACATGCAAGCTCTTCTAATGCATGTTTTAAAACCTAATAGCTACGTATGAGCTAGTGTAATATCATTTCTAAAGATCCAGTATCTATTGTGCAACACTGGTCTAATAAAGGAATGGACTGCTGTGAAAGCGGCTTTGTATGAGATCTGAATTCAGTTGCTTCTCCAGACTCTGCAGATGCCTTCGGATTGCTTGAAGGGAGACACACCCTTTATGGGTTTTCCGACCAAGGATGAAAGACAATGAAAATATTCCAAGCCAAATATCAGCAGGTCAGTGAGTGGAATCCAAACAAATGTATAGGATTATATCTGAAACTACCAAAACTCAGGTCATTTTTGGAATAAGGAATGTGTGACGATTCAACAGCAAAGAAGTTTACAACACTGGAATTTTAGAGGATGTGAAGTGTGAATTGCCACCCACACTGTTTGAACACATGCTAGAACATAAAAATGCACATTTTGCTGTCTAACTTAAATAAGCGAACAGAAACTTCCAAAAATGTTGGCATTACATCTCAAACATACAGAACAAAATCACTTACTACAGTTTCAGTTATTTATACACGAGCAGAGGGGGTAGTTCCTCTAAACATGTGCTCTCATGTTTTACAGAATTCTATAAAAATGTTGGATATTTTAAATGAAAGCACACTTAAACTACCAATACTTACGGGCTTAGGAACTAACCTCACAGAACTGTGAAACCAACAGAATTAATCAAATCCACAAGTAACTATGGATACTCTATCCTTACCATCCGTTGGCTGCATGTACAAGATGCCTCCTAATCACTGTGCCGGCTGTCATGCTGCCAGGATTTCAACACTTGATTAGGACATTCTTCATTTTCTGTTTAGCGTTTGTGAAGGGAAGATGACTGATGCTGTCTGCTTAAGGACCTCAGTGGGAGAAATATGTAAGACCTCATCGCATTCCACATTCAGAAGAGCCTCAATAAATAAATCATAGCACTTCTAGAATAGAATCCCCGTGTCCCCTGGTGAACCCCAGCCATACTTTATCATTCACAAGAAGGCACATTCGTCTTGTTGACCACTATGAAAATCAGCGCAACATCATTCCTGGCACATGCTGAGGTCAGTGTGCTAAAATCTGGTTTTCCCTGAAACAATTTGGAACACCAAGAAATTCACCGTTTAGCCTTCCGTTTTTGTTTCACATGTGTGACCTTAAATGAACAGTTTTTAGTCTTGATTTTTTTAAGCAAAAGAAAGCGAAAGGAAAACAAAATTGCAGTTGCTTTTGTAAGCAGTAGTAAAAGCTGGTTTGAGGAGTACAGCTGCATCAAAGAATGAATGAAACCATTTCTCACAGCTCTTGTGGCTGATGAGTCATGGTCATGGTCTCAATGAAATTATCCAAAAAACAAAACTTCTCTACCCAGAGCCAATAGCTTCAGTTGATGCAATAAGCTGTAAAATCTAACACAAAGATATGCAGTTTCTATCTGATTTTTGAAAGGATATCTCTCTGTGGGTCCCGATGCACTCAATAAAAGTATAAAGATACTGCACAAACTATGGCTTCCACCCAGGTTCCAGTTCTATGTTCTGTTTGATGATCAACAAGCAGATGGTCAAGGACATCAGGAAGAAGCAGCAGAGGAATTACACACCCCTCAAGATTTTTGGGACTCTGGTGGAGAGGGTCGGTAGCTACAGGTACCTTGCAGTACACTTCTCTGAGAACCTTCCATGGACAACCTACACATCCACCATAGTGCAGAAAGCTGGGCAGCGACTGTATCACCGGACCTACAAAAGACCTACAGCACTTCTGTGGGACCTGAGCTTTCTGCGAACATTACTGCCTGGTATGACAAATGTGGCTCCGGGGACCATAGAGCCGCACAGAGGGTGACACAGTGTGCTGAGCAAATGACCAGGTCAGAACTGCACCACCCTGGAGAACATCTACATCCAGGGATGTAGGTCCAGGGCATCAAGCATTACCAAAGACACTCAGCAGCCGTGCCATAAACTGCTGCAATGGCTGCACGCTCAGGTAGGCACCTCCAGAACCTTATGGCCGGGACTGAGAGGCTGAGGAGAAGCTTCTACCTCCAGGTCATTAGGATCACCAACACCACCAATTAAAATAAGCCAATGGGACCAATCTCCATGTTACATATTTTCATAATTTTTTTCATATATATTTTTTATATACTTTATATATTTATATATTTTTAGTACTTATTATCTTAACTTAATCTTTGTGTCATCCTTCTGCCTTTTGTGTTGCAGTCTGGAGTAGCGGCAGTTTCGTTTCACTGCTGGCGTATGACTGCATTCACGCATGTGACAAAAAAAAAAATCTTGAATCCCTTGAATTCAATCACTGGTTCCAAGGACTTGTTGAGTAGCACAGCTTCCACTGTGAATCATATGGTCGTCATCAGGGTGGGCATGGCAAACTGAGGGCTTTGTTTGTTTGTTTTTTTAAATCTCTCTCAGTTTTGTCAGCACGTGGGTATGTTTTTCGGTGTGATTTAACTCAAGCCGCCAGTTTGAAGTGGTAAAGTGAAACCAGATGGTGGCAGCAGAGCATATAGGAGAGCGACCTTTGACCCAGACGAAGCCACAACATCTGTCACGACAAACGCAACTCATGCCATTGAGCACCTCTGCCGTCCACATTCTAAACTAGGTGACTTCTGCGGAAGAAGACAGGTGATGGAGGTGGGGGGGGGGGGGGTGTGGGGGTGGTGGTGAAGTTGAAAAGGAATAAAATTTGAAAAAGAAGTGTT
>JAODKC010000001.1:12039662-12049826 GCA_026777985.1 Mormyrops attenuatus
GCCCCCGCCCATCCCCCTAATTATTGCCATCAAAAAGGTCTTCAGTCCTTATTGGAGACATCCAGTAACGGATGTCCAGAAGGCTAGTGGGCAGAACATACAAGTTTTTATATCAGGAGAATGGTTTGTTCTGCTTCTTGGCTTGTGGCCTACTGCAGTATAAGTTTATGGATGCTTTCGATGCTAGAAATGATGCAAGAATGACAAAGATGTCAGTTAGAAAAAAGAGTTATTCAAAATTCCATTTATGATTCGTAAATTATAATCGGATGCCCGTATAACTGTATGCCATGGCAAATGTACATGTTTTTGAATCCAACCACGGGGGTAACTGGGAATTTTTGGCTTCAGAGAAAATCTCTGCCCCCCACCTGTTTTAATACTGGACCAGAACAGTCCATCAGCTAACAGAACCCCAGATCACACCAAACAGTGTGTGAAACAATACAACTTATGTGCCATCAAAGCTACACCAACAGTTTGTTATGTCCCATAAAGAACGATGGTATATACAGTACCCACACACAGCTTAGCTGCATTATACAGCAGCAAATGTAATTGAATATTGTAAAAAAGGGGACAACAGAAGATATGCTTACTGGAATAAGGGAATGAGACAAAAAGGAATAATATCCTGTCCAGAGTGAGCGGATTGTTTCCAGGACACCTCCCCCCTCAAGTCTCTGGCGTTCCCATGTATCCGCATGTCCTTGGATACAAACCAGAGTGAGATAGCTCATTATCCACGGCTACATTCAGCATTCCTCTAGATAAAGCCCCAATGAAGCAGAGGACCTTGGATGCGACTAGAGGACCATTTGGGGCTGCGACATTAAAAAAAAAAAAAAACATTTTACATGGAAATTAATTATCTGAATCTCGCTCGCAATTTTTTTTACATTTTGTTTCCACATTAGGCTGAAACAATGTTGTTAAACCATTTATTATAACAAATGACAAGATAAGATCTGTTTTTTAAAGTGAAAAAATAACATGAATAATAATTAAGCTGTAAATCACGTTAATAATTACTTAACAACACAACTAGCAGAAAAATCATAAAATAAATCTTAACATACCCTAAATACCTACACAGGTTTCGCCTTTGCTTTTAAATGTATGCATTTTATATATGTAGAATAACACTTCGCCTTTACATCATGAACGTGTGACATTGTGTGATGATGTCATTGTCGTGACTGTACATTTCATGTTACCAACAGCTCAGCAATGCTTGTAGCTGCCGCGCTTTTTTCGATCAAAACACAGACATAAAAATGTTTTTGTGGGAAAAGTTGCTTCATGCTAAATAGCCATTTAAAGGTATGCATCACAGATCAACAGCAAAAAAAAATTTAAGAGAGAACCAGCTGCAATAAATAATTCAATCTGTTACGCCTTTTATTACCTGACGGGACACAAAACAATACACAATGCCAGCATTATTTTCTCCAGGAATGCAAGTATAATAAGAAAGGCTTTTATGAGCCAGTAATGTGAATTAAAGTGAAAAAAACAGGATGCATCTGTAAGTAATGCATGATCAGAAAAAAATAAGTCTTGGCTCTAATTGGGTGCTCGATAAGGCTGGTTACATGTGTAGTAAAACCTTCTGGAGTGAGACTGAAGTAGAACCAGAGGCCGTGGGACAAATTAAGGCCCCTGTGTCACGAAACTCAAACCATGGTTCAGCTGGAGAATATGAACCAACTGATGATCCAGTGGGACTGCATTCATCGGGACCTGCCAGGCTTCCAACCCAGCAGCAGTGGCTGACTTTGTCCCAGAGAGCGGACTCTTCTCTCCAAGTCAACTGACAAATGCGATTGACAAACAGCGTGGACATCTACGTGCTCTCCCTAAACGCCGAGGATATAAAACTGCCCGTTTTGATTTCCCTTATTGCAGTAAAACCCAAGAAAAATGTAATAAAAGAAAGAAAAACTCTTCAGAAAAACTCGAGATCTTCAGAAGCAGTACAAGTTCTACCGAAAAAGTACAAGTTCTACCTAAAAAGGGATGTCAAGTTACATGTGCAGAGTACAATCTGGGCTGATAAGTCTGGAGCGTATTCCTTCCTTTCTTTGTATCTTTTTCACCGCATTTCTTCATAGTTTAGCCTTCCCCTGTTGACTGTGTTTGCTGAATGACATTATAATTAAACTTTCCTGTTAATTAGAGGTCAGTGGAGCCTGACTATAAAAAGCCTCTTCAGTTTCAGCATGTCAGCCCTTATGACTTCCTCATTTGGGTTGCAAGGCACGCCATCAAGTAAACATGTTTTCTGCTTCAGCCTTGGGCATGTGAAAAGCACTGTTTTGACCTTGACTTGCTCTGACATTTTTGGCCAGTCTGTTCCCGCACCAAACGGGTGAGAGGGAGTCTGGAGATATGCAGGCTCTGTTATTTTTTTTCTTCCTAATTAACACAGTTGGTCTCATTCCTCCCACATCTATAGCTGATGAGAAACCCGGAGTCATATCTTTTAAGTCTTTGTCCACCCACCAGAGCAATTATCACCCCTGCCCCATGCTGATATATACAGCTCTGGAAAAAATGAAGAGACCACAGTACTTTTTTTCACTCATTTCTCAGTTTATGGGTGTGTGTCCGTGAATTATACATAGCACTGCAATTCACACCTGCACTTAGTGCTTCCCATTCCTTTTTTAGTTCATTTGAGAGCACCTACCGATTTATGAGGCACTGTCGGATAATTTGACAGTCGTCGATCTCTGGCAATAGAAAGTTGCTCCTGCCCTTTACCTGGCTGGTTTCTGGTTGTTCCCAGTGTCTTCTGCTTCACATTACTCATGTGTACTGCTGTCTTACAAAATTTGAACCTGGAAGCAACCTGCTGCTCAGTGTAGTCTTCTGGCAGCAGAACCACGATTAAACCAGGATTTAATAATGCAGATTTTTTTTTAAATACAGAGTGATCTCTTAATTTTTCCAGAGCTGTATACAGGCAGTCCTTGGGTTAAGAACGTCCGACTTATGGACAACTCATGTTTACATACCCGCTGCCGTAAAACCCATTATACTAAAAACCAGAGTTCAATACAAAGGTTCATAATAAACAGGGAAGGACATAACTGGTACGCAAGTGCACATTCGTCTTTAAAAACGATACGTGCGACAATCGATTGTTCGTAAAAGAGCAAATGCGTACTTATTTTATGTGCATTTGCGCTGCTATGACAAGAAAATACCTTGTATTCTAACCTGTATACCGCAAATGAAGTAGAGCTGGCATATAAATTTTAAGATGCACTATATTTTTGTTTTCATAACAGCGCAATTATGCATTTACACTGTTACCACAACCGATTGTCGCACGCAGGTGAATGCGTACTTGCGTACCAGTTATGTCCATCACTGATAATAACAAACACAAACTATTTTGTGACGCTCATGAAAACATCGCGTGGCTTCAGCGGTTCATCCGCTTGAGGGACAGTACGTTACCGTATGTTGTTACTTTTATTATTACTGTATTATTATTTGTAAGATGTTTTAGTGCAATCGTAAGTGTTTCTTAAGTGTTTTATATGTGTAGAAAAGTAAAATATATACTTTGTATTAATACAAACATTTGACTAATTGACACTAAATAAGAACTATTTGTACCTGTTCTGATTTACTCACAAATTTTACCTAAAGATATTCAACCTGGATTTTGTTTGTATCTCATGGACTGCATGTACTGTGCCGGCAGGGACAACGATGACATGCATACTGCATAGGCAGGTAACAAGCTGTCTTATTTTGGGAACGTTATGAGGCGAGCCAATGCACCGAAATTGACCGTGACGCTTGGAGAAGGTGACGGTACCCAGGTAGCCTTCAGCACGTTGGAGGATTCGAGTCATAATTGCTTGGCTGGGGGAAAAAGTTAGAACAATAACACGTTGTACCACCAGTGTGGTCAACTGCTCTGTCAGCAAGGCGAACCTTAATAAGGCAGCAGACATGACTAGTCGAAAAAGAGGTTTCTGTACTGCACTCACCTTAGTTCTACTGAGCTTCCTCTGGGAAAGAACATAAAACTAACAACAGATGCTACTGTACATGATGAAAACTGTAATCTATTGAACAGCAACAGTTAATCACTATCAGTGTTTCATCATAGAATAAACATGTAGCCAGAAATCTACTGGACAACAATTACTCCCCGTTAATATATTCCAGGAAGCTATTAGGCGTCCTACTTCTGGACAGATAATTTCTCTGAACTAGCATTTGTCAGATCGCCAGGCTAATTAAAGAGCTGTGTGGATTATCAGGATGCCGCAACCGATTACACTGCTTTTGTGAGGCAGATCATAGAACTGGGACAGATCTGAAAAATCAGAAGTTGATTAGGAAGTAAACAAAAATGGAAGTGTGCAAGAGACCCGAGGAAGGCCCAGCAAAGATGAGGAAGGGAATAAATGACTGCAGACAAATGTATAGCTTCAGGTGCTAATGAGCTGTTGAAGGAACCGAAGTAGCATTATGAGGGAATTGAGATGAAATATATGTCGCTCCAAGATGATAAGGAGTCGGCTGGTGGTGCTAAGCACAGCATCCAATCTCTATCTTATGCGCTGCATTAAAGTAGCAAATGTTCCCTGGCACATCGTTAATTGACATTCCTCTAAGGTGATTTGCACTCAGCTTCAGGCTTTGAGTGCTTTAAAACCATCCAATAGCATGAAAAGTAACCCTCCGTGTTTACTGAACATAAAAAAATCGATGTTCCTCTCAGGTTGTCCGTGGTATCGTGAGAGAGGAAACAAGCCCTGCTATTGAAACTGGCCAGATTAATGCAGGCATAATTTAACATGGAAATTACTAAATACTTGTGAAGGCCAAATTAATATATGGTTCTTGGAAGAAGATAAGAAGAAAGCATATTTCTAACCTTGGAGCAAACCTCGTGTAAAACTGATGAAAAAATGTTGGATAGTTGTTACTGTGCATGAAAACACATGGGCTAATGGCACAATAATTGTCCATCCATCCATCCATCCATCCATCCATTCTCTAACTATTTATCCTGGTCAGGGTCACAGGACAAAACTAAGAAGTATGTCATTTAAGGGTAGAGCCAGCAGAGATGGAACAAGATCGAGAGAAATCATCTTTAAATGGAGATCCATGTGTTTTAGGTTCACTTGAGTTTCCTTCTGCTATAAGATTTAGCAACATGTCCTACTAAAGCTGGGCAACCAAATAAGATCCTTATACCAGCAACTGTTTTTACACATGTAAACAACTTTTATGATGCAGAAAAGACAAAATTATAAAAAGCTGAAGGTACCTTAAAAAGGAGGACAGCGACCTGGTGAAGCTTGAGCCGGTGAAAGATGAAGACGTCGTAGACGGCAACCACAGCCAGCACGGTGACCCCTTGTTCCTTCCATAGCATGCTGCAGGCTGCGCAGACCAGGCTGCCCAGCAGCAAGGCCCAGTGCCAGGCCAAGCACGGTCTCGTGGCGCAGTACTGCAAGTAGCACCTCAGAGACGAGAGGAAGAACAGCGCTGCGCCCACGTCGGCCCGACCGACCACTCCTGCAACCGCCTCTGTGTGCACAGGATGAGAGGCGAACAGCAGGCCGGCCAGCAAGGTCCAGCGGCTTTCGCCCAGCAGTAGGCGGGACAGGCTGGCAAAGAGGCCAGTGACGAAGCTGTGGAGCACCACATTGACCAAATGGTAGCCCCAGGGATCCAGACCTCCCAGGGCATGGTTTAGGCGGAAGGACAGGGTGCAGAGGGGCCGGTATGACTTGTGGCTGCCACTGTGGGTGAGGAGGGTCCCCCAGAAGTCATCGTAAAAGATGTTGGTCCAGGGAGTTTCTGGGAGCAAGTCCTGATTGGTTTTGATCACACGGCTGCGAAAAAGCAGTAATATGATGAGCCGAATTTATGAAACCAAGGGCTGAATGATATTCATGAGAGAATGTAGGAATATAACCAGAAAAGTTAGCAGGGTTGTTATAGGAATGTAATATGTTTATAAGTAAGCTTTTGGAAAAGGGGATTTAATTATATATAATCAGTGTATCCTGCACACATTGCTGAAGTTTAAGAATATATAGCAGTTAATATCAAATGGAGCAGATGTAAAGACATCATTTATCACCAAAGAAATGTGCAAACTCTAAAGACATTACATCAAAGCAGAAAAAACACGGCAGCAGTTGTGAAAATGGCGGCGCCCATTGCTTTGAAGACTGCTTCTATAAAAAAACAGCTTGCATTTAGAGGTGAATTCATTTAAGGGGGCATTATGGATAGTAATAACTTAAGGATTATGGTAACATTATCATTTTAAAACACCTACATTGTTCATTTTAATGAGTATGTTGTCACAGTTTATATTACATTCTAATATGTACATTTATGAAAAATGGGATTCATAATTTGCCAGCGACATCATTCAGGTTCAACACTGAAAAGTTTTTTTCTTTCACCAGCTACATAAAGGAAGGCTGTGAAAGGCGCAGTTTAACAAGCCTTCCCTGCCCTTTGATTATTCCCACAAACATGCCATGAGGTTAGTAATAGTTTCTTTTTCATTTTTATTGCATTTTTATTACCTTATTTTTCAAAGGCAGCATTCTTGTGCTTTCATTTATGACTGAACGAACTGCAAGTGGAAAATAGTACCTTTTTAAATGTTTTATATACAGCATTGTCTGAATCTCAGGAGGAAATTCATTGAGAGAGAAGCAAGTGCCCCCAAAGCCATCTTGGATTAAATATCACATGGTGACTTTGGGACTCAAATTGAGATTTAGCTGGTGTTTCAGTCGGGTGCTGCTTCATCCGTCTCCCTGCTTTACTACAGCTGTTAATCAGCTGCTGCAAACTGCTGCTTGAGTCTCCTCCGGCTGATCGATTGCTCTCTTTGTTGTTTGGTTGCCCATTTTTGTGAGAAAAAAAGAGGAGAATCTCTTTCTGAAAGGATGGGTGGGCAGGCAGAGTGACAAAAGGATGAAGTTAAACCCATTTTTGTATTTTATACATTAAAATACATGCACATTTAAAAGTGAATTAAGGTGGAGAGTTATATGCATGGTGACACATCACTCCCATGACCACCATTAAAATCATCGACCATTTGTGCCACAGTAGCCCTTCTGTTGGTTTGTACCAGACCACGTCAACTATAAGTATCAAGTGTGGGCTTACAATCTAATCCATCCCATACCAACATTATTCACATCACATGTCACGTACATACACACACACACATATATATATGCATCTACACACACACACATACACACATATTCCTTATTTCAATATTTTTCCCATATATATATATATATATGTATGTATGTCCATGACATGTGAGGGGAATAATGCGGGTCTGGGACTGAAGCTCACTCTGGTTCTGATGTCATATCTCTGTCCCCTAGCACACCGTCCTCAACGTGTCACTGGCATGCAGGCACTCATCTCCATGAGGCCCTGAAAATACCTCGCACTCAAATGAAGTTTCCAGAGCACCGTAAAAAGAAGGACAGCCGCACATTTCAGACTTTAGTTAAAACCATACACTGAAATCTCTTTCAGCTTACTTTCCTAGCTGGGTTGAGTCTGCTGTTAAAAGAAGAGATAATCTTCTGGGCTTTCCACTGAAGTATATCTCTGGTGTTATACAGTAATAGCTAGCCAAAGCATTGTGGGTCACCTATAAAATGTCTGTTATAATTGGCTGTCTAATTTATATGACTGGATGACATTCTAATCCATAGGATGGATAAATGAATGGCATTCCAATCAATGTGGCATAGAGGTCTGAATGACATTCCAAACCATGTCACATAGAGTTCTGAATGGAATTCCAATCCATGTGGCATAAGGTCTGAATAACATTCCAATTCACGAAATGTAAAGGCATCCTGCTACAGAAGATACAAGGCAAATGGCCGTCTGCAGTGATTAATTAAGGATTTTACTGAACTGACACGAAACCTGGAAATCGTAGCTGGAAAATATCTATTTAAAGCATACATTGATTTTAAATTTAATATTCATGTAACTGATAAATAACAGTAATAACAATAACAGCTTACATGGGGACTGAGTGAGTTTTGGGGCCCGGTACTGTAATATACAGAATGATAAGGAAGCCTGACTTCAGGTCATTGGCAGTCTCATCTCAAAAACAACAAAAAATGCACTGAGTAAGGTTTGGAATTTTCTCAACTGAGAGCTGAACACTCATCAGCAAGTTTCTCACTGGAGTCTTCTAACAGGAGTCTTCTAACAGGAGTCTTCTAACAGGAATCTTCTAACAGTGAAGACTTTGATGGAAATAGACCAGTGCAGCATATATAAATAATGACCCACTGGTTCTGACTTACTTCAGCAATGATGGTATGAGGTTTAAATAAAATGGTTCAGTCATCATCACTTAAACGTTTGTGACGGAATTCACCAACAGCTGCATTATTTACGTTCCCTGTCGTCCTGTGTCTGAATTTAATTAAATCGAGTCCTTCCTCTTCATAACGTCAAACCTGCCGATAGCTTCACCTCAACTTGTAACAGCTAAATGATTTACACTGGAGAAATTAGTGCTCCGTCATGCTAGAGAAAATAAATGAAAACAGATCAACTGCCTCCAGTTTTCAGCCACAGGGCAGGAGGTGTGAGCAAAGAAACCTGTATTAGACCAGCAATACATGTGGCGGCTATTTACTGCACATAAGTTTTGTACTGAAGTACATGAGGACAGTATATATACGAAATAGTCAGTATACATACTGATATATACTAAACAGGTTGGGCAGTTAACATTGAAAATCTTGCAGTATATGATAAATGCCATATTGTGGATGGTGTGCATCTTAGTGGGTTATGATGCTGGGGCTGTGATTGGAAGGTTGCCTGTTCGAGTCCTATTTCATTGTTGGGCCCCTGAGCAAGACCCTTAACCCCCGATTGCTCCAGAAACTGGCTGAGCCTGCACCTAATAAATTAGTCCATTTCGCCACACAGCCAGAATAGGTTGTAAATTCGATAGAAGTGACATATTTGATGCCATTCATTCTCAGCATTATAGTCTGACCCCCAACGGCATGTAACTCATAGATGATACAAGGTAGAAAGCCAATAATAGAGTTGAAGCCAGTGACATATATAGGGAACAGCATGTCTCATAAATATGTCCTCTAGTACAGAGGGTCGTCTGCACTGTGATCTTTCTGCTCAAGCCCTCAGAACGCGCATCCCTCCTGCTGCCCAGGTTGCTTACCAACAATTGCTCCCGTAAGGATCCCTCTTGGTCGCCAAGCTTCTTTCACATACTGACATGCCCTAATCAGTTTTCTTTTCCCTGACGCAGAATATCAAACATGGAGAAATAAAAACAGAAAAACTTCCAGAAAAAAAAAATCCACGGCTTAGAAGCAGTTGCAGAGTAAGTTGATCGTTTTGTCTTATGCCTTAAAATAATACTCAGAAGTAAATCAACAAATGTTCCTTCTCTACTACAAGAAGCACATGACGTCTTGAAGACGCTACAGAGCCTCCATGAACTGATTAACCAGTTGTATATATCTATCATTGGTCTGTAGCTTTTAAGCCCATGACTGACTGTTTTACAGATCGTATCACAATTTATAAGTTAATGCTATTCAGGCTGTTTAAATCTTTACAGGAAAAATTCAGTCATCCAGTCCATATTCTCTATCCCCTTCATCTGTTATACACTGAGAACATACTGCCACAGGTGAGCATATTTCCTGACCCATCTTGAGTTCTGCAACCCTGCAAATATGCTCTATCATTAATGTGCCCTCCACATGTAAGAGGGAGCTGCCATTCCAGGGCAGGCAGCCGTCGGCCCACCGCTCTTCACTTCACTTAGTCCATCAGATTTTCTTACTCTGTCAGCTGATGGACTTGAGAAATGATAGTTCCTGTGATGTCCAGTGTTGAGGAGAGATGACACTCCTCTCACATCACTCTAATGTTACCATGTCACCATTATCACTCAGACACATACATACATTTACAATTTCACGAAAAGACACAAACACACACTCACACACACCAGGATTATCTCTGTAGATACACTCTCAGAAAAAAGGGTAGATATTTGTACCTTTGCTTGTCACTGGGGCTGTACCCTTGTAATTATACCTTTTAAGGTACAGAAATGGA
>JAODKC010000001.1:12049926-12094040 GCA_026777985.1 Mormyrops attenuatus
AGCTAAGGGTACAATTGGCAGACCCTTGAGGGTACAGCCCCAGTGACAAGCAAAGGTACAAATATTTACCCTTTTTTCAGAGAGTGTAATGACATTAATGATTCATTTCCAGTTAGATTCTGCTACTGGAGGCTGATGCTGTGAGGACCTAGGCTTCCCAACAGCTTTCTGAAGGACATAAAACTTACAGACAGGTGCTCTGTTGACATTTACACCATTGCCGTTATTTCCTGTGCACTTAGAATGTCATTCAGTCACCCATCCATCATTTTCCCTTCAGTTAGTGTCATGCTTGCTGCATCTAGTGTCGTCATTTCACAAGTCAGTTCAATGCTGAAATTTTTGTTAGTGCAATGAGATGTTCACCAAACAAGCAGATACAGGAGAGAATGAAAGGCTCACCCAATAAAGATAATTCGCAAGTCCAGGTAGACATAGAAAAATGAAAGTAATAGCAAACTAAAGTATGGTAAGGCAATCTATGTATTTTTCATTTTCAGTAATACTAATACTAATATGTAACTCTTTTACTGTGATCTTCTATTTATTTATGAACCTTTCTCAGCTAATTGCATTTTTGTGTTAATCAATAAAAAAGCTAAATGTAGAAACAAGCTGTCTTTCTATATATATATTACACATAATATTATTTTATATATCACAATTACTTGATTAAACTCAATTCTTATAAAGAACTGATTAATATTTTCCTTCTAGATCGCTGGGATAGGGGATGAGGATCCAAATAAAAAGCGAAAACATCAGCACTTCACATGAAAACTAAACGAAAATGTAGTCATCTGTCAGTTCTGCAAAGCAGAACATAAAAATCACCACAGCATGAGTACAATGCAAATACATCTTAAAAGAAGACATTCAGGTTTGATGGAGTCAATAATGCGAGGTTAGCCATAGATACACGCCATTTAGCCTCTGGATGTAGCCTAGCCTGTCTTCATTTTGCTTTATTTCCTTTCTCTGTCAAAACAATCGCTGTCATAACAAAGGTTATAGCTTTCCCACTTTGCTGCATCATCTTACACAAGACATAACCTGTAATATTTCTCTGAGTGTATCGTATCTTTGAGCAGGGCTGAACGATATTGGAAACAGTTCACGTTGCCATATTTAAAGTTTTTGCAATATTTCATAGTTTAGAATTAACCGTATAACCAAACAGAACCTATCTACCAACAAAGTATGTCAAATAAGTTGGTGGTACAGTATTGACACAAAGCTAGATACTAGACAATATTGAAAAGATGAGCCATTATTAAAACTGCAAACCTTCCCAAATTTTGTTTTCTATGACTGACCAAAAATGTCTCAGCGCAACTTATTGATGAATTGAAGTGAACCCAGCAGACTATCCTTGCCATGTGACAGTTGCGTGCGCATGAAATGCCATGTTAATATTAACATCGCAAATTGTGCAAGCCTAGTATTGAGGGCGGCACAGTGTCCCATGAAAGTATGTCATATTGGGCCCCCCCAAATCCAGTTATTTTCCTCATTTTTCAGGGCCCCTATCTGTGTGCATGGCTTTTTGGCGGCTTCTCCGGTTTTCTCCCACTGTCCAGAAACATGTAACTCAAATCAACTGGACTGACAGTATGTGTGAATGAGTGTGCACCCTGCGATATTTTGTTCCTGCCATGTATTTATTATATTATATTATATTATATTATATCATATTATAATATATGATTACTCGAGTAATTGGTAGATACTGGGTGAGAGCCCATATACACATACATACATATATCTACATAGATATATGTAGATATATGGGCGCTGCCATGGGTGGCAGCCCTTCGCGGACAAGTTACTCTACAAAGAGCAAGTTGAGGGAGGTGTAAAAGACAATTTCCCCGCGGGGATTAATAAAGTGATGATTATTATTATTATTACATGTGTATGCACATATATACACAGAATACAGATACCATAAAATACAAGCTAAAGTATTTAAAATGGCTGAGTGCCTAGTCTTCAGGAAATATTTATACATTTTTGAAAAAGTATATTCATTGAATAGTTGTTTAAAACTAATCCAGTTTGACATAAACTGTCAAAAATGGTCATTTGCAAGTTCCTTCATTTCAGATTTCGGTAATTAAAGAGAAATTCTACCCCAAAATAGTATTAAGTCCACTTGTACCTCATTAGAATTCATATGAATCCAAATGGAAATTATATTACATGCACATTGAAAAGGGAACTCGCTGTTTTTATCCAAAAAATCTCTCTAATGTCATCAAGTATAATTTGTTTTGACGTATGCTGGAAATATATACAAAGAGGCATTTTGTGCTCTTCAGATTGCCAACATGTTGAAATGTTCACTTAAATTTCCAACAATTAACCATGATTCACATCCACGAAACATAACACCAAAACTTGCATCACTTACAAACATGAAAAAAAAAATAAATTCTCTGAAATCGCTCATAAATCGTCCCTCTTTCCTTACAAGTTTAACTTAAGAAATGCTTCACTTTTTCATAATTATGGCTTAAACAATAAATTATTTGTGAAATTTATCAAAATAGTGGTTTTTCTTTCAAAAAAAACTTGGAATATAATTCAAAGGAACGTTTATTTTTTTCTCTATCAAAAAAAATTTTAAAATTCCTTCTCTAAAATATAAATGAACCCAAACCAGTGCCAAGATTGTCAGGTTGTAATCCACACTGCATGCTTTAAGGGACTATGAAGACACGTTTTCAGAGGAGGTGTGAGAAGCCTTATGGGTATTATTTGCTGACTGTGCTATTGCAATCTATCACAGCATCAGTGGTTCGAGGCTTGTATGAACTATGCAAAACGTGACCTGGTAAGGGAACTATTTCCAACCATAAGAGCTGTTGTGCAGTATTCACGCAAATCTGTACTTTGCGAGTTTTGCAAGCCTCGACTGGAAACGATTTACCTTGGACATGCCATGGAGAAGGCTTTCCTCCAGCTGCGCTATAAAACTGCACTAAACTGCAACTGAATACTTCAGAATAGCCGGGAATGTTGAATGTCTGAATGCCAATATATTAGCAAGAATGGGTCCTCCTTGCCATCCCACATTGGGCCCAAAACACAAGGGAAAATACATGAATAGGCTCTTAGATAGAATTCCTGGTAGCACTACACTTGTAGCTGTCGTCTATAACGCATTATAGATACCTTTGTAATGCATTATAATGGGCAGTATAAGAATTAATAAAGCATCATAGCATCTTCTATTGATAGTCACATGGCATTATACTGTTGATTATAATACTTCATAAGCTCCAATGAAGCTCTAATCTAAAATGCACTACAGATACCTTCATGATGCATTTTAATGGTTGGTATAAGCATTAAGGATGCTTTATATCGCATTATGACAGTACCTACGGTATAGTGCATCATAGATGAGAGCTTCTTAAAGCAATCATTATGCATAATAAAGCAATTATAAGGCATAATAAACATGGCTATAATGTATTGTGCCTTTTTATAAATATGTATAGCCATGTTTATAATGCTTAATTAATGCATTATAATGTTTTATGAATGTGTTCATATCTCATAGACATGTCATTCATAGAATTTGGTACCAAATCTTTGAAGCAGATTTTTTTTTGAAAGAGAAAATCATATTTTTTTTTACCATCTTGTCTATTGTCTATTGTTGTTAACAAGCTGCGCGTGTGGGAGTGTGTATATATATATATATATATATATATATATATATAAAATAGCATATATGTGTAATTTGTGAAATTTAGAGACACTTGATCTCGTTATATTTTTAACATGCGGTATTCATGAGTTACAATTGAACAACAGGAGCTAAAGACAAAAATCACATGAAGATTTGGTCTCTTGAAAGAAGAACATTACATGCTGGGTGGTCCTAAGTCATGCTGAGTAACACCACCACACAAATGTTACATTAAAGCTACAGCTGCGTATCGACCTCGTCAAGCCGTTTGATCGAGTCGCTACGATCCCTTCTTCTACCCACAAGAAAACAGGTCCATGGCACAAAAACAACACATTCTGTTGAATCAGTAAGCTGCAATTGTTTATGGTGTAAAAAAAAAGAACAGCCCCATAAAAACTGACTACATTTATAGATAAAATGCAAACAGCTGTCCCAGCAACCACAAAAGATGAAGTTTATGACTCGGCAAAAGGAAAGCAACACATAGACCAAAGGTGTCTTTCAACATTTTATCTGTGATCAGCAGTAAAAACAAAGCGATGCTAAGAAACTTTTATTTCAATATTTTCATACAATGTTTGATTTCAATGCTGCACGCTTCGTTTAATCAACCGTTTAAGATACCAAATGTGAGATTACTATCACAGCAGATATGTTCATACTTGGAGTACTCAGTGTACAGAGCCAGAAAGCTAAGATCAGATTTCTTAGAATTATGCTGAAATCAGCTGTTTAATTTTTGTCTTGGTCAAGCACATATAGGTCCTACTCTCATTTATCTACAACCAACTATCCTAGATTATATAGTAGGGTCTGGTCCAAAACACTATTGCTTCCACTCTGAATATGTGCTGATTCTTCTTATTACAACATAAGTCTTTCATGTGTGTGATAAATTAAGGACCAAACAAGCAGGCCGTTCGTTCTGATGTATCGCATTCTCTGCTGGCTGTGTAACAGTTGGATCAACTGTGGATCTCATGGAAATACAAAACTGGGGAAAATCATCAACTCCTTGATAAGCAACAGGCTACACTTTGCATCTAGCAATATGAATGAGCTAAAGAGAAAAGAAAATGGATTAGCGGAGGCTAAAGCTACGCTTAATACAAGAGGCTTGGCAGGATACCGAAAACTAGAATGACGGATCCTTCATATTAAGCACTAGCAAGCAGCTTATATAAATTTCATGCGAAACACATGTTAGGTTCATTTGCATATGTTAAGAGTTAAAGCTTTTAAACAGCTTAATTATTATTAAGTGCTCTGTGTAGGTTGTCTAAATGAGTGCTAGCTCACTCTAATTCACTCCAAGGAGGACAGAGAGGTTCCTCAAAGTTTTTAAACATCAATGAGTGTCAGACGTAGTGAGATTTTACAGTCAGGGGAGCAGCTGAAACAGGCTGGACTCAAACATACATCTGGAAGCCAGAGTATAGCAAGGGCTGCTGCACATGGGGAGACACATTAATATCCTCTATTACCTCTGTTATATTGTGGGCTTTGACAACCCAGGTGAAGAAGACAAAGAACAGCAGTAATTGCAGCGAAAAGCTCACCTGAGCTCAGGGGTGGATCAATACATAGGTGTTCATAGGCTACAGTCTAGGGCCCCCGAGAAAAGCAGGGGCCCCAGCTGGCACAACAGGGGCCCCACTATGGAAAAAAATGGAACTCAATTTTTTTACCACTAGCACGCCCCCTCCTGGCTGACAAATTTTACCGCCAACACCCCTTGTGCTGATTACCACATTATTAGGCCCCATTGGGGGCCCCTGCCCATGTCAGCAGAGGCCCCCCAGAGAATTTAGTTCACCCCTGCCTGAACCTTTACGTGCCTGGATCGGGACAAACGCCTGGCAAGTAACAGGTCCTTGCCCCCCTGCTGTACCCCAAAGGACACGCTCAGGGTTTCTTAGAACTGGAATATTACACTCCTCCATCCGCGTATTAATTCCGAAATTTCTTGCTCCCTAAACTGTGTACAATGGGTCAGGCGTTCCCAAGCCAGGTTAGGTCTCGCCTGGAGCATCGGCACTGGATGCCGTGCAGCTCACCCTGCCACCGAGAAGCCAGCACCGTCGCTAGGGGCATTATGGTTCATCGCCAGGAAACAAGAGGCATTATTCCAAATTGGTACCGAGAGCACATGATGTGAGAGTTATTATGGTACAGCTACTAAGCACAATCACTTATACTGTACAGCTTACTACACTGCTGCATTACTATAACTGTCATGTATTTTTCGCTTTGGCTTGGGTGTGTATAGGTATAATGGGAAGCTATACTTGTGTTTTAAGCAAGAAATTACATGAGTAATTGGTAACGTCGATTCCACCTAGCAATGGCTATATTAAGCACCTTTGGACTATTTATTATAATTAACCGAATGTCTGCAATTTCAAAAGCAGCGGGAACATCCATCCATCAATTTTCTGACTGCATGTCCTAGACAGGGTTACAGGGAGGCCTGGAGCCCATCATGGGTAATGAGGAAGGGTGCAAGGCTGCAGTGCAGCCTGAGTGGGATGCCAGGAAACTACAGTACAGGGCATAAAAAGTAGCAAATAACAGGGCAATCAGGATCTTCTGGGCAATAAGCCCCCAAGCACACTGATCGCCAACAAGTTTTTCTGATCATTTTTTGATCGTGATATTTCTTAGTTAAAGAAAATCTTGTGATGCTTAATTCCTCATCTTCCAGAATATGTCAGCCAAACAAACAGGGTGCACTTGCTGTACACCGCCATACAGATAAGGCTGCTTGCTGGTGTTTCCATATCAATCTGATCTCTAATACTATTCAGGGACAATACTGCAATTTTATTTGATTGTTCTCACTAACACTCTAATGCTAATTTTATGCAAAATTTGGGAAAAAATGTAGCAGGTGAGTTGTTCTATTTGAACTCACCTATGAACCATCGAAGTAATAAGCTGTTTAACAAATGAAACAACTCCTACTCAACAGAGGGATCCTATCACCATCAGTTTTGTCAAAATGCCATTAAAGAACAAGCAGAACTTCCTCTGAAACTCAAGCGGAACCTCAACCTTGATCTTATATGTATCTCCTCTATCATCCCTGTCCGCATTGACCCATGAGGAGTCAACCCAGCTTTCATCAGGGGAGGTCAGAAACATGCACATCCACTCCCAATCTTCACAGAAGAAAAAGGAGGTGTCACAATCTTAGATATAACGGACAGGAACTTAATGGGAAAGCTGGAGAACAGGGCAGCGGGAATGAAACGTGACTGGATGTTAATCCAGAGCCAGGGTGGACTTCTCAGCGAGGAGAAATCCATCCGTCTGTGGGAGGGAACGTCCCCGTTCTGCTTTGAGTGGCGGTGCCAGTGTTTATTACACAAGGCCCTCTGGGGGGTATCGGCCTTTTTCACAAGGAAATTGGGCACAAATGGGCAAAATCCCTGGTGGTTTTTCTACCCATTCATGCTGCTGCAGGTTTTCTGGCTCCTTTGTGATTGGATGCCAAGCCCTGTAATTGCCTGTTTTAATTTCCATGCCAGAGAAGTCTGAAGTTACCGTAAATGCCTTGGCAGACGTGCCTTTACTCAAAATCTGAGACCCATGAAAAGCTGAGAGCTACTTGAGAACAACAGAAAGTGAATACAGTAAATACTAATATAACTGTTAGCATTTTTCACCCGATAAGTGGTGCGTTCTTAATCTTTGCATGGGAAGGCCACCATTACCTAGACAACGGGACATTAATGAAACAAGACAGGGACAAAACAAAAAACACTGTTTATTAGCCTCATGGTTCCCACACAATGCTACAGGGGACTGCGGAGCCCACAGGTATTATGGTGGTCAGTACTCAGTTCAGTACTCAGAAGTATAGCCCTGGACATGTGAAGCCACAGTACAAACCCCCTGATCACTGTGTAAACCACTATACACAATATCATTCATTCATTCATTCAATTTCTACTCTGCTTGTGATACAGAGGGTGGCGGGGATCTGGAGCCTATCAAGGAAACGACTGGTGCAAAGCAGGGAATAACGCTGTATAAAGCGCCAACCCATCACTGAGTACAAATAAAAATCATGTAATTTGAATATAATTTTAGTGTATGATTACAGATGTGATATCGGACATGATTCTGAAGTATCCTATGAGGTAGTCGATATGCATTAAATTCTGGCTGGATTACATACTGATAAAGTACACATGCATTTTGCCCCCCACGCTCTACAAAGTAATCAAAGACTACATGTGCATCACACATAATAACAGCTGGTACCATAAAGAGACATGCATTATAGGTGAATTACAAAACGCATTTCTTATTGTTACACAATACTGGTGAAATCAACAACAGTTTGAGTTCCAGGTCATTAAACCTTATCAGATCCTTCATCCAGACCCATAATATAGTCCACCGACTGGTACCGTAGGAATAAGGGTTTGCTGCCTAGATAATTTTATTAAGAGCATTTGAAGGAGAGCGTGACAATTCTGATGTAAGGCGGGCACACTGCAACCCATTCACTGAGGTCAGTCCCACTCAAATGATAATCAGCCCAAGTGCTTGATTAAATGTAATGTAGATTTAAATGCCATGAACTAGCGATATTTAAGAATGCATTGTATTTTGTGGCAGTTGGGCTAGAGGAAGACTAGTGGGGTATAAAGTTTGGACAATTACACTGAATGTGCATTTCGACAGAGCTGTAATTCTATACAGCCGTTTTTATTGTTAAATTTAAAAGTATATATCTGCGGGGAGAAATAGTATTGGGTATCCCTGAATCAGCTCTCTACATACACAATAAATATAATATAATTTTTCATTTGGGATGTTTATGCCCGCCAAGTCTCAAGATAAATTATCATCACGGTTTGGGTGGGTGACAAATACATTTATATGAAAATTTATGGTGATAAATTTGGTAGCTCTGTGAGTAACAATGTTGTTTTCAACCTCCAGCATTGGGGGTTAAGATCCTAGCCTTGTTTGCGAGAGGAATACTCGCTATGCCAATTCAGAGTGGCTCTGGTCTGGGTACTTACTCATGCAGACCAAGGACTTTGCCCATAGTGTGTGAGTGTGTGTCCTCTGGTAGGCAAGCATTCCATTCAGGGCATTCCCCAGCCGGCGCCCTGCCCTGTCCTGCCTTGGACAGGCTCCAGCCCCTGCCCCCATTGACAAGTATTTGGAAGATGGATGTAATAATGAAGATGAAGTAATAAGACTAGCTTCCCACGCAATGTTTATGAAATATGTAGGATGAGGTGTATATAAATTATTCCTTCATTACTCATCAAAGCGCTAAAGTACATATTAATACTGCACTGTGAAAGATTCACATGCTCTTCTTAATGCATTTCACAGCATTTTGTTTCATTTTTCTTAATACATAGTAAAATAACAATAAACAACCAAGTTCTAGTATCTATTTTTTAAAACTAGGTCCCAATAAACAGCTTCACCTCTCATCCTCTTATCCCTAATGCCTTGCTTAACTCAAGCTCCCCCACATGGTCTGATAATGCGTGCCCCTTCTCTCTGAGCCGCTGGGGTGACAAAGGTAAACCTTTCTGCTACCAGACATTAGTTAAACACAAGCAATTTAACCATACCTTATGTACGGTGGTAGGTATTAGAAATGAACTTACTAACTTTACTGTCTAATTGCATTTATTTCTGTAAAAAAATATCCTCAGTAGAACAATGCCTTAAGAACACTACGTCATTCCATGGGTGATTTATCAGAAACAAAAACCACATTTATGCTCTGACCACTCTGAAGCGTAACCGTCACTGAAGGTGTGTCCATGGCCTTGAATGAGAATCTCATCACAGGATGAAGCAGAGCCCAGAATCCGGAATGATCCCGTCTGTGTGTGGCTTTATATCTCAGCCGCAGGGGCAGCTCAATTCCAGATGTTAGGGAACAACAACTTCTATTGAAAATGCACAATTGTTCTGTGCCCTGGTGGTGTATATGGCAGCTTGTCCCTCTTTATAAAGTGAGTCAGAGGTATATGGCAGGGCAATGGACAGCTCTCCTAGTGCCCTGGAATAAGCTCACTGCACAGCCTGTATTGAATAAATGGTTGGAGGAGGAAAGGATGGATGGATGGATGGATGGATGGATGGATGGATATGATGGCCAAAGGGACCTCAGTCTACATGGTTCACCACTGGTGCAGATCAGAAACAAGTTACCTCTCCTGGATCCTGTCAAGAAGACGAAAGTAAACCATTTTAATAGTATCTAATGAACCAAATTGCTCCACCAGATCTTTTGTCTCTGAAATTGGATCACTTTGGATTATTACACTGGTAAAAACGACTTTATAGCTAATAACTGAATAATTACTTTATAATTCATGGAAACTATATTAGGTAACGCTTTACATTAACTGCACCTTCATAATGCTTTTATATTGCATTTATGTATGTACCTTAACATCCTAACATCCCTTAACAGCTGTAATATACATTAATAACAAACATTATATAATAATAACAAACATTATAATTGTATAATCATGTAATGTTTGTTATTAATGTATATCAAAGCTATTAAGGGATGTTAGGATGTTAGTGTACTTGCATGCTGCTTATGAATGTTTTATGAATGCATTATGAAGGTGCACTGAATGTTCTATGAATGCATAATGAATGCATTATGAAGGTGCACTTAATTAATGTAATATATTATATTCATGAAAAAAGGTTATACATTCCCAGGTTTTTGTTAGGGTGCTATGCCTGTTGTTTCTAGATCTGGTTTGATCGTGCATTAGTGAATGTGTATTAAACGCAGATTGAATAAAATGGAATCCAACTGGGCACTTGTGAGTCGAACTGTGAGGTCAGGGCCGATTCCCAGCTCTGTACAGTATGTTTCTCAAATAAAAGGAGAGTAATTTATATTTTGCCACATGCCTAAGCTGAAGTCCTTCTGACACATGGCATGTGACACTTAGAAAGCCATTTGTATTTTTAGCTATTCTTTTCAGTCAGAAGTTATTTTTTATGCTTAGAAAGAGATAAGTGGGGTTTGTTTTTGAGGAACTATACCCATGTTCCTCAAATAAAAAGATTTAGGTATATAAGCCTTTGGCCTTTTCTTTAGTGATTTTCACATTTTGTTTCCAGTGACTCTGCATTTGTAAATTTGTGTTTCATTTTTAGCTTTTTAAAAATCTCTCCAAACACATACAGCTGCTACATAATATTTCATGTCTCATTCCTATTGGATTGATGTCGAATCATAATCTAGCTGAATCCAACTGAATCAAATCTTGTGAATCGGAATCAGATCGAATTAGGGCATCTGTGCCAATACCCAGCCCTAGTTTTTATGGAGATTTCCTTGAAAGACGCCTCTGTATAATGGCCTTTTCAGGACAAACGGTTTCATCTTCCTTTGAGAAACCGTAACAGTCCCATGGCTCACATTCGCATTTGTATTCACATCACTCCATAACATTAGTAACTCCGCAGTGTCATACAAAGGGCACTTTCACGATGACAGTCATTCGTATGTCAGTGATACCGACAGCCTGCTTCCCTGATGAAGGTCGCTGCTCGAGAGACTATAATTTTCCAAGTCAGAAAGAATCCACAAAACTGCCAATTATGTCCTTGTGAAGAGAGAGGAACCTCATCTGATGTGGAAACACCCCCATAAAGCAGCTCCTGGGTCTGAAGGCATCGCTCACTCAGAGTGACGGCCACTCCTCATTGGCGAGGCAGAAATTCTGAAACTGATCCCAGATTCACAAGTACAGAAGACTCCTTCCTTATGACAGCTCCTTGTTAGAGCCCCTGGGTTAATGAAAAGGACTTTTTTGGTCTTTGCCAAACACTCAAACTAAGGAGAACGCGGCAATAACCATACATTAACCTCTTTTAATTTAAAAGCCCCCAGTTACCATTTCCCAGACACACCTTATATTTCACCATTACTGTTACCCATGATGGAAAACTGAAAGAATATCGTAGAATACCTCTCTTGTGTTTCCCTGAGAACTACCTGTGTTTCCTATCAAAAGCACAGCAAGATTTATGGGTTGTTTTGCTGGTAGGACATGGAAAAAGAAATTTATAGCCAATGATGACAAGAAATTAGGTAGCAGGCTCAGGCACAAGTCAGACAAGTCTCAGACAGTAAGAGCCATTCTAACATGTGTGTTTGTGTTTGTGTGTGTGTGTGTGTGTGTGTGTGAGCGGGTATACCTCAAGGGAAAACTCAATTTAATAAAAATCTGTGACTGCAATGAAAAAACTAAAAATGCAAAAACTCTTGTATTTTGCTTGGTTACTCATGGTTATGGTTAGGGCTGGGTGGGGGTAGTTATTTTTACCTTGTGGGGATATTTTTCGGGTTCCACAAGGGGACCCTTAATTTAATAATTATCTGTGACTGCAATCAAAAAAATCACCAAAAGTCTTGTATTTTAGCTGGTGACCTGTGATTATGCTTAGGGCTAGGTAGGCGTTAGGGTTGTTATTATTGGGATTTAATAATAGAGAAGGTTATTGTAAGCAAATTCTTTTTCAGCCAGAATCCCTAAACATTGTATGAGCTGTTGTTTGGATTTTCAAAATAGGATTACCACAGGTATCATATTCTTTAAGAGTTACCGATTTCAGAAAAAAAAAATACAATGCATTCTTTCATACTTTAAAATAATTTCTGTCTCTGTCTGTATTTTTCATAAATGTCCAGTCAACATTTCCTTTTATTCCCCATCAAGCAATTGCAATAAAAACCGCATTTACAATTGTAGTAACTGTATTTAGATGAAAACACTAGACCTATCACACCTCTGCTGAACCTTCTGAGCAGATGTGAAGCATCACTCTGAAATCACACTCGGTCATCCACAACAGGGAGGACAAGATCATTAATGGCTGGATCCTGCACTCTCATGTAATGAAAATACCCCAGTGCTTGAGGAACAAAGAAGTGAATGGGTTTTATAGTGGCCTGTGGCACACGTGTCACATTTTGGCAACAGGGCCGGTTTGGTCCAGGTTGCTTGCTTATCCTTGCCACGGGCTAGTTAATCCTATTTTTAGGAAAGGATCCAGAAGTGGGACTGGACATTGGATTGCATCCACAAGCAACCATTAGAAATTCTAATTTCACCCACCGTACCATTACCAGCACACCGAAAGGAAATTTAAATATCACAAACTGCCGTTTAGTGTCCAGATGTGATATTTCACCAAACCTTGACCGAAGGCCGTCTCTTGTAACATGATCCGAAAACAGCACCGTGCACCAATAATATCAAGCAGATAATATCAATTGCCTCAATACTTCAGAAACATAAGCTCAGTGCTGAAAAAAGTGTGTATGGGGTAAGCACAGCTATCATAGCTGAGTGTTAGAGGTGCCCAAGCTGGATACGTGCCTGGGATTATCCAGTGATCCATCACTGATATGTGAGGTGACTAAATGTTAAATAAAAACATGCATGAGAGGGTGGATTTGGAAAAATAACCTGTAAGATTTAATTAGGTGGGGGGCAAAAAGATGAAGGGGATGATTTCACGCCCCGATGACTCCCCCTTTCTACACCAGGCATGGATAATCTTATGCTTTTCGCCACAGGGCGGTAAATCCATCAAACACGTACGGCCAGTTGTTCGTCTCCCTCAGTGCCGCTTCAGCGGTTCCTACGCCTGCGAGCTTCTCGATTCGCCGGGGCTAAACAGCAGCCAGCCACACACAAAAGGACCCTTCATGGGACGGTGAGCATTGAGCAAGCTCTCCATCGCCAATCCCTTTCACCCAGATCTCCCCACACATCAGAAGCCTCGAGTCATATTCCTGGGAATATTTTATTTTTTTCTAGAGTAGACCAGGACTATTGATTTTCCCCTGATTTCCACTGATTGCTGCAATCGAAAGCTCCTGTAGTGAAAAACCTCACAGTCTCTCCACCTGATCCGACGTGAGGCAACATCAATCCCATTTAAAGGCTAGAGACGGCGTACGTGACATATTTGATGCATTTTCTCAGTCCTTAGACTTTCGTCTGGAAACCACACGAACCAGGGCTGGTTAGGGCCAAATAATAGCATTTCATAATCCTTGGCTTGCACATTAGTAGAGTTTAACAACAGTTGTCCCTGTTAATATTATTAATAAAACTCACTAATTTCACAGCAGTTACAATGAAAGTAAAACTGTTTTGGTTGTAATAAAATATGGCTTAGTCATATCATTTTATTAGTTGCTTAATAGTCATTTAAATGGATCAATCTATTATTACAAATGCTGCCAAATATATTCAGAATAGGGGATTGGGAGGATACCGGTCATGGAGGTGAACTTTCTAAAGCTGGGGGGCAGCTGCTTCCAAGCCTGTTCCAGCAGGAGCTACTACCCCCCCTGTGCTACAGTCAAGCTAATTTTCTTCTTCACAGGGGCTGAGGATTCACAGGCACAATGATTCCCGCTATCTGTGGCACCTCCCATTAAAGACCTTGAGAGGATGCCATAGCCCTGCAACAACTTTATAATCTCCACTGCCCCAGCTGCTTATTATAGAGCTAGAGTGGAGAACACTACAGCTTAATGAGTTCCACTGCCTCACTATAATATTTGTTTATAACATACAGCAGGCCTTTGTTATGCTACAATTAATGCGTTCAGCTGCAAATGATTCTGAGCCAAATGGGCAGCTTATCCTGACGTCTGCTTTCCATAAAGGACCCACGACTATGATCCGTCGTGGATCTGTGATTTGTTGTGCTTGGGAAAATAGTTATTGTTACCATTATTGTTTCAATGGACATTGACCTGTTGCACTACCATTGTGCTGCAGGACAGAACAGAGTTTATATTGTCTATAGCTGACAACCAATTTGACATGATTTGACATGTCTATTATGCGATTAAGTCATGCTGCGGCATTTTGTAGTATCTGCAAAAAAGGCATTAAGTTAATGGCCTATAAAGACCTCATAAGTCCCATGTCCTCTGTCCAAAAACAGAGGCAGAAATCCTTGAAACATGTTCTAGAACATGACGGAACCTCACAGGAATCCACACATGTTTGTTCAGTGAATCTGCCAATCAGAATGCGATGGGCAATTGGCTGAGAGACAAGTGGATTCTGCTTGGTGCCGTATTCCAGCAAATGGAGATTTTTAAGAACATTTGAAAGTCGGTGATATCTGCGAATACCCTCGAAGTTCCCCCTTCAAATGAAATTAAATTAATAGCATTCTCTCCTAGAAGGTGAGCTGCACTGCACTAAGTGCATGTGTATTTCCGATATTCTACCTCAACAGCACAGGCAGCCTGGAAATGATTCCTGCATCATTCATTGCAATTAAATTCATGAGTGCATTTCAGTTATGGGGGAGCAGAAATCCTGGGTTGTTGTGCTATGAGAAAATTGCAATTAAATGCTGATGGCTGCATTTTAGTGACCAATCTTCTCGAAAGCATTTAGCATTTAGAAAGGTTGTTAATGTCTTGTGATTTAAGGGGGGAGGATGTTTCTGAGATATTCCCAGACGTTTCTGCAGACACAGCCCATTTGACTTGCACAGTCTTGTAAAACATATTTCGACCATAACACAGAAGCACTCTTAGATGATTCACTGGATCTAGTTTGCTTTTCCGGTTCCACAATGCGAATGGCGGTATAACAGCCTGACAGTTGTAGCACTCTCCTTTCTTTTTCTTCGTAATCAGCTTGCATCAACTTGACAAGGGGGGTATAAAGGATATAAGAAAACCAAAGTTTCTGCATCCAATAAAACCTGAAAGTTAGAAAAACTGAAGATATGTGGAATATATTGGTAGGAATGTCAGGCAGGACAGGAAATGACCAATTCAATAACCTCAAAAATCATATTAACCCCAGGCTGATAAAGTCAAACAGGAAATATGATGTCACTTATCCGTGTTCTGTAGAGAAGTATTTTCAGAGGTAAGGAGTATGCACCAATTGCAGTGTGTTGCCACACCCACCACACAATGACCAACCACTGGGATGAGAACCTGAGTGCAGCTGTGTGGCAGGTGACACATCAGCACCACACTAGTCTAGAGTGGTGGGAGTTTTTTCCAGTGACTGCAGTGCCAATCCTGCCACCAACCCCCAAGTTTTCCCTATAAGTTGGAGGACCTGCTTGCAGGGCTGGATGTAGATTAACATCATACCCCTGACAAAGCAATTGTAGGTTAAGGTCCTCGCTCAAGGGCCTAACCGAGTATGATCTCTGTAGGCATTCATGGGATTCAAACCAGCAACCTTCCAAATGCTGGCACAGACCCCTAGCCTCAGAGCCACCACTCCATCCCCGTTTTTCGGCATAAAAATAACTAAAAATATCCATCCTTCCATAAATGTTCCAAACCGCTTATCCCACTGGGTCGCGGGGGGTCCGGAGCCCATCCTGGAAGCTATGGGTACGAGGCGGGGAACAACCCAGGATGGGGGGCCAGCCCATTGCAGTAACTAAAAATATATATTTTTTAAGTCACGATTCGCGAGATTATCCCAAAATGTAAACATCAGCTTGAATTCCTTCTCCTGATTCTTTTCTTTAAAAGGAAGTAAGACGTTCTGTATTTTCACTAGTTAAAGGGCAATTTTTCAAACAGCTGAAACCTGAAAGCCCAAGATTTTACACCTGTATGTACTGGAACTGGCTGACAAATTATTTAAAGTTATTTGACAAATTAGTGGCAGGAACCAGCAATTATAGCCTTTGACCAATCTGCAAGCCCTTTCAAAGGTCAAAAGGATTACTGAGCAGTGGAGATGACTTACTGTGGATCACGACTCACATTTTTTGGTTGTAGATATATCTGGCCTTTTTCTATAATGAAACACCAGTAGAGATAAGCAATTAATTTCCTGCAGCGTAGATTTCTGGGATGTATGTACAATACGTTTCTGCAGGGAATTTGGCTAAGACTCCTCCTCAAGCTCAATTGTCTCAGAGTGATAAGACCAGCAAAATTTTAACTGCATATATGTGTATTTATGTATATCTACAGTCCCATCAGAGGCCTTACACTAAAGCTACTGGTGACAGTTACCTTATCCTCATAATTTACTCTTAATCTATAGTTCTTCTAGAAAGTTCAAATCCCCAGCTTAGCCTTATATTCTCAAGGAGAAAGAAAATATACCACTGTGGTTATTTCGATAAGATATCTTATATTTATGTAGGATCTCTAGGCACAGTTCTCACTGCCCATGCCTCTTTTCCACATTCTTGATGGATGGAATTCTCACCACTACCCAGTTAAGTTCTAACCTCCAATGCAACAAGCTCTGCAAATTTTTCTCTGTTCACAAAAGTATACTTCTGAACTTAAACTAATGAAATATCCATCCACTTTCCAGCCACTTACCACCATCAGGGTTGCAGCTCCAGTGAAATATTGTTGAATATAGATTTTACCATTTAATAGCTACAAAAAACATCAACAATGTTGACATGTTATATAATTCCTGCCCGTGCAGTGATTGCACTGGACTGTTTTGTTACCACTACAGGCTCTCTTAATGAAATGCATGTAATACTGTTATACCTGGTGCCATATGTATTTTATTTTATTTTTTTCAATACGTTTCATTACATGTTTACTCATGTAAAGATGCAGGTTTGCATATTCGTACCATGTGCCACCACATATGTACGGCCTGTGCCAGACCAAAACAAAAAAAAGTTTTAGACTCTTCCATTACACTCAGAGGCAGCTATTATTTCTGAGGAAACCCTCTGCAGGACCCTTCTAGATGAGATGACAAGAAAATGAGTGGATGCAAAGCAGCTGGTGTCTCACACTGTGTACACAGTTTACAAACTCCTGTGGACTCCAGCGCAACACACAAACATTGAATAATATAAGAATAAACTGTGGAACACTTTATCCCATGTGGCCTGTGGCAGACATCTCAAGTTACTAGTTCTCTACTTAGTTTTGGAAAGGTTGTAGTTTGACTCACTTTGCAATAATTAATTTGCATGAAAAATGTACATTAAAAATCGACACCCATTTGCATACACGCGCGCACACACGTCAACACTCCATCGCCATCAAGTCCAAATCCCTTCCTACAACTTGTTGCAAGTAGGAGAAAACAGAAAATCTCTAACACTTTTATAAAATATCTCTTCACCTATCCATCTCTGTGCTGCTTATAAGATAAAACATAAGTGGTGTTGTGCAAAATAGGCTCAATACTTTGACCCTGTAATTAATACCCCGTGAACTGACAAAGAACTGCGCTGAATTCACGATTATACAATCTTTAGCCGTTTAACTAGCATCGTTCATACATCGTGCACTTTTCTGAAAACAGCTAGACTTTCGCGTATTACAGTTTTAAGTAGCCAGACTAGATTTTGAGTTTTGGTATGGCTTTCGGGTAAATTGTACTCATTAGTTGAGATGCGGAAGATGGTGTGTGTTACTATGTAACTAAATTAATTGTGATTAAGTTCGGTTTATTGTGGCAGAAGCAGTTTAATTCAAGCCCATGACAGTGCATTTTATGCCAGGTTAATATACTGGCATTCGTTTTTGCTGAGCCCTACAAACGAAATGCAACGAAAGCTGACAACCTGCCTCCTCTCATTAACTTTCTTTTAATACAAATAAGGAATTTCTGTACACGCCAAGTAATACAGCAACATTCACGGAATAAAACAACGATGGTGATAATTTAACGGATGTTTCATAATGGACGCGTTTTATATGCGATCGTTTATATATTTATATTTTATATAGCCTATTTATATATCTTTCGCTGATTTACTACCACTGTGAATATGATAAATGTTAAAATCACATTTTACAAGTGCCTTTAATAAATATTTCCAAATTCATCCATTATTTTCCAATAATTGCTTCTAACTAGGGCTTGCAGTGACAGGGCATGGCATTATCGGAACAACAAACCGCCGCCGTTCACTGACACAGAGTAATACACACATCACTGTGAATAGAGAGAGAAAAGAACAATTTATGGCCACCAATTCATGTCCTTAAACGTGAATGAAAATCGGGCTCCCAGGAGGAAAGCTCGAGACATACTAACTGCACACAGACATAATACGATCGTGCAAAAATAAGCAGTTACTTTATGTATAGAGTTTACAGGGCAGAGAGACGCACACGCACTGCACGCATGTTTCTTGAATAAGCGGGCAGGTTAAATTACGAATGATCTACCTGTCGTCGTAGCAGAAATCAGCGCTCAGGGTGTTGAGATACAGGACCAAAGCTACAGCGCTGCTGATCAACTCTGCGATCATTTCTCACAAAAGGAAAAGAAAAGAAAAAGGAAAGTAAAAAGACGAAAAAATTTCAGCCGACTTCAGATCTCAATTTCTGCTACCCTCTTCTCTTCGTGGAAAAAGGTCCAGCAAAATCCCTACTCCCATCCTGGCAGAATGGTCCAGAGTGGGTTTGTGTAGGCTTCCTCTAACCCATGTTGAGTTGGCGCTTGTCTGAGTTTCTCTGACTGAATGGCGTATTCGAAGCACAGCTCGGCGCATTTGGGAGACCGAGGCTGGGGATTAAGGCTCACAGCTCGCTCGGCTGCCTGTCCCTCAAGAACTGCTGCTTAGTCCCTCCCATTCACGTTCGCTTAGGCTTGGATTACTACCGTGCTGCACGTCTGCAAAGAGCCTTCAACTACCTTATCTTGGCATAATCAAAATTTTTATTTATTTGATAAATTTATATTGATGTAGGCTATTTGTTGCGTCGGGGATTTAAAGATTGGGCCTGATCAAAACTTGTGAAAAGAAGTACAGTTTCTCTAGAAACGTGACACTATCGTGATATTTGATATTTAAATATTTAGATAGGTAAAAACCTTGATGTTTGCGATGTTTTCCCCGCTGGCTCTATTTTTAACTTATTGCTACATGATTGAGTCACTTATCATGCACTGTAATCAAATGCTCTTCCCCAAATCTAGGCTACTGCTTGCATAAAGTGTGGCCATATAGTCGGTGCCTGTACCATTTAGTAATTTTTATGCCCAAATTTTTTACCCAAAACATGACCTGCTGTTAAACTGGACAGGCAGAGGTGGTGTTAATCTCCGGCATGTTACAGAAGTCTTATAAAGAAAAACTCGGAAATATACAAATATAAAACACTTCATTAAAAATTATACATCTGTGCTTTAATAAAATATAAACTTAGCGCGTATATACGTATGCATATGATAATACAGCTGTGCAGAATGTAATCTGAGAAAAAATTATTTATCCGTGAAACTGCATGTCTCATTCTTTTTGGCGAAGGTTAAGCATGTTATCTGGCAATTAAAAGCATCATGACTGTTTGAAATGGATTGGTTTATTTCTCACTTCATCTTTCTTTTAGTATAATAATCACGGGTGATTCTACTCACAAGTTGCCTTAGATTTTAAATCCTTTCTGTGCCTGCAGACGACAGCTCCAGGGACTGACTTTAACTCCATCCAGCAGAGGGCCCATAGATGACATAAACACATCCAGGAGCGGAGCAGGCCGTAACAGCAAAACCATTTTATTATATTTACACCAGAAAGTCCATTAGGTAACATGCCTTTATGGAATCTTGAACACTGTCAAACTGTAAGGAGTATTGAATACTGTTCACCGGTAGGGTTGTTGGTTTAAGTGGTGCCTGCATTTTCTTTTTCATGTTGCATTTTTCTTGGTTTTCTGTGGCGTGTCGTTTATTTGAACTTGTGAGTTTATTTGTAGCAGATACTTTCTATTTTAAATGGTCAGGTCTGTCCAGGGAAACATGTGTGACTTCAATTACTGGATGGGATGGAATGGAATGGAATGGGATGGGATGGGATGGGATGGGATGGGATGGAATGGAATGGGATGGGATGGGATGGAATGGGATGGGATGGGATAGGGTAAAAAAGTAATAGACCAATTCAGGCACAAGCTCACAATATTGTTCTCCATTTGTTAGACTGAATATACGATATACTGAAACACAAAGGAATGCCTGGATTTATTTGACCGTAAGCGTCAGATATTTGTGTGGCTAGACTGCTGACATTTACTTATTTCTCTTCACCTCAGACTCGTGTTTTCATCTTTAAAAATTGAAGCATAAAATGCCTTTGAACATTTTCAGAATAGCTTTAATGTGCCTTTTTATAAAAGTGTCTCAGCTGGAAGGACGAGACCCCATATCTTCCAAAAAAAAATCCAGGATTTGCTGTTTTGCAGACTCTGATGGAAAACCGTGTCAGCGTTAGGCGCGGGCCGCGTGACTCATACCTTACACTTACATTTGCTTGCTGAGTTGGTGGTCTGTTTTGTCTTACATCTCAAGCCAATGGACAGACATCATGGCTGTAGAGTGGTGTTTGTTCATATTTACCCCTAGGTGGCGATATGCTTCCCTTAGACTTTCCTCAGAACGTGACGGGCGCCACTCTACACCAGCAGCTGGAGCAGATGTTACCACAGAAGCCCTAGTCAATATGTGGCCCAATAGCCCTTATTCAAAATCACTTATTCTAGCTATAATAATAAAAGGGTAGCTGGGATGTTTATCCAAACCACTGGTTTTGCAGCTTCACCAGTATGTTGCCATTAATCGAGTTTCCTACTGACGGTACAGATAATAATATACTTCATAAGCCATTCATCCATCCATCCCTTTTCTGTAATTGCTCGTCCCATTCAGGGTTGTGGGGGGTCCGGACCCTATCCCAGAGGCTACAGGCAGAAGGCAAGGAACAACCCAGGATGGGGCGCCAACCCATCGCAGGGCACACTCACACACCGGTCTCCATTTATCTCTAAAATTTTTATTTGCATTTACCTTCAGCAACTTTAATAAAGATTAATAGTGGCATTCTTGTGTTTAATAACATAGAAATACACCTTTAGCGCATTTAAGACATTTGACCATGACACTAAATCTCTACTGACATTAACTTAAAGCTTCTCATATGCTTCTTACCTATATACTTAATTACTTATAATAAAATCCCCTCCCCCCCCCAAATCCTGACTTGCTGGCTTGATTGCAGTTAGTGAGGCAGGGGTTAAGTCTGAATATCAAGCAGATGTTGATAATAAAATTATACTATATAATTATAAAGGAACTGTCTGGCATTCACAGCTACTCCCAAAAGATTTGTCGACTAATGATTACTGGTTTGCTTCAGACCTGGAAACGTGTCTGAAACTGGGGGAAATTTAAAAGCCAACATTTTAACCTCTGCTCATTTAAAGCCAAAGGAAGAATGTCATCTTAACCAAAAAATATCACCTAACATACAGTGAAAATCATTTTAATAACAAATATAAGATAACTGCACACGTATACAGTTACTGTCCAGTGCTGTCCACCCATTTATTGCGCATTATGTTTCACCTTAACATAGTGGTGTTCAGTTTCATACACCCCTTCGTCAGCTTTTTGTTGACACCATGTGTTTATTAATTATTGTCATCCCTTCTCACAGCTGCCTTAGATGGTTTGCCTTTTTCATAAACACAAGAGGATTATCAAATTAATGCCCAAAATTAGTCCAATTTCATTTTACTTGGGATAAAAGGAAGCAATTTTGAATAGAGTGTAAAACGTTCTTCTTCCTCGAATATAAATCTGGTTTAATCCTGAAAACAGGACTGAAATGCTGAATACTAGAGCTGATTCAGTGAGAACATCTGGCCACCAGAGCTCCAGGCTATAAGCTGAACAGTTCATGGAGCTTCCGGGTTTCCAACCAACAGTGCGTACGCTTCAGTGAGAGGGACATCCACTTGCAAGGTCAGATCTTCTGCGCTTTCTCTTTGGGGCCCAGGTCGTCTGCCATGGCCTGCTGTACTCAACCTGTGTCTGTGGTCAGTAGGTCGCTGGTTCAAATCCCAAGGTTGGCAGAGTGATGTCACCATTGGGCACTTGAGCTAGGCCCTTAACCTCCCCCACCCCAAATCCTTCAGGGACTAGATGACCCTGCTCTCTGAAATATTCAAGATGCTTTGGACAAGAGCATCTGTTGAGTAAATAACATGCAAGTGTGATGGTCAGAGAATTTGCACCATGGTGGAGGCGGAGCGTCTAAGTTGGCATGTCAGGAAAGTTTGTGCGAATCTAGCTAAGTGCTGGTTTGTGAGTGTATCTAAGAGTAAGTAACTTTCTGGGAAAGAAACAGTGTTAGAGAACTATTTATGAAGACCATCAGAAGTGTGTGTGTGTTTTTTCAAATTTTGACTTCTCTTTTCCACATGAATAGTCTGATGCCCTACATGTGGAGGCACTGCAGAGAGGACACAATGCTAAAGCTTCGAAGTGGTTTTATAGGCAACTAGCTATAATTTAGAGTTGTTGCCCACGGGGGACTCTCGTTAATTCTGAAGGAAAGACAGAAGAAAAGAGCAGATATCCATTGTTGAACTTGGATTGGGAGAATTTTGAAATGGCTTCCACCTCGCTCTTTATCACAGTTTTATTCCACTTGTGTAAAATTCCACTTGAAATATTTATTATATTTTGAGCTATATGTACTATATATGAATGTCACATGAGAGCTTCCATATCCAAACAGGCTTTGCAATCCTTTTCTCAATGTGAAGCATGGCTGGCCATCTGGCATACCGGGCATTTTCCCCGTAGGCCGACGGGTATGTAGGCCGGCAAAATTTACCGTAGGGGACCCCAGCCGCCCACTTCGGCTTGGCAAAATTTATCATGAGGGACCCCAAAGTGCAGGGCCAAATTTTAATCCCAGTCCAGCCCTGAGGTGAAACCATCGCCTGAAGGCTTTATTGCCAACTGGAAGACAGCAGAATGAAATAGGCAGTCAGACTGCAGAATGAGGAAGGCTCTCGAATAAGACACCAAGCTTGAAAACAAATAGTGTGTCTGTAGGGTGATTGCATATGTCTTGTGTTGAGGTAAATAAATTTATACTATAGTGATATGTACTGCAGAAATTGATAAATTATGCATTGGTGGTTATACTTTAATGTAAACTTGAACAGCTAACTGAAATTCATGGTGAGACACCATCCTACTCAGATAGTGTGAACGTGTCAGGAGCCAGAAGCACGTTCAAATGGAAGAGAAGCAGTTCGCTAACATGCACGCACACCATTTTCCGTTCCATTAATTATGAATCGAGTTGAAAAATTCTACCTACGCCTTAATTCTCGTTTCCTAACTCGTTCTGTCAGGCACCTAATAGTAACGGTTTTCCTAACTATGGGAGAGCTGTACATTTGTCAGACCTTATCAGCCTCCCAGAGGGGAAAAAACAGCATTATAACAGTGATGCAAAGCATCCTGGGAATAATTCCTGCATGAAGTTACACCTCATCCATATTTTTCAGCCAATGGATCACACGGCACACAGACGAAACCACGTCAAATAGTCTGCAGCAAAATAAAATAGGGCGTATACTGAAAATGGACCAGGTGTTACACAAACATAGCAAGATATCAAAATACTCCTGCCTCCAGCACCAAGAGGGAGGTAAACCTCTTCTTTTAAGTGAGTATGGTGAAAATCTGGGGAAATTCTATACGCAGTTCCTATGCAATATTTATGCAATGCCGTGGGACGGTATATAGCTTTGACCATCTGCACATCACATGCTGGGCGCCTCAAGGGAAGGTTGTGGTCTGTGAAACAGAAACAGAAAACTTAAACAGGGGGTCAGTGGAAATCAAGGCAGGGTGGGGCTACTTTATCCCCCACGCAGGCAAATCATTCCAGAAGGCCCAGTCAGACTCGGAGCTTCATCCAATCACTGGGCTGCAATCCAAACCCCAATTTGCATAATTGAATGCCTCGGTCGCAGATGCCAGTGTGACTGGATTATCATCCTAAAGGTCACCTTTGTCTGTGCCTCCTTCAGCATCCCACATGGGACTGATAAACTGACAGGGTGGGGGTCCCCTTTGGTTATTCCGAAAAAGCAGCAGTGAATAGCTACATCATATTTTCTGCTTTTCACAAACAGTGTAATTAAACACAAAGTCATTTATTCCAGTTGTGTTTTCCTTAGTTACTACCTGCTTTTGAGCACCTTCTCCTAAGGTGACCAGATTATCCATGTCAGGGAGGACACTTTGAGCTAGGACAGGATTTGTAAACTACCATTTCAATTAGAAGAATCGGAAATTCACTTAAGCACTGAGTTCTCGCTGTGTGCTGATTGGTCAGTCTCCTATAGTTGTGCATGTAAATGGACTGCATTGATATAGCATTTATCTACTCCTACAAGTACTCAAAGTGCTTTACAATTCATGCCTCACGGTCACCCATTCATACACCAGTGGCAAAGTTTGCCATACAAGGCACCAACCTGCACACCAAGAGCAATTCGGGGTTCAGTGTCTTGCTCAAGGATACTTTGATGGGGTGAGAAGGAACCAGGGCTCGAACCTGCAAACCTCCAGTTGCCAAGCGATAGCACTGCTTCCTGCGCCACCATCTTCCCCACATATTGCCTACATGTGTCACTAATGTTAACATGAAACTGCTGCATGAGTTTTACAATCAAGGAAACAAACTAGTCAAAGCAGAAGAAGAACTGAAATAATCAGAAAAGCACCTTTCAGTTTTAATGTTGTTTGTAAAACTTGAAGTAGCTCAATGTGTCCTTCTTGACATGGAATGTCAATCTGGTCATCTAGTCACCTTGCCTTCTTGATTACCAAATTTGATTACCAAATACAAAATTCTGGGCACCTAACCTGTCCTTTGTTTTAGAAAAACAAGCAGTCCCAATTCGACAAAAATGGTTGTTTTCTTTAAAATCATTTTTAAAAGGTTTTTATTTAGTAAGCAGATGCTGCTGGCCAATAAGATCTTTGAAGATTCATTTCAAACAGGAAATTTCTCTTGGACAGACAGTTTGATCTTAGATAAAAAAAAACATTCATACTTGTCATGCCTTTAAGCAATTTCACATCTCAGTTGACTTATTGCACACCTGTGAGATGCTGTCGACATGCATGGAGAGCAGAATGGAAAACGTGGGAGGAAAAAATATCTTCAGATAAACGTGTGTTCATGGAGTTATTTTTTGGTTAAAGCAAAGACTTGGATCCAGGAGATGTGACTCTACAGTGATACACGATGAGTGACCCAGAACTGAGATATTAAAAGCTTGAAACGCATTAGGTGAAAACGGAGACAGCTATTGGCAGTTTGCGTGTGCAGACTGCACAGGAGTGTTAACACTTTAACACGCACACGGTACTAACCTATTGACTGCTGTCAATGAGCGAGAAGCGCAAAGGTTTCTGCAGAGCTGGAGACACATGGAGACAATTTGGAAGCATGCCTGAGTCTCCTGTGAGCTATGCATTTTCATATGATTGCCATTTTTACATATAGTTCCCATCAGCCAACAATCTACATAAAGTAATAAATCCTCACGTTTGCCTGGACATCGAAAGCCAACAGAGATTCTGAGCACTGCCAAGACCTTCACACTGTACACCTCCAGAACAGTAGGGGGCCTTGGTGTTTACGATCCGTGCTGTGACTCAGTCTACGGGAATCAGCAGCGTTGGACTTAATGGGTTAGGGGTCCAGTGGTGGCTGGGGGGCTCCTGATGAGAATGCCACCTGATGCACATTAATCTGTCTGGTAATGGAGAGCACAAATAAAGCTGAATTGTTTTTTGAATGGCAGCAATATTGCTTCAGTCTGCGTCGCGTCCTGTAGCCCTGAGGAGACCAGCATTCCCTTTTTCCAGGGCTGTTGGCATTCTGTATAAGGTTCCTGGATTCAGGGACATTGTGACCCTACTGGATTTGACACACTTCAGTTGTATTTCTATATAACTTTGCTAGAACTCACGGCCTGTAAAATGCAGGCAGGTGAGCTGGAGTGTGGCCTAATTGAAAGGAATCACACACGGATGTGAACAATTAAATGGCCTGCAGCAAGCCCCACGGTGATGGGTGGAGGAGTTCTGCTGTTTAGAAAGAAGATTTCTTAGATTGTGCTTCTTAAGAAGGCAAATGAAACCCTGAAATGGGCGTTATTGTTACCTGCCTTTCACCAGAGATCGATAAAGCAGCAGAAAACTAGCAGTACAAACCGCACTTGGCAAGCTGAATATTAGAGGCATCTACTAAGAAAGAATGGAGACATATATCCATCTATCCATCTGAAAACTGCTTATGAAGTGCAGTGCCACAGTGAGCAAAGTACCTATCACAGGGATGCATTGGGAACAAGGCAGAGGATACCCTGGATGGGATGCCAGTCCATCAGAGACAGTGGCCTTTAAAGGAACTATAATTAAAGTTGTTTTAAATTTGAGCATTCACGTTTCCTACAGGTAAATGACATAGAAGGATGGTTTTTTGGTACTCCAGCCTAAAGGATGGCAATTGCTTTTGTGCCCAGTTCATACACGACACATTCCCCTGAACGATAAAACTCCAAATCTTGTAATTTTCACCTTGCCTGATCCATTAAGGGAAATGTCAGGCACAGCGGGGCCATAATCCTGCAGATTCATCTGAAAGCTTCCTCCGGAATACTGATTTGGATGAGAATTGCCAGAGCTGATGACATGCAGAATGACTTTTCAGCAGGACGTCAGTGGTGTCTGCTGGGTCTTGAGCAGGTCCAGTCCATTACTCCATACAGCCTGGCTGAATGAGCACACACCACCACAGATGCACGCTGCCTTGTTGGAACTGCTCTCTGGACCATGACAATCTTTTTGGCCAGAAGGTGACATGCTCCATATATGAGGAGCTTCACATTTGAAGTCGTTTTTTTTTTCCATGTATTATGAGCCGTGATCCATAATGTTGTAAGTGAGTGGGAACCTAACATTATGTTATCGAAAGGCATATAATGCTGAAGTTTGAAAATGACCGGAGCAGTGGCAGCTCTAGACCATTTCAGCTGGGGGAGCAGACTGGAGCCAGTTGTTCTGTTAGGGGGGCCTTAATGTCCTCCAAGTATTACTTACACTAGATTGCCAGCATTAAGAAGCAAAAGACAATTGTGAAATGTTATTTATGCAATGTTTTGCTGTTACATTTTACCGTTTTTTACAGATATTATTCTTATTTAGACTGTCTTGCTTCCGCAATCCAGATAATTTTTTTCTGGTGTTAACGTCATATTATCAACAACTAAAGCGACTCGACCACCCGGCGCACCTGCGTTAAGAGTCCGTCAAGAAATGGTGCTTATGTTATTTTTTTGCCTCTTCACTGTGCTCAGAATTGTAGCACACCCATAAAAATGTAAATAATAATAGTAGTAGTAATAATTATACATTTATTTCAGACCCAAGTAGCCTATGCATTTAGGGGTGCACAGGAAGGGCCAAGCCTGTTCGGGGCACTGCCCCCCCCCGAACCCCCCTTGGACAGGACTGGGATGAACATAGTGAGCTGTCTGGTTTATTTTTATTTTTATTCTGCATCTTACTTACAGGAGGGTGAGCGTCTTTGTAGACGTTTCCTTGTCACCAACTTGCAATCGGGAATCCTTAGCCTAAAACACCACATATGGGTTTCCTTCTTCATCCATCCATCCATCCATTTTCTGTAACCGTTTGTCCTATTTAGGGTCATGCGGGGTCCAGAGCCAATCCCGGAGGCTATGCGCATTTTTATGTCTGCTTGATGCTGAGATTACCAAAGTGAGGAAGTATACAATTAAACATTAATGTGATACACTAGTAATCGATTTCACCCGTCTGTGCAGTTGAGGTGAGCAAGAAAATGGCTGTCTAAGTCTCCTAGTGCTATGCATCGCCCATGATCTTCTGTCTGCTATATATTACAATACTACTACAGTACAGAAGAGTAAACCCTTCATTAAAATATCCTATATTATCCCTGCCTGAGGTTCTCCATAGCAATGCGGTATGTTATGGAATGAATTAAGTCAATCCTCCAACACACAGCATGCAGCCAATGATCTGCTGCAACCAGAGTCCTGAGGTTTGCCCACACAAGCCTCTTCTGTTAGTCGCTGGTCTGCTGAGAAGCCCCCTTTTGATTCATGCATTATCGGTAGTCAAAAGCAGCTGGAAGTCATGTCATGAGACTGATAAAAGTACCTTAAACGAGGAAGTTACGGGAAACCCAAAGCTGAAGTGGGAAGAGTGTCTGAAATCAATTTATTTTACGGTTTGCAGAGGGAAAACCATGCGATTGAAACCTCCTCACCAGTACAAGGATGTCAGGACACAAACAGTCGCAACTTCGTTTTCTTTGCTGCCAAAACATAATTAACTCCAGCTTGTAAAGTCTCCTTCACAACATGAATGTTTTTAGAAAAACACCTAACAGGATATTTGGAACATTTTATGCAAGGGACTTTTTACCCTGGGCTCAAAAAACAATGAAATACAGTATTCACAGCATTCAGGTACATAATTTTTGGTCCACCTTGATTGTAACTAAGATTCAACAGGAGACACATGGTCCTGTCGCTGTACCAGGTCCTGTCGCTGTACCTGGTCCTGTCACTGTACCTGGTCCTGTCGCTGTACCTGGTCCTGTAACTGTAACTGTAACTGGTCCTGTCGCTGTAACTGGTCCTGTCGCTGTACCTGGTCCTGTCGCTGTACCTGGTCCTGTAACTGTAACTGTAACTGTAACTGGTCCTGTCGCTGTACCTGGTCCTGTTATACATTACAGTGATGTTCTTGCTTCAACTGAGGTAAGAACTAATCTTTCTGTGGAAGAAGAATTGATTTTTCAGTATCTTTGACAAAGAAATATTGACATTTCTGTCGTTTTTACTATATTTAAGATGAATATATCATCCTTTAAAAACTAAATATAATTAATGTGTTAAAATGTCATAATGTCAACACTGGAGGTGTCAGAGAGACAGTAAAGAAAACAAATATGTTCAGGGAGTCGTTTTTTAACCTCTTTCTGCCACTGACTTTAGATCAAATATTTCTCCTTCCCAGGGTTTACCCTTCTCTGGGCTCCCCAGATGGAACCTGATTCTCTCTCCATATCGATGAAGGTCGCACCATTACTTCTCTTCTTAGGGTGTCATTTTCCCCGCACCTCTAGTGATTAGCAGAGTTTTGGCAAGTTTCTCTTTAATTTGCCATGAGGCAACTAGACGCCTACAAATCATATATGAGCCGGATAAAGAAAGAGCAGCAAGGAGAGGATTAAACTGATCAATCATCTCCTTGGCAACTGATCGTCATCTACAGAGCAAGCGTCTGAAGTAAGCTTACATCCATTAAACATCAAAGGCATTTCCGGTATCAAAGTTTACATGGGGTCAACTTTATGACGGTGAATAGACCTACTGCACACAAGGAGATAGGAGGAGGGAGATGTCTTGAGCTCTCTTGTGGAATAAGTATATCAACAAATGCAATTAGTTCTGAATACAAGATTTGATCTTTAACTTAAAAGAGCAACTGGTAAACCTCAGAGAGCTGAGCTGCTCCCAGGCACTCCCTTTCTCTAGCAAAACACAAGTTTGCTTTACCCTCTTCCTACAATTAGTTTCAGATGAGTAGAGGGGCTTTGTCCCTGAGCCCACCCCACCCAGGCACAATCCATGTCTTCCTAGTACTGTGGTCTAAAAGATTCTGAGTTGGGTTTGAGTTTTCTGTATTTCATTGTGTTGAGGTTTTGCTTTTTACTTAACTTTGCTCCAGGTTGTGTTTGGGTTCCTACAGAGGCCTTGCCACCATTTACTTCAATTTTCCTGTAATGAAGTCCATTTGTTTGTTTAAACCCCACTGTCTTGGGCCTCTGTGCTGCCCTTGCGGTGGGAATCTGCAACGCAACATGCCGTACGTGCCTCAAATTGCTCTGACCCAGGGAGAAGTTATGTAGCACTGGACAGACAGGAAACCGTTTGGTATATTTTTGGGGTTTTTGACCGCGCTTGTTTTTCTGAATGACTTTCAGCTACCCATATTTTCAGCTGCAGTTTACAAAGCCCCTCCAAGAGAAGCGTATGGGTCATCAAAGGCCTTATTACCTTTGGTCAACCTTCTGCACTTCATACATGGGTCAGACCAGAGGAATTCTCAAACTCCAATGAAGGATAAACAGAACTTTATTCAAGGAAATGGAGATAAACTCCCACTTCAGATTTCCCCGATGCATTAGGAGTCTGTGTAAGCAAAAGGTATGTTACTGTAAGTAGGTTTGGTTTTAAACCAAAATTCAGGATAACAGAAGACTGAATAAAATGCAATGAGTCTGATAGTGATTTTATTTTCCTTCCTGTAAAATTAAAGTTCATCCATCTTCCAGTTGCTTATGTTGGACAGGGTCATGTGGGGCTTAAAACCTGGCTGCCTAGGGCAGAAGGCTGGGAACACCCTGGATGAAATGCCGGTTTGTTTGCGAGGTACATGCACACTACAGACAATTTTAGAGAAGCACATACACCTAACTACATCTCTTTGGATTGTGGGAGGAAATCAGCATGAAATGGGAAGAGCATGCAAGAAACAGGAAGTGCATGCAACAAACGGGAAGTGCAAACAAGAAACAAAGTGTTTGCAAACTAAACATGTAGAGTAGCATTCAAACCCTCAGCCTGGAGATGAGGCCACAGCGCCACTCACTGAGCCACCACGCTGTTTAAAGCACATATTACTGACATGAAAAGTTTTTAAAATATAAAGGTAATTATTTCATTTATCTTCCCAGAAAGCTCAGTAGAATAAACCGCACAGTCGTAGAAATTTGTGAAGACAAATGTCCTCATAAATCTGTACAGAGCTCATCCCTGTTTGGTAAGAACAAATTAGAGAGCCGCCGTTGAAATTCCTTTGTGGTTACATTTTTCTGATCATTTGAATTATAGGACTTCGATTATTTAAGTCTCTTTAATCAACTGCTTTTAACACAACAGTAAGACACATACTTTAGCATTAGTTCATGCTATGTTAAGAAGTGCACAGTAGCATAGATAATACTCTTCTATTGGATTGGGGACCCATTTTTTTTTCTGCATCAGTGCCATTTTATTTGTACACATGCATCACAGAGTTGTTTGCTCTGTCCCAGAGCTTCACGCGGAAAGAGCAGGGCCATATTAGCTCACAGCCTGCTCTTGCTCTATGCTGTGTCCCAGAGCAGCCTCCTACAATTTAATGTCCCCCCCCCCCGAGTCTCATACGGCTTCAGGCATTAGAATAAGAATGAGATTCTCTGCATGTCAAAACCAATGTTGCTTGTCCTCTTAAGGACACTCTGCTGACCTCAAGCTGCCGGTTGAGTGTATTATAGTCCAGACGGCCTCCCCCCATGTGGACCCTCAGAGACACGCTGCAGGGAACGAGCTTCAGTGAGGACTGCCCTACAATCAGCCTTAGCCACAGTTAGACTTAGCCACAGTTAGACTGCTTTATAAATCTGATGGTCATCCAGGCTAGTGACAAAACCCTACAATTCAAAAGGCCAAAGGAGCATTTTTTTTTCCTCTACAACAATGAAACGACTAATTTCTTTGCGAATTAGCTCTGAAGTGTGCAGATGGAAAGATACAGTAACTTTGTTCAAAAACTTTGGCAGTTGTTCAAATCAGCTTCTCTGTTTGCAACCCTTTGTTCTGTGGAAGTGTCTTTATCCGAATTCAGTAAATATATACATTTATTGTAAATTCTGGAGATAGCAGTAGTTGTATTCACATTCTCTATATACCATACTGTACATAAATACATTACTTTGTTCTTAGTAAGTTTGGGAGTGTTGGAATTGCAGATTGAAGCTCTTTTAAGGGATTAACTCCTGTGAACCCGGGGCACACCATGCTTCATAAAAACATAAAACAGTGTTTCTTAACCCGGTCCTCAGGGAACCCCTGCCGGTCCATATTTTTGCTACCTCCCAGGTCCCTGCCAGACAGTCCACAAATTCATTCGAGTAAGTGTATCTTTTCCATAGCCGCATATGGTGATGTGATCATGAAAAGCAAAGTGAAAAAAACATAAAACATGGGTTCAAAAGAAACTGAAAAGTTAACTGATTTTAGTATGCTAAGTGCAAATAGGCTTCCATTTTATTGGAAGAATGAGGAATGAGCCTTGATACTCCCATATAACTTCTATGAAGGCCTCACATCTGAAATAACTTCTAGGCAGAGGTGGACATTTCAGGTCCAGAAAGTAAAACTCCAGACCAAGATTTTGTTTCAACCAACCAGTTGAGTATAAAGGCTGTGTCCAAATTCAGGGGCTGAACCCTTCTAAGTATTCAAAGACTGAATGTGTCACAGCTGTGTGACAAGGGTGTCCCATTGCGACGGCTCCTTCAAACGCAGTCTAGAAATGCATCCTTCTTTTGCTGAATCGCAAAGGATCCACTGAATGGATCCTTTGCAGCCCAAAAATATCCCAAGATTCATTGCGCAGACCTTCGAAGGATGCAGCCTTCAAAGGCTATGTAGACCATGTCCTTCGAAGGATGCAGCCCCTGAATTCAGACACAGCCAGAGTCACAGTCACAGAGTACTCAAATGGTTGGTTGAAACAAAATCTTGTTCTGGACTTTTACTTTCTGGATCTGAAATGTCCACCTCTGCTTCTCAGGAAGAGAATATACCAAAATTCTGTTGTCTGTTGTAAAATTGAATACAAATGCAAATCCCTGTAGCAAGAAGCTCATTAGCAATAGTTTAATTTAACAAATTAAGTTCACAGATGGCTTATTCTTTGGATATATTAACTGTTTGCCGCTGTTGAGGTCTTAGTTCTGCTGACAGGCAATAACAGAAGCCACCTGCTATTTGCATGCAAAAATCAAAAATCTGTAAAGATGTTTGAGAGCTGCAATCAATTGGGCAAAAAAGTTTGGATGTTTAGGTTGTCCTATTATCGAATGGCTCAGAGTACCACCTTTAGAGAATAATAATAATGTATAAAACCGTATAAACGTGATCAACTTGTATATTGTTGTTGTGCTGCTGATCTTATTAGATTGGACAACACATTTCTGTTGCTGCTGAATGAAAGGCGTGCACTTTACTTTGCTTTGGGTAATTTTTTTATTTTAATGAAGACGTTGTGTCCAAAAAAATAATAAAAAGCACATTTGGCAGTTCTGTGTTGTTGTAAACGGAAGAGAGAACAGGAAAATCTATTACTTTTCCTTCCTCACTAAGTGTCTCGGTGGGCCAAGGAAAACAGTTTTCTCTTCGAAAACACCCCAGTTGTGTTAATGTAGTGATGACATAAATGACATTAATTTCACCCAGTTCCGGTCTGTATAGGAAGCCATGAAGCCCTCATCACACTTCACAGACAAAAAAGCCTGCTTCAGTTTCTAATAATGGTCATTAACATGAACACCTCCATTTTTCAGGAACTTGCACATTCTTCCTGTAGTTTAAATGAGGATGAGATTGTCCATGATATTGGTGTTAACATGTGGGCAATTAATATAGCATATTATGCTAGTTAATGATCTGTGCACATTTATATGTAGATGGTTCTCATTGAGAAAGTGTCTGATTAATCACATGCCTGAGATCAGGCAATTCCTCTGCAGCTCAACCTGGGGGAAGAGAAGTCCGCTCCAAGTGAAAGGTATGCCAGACCATCACCGTCGGGCTGAGAGAATTCCTCTCTGTTCCCTGTGGCGCTGTAATTCTCAGCTATAACCTGCTTCCTCAGTTCCGGATTCTCCATCAGCACAGTTTGTTTGACGGCTCTCAGTCCTCCTTCGGATGGCAACGATGCCCTTAGAAGTGAGAATATAAAGTTGTACCGTACTTAAGTATTAAGTGCAGGATACAGACATGCAACATTCATGGGGATGTGGGTCAGGGCTGTGGGGGGGCGGGGGGATGGGGCGCTGATTGTTGTAATCCCTCCAATATCCTCACAGATGAATGTAATTTAAATTCTGTATACTGGTCTGGGAGGTGGGTCATTCTCTCCTAAGTCTACAGCCATTAGTCTACATTAGGAGCTCAGGGCATAAAATAACCAATTTGGTTGGGTTACTGGGAACCTACACTACCAGTCAAAAGATTTTGCAGAAACTGAGATGTTACTCACTTAACATTTACTAAAAATACACTCAATATTCTTCGCTAATGAATACATTTACAGTATGTTCACCATTTTAGTACCTTTATTAAAAAGAAAATGTCATGTCTTTGATTCTTCAAAGTAACCTCCTCTAGCAGCTATAACAGCAGAGAAAACTCGAGGGACATTGAATACTGCTCTGTTTCAATGGATGAAACAGTTAACTAGTGCATTTAAAGTTAAAGGACAGCCTAGAATTTGACTATGCCATCACCATCACACAGCAGTTAATAGGATGTCAGACATGCACTGTTACATACTCTTTCCATGTTATAAAGGAAACTTGTTTTATTTTACTTGTATTTTCATTTATAGCTGATCACCAAACTTTCCATTTCTTAACAAGAATAAAAAATCTGCAGTTTATGAAAGGTATGCCACATGGCAAAGTAGTAAATAGTTGTGGTGTGCAAAAATGATACACTGCTAGTGTATCATTCCCCTCATTGAGGACGATAGGTAGACTGAGGGATTTTGTCTATTACAACCTAGCTGTCTAATTCAGTCACCAATCAATCTATTCATCCATCCATCCATCGCATCACTTATCTTGGCTGGGGTTGTAGGGGGCCTGAAGGCAGGGGTACACCCTGGATGGGGGTGACAATCCCATGTAAGGAAAAGCCCCCAGAAAGGAATACAAATGCTAGGCGCTTCTTTACAAGTGATAAATATAATTAATCTATACATTGTGCCTTTCGTAAGCCATTGCTGGCCAACTCTGCTCTAGACTTTGAGACCTAATGGGTCTTATGAAAATGTATTAAATTTGTATGTGGCTATTTTTGCCATCTGATTGATAGTGACTCAGATTCTATTTAACTTAGCAGCCTGTTCGCTTTTACTTAGTTTAAAGTGTAAGTGAATTTATGAATCTGTTTTTAGGGATAGACTTCTTTGATTTGATTTGCTTGTGTCAAAATCAATACTGTTCTTAACTGAAAGTAAAACACATCACTTTATAAAGAGAGAAAAGCTGCCATAGACACCACCAGGGCACAGAACAATTCCACGTTTTCAAGAAAAGTTGCTGTTCCCTCACATCTGGAATTGAGCTGTCTCGTCCACCCACTTCAGTCCAGGGTTTTGACGGAGCCCCTCCTGGACGGGGGTACACCGTGGACAGGATGCCAGTTCATCACAGGACACACGTGGTTCACCAGTTAAACTAACTGCATGAGAGGGAACTCACGCGACATAGAGGACATGCAAACTTCACACACCACGTGACGAACGGACCTGGAGGTGTGAGGCGGCAGTGAACCACCGCCCATTGAACCACCGTGTCCTCGTCTCCCATTCATGAGTAAAATAAACAGGCATATGAATATTTATAGTGCGGAAAGCAGTGTGTTTACTTTGGCATGATCGGCAGAATGGGCTCTGTGATCTTTTTAGTGAGCATAAATTGTGTGGTGGATTCATTATTTACGCTTCCTGACATAATTTACATTACAGTACATTTCTTTGGACTACAAACTTGTCTGACAGAGTTCCCTTTGCTTATACTGTAAACTAAATATGTAGTTTAAACTATTTATAATTTGTCCGAATTGCCTTTCCATTATCCTATAAGTATTTCAATGTTATCAGGGATTTTGATGAATCACCTTCTCAATGACCAAACTACACTAGTAGTACGACCTATGCAAGTTCCTCTAGTAATTGAGACAGATTCTTTTTTCTTTACCGTTTCTATGAATGTTTTTTTGTTTTCAATCAGGTAGACATGACTCTGGGTACAGTATGAGGTTTCGGCAGACATGGATTATCAATTTGATTTGAGGAATGTAACGATTCTGGAATGGTAGTTTTGCCCTAGGGGTCAGATAGTAATGTTTATGGTAGTACTGCTGAACGTGGTGTTTGCACAGCTGGTAAACACGTAAATGATTTAGCGCGCAAATATTCAACGTGTTAACAAAAAGAGGTTCCACAAGTCAAGTGAATTGCCCCATTTGTAACCGTCAACGAGCTTTACAGTACTGTGCCTTCAGGCAATTAATAAATTCTGAGTAACTCCAGCGCCTCATAATGTATTAAGATGTACGTGTGAAGTCCACAATGGAGAATATTAATATTTCCAGCTAGAGTTGGCTTTACGTTTTTTTTCTCCAAGTGATGTGCGATGTTCAAGCCACAAAAAGCAGACGAAAGTAAATCTCATACCATCGGATACGCCCAAGGCAAACATCACAGAGCATTGTGTGACGAATACCCGGATTTATTCATTTAAATGCTTCTTCCCAGTTTCCCAGCATTTTTGGCCCCGGTTCCTCTGATGTTGGCTGTCAGGAAATCTATAAACTGTTTGAACTGCATGCGTAGTCTGGAATCAACACTCACTGCATTTCGGTTTTACAGCCCTACTGACGCACAGTACTTATTTCCACAATTATTTTGTGGGAAAATATGTCCACTTAGGACTTTTTGTGATAGAAAATAAGCTAGCTGCCTTCACTGTGTTTATTTTTTTCCTACATGAAAAAATTCATACACATTCTTGTATATTTAGCAGTCCTGTCCAGTATCACCATCTGGGGGTCAATGCATATTGAAATCCTGACAACGCCTCAATAAACACTTCATCAATTAGGTGGCTCGCTCTACATAGAAGTGTCAGGCGCAGATGATTTGGCGTAACTGAGAGATGTGGTGCCAGGACCATGGGAACACTTTAAACTCTGGCTGTCACCATTCTGTCCAATACTAGTAAACCATGCCTGTTGTAAAAGGTATTATTCAATGATTAAACCAGGGACCCCCCAATGAAAATAGACCACCGCTAGGGACCCCCATACCAGTAATGTGTGCTCAGACATTTGTTTCTGATTTATGACTTATGTATTTAATTTAGAGTACTGTAAGATAATAAAAATCCATTGTCTGGCGAATAGATTAAAATTCAATGCAGAATATTTAAGGGACACTGAATCAAACAACAAATATAGATACATATAAAAACGGCAATTCAGGTGCGTGAATATAAGAAGCTGTTTGGGAATTCTTTTTTCAGAGTGGAAAATGGTGGCCTGGAATTCAGGCACCTCTGTCAACTGATCGAAATAACGACTCTATCGTATATCGTGCTGTTAATGACAGCATGTCACACCAATGTTTGAAAGAATTCGGTGCCTATTCTCGCACCGGCGCCCTGGGGTTTCAGACTGCTACCATGACTCATTTGAGCCCAGCTCTCGAACCCGAGGAGGCCCGGGGGGGGTGTGGCGACTGTAACGTTTCCATTTCGTAGCCGCTAACTGTTTCTGTCACATTTCTCCCTCCTCGTTCTCAGTCCTCGTTGTGCGGTAAAATGGTTAAAAATAGCCCAGCGACTGCACTTCGAGAACGTCTCGCTGTACACGCCGTGCTTCCAAATGCACGTCAAGACAAGGATATTAAAACTATCATTAGATGCATAACAACCCGTAATGAAATTTGCTGAGCCTGTCGGAACGCTTTAAACCTTTTTGGGGCAGACTGAGGTCTACTTCAGCCATGCTTGAAGCATAATTATAGTATGCATCTGCTAACTAACATCATCCTCATCCACAGTGTAGTTTTATGGTTAACCCCAGGGGGGGTACAAAGAGTCCATACTGTACATTTGTTGTATTCGATCTACAATAGACAAATAATAAACATGATATTCCTGGTGTATTGGTTTCCTATATGTCCCTATATGTGCCTTGCAGCCCCAACTTCTGGGATTGGCTCCGGACACCCGCGACCCTGTACATGACAAGCTGGTATAGAAAATGGATGGATGGCTTACTATAGTGTTATAAGTGCCATTAAGTTTAGTTTTAAGCATCTTTACTTGAAAAGCTCAAACTGTTGTCTTTCCTTGTCAACTCTTAACACAATAGCATTTTTGTTTGATTTCGAGAAGTTTTTTTGTGACTGAGTGGAAACCAGATTGTATGTTGTTTCATGGAATCAATGTAATCAAAACAGCATTGAATATTAACAAAAGTCTTCTTAAATTATAAAGATATCTTTTATAACTTTGGACAAATACCCATTGCTTTGAATGTGATTCGAAAACATGAACACTGAATTTGTCATATTGACTGTTAGTGGATTTATGCTGGAGAGGGATGTGAGGTTAAATGGACTTTATAGAGCAGAGAAATGTGGGGGGGTGCTGTAATTTGCTGAGGGGCAGGATGCGGTGAACATGATTATGGATGCTGATCTGTTCCATCTGCCTTTTCCCCCAGGGGGCACTGTTTTGTTTTGCCCTAGTAACCCAGAGCAGAGACTTGAGGCTCCCATGGAAATAGAGTCAAGACGCAGCCTGTTTTTCACCTGTGGTGTTTCTGCTCCCTGCCGAAACAGCTACAGTACTTTACTCCTGATGCCTTTTAAAACTGCACGTCACATGGTTCCGTTTTCTGAGCCCACAACGCGAACCGGCTATATTGGACTTTAAATTTGGTCCAAATGTTCCCAACCTTATGTCAGGTGTTGGAGAGACAGTTGCTACAGAAACCTGCTGTTTGCTAAGAAAATATAAGAGTGGTGAACGTCCGAGTAGAGGGGAGTCCGACCGCCATCCTCTGACAGTGATATCACCATTACCTGACAGCAAGTCGAAAGGTGTCCCAAACAAGGTTAATCATCTGCAATGATTTCATTTGGCGTTTGGAAACAGGCCAGAGTGTAGAGGAACAGGGTGTAACGTGATTCCTGGGAGCTCTTGAATGGAGAGGACCCAGCCTGCACCCTCGCTGCACTCCATAATGTCTACTCCATATGTGGGGAAGAGAGCAGGGTACAACCCCGGGGCCTTCCTGTCAGTGGTCAGCGGGTCGGCATTCTGAAAGGCCAAATGAGTTACTAAGGTTAGTACAATCCATGGTTTTCATTGAGTAAAAGACCAAAGGATATATTTCTGGATGTGAGAGGATTGCTTCCAAAAGGAAGCCATTCATGGACCACAAGAACACTGAGGAAAAAAATATATTAATTTACCACTCCACAAAAAAAGTTGTAAAGCGACGATAGAAATAAAACAGCCTGGATACCCATCTGAACTCATGTCAGCTCAGCAATGCAGTGGTAACTGTGTTCCTCTTCTCTCTGCCAACAACCTCGTTGTTATTGTTCCTTCCATGAATTTCTATAATCCATCTTGCTGCCTATAAGTTGTCTGAGCATAGCCGCTGCCCTTCAGTACCCCCAGGATCACTGACTCCGCCATCTATAGCAGGTGGGGTTAGGGATGCCTCTCAGTGGAATGAAAAGCTACAAGTTCATACATTCTGTGAAAACTATCTGCAGTGAGGCAACGATGAGTTACACAAATGGGGTCATGGGGTCATGCGGTCAGCCCCCGAGTTGTGGCCACATTGGTTGCCAGTGCTGGGGCTACCAGTCTTTACATTCTCCAGCTCCAGCAAAAATGTGGACCGTCTGTGGGTCCCCAAGGACCTGATTGAAAAACACGGTTTTAGGGAACTGATTGTTGTCTGGTCAGATATGCCAGCTGTGGTGACATATGGGACTGTGGAATTCAAAAATCATAAAGGAAAGAGAACATGACGTAAAGAGTAAAACGTATAAAGTAAAGTAAAGTAAAACGGATGCCAGGTGAACACTGAGCTTGGGAGTTTATTTTAATTCACTGTTGATGAATCTGTTCAGCCGTATCTTCACCTTATGAACAGGTTTGAAGGAAACAGGGTGACTGATACATATAAGCACTTTCTTATAAATTTCCTGGCATCATTTTTGTGCCTTTTATGACCCTGGATACTAGTTAATGAGACCAGACACAAAGTAAATATGAGGCGATGTATTTCATTAGCTGAATTTAATTCAGAGCTTCATGAGTATAAATTCTAGTTACTCTGATTTATGCTGACATTAACATCTGAAAAACCGGGCAAGGTATTTCAACGGTAGGAAATCTGCGCAGCATGCAAGTGCCATGTAAGAAAATCATTCACACACTTTCCTGAGCAATAGGTTGTCTTCCCTTGAGTTATCGTCCGTGATTTTAAATAGTGTTCATGTCCTTCAGCACCCATAACCTTTCCTCTCAGGTATCTCACAGCATATGTTATGTCGTGGTCTCGGGATTTGGACAGATATTTGTGCTGGCCAAATGTTTTGGAATAATGAGAATGAGAAGAAATTCCGCTTTTCGTTTGGGGGGTTTCAAAATTCAAGAATAAAAAGAATGAAAAATCAAGGTGCTTTCTCAAGCCTGATTACCCACACTCCATTAACCTTGTCAGATCTAGGTTGATTGACTGAGAGAAATATGCTTCATATGCACAAAAAACGACATTGCTGACTAAGTGATGGGCTACAATCCAGTTTGCCAGCAGATCACAAGTGAACAAGTTCCCTGGCTTCCAGTATCTGTCAGCTATGATCACAATCCTCCCCTATGTCCTTTACAGCTATAGATTATGATTTGTGATCTGTCTGTTTAGAGACATTATTTTCCAGAAATAGTACTCAATTGTTTTTTTTTGCAGGCATCCAGGAAAAAAAAAGTTTTCCACAAAAATCATAGATGTTTTTTCATTCCCTCTAGCAAACGCAGAAATCTTGACAGCTTGTTTCTAGAAAGTATGGTGTAATAAAAAAGACGATTGATTGGTTGATTGCTATTGCTTATATATGTGCCTAGAAGGATTTAAAAAAAACAGAACTCAGTATGGAAAACCTTTGCAACACTGCAGTTTAATGGTTTCTATGGTAACCACGTTATTACAGTTCTCTGAGACAACTTTCAGTGCTCCCAACAAAGCCTGCAGCACTGTGTCCCAACAGTCGGCCAATTCATATTTAAATAGAAGTGGATCTGATTAAATCAGCTCCCCTCAAACCATTGCAGTGGTAAAGAGTTTTGCATGCCCTCAATAACAGCCTTAGCCAACACTGCACTGCCATACTTATTAGCACTTAACAGAGGCAAAGGTAGCATATTGTGGTGTGCAGCTCAGCGAGTTAGGTGACTGTATTTGTAATTGGACAATCCCAGGTTCAAGTCGCAGGGTCGGTAGAGTGGTTTCACCCTTGGGCTCTTGAGTAAGAGCTTTAACCTCCAGTTCCTCCAGGGACTGACACTGCTTGCTCAACAAAAATGTCACTTTGGATAAAAGCTTCCGTTAAATAAAATGCGATGTCTTGAAACCCAAGATGTGGGAATATTTCACACCCATGGAACTTTAATCTAAGTTTTATTGCTGTTATTGTTCCTCTTGGGTTAAAATCGCAAATCCCACCCCTTGCATGACATCAGTCTTTGCTTCTTCCATAATTGCTTAACATCTTAGCTCTCCATCCATCTTCCTTTACCTCTTTTCCAGTATAGAATCGTGACATTTTAACTAATTAAAAAATATGCATTTTGTCCTTGGTCACGTTGATCTTCCCATGGAAAGACATTGTTAAAATTTTAAGATATATCTCAGCCTGTCACGGAATCATAAAACAGTACTTTGCTGAAGACAAATTATAATATTTAGTTAATATGGTTTTGGCCTTTTTGTGTTTAATAACAAAGACTTCTCTGTGAAGAAAAGAGCTGAACAAAGGTTAAATTCCAGTGGACAGCATACAGAGGCCAGAAATCATGCAAATGACCTTGCTGGGTTGTAAAAAATGATTTAAATGAAATAATTCCCTTTCAAATCAGACCACACCATCATCATCATCATCATCATCAAAGTGAATTATTTCAATAATAATATTTTTAAAAATAAACTTTTTCCCCAGTAGATTTTATTTTGCTTTTTTTCTCTAATGCAAGACTTAATAATTTTGATTAAGATGCAGATGAAAGGGAAGTTTGTTACAAATGAAATGGAGGGGAATTTATCAGAAGGCTTGTTATATGGGAAAGGGGACCAGTCATTGCATTATGCCATTTGATGTTGGACCCAACAGAGTATCACCCAAACCCAGCAAACATAAACCTGGGGCTACCTCCCAGCAACAACAAATAGAAAAAAAAGATCAAAAATCTTTGGCAGAGAAATACCGTGCCCGTCTTTCTGATGTGCTTTTGGCCAAAGGATAGACACGTCTGAAAGCTTTCATATTCTGAAAGCAGCTTTGTGATGTTTTTTTTGGGGGGGGATCGGATTTACTCCAATGTTTTCACAGGAATTAAGTGGCTTTGTCCGTGGTCCAGAGGTGTCGTGATGGAATGACGGAGGGGGGACTTGCTGTAGTGGCTTTCTGGGCGCAGTGACATCCACGGGTCTGAGAAATAGCCAACAGCCATTTATCATGAGGAACAATCAATCGACGAATCAAGCAAGATGAAAATTCTATGTATGCAAGTTAGAATAGAATAGAAAAGAATAGAATAGAATGCCTTTATTGTCATTGTACATTTCCAGTACAATGGAATCTCCTGTGCATCACCTGGAAAAAACTAAATACAGATACTAATATATTATTTCCTACCTTGCACCCATAGCTTCTAGGATAGGCTGTGGATCCTGTGACCCTGCATAGGACAAGCAGGAATGGAAGATGGATGGATATATGGATGGATTTATGTGGTACAGAACAGTTAAATAAGTTGATTATGTTATGGGAGCTGCTACAAACTTTTGTTGTACTTGTGTGACCCACATGACAAATAAAAATCCTTGATCCTTGAGAAGGAAGCAGGTGGCTGATATATACAATATGTATTTGACTAGTCGGATTATCCACAAGCTATAATTATATCAAATATAGCTGAGAAGCAAGTGAGAGCAGTTAGCAGGGTGCGGTGCTTCCCAGAGGTCCTGGCCAGACGGAAAGGCAGGTCTGGAACCGAGGTAACGGCACGATGGAAACCATATGTACATCACAGAGGGTCCTGTGAGAGTGGAGCTGCCCATGCCATTACGTATAATTGTTTTCTCCCATTTGGAATAAGCCCAAGGATTCGACCCCCCCCCCCCCCCAGTTCAGCCTATGGGGAGCACAAACACAAAATACTGACCTTAGGAGTGTCTGTTTATGCAATTAATTATCAGTAATTACACTGTGGTCATTTTAATTGAATCTGGCCCAGCCGTGGGCTTCAACGACTACCGGCACCGTAAGTCAGGCGTCTGTATCGGCCCGATCTCGTACGGTTCGCTTGGCTGTTTGGATCTAAGCACGCACTGAAAATAGAGCGTGTAATTACATGGCCTGCACAATCAAACTCTAACCAGAGGTGATAACAGCGGCCCAAACCACATGCAGCTGTGTGCCTTTGTGCCTGGGTCTGGACAGGCAGGGAAACCGAGGCTGAGTCCTACTAAAGCATATGATCACGCTTTACTGCTGAAAGACTGTGGGTGTGTGTGTGTGTGTGTGTGTGTGTGTGTGTGTGTGTGTGTGTGTGTGTGTGTGTGTGTGTGTGTGTGTGT
>JAODKC010000001.1:12094084-12112757 GCA_026777985.1 Mormyrops attenuatus
AGGTCATCATGTTGGGATTAGAGTTTTCCATATAGAAATGAATGGAGAGTCCCCACAAAGATATAATTACAAACCTGTGTGTGTGTGTGTGTGTGTGTGTGTGGTGTGTAAAAGAATTGTATCAGTGTTCCTCTGTTTTTCAGTTTGGCTGGGGTGGGGTTAGGAATCATTAAGAACATATGGAAAGTCCCCACAATGACGGCATATGCAGTCATGTGTGTGGGTGTGTGGGAACAAAGTTAGAGAACTATTTTTTAATCAATGTTGCTTTGTTTGTCTATTTAGCTGGGGTGCAGTTAGGCATTCTTAATTGCTTTAAAGTTGAAACATATGGAGAGTCCCCATAAAGACTGAAATGCTGTGTGTATATGTGTGTGTGTGTCCTTCTTATGTAAGATTTACGAGTGTGTGTGTGTGTGTGTGTGTGTGTGTGTGTGGTCATGTATACCTTACATTGAGGGGACCAAATGCTCCCACAATATGATAAAAACCTGTTATTTTGACATTGTGGGGACCACTTTCTGCCCTTCAGGGAGTGACAAGTAAAGTGGATCGACAGACTGAAAACTGCACCCCCTCAGGTCCACCGGGCCATAAGAACTGCTGTGACATCACAAAATCCGCATCACCTGCATATTGCGTGACTGGAGACTGCCACCTACAGGCACATGAGGCCTGTTGCATGATAAAATAAGGCGCTTCTTCGTTAGCGCTGTCATCTGTAACATTTCTGTTACTAGAGGAGCAACCAGTGATGAAACAGAGTTGCAGTCTTCTTCGGTAGATTAACAGGAGTATGTTTAACTAGTTTTCTGACAAGGTTAAAGGGGCAGGATGAGCCAAGTTAAACGTTATTTTAACCAAATGAAACAAAAACAAATTTTAATCTTATCTACAGTACATTAACATGAATAAGAACTTGACGTACATCTGTGTACATTTTCATGTACAGCCATGATGTCCAACACATTATAGTCCCTATAGTCTTTGTCTGTTTAAGTACAAAAAGTTGCCGGTATGTAAGTGTGATCATGAATTTAGGCATATCAGTAAAGTACCACTAGATGGCAATATAAGCCAAAGAGCTGATCTCTCTCTACCATTACAAAACTGAAAATATTTGTAATACCATGATGCATCTTTGCTGTATTTTGCCTCTGTATACAACAACTTCCTATGTAAATGCAAACATGTCATTCCGATTGTAATATCAGGATGAGAACACTATATGTTACTAGGTTTGGATTTTCCTGTGATCACACAGCATCTGACCGTTAAAATGTCCTTCTGGGTTTCCGCCAGACTCTTGATGGCAGCCCCATGGAGTGAGCTGTGAAAGGCTCACCGGCATTACATCTGAGCCTGCTCCTATTTTTATCACTCTTAGCGAGCTCGACTTCACCCTGGAGACGGAGCTGAGGTCCTGCCCCTTTCCACATGACCTCACCGGCTCTGTTTTCCCAAGCGGAGGCTCGGGGTCCCCAGCGGTATCCCCCCGACATTGTTAAACAGAGCTGTTTCCCAGGAACCCTCCCCTTCTCAGCTGAGTCAGTGACCAGGAAATCCGCCACTACCAGTCTTAAGCCACCAGTCAAAATCAGGGGTCACTGCTCTGATTAAAAGACCAATCAACACAAAGAAGCCATTGTCAACCACGAATTGCCTCACTGGGATCTTTAAGAACCTTTCTGCATTCATTTGCATCCCTGTTCCCTATGATATCACCCTCTGCAAACAGATGAAGTCCTCACCCTACTGTACAAATTCAGTGTTTTGATTAGACCAATTAAGCACCTATTACTTTGCATGAAGTGTCTTGTGTGATGTATAATTAAGTCCCAGGATATCTTGCTCAGAGAATGCAACCAACACACAAACGAGAACAGGTGGTGACATCCTGTGAGAGTGAAGTTCCAATGCAAGACGAAACTTGGGATTGCTTCTAATTAAGAGCTACATGCCGGCCAAAGCAATAGATGACTAAAAATCAAGCTGAACTAAGCCAAATTAAAGTTAAACCCAGATGCATAGCTGGAGAGATTAAGCAAATATTTAAATGAATGCAAAGGGTTTCCTGTCTCTGCTGGTATCCACATGCTCAACAGACCATAAATCGTGCTCCTGAACATGAGTACGCCTGTTATTCTGTGCAGTGAGAAAAGGTATAAGTCATCGTGGAAGCTAGAGGCTAGAACAACGTTGATCAAGGTAATCACATGGAGCTTGAGACCGTTACAGTCTGGAACATCATGAGGATCTGGATCTCTAGGATGGTCGGGATCTTGTACTGTATGTCAGAACCAGCAACAGGGCATCACTCATCACAGTGATCATTTTTTATTCTTAATTCTGCGTTACAATTTTAATCACATATAACTGCCAGTGAAAGCTAAGTCACTATTCAGGATTTCTCAAGTGTGTGTCACTCTACCTAAAATAGTAATCACTGTAGTTGTTGTTTTTTTGGTTAATTGTTAACCAGCGTTCTCATCTCTTCCAAGGTTGGGGCACCAAATCCTGCCTCCTCTCTGTGTGTGTAGGGTTTGCATGTTCTGCTGGTGATGCATGAATTGCCTCCAGGTACCTTCAGTTTTTCTTCCAGTCCAGACTAACTGGTGTCTCTAAATTGCCCATAAATTACTATTGTGAGTGTGAGTGTGTATCGACTGGCATTCCATGCAGTGTGCACCCCAGCTTTGAGTTCTGTACAGCCTGGGACAGGTGGCAGGTGACCCTGACCAGGATAAGCAGTTGGAAGATGGATGTATGCTAAAATAGAGCTGGCTTGCTACATTATCATATTTTATTATGCGAGATGTACCTCAGCACATGGCTGTACCCTTTAAAACCATCAAAGAGGGGAATTCTGACTCAGAGAACCCCTCCAGGAATGGTCCATCACATTACCAAGTCCAGAGAACATTCACCCTCCCCATTGTCTCAAATCGCACTGCATCACTCCTGAAGGCCACTGCATGACTGCAATGGGGACGTTGACTCAGAATCACTGCATACTTCCAATCTATACTTCAAAACAATACTGAATATTATCATATTCTATCTGCTCCTCCCATTTCTCCTTTTGTTGCTCTGTGCTAAGGAAGCTCTGATTTCTCTTTGAACGGGCAGAGCTGCAGGCGTTGGAGTTAAAGTGCAGTACGATGATTGAAATACAGTCGCTCACCACTGTGCTCAAAGATCTTTCTCCATGACAGACATATGAGGACAGTGCTTCATTTTGCTGTGAGGACTGTGTTCTTTAGGACCTCCACTTCATTTGTCTTCGTCTTGCTCATCACCATCCCTGGAAATCCCGCTGAGACAAGGGAGGTTTCCATGTTGTCCCCGGGTATTCAGCTCAGATGCTTCCATTGATGACTTAGTCATGCACTGCCAGCCTGAAGGGAAGGCATAGAGCATATCAACAGCAACGAGGGAGAACGAGTAGCTGTTGATTATCTGAAAACCTGAGAAATAACTAATGAGCAGCACTGTGGGAATACTACTGTTCTGTTTATTAGTGATGAACAAAATGACTTCATGAACCATTTGCTGTATTTTTTGACGCCATTAGATGGTGCTCTTGGTTTATTTTGATACATGGTTTGTGCCCTTGATGTATCGAGAGCTCCACCTAGTGCTATAAAAAATACAGCAAATGGTTCACGAAGCATCATTTTGTCCATTGCTACTATTTATTACTCAATAAGTGGTGCAACAGTGACAGAACAAGCCCACGATTTTTGGTACTTCACAGCTCTTGGATGTCACATGACCGCTGGTCCCCAAAGCACTCCATCTCTCCATGTGCAGGTGTCACCCTGGTGTGGGGACACTGCTGACATTGACAGCTGACTCAAATGCCTCCATCAGGTCAGCTTGAAGCTCATCTCCTGCCTCTTCTTCTGTGGGAGAACAACTTCATTTCAATGCATGTGTTCTGCTTGGTATTGTGCAGAACTGGAGAAGAAAGAGAAGTGCTTTATTCACATCAAATTTGTTATGTTTGTTGCCTTCAAGGTGAAGCGCTGTATTTGGTCTTTCTTAATCTTTTTTAATCTTTTTGCATCCTTGGTACTGTGAAATGGACAAGAATAATTACAATAACTTCATCAATGATGTCATCTTGGCATTTTTCTGATTTAATGGTCCTATCTAATGGTCCACGGCGTCTCATTCCACCCATGACATCAGCCCCCAGCTCCATGCCCTTCTGAAATCAAAGAGAGCAGTACCTCAGGTACATTTCTGAGCCTCCGGAGAAATCTCCATCTTTGAGTTTGACTGCAAACTGAGTATCTGCAAATAGAGCCTTTGGTTATCTGGTTTGGTTGACAGTTCTTCTTCATGTAGACCAGCCTCCTAACTCAAACTACATAGTCCATGGTCCTTACATACTCTATAGATTTGACAGGCAGTTTGACAGGCACTTATTTGCAGAGGTACCCAAAATGCTGCATGTAAAGTGTCTGGGTGTCCAGTCACTACAGAAAACTCAAGTCAAAGGCAGAATCTCCACCTGAGAGTTTTGTCCTGAGCATTCTTGGCTGCCAGGTGCACAGTGTTGCAGTATAAATTGGTTCATTAGCCGAGAGCGTTTAGAAACGCTTTCACTGGCTTAATTGGCTGCAGGTGCTCATCACCTAAGTAACCAGCAGAAATGGGAAAGAACCCTGTAGCGAAGCACAAAGGGCCTTTTCAAAGTACCAGGGTATATAAAAAAATAATGGCTGTAGTACAGAGACTACAGTTATTCTGGTGAGGAATTTCTAACTCTGGGATCCCTGGATGCTCAGCTGGACTCTTTATCCCTGAAAGCGCCTAGAAGGAGAAGAAAAGAAGATTAGAATTGTTTTGTGAACTTGAGATGAAGACCCTCCTCTAACCCCTCCCCTAAAGCACATGCAGATCTGTGGATGGTAACAGCCTGCAGCTGCCTGGTCCACAGCTGCCCCCCCAACCTCACAGAAGGTCACAGCATTGGGGGAGGGACCTGCAGGCATCTCCTGCCGTCCGTGCACCAGCTGGGTCCTCAATTGGGAGGTGGCGTTGGGCATCTCAGACCACTGCACATGCAACTGCTGGCGGCCACCAGTCATCCGTGTTTCTAAATCTGTCTTCATCACGCCTTCATCTGCTAACTGAAGCCTGGCATTCCTTGCATTCATCACTTGAGGATGGCGGCTCCTAGTGGCCAATGAAAATGCACAATGAATTGACTGCAGGATGGTCTGCTAATTTGTCCGCAGGTTTCAATTCCAAGGAGCACTCCGCTTCGCCATCTGCAACGACTCGCCCCATGCAGGTCACGTGACTCTTTGGGACAGACCTCTGCTCCTGTCATTTGCAGATCCGCCTCGACTCCACGGTCATCTTGTACACTGACAGCTGTAAAACGTCTTCACCACATTGTGTGGAACATCCAATTCCTGAAGTGTGAGCCTGTTGGTGGGTCTGCAAGCTCGTTGTCAAGGAAACCTCTTGCGTAGTGAATGGCTACAGTACCCTCGACTTTGGGTCCGTCTGCTAGGTACACGGCTGTGGTTTTTCTGGCAAATTGCTGCTGTCTGTGTCTCCTCGGTTCTGTCTGACTCTGCCTAAACATTTACTGGGCGTCTGTGACTGGCACTGTCTTCACGGATTTACAGTCGCCTTGTATCTCTGTTGCATCCTGCAGGTCTAAGCTAGCTAGGATTTGTCTATCTGAATTTCCTAATGCCTGCTTGCAAGCGCAAATGATTAAGAACCAGTTACTATGCTGTTGAGTATTATTATTTTCTTCATGATTCAAGATTTAGCTAATTGACTGTATGGTAAAGATTAAATATTACAGTTCTGCATCTAACAGTGTTTGAGTCAAGAACCTAATATTATTGTTGCAAGGCGGCTTCTCAGCAACAGAGAGAATGTTAGTGATTATTATTGGGATTTAATGTTAGGAGTCTGAGAATGTGTATATCTAGAAAGCAGCATTTGCTTAAGCGTGTTGACCTCACACGGACCAACGGCGATCTGAGGACCTTCTCTACTTCGATATTGGAGCTGGGTGGTTTCATGTCAGAATTGTGAGAATGCTCTCGGGGACTGATTAGCATCACCTGCTGTGTGGGCCCTGTCCTTCCTGATATGGGCTTCAAGCTCAGTGGCACCCGGCTAAAGATAAACAGTTAGGGATGGTAAATAAAGTGTTATTCATACCCTTCTTGTAACATCACAGAAGGACACATTCACCACCATTCTGATGGGTAGCATGCAGCTGATTCCTTTTGTCCCTGACACACCCATCCGAGGTTTATTTTTTTATCTGCTGAAATTACCTTTTTATTTTTCTTGTATTGTTTGGGCGATTCTATTCCCATTCACAGTGAAAAAAACAATGATTTGTTTTGTTTTTTTTTCAAATGGATCTACAGTAAAGATTTTTCTCTGAATCTGCGCATGTCTTTATACATGCCTTTCTGCTGGGAAGAGAAATTGTAGGGGAGAGTAAATCAGAATCATCATTTTTCATTATGTCAAGGCTCAGGAGACTGGATCCATGACAGGGCCGGATTGTTATATACATGCATGCTCTCCTCTCATCTTCAACACGAGAACCTCCACTCCAAGCTGATGGCAGTACATTCCTCCCAGGTAATTACCACATGCAGTAATAATAATAATAATAATAGCACAGAGGTTACTGTAGCACTTTTGTTTCGCACTTTCACACACTTTTCCTCCAGGTCCTCTGGTTTCCTTCTGCAGTCCAAAGGCCTGCCCACAGCAAATTGGTCATAATGTATGAATGTGTATTATGTGATGGACGCACATCCCTTCCTGTGTCCTCTGCCTGGTATGCTGTTCCACCTAGAATAGACTCCAGCCCCTGCCCCCACCCCATACCGGATAAGCCATTCGATGACAAAGGACTGTAGTTGTGGGTTCAGTCCCAAAAGTGAAAAAAACATGATTTCAATCCAATCTTAGTTTGAAGCTGTGTGTCCTTGATCCGCAGGAGAGAGATCAGATGTGGGCAGGGCTAATTTTCCTTTGAAGGATTAGCATCTTAGCCAGTGCTTGTCCTTTTAAATAAACACAACGGGAGCCTGAACGACACCAGGCATGCAGCTAGCTTCCCATAGTTTTGGTGCGATTTTTCACATGTCTCCGCAACAGACATTGTATACTTTCACGACGCACATGCACTGGAATCCGTGTGTATTTATTTATGAGAGATCTACATCTGTGTGGTTTTAAATAGGGAAGGTTCTTCGTCTGCAAAGCCTGACTATTGCTGGGAATGAATCAAAGCAGAAGTCATCATTTGTTACAGTAAGAGGTCCAAGGTAAAGTAATTACAGTGACTGGAAATCTGTTCTTCCATTGTGGCCTCATGTGACCATCATGTGACCTTAATACAGCTGGTGTCCGTGTGTGTATGTGTGGGGGAGGGTCAGATATACATTACATTATGGGGACCAAATGTCACAACAATGTGTTAAAAACCTGTTATTTTCATGCAGTGGGGATCATTCTTTTGGTCCCCACAAGGGGAAATTGAATTTTCGAAAAATTTGTGACTGCAATCAAAAAACTAAAAATTTTGTTTGGTTAAGGTTAGGGCTGGATAGGGGTTAAGGTTTCATTGTTGGGATTAGGGTTTTGCCCATAGAAATGAATGGACGGTCCCCACAAAGATATGAGTACAGGTCTGTGTGTGTATTTGTTTCCTTTCATGGCATCATTATACCATAGTATAAAATGTAGTATAATTATGCATAGCTAAGTGCACTCCAACAACCTACCAGATTTATAGCACCTGCAAACCGTAAACGAGACATCGGAGTGTCGTCTTAAGTGCCTTACATTTCATACATACATATTCCACAATACAAAAAAGCCTCGGTACGTTCATCATTCTCACTTTGTTAGCTATTCAAAAATTCAGAGAATTACACATTTCTAATCTCTGTTTATAATTATCACTTGCTCAAACAGTTGCCTTGAATGCAATGCTTGAAATTTTATTCACACTTTTAATGACCTAGCTGAAGATTTCCACAAAAAAGCTCATCATATAATTCGGTGCTGCTTACACAGTCACACAGCTCTTTTGAATGGATTGGGCGTTTTAGCCATGCTGTATGACTGTGCTGAAGACGCCTTTATGATCTGCCGGGAAGGAGCCTGGACCTTGTCCTCTTTTGCTGCTGGTTGTTGTCTCTTGTACCCTTGTATCTGCTGTCAGTGGGCACCCTTTGTCTCTATACAGCCAGGGGAAAACCTCTGCGGGAAATCTGACATCTTTCTCTCTTCCATGACACATTTGTGAGCCTGGAAAGTGATTCATCTGTCTTTGGTCCTGGATCCACAGTTATAAGGCAGTAGTCTATGGACATGTGCAACAACTGACACTACGAAGCACTGATTGTATTGGAACAAGGGGGGGGGGGCGGGGGGCAAGAAGTAATGTTCACTTTTGTCTTTGCTTTTGAAAAACTCAGTATAACCTTTCATGTGCAAAAAAAACTTCTATTAATAAAGTTGAATTGGCTTGCATTAAAACATTAGTTGGTAATTTTTTCAGGATTTTTCATTAATCGATTCTTTCTTGATGCACCAAAAGTCCCCCCCCCCCAACCTCTCGGTTCTGCTACTTCTCTGTGAAACACATAAACAGAAAACGTGGGCGATTGGGGAAACGGCACCTGCGCGTCGGGGATGGAGGCGGGACCTGCGCTCATCATACAGTCTCTATCGGGCCGAGCCGTGGTCCTCATTGGCTTCCGAGTCACACGCCTCCTTGCTCATAGGCTATTTTTCCTCCTTCTACTGAGCTGAGGCACGCTGTCTCTCAGAACGAACAGCAGAGCACATGGCTAAATTACCCACCAGCTGCACAGCGCCAGCTCACACTATTACCGTACGCGTACATTCATGCTCGTAAGTGCACCTGGAACATCTGCTACACTGCCAAAGCGCAAGTCCTTTTCGGAGGTGCCGATTTATGTTTTTGTCAGTGGGTGCCCTAAATAATTGACACCTCCCCCCCTACAGACACTCACACCACAGCCTATACATTTTAACATTTACAAATTTAACCACTAGCAACCAGAAATAAACAGTGAAAAAAGAAGTCTGGAAGACAAATACTTGGTCGACGTTACACACCACGAAACGGCATATAACCACATAAACGGAATAGAACTACATAAATGAAACATTAATATTTTTTTTAACAATGCTCCTACTCTTATAATATCAGATACAATTAACATAAAATTACACAAAGCCCTCACAAAGCACCCGGATTGAGATCCATGCCCTGGCACCTCGGGAATTTGGACAATCACAATAAAGCTTTTACAGCACACACGTTTGATCCTTCCTGTGGGTGCCCCGGCCGTCCCGCACCCATGGGATTGGCGCCTATGTTCCCATTTCTCCTCCTGTCCTGGCACATGTTGTGCCTTTGTCAGCTTCTGGGATATGCTGTGGACCCTCATGACCCTTCATAGGACAAGCAGGTATGGAAAATGGATGGAGAACTTCCATTGATTATGTTTTTAAAATCAGCTCGAGGAGAGCATGTTTCCTTAATGTTCCAGATGTGTTCTTTATTCCTTTTTTAATGACTACACCAAAAAGTCCATTCCCTGCTTTCTGGTTCCCCTCTGTTTGCTACAGCCGCTTCCCAGCCCTGTTCCTATGACCTTGAGAGGAAGAACCTCATGCCCAGTTAAAACACCAGTCCCATCTCCAAGCCCACGTACTTCTGGTCGCCATGCTGTCCAGGGGCCATGCCCAAAGCCATATTCAACCCTTACTGATTGCTAGAGGCATCAAAATTGCAAATGAACATACCGTATTAATTAAAGTAATAATCTCTTTTAACATGTGATTCAATTTTTATATTTCCAATACTTCTCCATGTCTGGTTCAGCAATACTTACGCATCCTACTCGTTACCATGATCCCAGCCCCGGCTGGTTAGTGTTTCTTACCTGACAACAGGAAAAGGAGCCACGATCAGTAATTAAAGGAGGTTCCCATCATGATTATGAATAAATTATCAGATACACAAGACCCTGACATCTCAGTGCTCTTGCCTAGTGTTCCTAGTCAGAGACTTAATGTGTTGCTGAAAACGCACATTTGTGTTCCTCCATCTCTGCACTGGTTGAGCTGTGGCACAATTCTTCCACTCTCACTTGTGTCATCTTAGCGATTAAGCCTAATTACGCACCCTGAAGGTCTGTTGATGGCGCTTCATCTGGAATCGAGTCCTTGTTGTGCAACTCTCCCTACAGCTTGTCACATCAAGTCATCTTGGATGTTCAAGGCACACTCTCCTCAAACTGTCTTTCTACACATCAGGTCAATGATGCCCGCAAACCAGAGAAAACACTCTGGTTAGAGCTTTTAATGTCTTCAAATCAACACTTACATATTTCTACAACTGGCTCATCATATTTCATGGGATACAACCAGTCATATAGTTTAGGCACAGATATTTTCAGTGTGTATTAATGATTGTTTAAAAAATACACTGCTATATATACAATGCTCAATGTATTAGGGAAACCTGCTGATCAGTACAAATAGCCGGTTCCTCTAAATAGTGAATCATGTGACTGTAACTCATTTCATACAGAACACAGACAGGCTCAGTTACTGTGCGGCTGTGCATTACAACAGCCAAGATGCCTGATATAAGTATTTTTATGTTATTGTTGGTGCCAGACATGTTGGTTCCAGCATCTCAGAAATTTGTACCTTCCTAGGATTTTCACACACTATTCAATTCAATTCAATTCAATTCAATTCAATTCAATTTATTTGTATAGCACATTTTCACAACAAAACTTTGTTTCCAATCCAATCCAATTGATTGTGCAATTAGTGAAAACATAGTAACTGGCAGTTCTATGAGCAAGAAAAACTGTTTTTGATGAAAGGTCAAAGGAAAAAGGCAGGACTCGTTAGAGATAATAGATAGGCCTCAAGTGCATAAATAACACCTCAACACAACAGTGGTGTACACTGGTTTCTCTGAACACACAACTCATCTACCTTTGAAGGAGTTCTGGAGGCAAAAGTGGTTCTACCAGATCATACCTATGTGTACCTAATGCAGTGGCCACTTGACAGATGCAGAGGTGGAAAGTTCAGGTCCAGAAAGTACAAATCCAGACCAGGTTTTGTTTCAAACAACCAGCTGAATACTCTGACTGATTCTTAATACTAAACTACTTGGTTGAAACACAACCTTGGTTTGGATTTGTACTTTCTGGACCTGAATTTTCCACCCCTAGACAGATGAATAAATATGTGTGGCCCATACTCTGTCGAAAGTGGTGACACTACAGATAGTAGAGCAAAAAGGATTTTTCTTTTTTTTTACAAAAAAAACCAGTAGCCCTCATAAATGTCATAAACTGGAAACAAAGACAAAATGCAGGAGAAAATATGGGTGTTTTTAATAAAAATTAAACAGATACTTGATACCAGATAATTGAGAAGCTGCATACAGGAAGCTAGTCTTCATCTTCCCCAGGTCCTACTCCTTCCAAATGCCCAACTGGCCCTACAGTGTATACGCTCCAGGTCAATCAGCTCATTGGGGTCAGCTGGACTTCATCAATCATGGTGTATGGGGAGGTCATTCATCATAGCAACTCAACAATGTACAAAGTCCAGCCCAGTGCCACACTGTTGGGCATCCAGCTGGCTAAAGAATGCTTCACGAGACGTGATTATCTGAAGATTCCTTATAGATGATTTCGAAAAGTTAGAATTTGGTTGAAGCATCAAGGTCCGCAGAGTGATTTCCGTGGCAACGGGCACACAATGAGTGGGTGTTTTTATGTGGGTGTCCGCCGGTGGGAGCAGATTCAGTGGTGCCTGAATTTGTGAGCTCCCAGTTTCCCAAACGCTTTTCCTTTCTTCAGCTGTGCTCTCTCGTAGAAACTTAGACGTGGGCCTGTGTATAGTTGTAAGTACTGAGAAATTGCCAGGAGAACCTATTATTCACGCTAAGGCAATGTAATGGCTGCTACTAATCCTTAAATGTAACGAAACTATAGCAATTTAGCAATGGACAGATCTATCAGCTAGTATTTTTTATGTATTTTATGGAAGGTATATTGCAAAACAAGTGCTTCAGATAAGTGGACATCTTCGTTTATCTCAGCAACTTTAGTGTGTTCCAACTTATAAAATAACAATGGCTAGACTTTCGGGCCGAATCCCATACTTCTTCATATCTTGGAAAAAAGTTCCCAAGAAGTGATCATCTGACATTGAAGCTGGAATCGTCACCTGCTTCTGGCCTGTCAGCACGGGCACGTCGTCAATCCACACCTCCGAGTTGCCTGCCGTAACTCAGTCACACTCAATTATTCCTAACACCAAAATGTGACTCTCCTAGTGTGATCACAAAATATGAAACAAAACCATCAGAGAAGAACAAGAAGCCTGGCTCTCAGAAAGCAGGCTTTATGCCGAAAGAGGAAATGGCGCACAGCTGTAAACCTTACATCCTTAATTAAGGGTGTCCAGTGCCGCAAAACGCTCGGGCCAGCTTATCCAGCCACAGGATGAGGCTGGCACACTTCTAGGCAAAGCGGAAGCATCTTCCCATGGTTAACATTTCGAGGCTGAACTTTGGCACAGGGCTGTAACAAGGACAGAGGGATCCTCACAGCCTCTGTCTCACATTAAGTAAATGTCACAAGATGCTATGCAAAAAGGGTGACAGAAACAAAAACACTGATGTGCATCACTCAGACGTCAGCGCTGTCGTCATTGTAACGGAGGGCAGTCCTTTTAAGTTAATGAGTGATAAATTAAATAAAGTGTAAAATGTGAAAACATATAAAGATAGGAAACATATAAAAGTCATGTGGCGCATCTAGTGAAATCCTACCCAGGATGCTCCTTGCCTTGTACCTTATGCTACCTCAGAAAGTTCATGGAAGGAGTGATGAAAGAATGCTGTATGCATATTTGTCTAAAACTTATGCGATTCATAACTTTGTGTCACTTGGGTTTGGAAAACTAAAACCATTTTTTAATGTGAAAATATGTACTTATGGTGTTGTGAGGGTGTTATGATAGTGTTAACTTGCTCTTTGTTATGTTTTTGTTGACCACTAGATCAAACATCCGCTAGTCAGTTATCCTTCACACCCAAGAATTATAATAATTCTGGAACAGTTGGAACAGTCAGACACCGTACCTGTTGGAACAGGAGTGGTGTGCGTGAGTCAACCTGTGAAAGATGTTTGTCAATTCCTGTGGTCTTTGAAGAATTTGTTTTGCAAACCTCTAGTATTTGACTACATAGTGCGTAACTTAACATACATACTTTCAATCTACAAAAAAATAATTGAGTTAAAGCCAATCACCAAACCTTGTGAGGCACCTACAAATATCAAGCTTACACTGGAGTGCAAAGGGACGACACTCCAAAAAGCAGAAACATTATCTTTGATCTGAGAGCTTCTGTCAAAACTAGACACAGTATAGCATTATGGTAGTACTGGGGCGTATAAAATCTGATTGGCTCCTGGTGTGCACCCTGCCCTGACATTCACAAATTCAAAGCATATCATTGAATAATGATAAGGTTGGCCCCTCTGTATGAATTATGGCCTCTTTTATTCATTATTTGCCCCTGGCTCAGTGAGTAGGTATGTTGCCTCATGTCCTCTACCCTATTTGTGTGGCATTCACTGGTTCCTTCTGAGTCTGATAGGGTTTCTTCCTGCCATCCCAAAGCATGTGGTTCTTGAATAGGCCTCACTAAATCACCTATAATCTTTGTGCACGTCTGCCTACCCTGTCATGCTCCAGGCTCACAGCGACCATGCACTGTATAGTCATTCACAGAGCATGGATGGATGAACACATTATGATCATGCTAGTACCATTTATTTCTAGATAACCTGTATGTAACACAAGGAATCGTGGGAAATCGTACCCATGAGTCCCAGAGCTGAGTGGATCCTAGGTCAGCCAGTGTAGGGTCATATGTGCTTATTAATCCGCTCTGCAGTAGATATCTGGGGCGTTTCTCAATACTAAGAAGGCAAAAATCGTACTTGTGATCTTGGCAAGATCGGTCTTACTAACTTGACTCCCAAGAACGAACTTGGAGCACAATGAATCATGGGTCTTGTTTAGCAAGGATGCAACTGATGTATATTTGAGAAATTTTCACCATCCTCTGTACTTCTGTTCTTGGTATTGGAACTCGTGTTCGGCAATGGAAGATGATGTAAAACGGGTACAAGAGAACACAAGTACGTCAAGTGTGCATATTGAGAAACACTTCTGGTCTCCTGGTCCTCTGGCTACAAGAACTTTGTAGCCTTGTTGATCACAGTCAGCCCAGCTGCGTCCTGCACTGTGGCAAACGCCGTCATGAGCCCTCAATGGAGCCACCTCCAGGCAAGGTGGGCTTGGGTGATTCCGAGGGGGGGGGGTGGGATAAGGAGGGTGATGGATGTGGGAAGGGTAGAGATGGTCTTAACACTCACTGTACAATTGATGACCACCACCGCGGAGACGCAGTCCAAACATGCTCCTTTGTCAGCCGGTTATTGTCTGTGCTGCGTATTATGTATTAGATAGGAACTATTAAAGCTGCAGCGCAATTTCTATAATATAGCACGCACTAGCAGAAACATAATATAACTCCCCACATACAGCAGGGAGTATGGGAATCAAACCCATAACCTTTGCAAGAAGCCAAAGCACGCAACCACCAATATTGATATAGGCTTTCACCTTATTGTTTAGCCAAATAATGCACTCTGTGCCTTAAATAATTAAGGAAGAGATTGCAGGGCTTTCCCTGACAATCCAGGGGCGGCCATGACCCACAGCTGCTGAATTATGCAGCGGTCTCTCTGGCAGTGCTTAACGTAAACAGTTTCACAGTTAGATCCTAAGCTGACACCTTTACGTAAAGAACCTGCAATTTTACCTGTTCGTTCAGCTGGGTGTTTTCTTAGAGCAATTAGGGTTAAGCGCCTGGCTTAAGGCAATGGCAGTAGAGCCCTTAATGGGACTGGAGGTACGAATCGATGTCGTTATGCATTAAGCTACCTGCCACTGCCCTGTTAATGTGGTGAGGACGTCTCTTTCCCCTCATTTAGCTGTGTCGCCACTGTCTTTCATGTGTAAATCGAGGGGCGTCTCCTCTGTTTGGTAGCCAGTAAATGCTCAGCTTCCATTTTAATTTCCTCGAGTGAAAAGCGAGGCAGTGTGTTTCGCTGCCCTGCATTTACCACTGAATTCACCTCTTAGTTTGTTTTGTCAGTGGTGGCATCAGCCTTTTTGTCTGGGAAAATTATCTGTGTTTTTGTCTGTGGCCAGACAGTCTGGGAAAGCCGTGAATGTGGTTTTTTTGGAAACCACAAAAACTGAAATCCAGACCAAAAAGAAAGCAGTGTAGTTTGTTATCTTTTGTACTATTCCTAAGTAGTTGATTAATTAGCAGCACTGTGAAATAATTGTGCAGATGTATGGGAAGTCAATATACCTTTCAATTCGTGGAGCGTTGTTTTCTGAAACACCATTATTTATTGGACTGCGGAGGTTGTAATGTTATTTTTGAAATATAAAATATAAAGATATGTAAATATATAATTAATGAATAGATGCAACAGCTAAAAGTATAATTAAGGAAATATTATTAGAAACATGAATAGAAATATGGAAAGATATTTAGCATTGGTGAATTAAAAAAATTAAGCTTTGGCCTCTTGACAAAAACACAAAATATTACAACTGAAAATCAGTACATATTTTTTCTTTTTTGCTACTTACCTCCTTGCGTTTTGTTTAATGTCACTGATCCTCAAAGGTGCAGAAATCTACACACAAGTCCAGGACAGGCAGCAATGGCAGATTCTCCAGACACTGGTTTGGTTTCTCATGCATTTACCACATAAAACAAGGAGCGGGGGGTTGCCGTGGTACCGGCATCCCTAGGAAACGCAGAAGTCTTAGTGGTGCGTTGTCATTAACAGTGACCACGCCCCCTGTGTACTGTGTGCCTGAAACAAAACTGGGTGTAGTTTTCACGAGGATACTGTCTGGCTTGGTAAACGTCTTCATTCCTTCCCATGTGCTCCCACGTCAGCCTTTTACTGTCCACATTCCAAAGGACTTGCTGTCATGCGCCGAGTTTTGAAAAGCTATTTTGTGTGCAAATCCAAAATTAAGTTGTAAAAGAATAGTAGAAAAAGTCAAATGGAAATTAAGCTGTTAAATCCAATGTAGTGGGGCGCAGAACTGGATGCAGTTCACAGGCGTTAATCCCGGAAGTATGTCAGAATACATTACTGCAATCTGTATATCAGACGCCCATTCATAGCCAAGGCATCATTTTCATTAAAATGCCAAGTCAGATTTTTTTGTCTGTTTAAAGTTATTTCACGTATAAAGATATATTAATTTCAAAGATGTCTAACATACTACAATTTCATTCTATTTATGTGTTCTATTTGTGTTTGCTGTGTCCGTATACTCCATCATGATCGGCAAGGGCCTCTGACCTGCTTCGCTTGTCCACTCCAAGGACCCATTTGAAAACAAAGTGTGACCATGCATTTGCAGAAGTAGCACCAAAACTTTGGAATAGCTTACCACTGCACAGTAGCTGTTTATCTTCAGTTTTAGATTTTAAATCCACACTTAACACTCATCTGTTTTCATTAGCATTTGAGGAGACTTAAATGTATTACAGAGCAGATTGCATATCTGTGTTTTATGTTGGTCTTATGTCTTGATATCGTGCTGTGATTTTATGATCTATGTAAAGCACTTTGGTCAGCAAGGGCTGTTGTTAAAGTGCTATATAAATAAAGTTGACTTGACAAGAATAAAAATAGTCTGGGAATGATATTGATGTTGTATTTGTGTAGTTCTTCACGACGTGGTGGCTCCTGGGTAACACTGCTGTGTCAGGCCTACAGGATTCTGTTTGTGTCTGTGTGTCAGGTAGAAGACACCTGTTCTCCTCAGGTTTTCTCCAGGTACTCCAGACCAAACGTCCTCCACAATCTGATAAAAACCTGCTATTTTGACCTTATGGGGACCATTTTTCAGGTCCCCACAAAGATCCGTGAATGAAATCAAAAAACTAAAAATGCCGAAAGTCTCATATTTTGTTTGCTTACTTATGATTAAGGCTAGAGTTGGGTAGGGGTTAAGGTTGTCATGTTGGGATTAGAGTTTTCCCCATAGAAGTGAATGGACAGCCCCCACAAAAATATCATTACACGCCTGTGTATGTGTTGTGTATGTAACTTTTGGGTGATGATACATGGGGCAACTTTTTGAGCAGTGTTGCTGAGCAGTGTTGCCCAGGCACTTTCCCATTGATATTGGCAACAAATTCATTCCTGAAAAACCTTGATCTGCAGTGGGCACCTTTTCACGATCATCCGGATCCAGATGAGTCGTGCTTTGCCTCACCTGGTTGAGTGGGAACTGCCTGACAAAACTGTTCAAAAAGTTGCCCCGTGTTTTATCAGCTTTAGTGTCTTTCTGCGTGATGAATTTCCATCTTAGTGGGGTTGTCTTAATGTAAGATTCTTCGCATGCTTTCACATAGGCAAGAAGTCTACTGTCAATACAAATAAACAAAGAAGCCATAATGTGGAGTATCTCCCCCTAATCTCTCTGTGTGCCCTTGCGTTTCACATCTAAGTAAATAGATGCGTTTTTCTTTAACTGTTTAAACACAATGTAAATAAGGAACCCAATTTGCAGCATTGCAATTCCCAGTACTAGACCTTATTCATCTCCTATTCATAAAAGAAAAGACATGGACTTATATCAGGCTGTTTGATTGTTCTACACCCTGGTTGGCACTGGTAATAATAAACTTTTTAATTAGTTTACACAAAAAGTTTGTCTAAATTTAATTGCATTGTTTTCATTCTTGTGTTGCAGGAGAAGAATGATGAGTGCATGTTCACCCTGGAAGGCTGTTATGTGTGGCTGATTCATTGTGTCTTGTTCATGTCGTGTGATCCACCTCCAAAGGTCATTACCATTTCCCTTCTGCTCACAAAGGCAGAGGAGGAGTGGTCCGGCCGGATCAAAGCCCCGCTCTCCTAAGACAGCCCTGGACGGCCCAGCCCGTCTTTGTAGACAGGCTGTCTCCGAGATGCCGGTAATGGCCTGCGAATTGATGATGGGCATTTCTGTCATAGTCAGGCATGGGGCTGAGCCCCAGCGGCTCCAAGCTGTCGCATGTCAACGTTATTGATGAGATGCTGTGTATGGAGTGAGGAGGAACTGGCACAGGGTTCCGGAATGTTCCGGAATGCAGTATGAGATGAGCATTTTATGGTCATTAACTTCATTTCCATGCAACACGTTTTGGCTTTGCTTTTAAAATAGCTTTTCCTTCCCTCTTTATTGTAGGATTCCCATGCCTATATGGGGAAACATCACCAGCAATGCGCCGGTTTCGCCATTATCAATGCAAACTGGATGGCAAATGAAAACAAAAATCCCTAATAGAAGCAGTACAACGTCTTGTGACCCTTTCATCAGGGTTGGTTGGGGGGGGGGGGGGGGGGGACAATTAAGCAATTAAAATAAAGCAAAAAAATTAAAAAGTAAAAAATAGCCTAAAAAATTTAAAAATTTGAAATCAATTAAGTGA
>JAODKC010000001.1:12150935-12177193 GCA_026777985.1 Mormyrops attenuatus
TATTTGCCATGAATTAAGTTTATGATATTTGAAGAAATGTGTGATCATGCCCCAGTCAGTGAAAGTGTGTTCCCTACCCCTAGACCCCAGAGGGTTAATGCCGCCAGGGTTGGCGCTGTAAGAGCAGGCATTGCCCCTTTAAGAGCCCTTGGGACCCGCGGGATAGCGTCCCATACAGCCCTGGCCCCTTTATTATCTAGCCGTGCTTCCCGGAATTGGTAAGCTGCTAGCGGCAGCTGCTCTGTAGTAGCGATGCGAGCTTTGGGCACCTGCTGGAGCAAAGTGGTGGTGATGTCCAGGGTGAGTCCTCCTGAAACCTGCGGAGAGAGAAGCTGTGGAGAGAGAGACGACCCGCAGGAGGATCGTTGGTTCTTCCGCTGGTCTCCTCTCTTGTAGCTTCTTCTTCCTCCGGGTGATGGCTGTCGGTGGAGGTTGGGCCGTCTCTGGGAGTACGGACGCCGGCTCAGCAACCTCTGCCCTGTCACGTGCTGCACCAGCTGCCGGAGGTTTTCGTGCACCTCGTTCGCAGGCGGAGACATTCCACTTCGGAGGGTCCTGTTCTGGCTGGCTAATTCCAGCGCCATGGGATCTTCCCGAACCTCAGGCTGGTTTAGCTAGTACACCACCTCCTGGAGCAGACTGTGGCATTGTCTCTCGGCCTGCAGAGGTGAGTCTTCTTGGAGGTCTGTCATTCTGTTGCGACCGGGTGCTGGGCGAGCGAACAGGGACGAGGTCAGGTAGACAGATATCCGAAGACAGAGGGGGTTTATTCAGGGCGGACGGGTAACAACACGGCAGACAACGTCAATGACAGACCTAGGGAAACGTACTGAAACTCGAACTGAAATACACAGGACAAGCTGGAAATAACATGAAACAGCTGGTAACAATCAGAGTTGCACACAAGGTAAATCACAGGACATGGCACACGAGAGGGAGGTACAGGCAGGTTTTGACAGGTGGTAGGAGCTGTCTTATTAATATTTATGAGAGAAGTGCTACATGATTGGCCAGTGCGTGCTTTACAAAATAGTGCGGCACTGCTAGCACCGGTGATATTACACAAAATTCTATTGGCCTTACAAAATAGTGCGGCACTGCTGGCACCGGCGATATTAGACAAAACTATATTGGCCTTACAAAATAGTGAGGCACTGTTAGCACCAGCGATATTAGACAAAACTATATTGGCCCTACAAAATAGTGCGGCACTGCTGGCACCGGTGATATTAGACAGAACTATATTGGAATTCAGTCTATAATTGATATAGTTTTAATGGTGCCAGCAGTGAAACAACTAGCCAGCTTATTAGCGGAATAACTTTATATTGTAAATGAAAACCATGTCGCAGGTCCAATAAATAAAATATTGTAACTCTCGAGTGGCGAAGAGCTCATCAGGTGGGCGGTAATGTTCAGTTATTAGCAGACTGTTTTACTGCGCGATTCTTAAAAGGACAGCGTTAACGTGCTCCCGAGGGGATAAAGTACTTTCCCTTACAATACGTTTAGCTTATCACTTAAAACATTTTGTAACAACAAACGTTACAAAACACTTACGTAGTTTTACACAACGCGTCGACACTAAAATTCCACATCGACGCATTTTTATAATCGACATCGTCGATTACGTCGAATAATCGTCCCAGCCCTATCATCATCATCATTATTATTATTATGTAATAATGTAAGCTATTTTATTCCATTCAGATATTGCTTGTGTTCTCCTGGAACATATAAATCGTATAAACAGAGACTTGTGTTTCACCCCCTGAATTTGTTTTTGTAGACAGGGATCAGAGGCAATATTCAGTTGTTTTAAGGCTCCCGTTTTATTCCCATGAGGTTAAAGTTGCTGCATTAAGCAGAAGGAATACGGAGGTCACTTTGCATTTCTGCGCGGAACATCATTTCCAGAGTGGCATTAATCACCGGCTTCTGTTCATCCGAATGCGCTGAGGAACGATTCGTGACTGACTCGACCTTGAAATCTGAAAAAGTTCCCTGAATATTCTCAGTACGGCTTTTTTGGGGAAGAAGGGTAAACTCTGTAGAGATAACTCTCAGTGTTAGCATCGCGGCGTGGCCTTCTGACGTGCTGCCGTCTCCTCACATCATGAGGACCGCTCCACAGTAGGTCCCGCCTTTTGAACCAGCGTCTTATGGATTATTGAATTTGCATTAAGTCCTGTCGATATAATGAAAGGCAGCATGGTTTAAACGCGCTGCTCAGCGTTTCCGCCGCCGAATCGCGCACGAAAGTGGCGGCTGCCTCCTGCATGGGGAGCGGCTGAGGGCAGCTCCGGCTGCGTTCCTCTGCCTTTTATCGCGCCGCGCTGAGCGCCGTTTGTAAATGGAACAGGAAGTTGCTCGCCCTCCCGGGCCTTTCGCGCGTTCGGCTGGCCTCTTATCCTTAGCTAATGGGTCCAGGTGGTGCGCTTCAGTGCTAATGGAGCTGTGCACTGCTCTGAAGGGGGAGGCTGAGTCATCGCGGGTGTGCGGGAGCTCAGGTGGGCCTCGCTCACTTTTCAGAGCCAGATGCACTGGATTATGGGGTGAGACGGAGTAGTGCCGGTGCACGATGTTCAACACTGGTTTTCCAGCAGCCAGCTTGCCCAAATCCGGCTGCATTTCTCAGCCCAGTCCTTGCGGACCCTCAGACAGTCCACGTTTTTGCTCCCTCCCAGCCCCCAGTCAGTCAGAACCCTGCATTCGTGGTACAGGTGTGCTGTGAGTTGGGAGGGAGCAAAATATATGTTTGGGGGCCCCTGAGGACTGGGTGAACAACACTGCTTTGCGCAGTGCCTGCCTATGCCTTCACTTTATTTCTATGCAAATCGCAGGTATAATGATTGCTTGCTAGGTAAAGAAACAGATTCCTTACTTCTGTGTGGTGAGTAGTTATGCTCTGTCATCAAGTCAGTGTTAAATCACTTTGAACTATGCTTGGATTGGATTATAAAGTTTAATAAAATGCCTTGTCAGCCTGCTGGAAAAACCATGCTTAGCACCTCAAGCAGACTAAAAGGCGCTCCATGTCGATGGTAATTTTCCAGATTTTATTCCTGAATGTTTTTACACAGTACGTTGTTGCGTGTAAGTGTCAACTACCCGTTGCTGTTGTTCGCTAGAAGAGGGAATTGCTGGGACACGGTGGTATGTGATGTGAGCGTGTTTCTGGGTTATTGTGCTGGGACGTAGAGGGCCGGGGGGACAGTTTGGAGCCCTCTGTAGGGATGGGGGGGCTAAGGACATTTAGCATCGCTGTCAGATGATTATCTCTGCTTCCGGTCCATCGGCTGATTTGGACATCCAATCAGCAACTCCATTTTATTTACTAGAGTTATTTCTTAACTTTTTTTATTTCTTCACCTTAGATGCAGGTGAAGCAGAGGTTAATTACTAGAGCTGTATCTTTTCTGGGTCTGGGTCCCTCAGACTCAAACCCCAAACACTGCTGCTTAGCTAAGCTCGACTCAGGCTGGCTAACTGTCTTATTGGTTTCTCACTTCTCCAGTAACTCCCAACTCTCTCTCTCTGTCCCTCTCTCCTTCTCTGTAGGAAGGTCAGGCCACTGAGGTCATTTATTTTGATCCAATTGGGGCAACTTTGTCATTCATCTGTTCTGCAGACTCTTTATTTCATGATTATGAAAAATCTGCCAGGTGTAACTGAATACATTTTTCTTCCAGTAAGCTGTATCCCAGATTGATCTTCTCCTCAAATACAACATCAATAAACAATTAAGCTTGGCTTATTAGATTTAATGCTGGTTGTGTAACACTTTTTTAGGAGGTGGTTTCAGCTGCCAGAGAGCTTCCTGTGTCTCCAAAAATCACAAGTTTGAGTTTAGTCAAATAAAAACTATTTATTGCATTTTAAAATGGCTTTATAGAAGAAACCGAAATGCTGTTAAATGCAGGAGTGCATCTGTTTTCCTGCTTTCATGTATTTGTGTTGGCAGGCCTGCTTTCTGGGACCGTACACTCGCAATGGTCACTGTGAATTCACGGCTGGAATCCCTGTTTTATTTTATATACTAGGTGTCAGATATGGAAATGTAGTCAGTGGTTCTGTGAGGCTATGCTGTAGGCTAGGCTGTGGCACTAGGGCCTGTGATCTTTCACCAGACCTTGGCGTTCTTGTTGAATTTTGAAGCTGTAGCTTTGGTGTCATGGGGGGAGGGAGATGCAGCTCTGTGAAGGCGGGGAAAGTTTGCTCTGAGGGTGCTGGCTCCGGCGACATGGCTGAGTGTGGAAGAGGTCCGGACAGACTCGTGGTAACTGTGGGCCAGAGCTCCGGACACATCTGTGGTAGCTGGGGACCGGAGGTCCGGACAGACCCGTGGTAGCTGGGGGCCGGAGGTCCGGACAGACCCGTGGTAGCTGGGGACCGGAGGTCCGGACAGACCCGTGGTAGCTGGGGACCGGAGGCCCGGACAGACCCGTGGTAGCTGGGGTCGAGGCATGGATAGAGTTGTGATTTCTGAAGGCTGCTGCTAAGTATGACCCCGAATAGCTGGACATTGCTCAGGTTAGTGCTTTTGGCACCTCCCAAAGCAGTAAACTGGCCTCTGGACTCCAGGCTCTGCCCTCAATGTCCCAGCAAAGGTAGCACCCTCACCTTCTGTTATCCACTTTGAGCCGACAGTAAGTCTGGGTTTTCCCTGCCACATTGTGTGATGTTTATGGAGAAACCTACCTTCACGGAGAAACTCGCCTTCTAGGGAACAGTTCTCGGCTGTGTGTCACGTTCTGCCTTAGCACTAGAGTTGTAGCTTCGGCTTTGGCATTGAGGCACCATGGTCTGAGGCTTCCAAAAGGCTCTTCAGTAGAGTCCATCAGCCCCCGAATGCTAACGTGGGGGCAGTCGGCCTCGAGAGCAGATAGACACCGTGCTCCTGCTCCCTGTGTTTATGGGGTGGTTGTCAGACTGCAGTCAGCAGTACCCACCTTACAGAAAAAGGTGTTTAATGTTCTTCTTTCCTGGATGCTAAAGCAGCATACCATCTAGGTGAGAATAATTCCCTTTATCTGCATGCGTACCACAAGCTGAACTCACACCTTTAGCTGTAAAAGATCCATTAGTTGTTGATGTTTGTTTGTGGAGGGCATTAGCACTTAATTTCTGTTTATTTCTGTCAACAATATCAGACATTAACAACAGCTTTGAAACATGTCCCATTTCCACAGTGTTTTCATGTTCTTTTTGTGAAAACAAATCGATAAATTGCCCAGCCTGTGCGTCATGTGTGAGAATTATCTTTGCAGGGATTAAGTCAGGCCTGCAGAGTGGGTTTTCCGGAAGCATCTTTTTGTGGCGTGTGACGCCACACACACACACACACACACACACACACACACACAACTCGATGCCCTGTTGTTTTAATTGACTTTGGCCCAGCAGCTATACCTGACAGCCCCATCCCCCAGCCATTACCACCTGGAACCCCCCTCCAAGGACCTTTTGCTGTGACCTCATCTGGATGGCTGCTGAGTGTGCTACAGGATGCTGGAAGCCTCCATGCACCCCCCTGCATGTGTATCTGGGTGCCGCGGCGGTCACAGCATGATCAGCGCTTCCTGCCTCCATCAGGCCTCGTGCTGACGTGTCTGACGGCCCTAACCCTGCTCCTTCCGCGGTCACACTTTACTTTCTTTGCCACACCTGGAGGTTTGATGCCCGTAAGTGCCATGTGACACATATACCACTCCCCCCACCCAAACACTAGAAACACCCCTTTTTTCTTAAAGAGACAGTAGTAACCTTAAAGCTGTGTGGAGCTAAAGTGTGGGGTACGCTTGCTGTCCTCTTTTCTTAAGTCCATCTTCTTTTTTTTCCTAAAGTTTTGGGTACAGGGCTGCACAAGAATGGGGATAGCGGTAATACCCCCATATCCATCGTAATCCCCGGGAATGGGGATAACAGTATTGCTGCGCATATGTATGGTAATTCCCGGGAATGGGGATAGCGGTAATGCTGCGCATATCCATGCTAATCCCCGGTAATGGGGATAGCGGTAATGCTGCGCATATCCATGGTAATCCCCGGGAATGGGGATAGCGATAATACTGCGCATATCCATTGTAATCCCTGGGAATGGGGATAGTGGTAATACTGCGCATATCCATCGTAATCCCCGGGAATGGGGATAACGGTAATGCTCCGCCATATCCATGGTAACCCCCGGGAATGGGGATAGCGGTAATTCTACGCATATCCATGATAATCCCCAATAATGTGGAAAAAAATTAAATATTTCCACGATAACAGAGGAAATGGAGATGCTCTTTATGGTATTTCTGTGGGGATGATAATGAAATGCAGGGTATCACTGTGGTAACAATAATGAAGTGGTTCATATATGCATATTCTTATATCTGCTACATTAATTATACATCCTTTTGTTCTGTTAAATTATTTTTCCTCACCCTGACACCACCTGGTGGCAGTGTCAAGTGAGTGATTTAATAATTAACATATTTAAAGGCAAAGATGAACACGGATAATTTTACACTGTACTGTTAAGTTGGTGTGTTAGAGGGTTTAGGTACATTTGGGGACTTGGTGGGGATGGTTTTGGTACATGCGGGACAAGATGGGGACAGTTTTGGTACATGCATGACAGGATGGGGACAGTTTTGGTACATGCAGAACAGGGTGGGGACGGTTTTGGTACATGCAGGACAGGGTGGGGACGGTTTTGGTACATTTGGGGACGAGGTGGGGACGGTTTTGATTCATGCGGGACAGGGTGGGGATGGTTTTGGTACTTGCAGGACGGTGGGGATGGTTTTGGTACATTTGGGGACAAGGTGGGGACAGTTTTGGTACACATGGGGATGGTATTAATTGATGCATTAAATGTAATTTACAAAAATAATTCTATCTGCTGTTTTTGGTCTGCTACATCTCCTTTTCCACACTTTTGCATCACCTTCAAGGCAACACCGGGGCTTGTGGTTGACCAGTCAGTAAGTTCATTGCTGTAAGCACCTCCCCTGTAGCTTGTGTTCGAAAGAAAAGTACTGAGTCTGCACTAGGGACTGAAAAAGGGTTCCGGAACTGCTTCCGGGGAACTACAGTCGGGGCGATTTCCTGGGGTGTGAACACGACATAAGCCTCTGGTTCTGGACAAAGGTTCTAGTCCCAGAAAAAAGTTACGGCGGTGTGAAAGCATCTTTAGTGTCTATCTGTCTCTCTCTCTCTGTTGGTTCTGTTTGTCTGCTCCTCACCCATGAAGAACAAACAAAATACCCCTCCCCTCCCCAATGGTCACTCCATGCCCCTACAGTGAACCCCCCCCACCCCCCCGCTTTGGTTAATGAAGTGCAGATGGTGGTAACCCCAAACATTACATCACATTGGAGTGCTGTACCATTTGTATACCAGGGAAATGAGACCTGTCAGAGCCAATGAGAACAGTTACGGAGGACTTAAATACGGGGGGGGGGAGTGGTCTGTTACACACGGATGTGAGGTCTGTGTCTGCCGATTGCACTTGGTGTGAATGTTTGCTTTCACGTTGGTAGGCCAGGCATTCCAGGGTGTAGCATACTGAACCATGTGTGGTTCAGGAAGGCTTCCTGAGTGTCTGATGGAAATGTACATGAAAACTTAATTTAACATTTCTGTCCACACCGCATACACTTCCAAGTCTAACGGATAATATCTTATTCCTTACGTATATTTTAAACTCCTCGCATAGACATATGTTGGGCAGATTCAGATTCAAAGAAAGGATTCATCAAGTGTGTCTTTCCAAAAAAAAGGACTAACAAATTACTCCTTGGGGGGAAAATGATGGTGGTAACTGGCTTCCAGATGGTGACTTAGACTTCCAGATTGTACCATGGTGTGTGAAATCGAGTAGGATGCTTAGACTCATAAGACACACTTTTTCGTCGTGTGTTTGTCTCCCTCTTGTGGTTGCTAGAGGTGTTCTGACCAGGTGCACTTTGCTACCCTGAATAATACCTTGGATCCAATATATAAATATTTGGATGACAAGCAGCAGTTAAATGTGAACTGGAGTGTAGCCTGAAGCGTGTTCAGGCTCACACTATGGCCTGGCTTGTAATTTTTGCAGCATTTTGGACCCTGTAGCCTATTTTAGTGTTCTATTCTATTGAATGTCTGCGGCATGTAATATTTTGGAGAAAAAATAATAATTTATTTGTCATATCCTTTTGCTGTCTTTTGAAACTAGTTTGAGCAGAGGGAATGTTTGGTAATGGATGGTCTACAGGGGCATTCTGGGTAAACAGAGTGCAGTCCTTCACTGGTCTTATAGCACATCTGGATTAAGGTGCTTTTGTTTAAGCAGTGCTGCCTAATGATGTTTTCTTATCTTTCCCATATCCAGAGAAGTGAATGTTTGTGGGTGCTGGGCCACTGCAGGCTGCCAGTACACCATGGGTTGGCGCACTATTCTTCATCGCTTGATGAACCTCTCCTCATTTTGGGCAGTGGGGTACTGCAAGTTAGTGCTCTGTGCCTGTGTTAGCTGAAGGTCACTGGTTCACATCCTGCCGTCAGCAGCGACGCCAGTCATGCCTTTAGGAGACATTGGTGTACACCTAGGGCAATGTTTCCCAATCCGATCCTCGGGGAACCCCTATTGGGAAGGAGCAAAAATGTGGACCTTCTGGGAGGAAGCAAAAACGTGGACCCCGAGGACCAGATTGGCCTAGGGTGGCATCTTCAGAGAGGACGCCCACTTCGCCAGCCAATTTCACTTCGTCTCCGCCAGGGGGTGCTAGCGGTGAAGCTTGCCTAGGGGGCCACATGGGCTGCACTGCATCACCTCTGAAAGCCCCTTAACCCCGAAAACATGGTCTGGGGTGCCGGATAAATGACTGGCCCTGTGCTGTAACCCGAAGCTGGACTCTGTCCTATATGTTTGTGTCTCGTCGGAGAAAAAGACGGAATATTTTTAAACGAAGAAGTCCTACGAGCCGTACTTGTACAAATGGCAAATAAAGCATCATTTCAACATAAGCCTAAACATGGGTATGAAAAAAATATTGCGTTGAGCAGTGCTGAGCAGTATGAGCAGAAAGTATCAGAATTTTTCAAGATTCTGGCTGCTTGATGCTATATCGCAGTATTTTTATAATTTTTTTCCAAGCTCAGCCTTACCACAGCTGCAACTGTTTACATCAATAAAATGTTTACTGATGTTTTTAAAAAGGTGTGCTTTTATTCATTATTATAAAAAACACATTGACATTTAGCATGATCGTATAACTGGCTTATTTTTTTAGATTATTAATGCATACTCAGCTTGATAGCAACATGCTTTATTGATTATAACCGTGTACTTAGCTTGATAAGAATTGTTTCACAGACATGCTTTATTAGGCTAATAAGGTGTATGTAGCTGGATAGCGACATGTTTTATTGATTACCGATATGTTTAGCTCCATAGCGACATGTTTATTGATTACAGGTATATGTAGCTCCATAGAGGCATGTTTTATTAATTATTACCATGGGACCATATTTAGCTTGGTAAGAACACGTTTGCTTAACTGGTGCAATTTTAATAATTATTACCACGATAAACTAATATTAGGGATTTTGCTTTACCGATATCCATTTAATCGCAGACCAAATTATATACACGTAATCTGAATTTTCAGGCACAGACTTAAGCAGTAGCTGTAAATAGTATAATGCACTTGCATAATAAAGGTACTCAAATGGTGAACATACTGTAAATTTATATCGAATGTATTTTTAGTAAATGTTAAGCGAGAGACATACGTTGTGCAAAAACTTTTCACTGGTAGTATATATATATGTAGCTGCCAAAATAAAGGACGCCAACCAGTATCAGTGCACCTTGGCATAGATTATGAAATTGTCTGCTGGGGGGCTGACACGCCGTTCTTCATCACCTTGGCATTTTGTCAAAGGAGCGAAACAGGTTCTCAGGTGTCCTTACAGAATCTCTCGGCTGGGCTGTAGTTTGCCAATTGGGAGTCTTGATATATGGTCGACAATGTTTGTATCATTCCCAGACCTTTCAATGGCCACAAATACCAAGTGTTTTAAAATCTTATTACTTGGATCATAAATATTTAAAAATGTTGGAGTGCGAGTAAAGTTTCAGTCTGTATCAACACATTCGGTTTGAAAAAAAGAGTTAGCGTCTCCTAGGATACGGGAAGGTCAACAGCCTCAGAATGGGTTTGGGAAGTGAATGGCAATCCAGAGCTGCCAAGTCACAAAGGTTCCAAAAACACTACGGAACATGACCTCGCTGAAAGTGGCGTTTATGTAAGGATTGCTAAGAAAAAAGACATTCCTGGGGCTGTTTTCTGTGCTCAGTCGACAAAAACGGAAGCTTGAGTTTGATGAACAGTATTGGTTCTGTGACAGGGACCATTTGTGATTGTCTGACACACATTCCGAGGCTTTTGTGCACCAAGATTCTCTGGCCGAACACCATATTTCCCCTGCGAGGAGATTGGGATTTCCAGAAGGACAGTGATTCCAAATGTACATTAAAATACACCATGAATTGGTTGACTGATCTCAAACCCCCCCCCCACTCTGAACCTGGAATTCTGTATACCTGAATCTAAATGAGGGTATTTCTACTGAAAACAAACCTGGAAATGACTGATGCCCTATTTTCTGCTAATAGCTACAATGAGCAGGTACCCTGATTCTGACAAGGGTCTTATTCTGACTAACTGAGGTAGTTTATTACACCAGTAACCTCAAAAGTTACATTGTTCCAAGTTAATCATAACTAGTAAGTGGTGGTGCACTAACTACACCACCTGTGATTCATTAAATTGTACTTCAAGACTAAGACCTTAAAGGAGCTTGTTATGTGTCTGATGTTTCTCTATGCATCACGTCAGTTTTTCTTGAAGAAAACTGATCCTCACTAGCTGTTTTTGTCCCATAGTGCCCCTGGCTTTGCAGAACAGGAAGGAAACCCCACTCACCAGACAGGAGCTGGCTGTTTATCCTTCTTCTAAATGCATATTTAAAGAGTCATGAAAGATTTAACAGATGGGGATGCCATGACAGTTCCGGGTGGGGTCTGTTATGATTGTTCTTTTCTGCAGGTTTGGCTTTTCTTCCATTTGTGGTGACGCTTGTCTCGAGACACAAGCTGACAGAGGTTTTCCTGGCTGTGTCAGACCCTGTTGGACTGGTCCTGTCCCATGTGAGATCCCATGGTTAACAGTATTTTATCAACCCCAGTACCATTATTCTTTAACCGTCTGGAGCTGTTACCCTAAACTGTATCCAAAAAAAGTAAACCCTTTCATTTGATTGGTCCCATTTGTCAGAAATGCGATCAGTACTTATAGCAATAAGGTCCCGGATTACCCAAGATCGCCAACCTGTTTTTTTTTCTAATTTAATAGGTGCAGTCGGTTTTAAATGTGGGAATCATGTGCTTCCACCAAAAAAGAGAGGGTCAGTAAGTGTTCACTGAGTGTATAGACAATGTAGTGTGTGCCGTGTCAGTGTGAATCATTCTTAGGTCACATGACATGACTGGCGCATGCTCATTGGTTTACAAGGCCAGGATATGTTCCTTGAAGGAGAATTTGAGAAATATGGGAATTGTGCCCTCATTTTTCGAATGTGTGAAATATTTTTTTTCTTAGTGTTTCAGTGTAACTCCTTATATAGCTTCAAAGTGAAATATTTAGCATGATGTTTTATTGAATGCATTCTATATTTATTTTTTGTTTTGCACTACTAATTGCAGTAATTTCTGAAATAACTGGGATTATGAAACATGAGTCATAAGCTCTTTTCCTCGGTGAAATGAACACAAGCTTGGAGAGTTAAGAGGGATTCTTTGAAGGTGACTTAGAAATTGTGACCATACACTGATGTTTGAAAATTCAAGTAACAGCAGGCGCAGTTTTGATCGTGAAGCAAATGTGTCTGTGGTGGTAGAGATAAGATGTGACTGACAGGACAAGAAGCCCACTGCAGTAATGGCTGGATCAGGGGTAGGCCATCTCTCGAGGCTCTCCACACCCCCACAAAGGATAGTTGGTTTCTGTGTGTCCAGGAGGAGTGATGAAGCCTGATGGGATGGGGATATGTGTGTTACTTTAGTTTGGGGGGGGGGTGCTGTTGAGCTGCATGTTAGTTTGAGATCAGTAAGTCTGCTCTAAGGATCACATAAGACATTTGAAAGATTTGGCAGGTACATGTTACTGTCTTATGCCTTTTTGCATAATATAAATGTCTGATTATTGCTGGTGTTTTTGTCAGAGGCAGAAATTGTAGCTAGGAATATTTGATGTTATTTTTAAGAATATCTTGTTTACAGTCTCAGTTAAATATTGATGTATTTTGGTTGGTGTTAAAGATAATCATTCTAAATGATCAGTATTAATAATAAGCAGACCAGTGACAGTCTTCTGCGTTGAGCATTCTACGTTGCACTTATAGATGTTTAATGGTAAATTATGTTTTCTTTTAACGTTCCTTTAATCTGCTGTGGGTAGGCCAAAGACCTTGTACATAAAACGAACAAATCTATTGTGGTTATTACAATGAGCCAACAGAGGGCGCCATGGCCTAACAGATGCACTAGGGAACTGCCACTCTAATAGCCTGCTGTAGCAGTTTTGTTGTAATGTTCATTTAATTAGAATGTTGTCATTAATTTGCTGGCACCCCCAGTACGTTGTTATGGCTGCATATAAGCATTTGAAGAGTGATGCTTTTGATTTTCTCAGTGCGTATATCTGATAGGCCTACATGTAAATGTATTTTATGGGTAGAATATAAACAGGCACTGTGTAGCTGCTAATCAGAACGATAAATCCTAGCTTATTGTAGTCATCAGTGCGATTCAGCCTCTGAGGACCTGAGAGTCCAGGTCAGAGAGCACGCCACTGTCATTACGATAAAATAAATTATTTTCATTCCTTCATTAATCTCACGGCTCCGGGCTTCAGCTGCTGTTGACAGTAATTGCCAGTCCTTTGTTGTATCAGTGTGTTTACAGGCAGTTTCCTCGCGAATAAATGCACTTGTATAAGCTGACAAATTAGGCACGTTGGACGGTGTCGAATCGCTGCGACTCCATGTGTCCGAGCCATTCGTGCATGTCCGTGTTTTTAATCGTCAGCCTGTCTGTCTGCTATTAGCCCATTTTTCCACTCCTCGGATTCTGTCACTTTGCCACTGAGTGCCATTAATGAGACCGTCCGTTGACAGGGTGGCAGTTAATTGTGGTGATTTCAGGAGGACCTCCGACGAGATAGGAGGTGCTTCTGTGGATGGAAAGCACACACGCTGCAGATGTGGGCGTTTCTTGAACCTACGTCAACAGCCCTTATTGCTTTTGTAGGTTTTCAGAAGTTTTTCCCAAGTTTTAGAGTCTGTAATGAAGTATATGACTTTGAGTCGTTTGCCGTATACACTGTATGCAGTATGTCTGTACCTGAATGTTCCTGATAATACAATTTTTCATGTTTGGCTTCCATAATTTTTTTTTTAAAGGTTCATACCATTTCATGTCAGGTGGACTTTAATGGTTAAATGTTAATTACCGTTAATTAAGATTCATAACTCTGCTTCATTGGCTTATCTTCTCCATGCTTATCATCTCAGCCTCCTGAACCACTAACCTCATTGTCAACCCCCCTCCCCTCCTCGTTAGCCTCCGCAGACTCTATTTGTGGAGTGAAACATCACCTCTTCAGACCTGCAGAGGTAATGAGAAAGTTATAAGGCTGTCCTTTCGCCCCCGTGATGATTTATGGGCCTGGACTTGCAAATGAAGTAAAAGAGATTGGTGTCGCTTTCCGGGAATGTCTCCTGCAGAGGCGACGCTGACTGCGGCGCAAAGGCCGTGTGGGAGCAGGACGCTCACAGCGAGGCGCCTCACCGACATGCCGCATTGGAGGCTGCCTTTGTTTCTGCCTTGTAGAGCATCATGGATAAAGTTTGCTTATTTTGTAGAATCAGTCCCCAGGATTGCCTTTGGGAAGATTAGTCCTGATAGCCGGACCCCTGGGAAACCTCTGTCATTGACTCCGTCTACAAGATAAAGCAGATTTACAGAGTTTCACCGTCCTGTTTATTGGCATTGTGGGCCTGAATGATCCCGATAGTTTGTGCTGCTTTTAATCCAATCCAAGCCTTTATTCTTCTGGATCTTGGATCTCACACTCATATTCACAAACCGCTTGTATCTCCTTGTCATTTCTTTTGAGATTGGGGGAGGGGGGGGGCATCGTTGTCCTGACTGCGGCCCCTCAGGAGCTGTCCGGTGTGCTGAAACGTAACTGCCTCGTAACTGCCTCTTTCTTTTTAACTAGCTCTTCGTAGCTCTAGTTGCAGCGCAACAGGCTCAGACTTGTCGTCATGGTAATGTGCTTTTATTGTGTCTGCATTAATTATTCAACAAAACAATGGCTGACAACAATCTGCTCCTGCAACTGAATGCGTTCCAGCAAGAAACGGAGACGCCAGGCTTTTGTTGTTTGTGTTGTTGTGGTTAAGGAGTAGGGCATAGTGTATGCCGCGTCCCCGTTTGAGCACCACGAGCTCTCTGCATGTTAATGGATGCCTGGCATCTTGCCGGGGACAGGGGGCTGTTTAGCTTATAGCTGAATCACGCATCGGCTGGGGCTGGATCGGAGAACTCGCCCGCGCTGTGTCCCCCGCACAGCCAGGGGCCGCCGTTGCGCTGACATATTTCTGTGGTGCTGAATAACAGCACAGTGGGGTGTCCTGTTGTGGGTCTGGCCTTTGCTCCATTGGTTTGTGCATGTGTGAATTTAAAGGAACACCTCATAATAATAGCATGGCTTGTTTCCTGTGAGATATTAATAAAAAGAATGTGATTCTGCACATTTCCTTGTGCGGCTGCAGTGTGTCTCGTTTGCTTCTCCCAGGAGTATTAATTTTAACGGGGTTTTATGTAAGCTGTCACTTTTCATAAATGTTACACACTGTTGTTCTTGTGAAGGCTCAGCTTCTGAGCTTCTGAGTTTGTCGTTTTCACATCGGGGAGAGCAATAGACTCCCACGGTGTCTTCCAGCCCAGCCGGATCGGAACAGGGGTCCACCGCTGTTGTTATCAGCACACCGTCTGGTCTTCGCGATGCTTTTCTGGCCGCACCTTTAAGTGAGCCGGCAGGCATGGCCACTCGCTAGTGATTGACAGCGTTGGATGCATCTCCTGTCATTAGGAGGGGGGCAGGGATTACATCACCAGCGGAATCACTGACTGACCAACCAGAGGCGACTGTCCATTTTGCCGGCCTGAAATGCTTCTCTGGATTTTGAAACTTTACACCACCTCCGCCCCCTGTATTGTCATTGATGTTTTTCTCTCAGTTGTATCACTGTATGCAGAGTCATTGTGTTCCTGTAAAAGCTGTCAGTTTATTTTGACTGAAGTAGATGGCTGACAGCACTGAGGAGCCATTTGAATATCCTGCACAGGGATTTTAAGCAAAGCAGGAGCGGATCGGGTGACGTGGGAGAGACGGTGTGCTGCTATGGGAGGGGAGCGGGCAGCCGGCCATCAGAAGCTCTACCTTCAGGGAGGAACGTGATTATTGGCTCTGTTGTTACACGTGTGTAATGAATAACTTTTTGAGAAAAACTTTAATATGTTTTAAAAATGAAGGTTCTTCTTGGCCTGCCCACCCCCTGTTTGGAGTCCTGCAGCTGAGTGATGCATTTTGTCTTTTTAAAAGTGGGGTTTCCGTCTGCTTAGTAACAGCTTCTGCGGAGCCCAATTTAGCAGGTTTTCATAACGTATTGATGTGTGGGAACTGGGGCTGAATAGGGGTCCGCTTTTGCAGCCCAAACGATGCCAGGAAAGATTTTGCGCAGTATCTGGCCCAGCCTTCGCCTCTTTGTTCCCTGCGCCTGTACTGCGGTCAGACATGAAGGTACATGCCCTGCCGCAGGAAGGTCGAGGGGTCAGTTTAGAGCAGGAGTGCGGATGGGTTGATCCCGGGAGGCTGGGCCGAACAGAGGACAGAATCTGCCTCAGAACCGGCTCTCTCTGGTGTGTCGTTCTCCTGAGATACGACTAATCCGACCTGCCAATTTGACGCTCAGACCACGATTAGCCTTGCGAGAAAGCAAGCATTATTAGCAATGGGAACACATGACTGTAAGCGAAGTTAATGCAGGAACTTGGGGAACATATTCAGACATACCTAACCTGTGGCATTCGGCAGCGTGGATCGCAACATCCATCCGACACCTCTGCTCTCCATCCTCCTCCATCCATTAATCCTTGGTGCGCTTTTCACTGATAAGTCGCCTGAGACCCTCTCATCATGGGAATCCCAGGTTGGGAAGGGGGGCAGGGCAGGCTGGGGGAGGGGGGATGGGTTCCTGTGAAAGTGGAGCGAGTTTGAGGGTCATATTCTCAGGCACAGCAGCTGGACGGCCTACCTTCCGCATCACATTCCTCACCAGGAACACGCATTGAGGGGCAGGTACATCACCCTCCACCCTCAGTGAAATTTTCCGACTGGGGGCAGTGTCCCCCTTGATATAATTTGCTGACCAAGGGAGTCCCTCTGTAAATTTTGTATGATTGCGCCCCCCCGTTCCCCAGCACATCCTCACCCTGGCTGTTCTCCACGCAGGAATGTAAATTCAATGCCTACAGTGGGAGCTCTGTGCCTTCGGAGGAGATTCATGACATGAACGCAAATGTTTTGCTGCCTTCTGTGCCATGATGACATTTAACTGCCCCCCTTTAGTAACACCAGTGTCAGGTTGAGATACAACCTTACTGTTGGCTTTTACTGACATCAAATCTTGCACTCTCTACTTTACCTGCACACTTAGCATGGGCCGGCGTGTGGCTCAGTGTGTTAGGCCACTGTGCCTGTGACCAGCAGAGTGACGTCACCTTTGGGCTGATGAAGAAGGCCGTCAACCCCAGTTGCTCCAGGGATTGTCTGATGCTGCCTCTCAGTTGCATGTTGCTTTGGATAAATGCATCTGCTGAATGAGTAAATATAGTTATCTGAACTGTTCTTGGGATGTTTGTTTTCCTTTGATATATTCATCTTTTGAGGTTTGACTGTAATAATTTCATTAGTTTTGAATATGGAGGTGTGCTTTGCTTGAAATGGTAGGAGATGATAGGAGGGAGAGCCAGTGACGGCCTGTAATTCCAGTGAAGCTCTGGAAGTGAGTGCGGGTTTGCTGGCGGTACCGTTTATTTCTGGAGGTGTTAATCTGGCAGCGTTTCTTGAGGACTGTGGTTGTTGGGGGGGGGGGGGTGATATGTTGCCGAAGGTGGACTAATCATGCTCGAATCTGGCCCGTGGTTTTTTGTGCCAGATGTCTGGTCTGTCCTGGACCCAAAACTGCCACCAGAGACATGCTGCTCTGACATGCTTGGAAATAGATCCTCCCACTCCTTGGTGCAGGAATTTTAAGAAAATTGGTTTTGAGATACTTTAACATTTGTGACAGTGTAAAAAATGAAGTGGTGGAAAAGGGCATGAATTATTCAAGGGAGCACAGTGGTTTTCAGATAAAACAAAAAGCGTTGCACTTTTATTTTATTCTATTTTATTTTGTTTTGCTAAGATCTTATCCTAAATAAGGAGTATCCTGGAAGTATAGGTTTGGTATTATAAGATTTAAACTGAATCTTTCTTTTAAATTGTTTAGAAAAAAAACAGGTTCGTTATGCAAAGCGATCTTTTAGAATCAGACTTTTGGCTTTTGTACAACATATATTACGTGTATGTGTGTGTGTGTGTGTTTGTGTGTGTGCGTGCGTGTGAGATATCTGTCCATCAATCTCCCACTACCCATTAATTTTCCCAGTATAATATCCAGTACAGTAGTTAAGTTTAACCTAGGGCACAGTTGCTGTTTAATAAGCAAAGGTAACCTATTTTTTCAGAAGGTTAACATCTCATTCTCAGTTTGAATTGCACTTGAACATTATTAAACAACAGGGAATTGATATTGGTGGTTGTCTGCCTTGTAACTCGCAAATAGATACATGCAGGAGTGAACAAAGTAAGAGAAACATCAAATGAAAAAGTACTTTGAATAACTGAATCACTGTCGCGTTCGCCGGGGCATGGAGCGGGAAAAGAGGAGCAGGAGTCAAGGAGTCGGGGAAACGAGGGGTTTTAATTCGGAGTAAAGACAAGCAGGCAGAAATGATGTTAATGACCGGACTGGGGGAACATACTTTAACGGAGAATTAAATGCGAAACGGCTGGTAAAAAGGGGATTCCACATGGGGTAGATGAGGGGGTGTGGCACACGGGAGGATCGGACAAGCAGGGCATGACAATCACAGTTACGAATGCAACTAAAAAGGTGACTCGTATTAGTTTGAATGGCAAGTTCAAACCAATAAACAGAGGTACCAAAAAGCCAAATATTGCCCAAATCGCAGATGCATTTGTCACAAAAACTGCAAAATTATTTAATGAGTCAAGACATGGGCCAACTGCATTGGCAAAGAGGAACAAACATTACAAGTTAAAGCTCACCAACAGGGCTCGTTGGAAAGTTTGGCCACAGGAATTACCGCAGAACAGAATCAGCACCTCTGTGACCCATTCTAAACAAAGACTGTATGTTCTGAGCTTCACAGAGCTGAGTTTTCTGGCAAGGCTGACGTGTGGAAACTGCCTGTATCCAAGGCCAATGTGCAAAGACACATAAGCTGGTGTAAGGGGTATAAAACCCTGAACAATGGAATAAAAAATGAGCATGGTCTGATGGCTCATCATTCACCCTGTTTCCTGCGTTTAGAGAAAAGCGAAGTGTGCGTTGACCCCTGAGTGTCTGCTGCGGGCAGCCCGACTCGTGGGGTCACTTGCTTTGGTGCCTGCTCTGCCTGGTCATGTAACAGGACCACTGCAGGACCAGGTGTGAACACCGTTCCACATCACGCTCCCATATACACTGCTGAAAAAAATCAAGGGTACTTCACCTCATCCCTGGATTCCATGGGATGTTCTGCACATGTTTCCACCTCCTCTGCTTGTTATGGAACTGAAGGATTTCTTGAAGAATAGCCCAATATCCAACTGTAGCCAATCCTGGACTGTGAGGCAGCATTCAGTGAAGGACTGAAGCTGTTCCAGAAAGGATGTCCCTGCTCCTTATTAACTCCTTGATACACACACACACACAGACACACACACACAGTCGTGTAATCATATCCTTATGGGGACCACTCATTCATTTCTATGGGAAAAATGCTAATGCTAACTATGACAACCTTAACCCCCACCCAGCCCTAACCATAACCAAAAGCAACCAAACAAAATACAAGTTTTTGCATTTTTAGTTTTTTCATTGCAGTCACAGATTTTTATAAAATAGAGTTTTCCCATAAGGTAAAAAAAAAACGGGTATTAATCACGTTGTGGGGACATTTGGTCCCCACAAGGTAAGGTATACCTGGACCACATACACACACACACACACGTATATATGTAAAGTTATATTTTGTTAGATGTTCGTGTTACATTGTTCCTCACACATACACATACTTGCAATAAAATTTGTCAATGGGGGGTCCCTATGTATGTGTATTTGTGGCGGGCCCTAAAAGTCCAGCAGGGGTGGGGTTGGGGGCTGGTTCCACCACAATGTACTTTGTTGGGAAATGTTCGCCATGCCAGATGGCCAGTCCAGGCCTGTCCCCCCAGTACATGATTCAGGGGTGTGTGTGCGGGGGTGGCCAGAGTGCATGAGGCAAACATGGATGACAGTCCTGCTGTTTATTTTGCCCCGAAATTGAAACTTGTTTTTCATCATTTCTAAGTATAGCCTCGATTTTGTACCAGATGCTAGTCTCCAGTTAAATATGTATGGGCACGCCTGGGAGCACACGCAGCACACACACACACACGCACACGCACAAACACACACGTGCACATTCAGCACGATGTCCCCCCGGGAGCAGGGGGACAGCTGACATCGGCTCCTCCGGATCCCATCCTCGCCCTGATCAGCCGGCACCGTGTCAGAGAGCCGGCTGCCAGCGGAGGAGCGAGGTGACCCCTGCTGCTGCCGGCGCCTGTACCACACACGGGTTGGCGGGCCGGGCCTGAAGCTGTGTGGCATCTAAACACATGCGCCCCATTTGGACCCTAAGGGGAATGGTTCATGGGTTTTGGTCCAGATTCTGACATGATATTTGAGGGCAGGACCTCAGACTGTGCAGATGATTAAATAATGTCCTTTATGTAACGATAAAATCAGAAAACACTCTAAATCGGACCTGGGCAAATAACAGGCATGCAGGTCATATCCGGCCCGCGGAGATATTTTTACTGGCCTGTGCGATCATAATTTTTAAAAAACAGGTAAAGTTTTATGTTCAAGTCTATGAAGATGAACAGATTTGAATGAAAAATATATGTTACATTAAACAGGAAAATGTTCCGGTTCTGTTGGATTCTGATTGTGTTTTCAAGAAGGGGAAAAGTAAGATCTAACAGGTCTTACTGTAGCATTCATGGGGCATGAAAACAATCATTAAAAACAGCCCCCAGTGACATGGTGAAGCTCGGATTTAGCCCTCCACAGAAAATAGTTCCCCAGGCCGGCTCTAAGCAGTCATGCCTGGAAATATTATCTTAATATTTTTGGAATACTACTCAATGGGGAGGATCTTCTCCGGACCATTACGTCTCCGTCACCACAAACCGCTCTGTGGATTTTGCAGTGTCTCATTAGCCCGTGAACCTACTGCCCCTCAGATCTTTCCCCCGTCACCTTGTGGTCTTAAAACCCAGCGCAGTGGCCGCAGCTCTTGCTTAGTTGGATTGTGGCGTTTCGTCTCCTGGGAGTCAGCACGAGCAGGACTGACAGTAATTACGTGCAAATCTCGTGCACTCACGTACTTGCCCAGTTCCAAGGTTTGGCTATGGACGGTAGGGACTCATGCCTACCAATATTGTAGGAGTACCGTGTATATGTGGGTGGGGCGGCGGGGGTGGTGCAGAGCTGATTTGGCCCCTACCGATGCGGAGAGCAAACCTTGCCCGGTTCCTTGTATGGATTTTCTCCACACTCTCGCTCTCATTTCCTGCTCTCATCAGTCTCATCTGTCCGCTCCTGTTGAAAACAGCCGTCTTCAATAATGATGGCCTTGACTATGTAGGATCTCATCATTGACCATGTTATCTTCACTTAGATCATGTACCGGTGTCAATAAAAGATATTTTCAAGCGAGCAAGATGGTGAGTGACGTGCAGGGGGGCCCACAGCATTGATGAAATAATAAGAGTCCACACTGTTATCAGTATTTCGGTGAGGGGGGGCAGCCCTCCCTTGTTCATTGTAAAATCTCCTCGGGATGCTCAGAACATCATGAGGTGTGTGTGTCCTACATTATGGTTCATTTTCAATTTGACCTCCAGCAAGACATAATTTAAGGAGAACGGGGGAAAATGTCCCACCTTCATGTTTGTTTATGACGCAGCCTAAAATCATATGTAAATATCGAAAAGACTCTCAGTCTCTCTGGGTTTTTCATTAAAATTATAGAAATTAATATGAAATAGACTTAATTGTGGTAATTTGAACAATTATCCTGTTGTAGATGTATATTAGTCTTGAAAATAAGTTCTAGTTATTGCGTTTCTGTCATGTTTTACAGAAAAACCTCTATCCCCTTCAGGGTTATTTTTCCAGCTACAGAGTGGAGTTTGGCACAGTAGTTATTGCTCAGGGTATCTTTTGTAAGCAGCGTTAATGTACTACACTTGGGGATACGACTCATTACAGCAAAATGAAACCCAATTAAAAACTTTCAAAAAATTTGCAGCTGTTAATTGGACTACAACAGACTACTTGACTACAACAGTTTTAAACATGAGAGGGAGGCACAAAGGCATGAGGGACGGACCCACAGTACTGGCCACTGAGCAGCTGGGGGTTCCACATCGTTCAACCAGTCACAGTCATACAGCCTACCTCCCATTAACCATTACCTGTGTAACGCCAGCGCAATTGTATTCCAGTCCTTTCATTTGCTATCTCTTAGTTTCATTTCAGTACAATATGAAGGGACTAGAAACCAGCTGGTATTAATGTGAAGCTCAGTAAATTGACTATAAGGGTATATAATTGTGCTGTAAAGGCTAATGAACAGATTTAAAGCATGTTTCATCAGCCAAGTCTCATTAAGAGTATGTATGGATCTGAGATGCCGATGTTGATGTCAGCATAAATGGAGTCCATATTTAAGCGTCTGAAACAGGTTTCATATGAGCCAAACTCTAAGGCAGGGGAGAGAGTGACCTTATAGGGATGGCAAACTGGAAGAATAATGTATATCGTGTTCGTTATGTAATACAGGGAGGACTGTTTCCAAGTCAGGAGTATTATGAAACATTACCTGACGATCCAAGGTGACCACATGTCACCCAGCTCTGAGGGATTTTACTGACCCTCTCCCCCATATGAGTACCCACTATGAGGGGTAAATGGATGTGGGTGTATCTCCAGGCTTCAGGAGCTGCAATAACAGGGTAATTTGGTTTAAAGTGATTGTCGGTTCTGTCCCTGCATCATTAAGAGATGGTGACAGGTTTAATCACCTGGTGCAGAGGGATGGCTGTTTGGCCTGAAGGCCGCTCCCCTTCCTGTTCCTGATAAGGACACCTACTGTACCTCAGCTGCTGTAAACGCCCCTCAGTGATCGTCAATAATTATCAATAATACTGCGATGCTTGTAATTCAGTTATTACATATTATTTGTGCTGCATGTGTTTTATGCTGGTTCATACCACCAGACTTTATATTGTTGTCATTTCCAGCATGTTTCCCCGCAGGGTGGCTGAGATGCAGTCATAATGCACAGGCAAACGCATTGCTTATATTTCATACAGTAATAAAATAAAAGGTTTTATTTAACCCCAGACGCGAGCATAGAACTTTTTTACAAAGTTGTAAAACGTGTTGTTGAAACATTAAATAAATAAAGGTGGTACTGAAGATGGTATTGGACCATTCTTCAAGAAAAGTACTATTTTTATTCTTTGTAATTTCCACGTGCATTGTGGGAAGCCCTGCCCATCAGTGCTGGGGTCATCAGTGGGGAAGCAGGTCAGAGCCAGGCTTGAGTCACACCACCATGGGTCTGATTTGCTGCATCTGAGGCCGACTCTCTGCCAGCATTTTGTCAGGCAGCCCGGCCATCAATCTGCTGTCCCCGGGTCATCGTTCTGTGTAAAACAGACAGGAAGTTTGGTATAATGCACTCAGTTGATCCCTCCGCAGCCTGTACATGGCGGTATGTAGGTGTCATTCATCCTATTACCAGGCTGCCCAACGGAAACTCAGACATCTCTCCATTAGAGTGCACTCATTCCCTAGAGCTTCTCACCAGTTTAGAGCCAGAAGATTATGAGACAGCTTGTGCCGTTAGAGGGGCAGGTGTCATTATGTCCTGTATTTCTGAAAACCAAATCACCATTGAAAATGAATAACCAATAAACTTCTTTAATAACCTGAAACTGGTTAATGGAGATGCTGTTTAATAAGTATTCTTTTAAAGTATTGACTGCACTGTGACGTGTGTTTGTGTTCCTTTCATTTTTTCTTTATTTGTAAATATTTTATCTCTAAAAACTATTAAATATATAAAGCTTTTTCCTATTGTTACTTGTAGTAAATATTTGTGGGCTTCATAAGAAACTGGTCTGTCACAAGGAGTCTTTTGGTTGCTATTTTATTAATGTCAAATGGAGAGGTTTTTATCACGAAGTCACGGAGTGTGAAGAAATCAATAGGGAAGCCATTACCGTGGTTTATTCCTCGGGAAAAAAGCGAATGCCGAGGCCAAATCCGCCAAACGCCACCCGCAGTTGCTGGAAAGATAAAGCTGTCCGTGGTTCATCACGTATCCGTCTTTGTGCGTTTGATGAGACACGGGCCATAAACTAAGAGTTCTGTGCTGAAGGGTTTTGCGATGCCATTGTCGGCTCTCAGCAAAGGCGTCGCGACCGGCAACTGTAAAGTGATTCGTCCATGAGGTAAAATATTCTATAACAGAGCAGAATCATATCACTGCTAAATCACTGAAGAGATCGATAACTTACAAAACAATTCTTAAAGCCTGTTGTATTAGCACAGTATCTTGTAGAGTGTGTTAGCTTTAGTATTGAAATATATGGTAAGAATTCCTATGAATACCCTTCATATAAAACTTCATAAATTCATCTTCCATAAGAGCTTATTCGTGACAGAATGGCTCTGGATACTGTGTGTGTATGTGTGCATATATGAAATATACATTATAACATCACACAACATACTCTTTTTACTCACAATACCACTTAAAATTGTATGATATTAGTAAGGCAGCCAACAGGATTTGTTGTTGTCTTCAGTACACTGCAGGGGGCTGTGGGGGTCATGAGCAATTGCTTCTGATAAAATCAGTTAGCCGGGTGTTTCCCAGTCCCCTGCCAGGCTGCCACATATATACGTTTACCCCCGTTGGAGAAGGGGAGGTCAGCAATGTGGCAGGGTGATGATGCATATCCTATAGGAAGTCATTACAGCACCCTGACCTTTTACTCAAACCCCGTATCTGCTACCCTCACCTGTATTACAGGAGTGTCAGCATGCATTTACGCGACTTTTCAGAGGAGCAGCATGGATATTACACCGCGTCAGTTATTAAACAACTGCAGGATATAACACATTTTTATAAGGGGCACGCTTTAAACACAAGCCTTGATGTCATTGCTTTCTAAATGGAATGCACAAACAGATGCACAGCTATTGTATATAATTTGTGCGTAAATATTTACAATAATACGACCTACTGTTGCGGCGGTGGTATTTAATTCGGGATTATGCGCCACGTTTCTTATATAAAGAGCGTGTCGCCTGTCAGCCCTGCCGCGGGAGCGCACCTCCTCGCAGCTCCGTGCGACAATCGGGCACGCTCCCTCGATCATAAGCGCCTATGTGTTATTGGTTAGCCGGCTATGATGCGGCGCATAATCGCTGGCGGAGCCCGCGGAGGAGGGAGGCGATTATCGCTGGGAGCAGATGGGCAGCCTCAGTGAGTCCAGCGCGCAGCCCGCACGGAGAGCTGCTCCTTCACCTGTGCATCGCTTTCCTTCTTTTACTCCTTTTCTTCTTTCAGCATCCTTAAAAAGAAAAAGGAGCTTCTTTTACCCGTTTATGGGGGGCTTGGGGTGGGAGTCCTGTGGGTCAGGTCTGACTTCCCCGTAGCCGCGTCCCGTCGCAGGCACACGGATTTAAAGTACTAAAACCCGGCGTCGTCCATCCCCGTCTGCTCCGGAGGAAACATGATCTTTTCGGACATGAATTCGGGGACAAATTCCCCCAAGGTTCATCCGCCCAACGGGACCAGGTACTACACCTTCCAGGCAAGTACTTTCTTTTCTCAAACATCTATCCCCATTCTTTTTTTCATTCTTTCATTCGTAGTTCCCGCGTATAAATAAACATTTTAACGTTTTGCATCATTTAATAATGTATGTAGCTGTTTCTATTGTCTGGCTCTGGCCTCTTTTTATGTTTAAAAACCTTGTGTCGCGATGTGCGGTACGAATAGATGCTGATATGGTGCGTCTGAGAAATAAGATATAACGCGATCAAGCAGCGTGGTGTGCAGAGCAAACACAAAGCGCAATATAAAAATGCGTTTGCTGTTTTTATTTTTAGGGCTGTCATTATCAAAAAGGCTTGGTGATTTACACCTGATTATGTGAACTGCGTCATTTATAACTTAATCGTGGTGAGTGTAAGTCTGCCTTGCTTTTGGTTGAATATTTCGTCTTCCTGAAGTGCGCTGCGTTTGCGCCGGTAGGCGTTAACCGCAACTGTCAGTGCGCAGCACGGTGCGCTCTGTATTAATAAATCATTAGCACTGCACTTACTATACCGATTGCAGTTTAAACACGATATTATGAAGTTGGGACGTGCACGTTCATAAATAATCAGACGCCTCTAATAGCTGGCTTCCCTTGACACACAATGTATTTTAAAGTTGAACTGTATACATCCTTGTATTCTCTGAGTATTGCTATATAAAACGGGGATGTCTGAAAATATAAAGTTATTCTTTATAATTAAGATGGTTTTCTCGCTGAGTTATCCTTCCAGCAGTGTTTTATTTGACCAGTATGCACATGGCCTTAGGTGATGCATGGTTAATGTTCTCTGCTTGGGGACTTCTCAAAAGATGGCTCTGGACATTAGAGCCGAAGTGTTGCTCTTTTAAAGCTCAAAAGGGGGACAAG
>JAODKC010000001.1:12183203-12194831 GCA_026777985.1 Mormyrops attenuatus
CACCACCACCTTGTTATTCCTGATATAACCGGAATCCTCCTTATTGGGTTAGCTGATGATTGGGGCGTCCCGACACAGCAGCCATGAAATCATATTGCCACTTTGATGAGATGCACAACACTACAGTGACAGTGTGGACGACGCTGTCATTTCATCTCCCCAGAGAACAAATCCGTTTATAACATGTGCCGGTCATGCCTAGACTGATGGATCACATCTCTGTCACCTGCGTGTCACCTGCTCCGGACTGCCTCTCCGCTCAGAGCCCTCAGAGGGCCTCTGTGGATGGAAGATTAAAGAAAAATCTGAAAATGCAGGTAAAATTTCTGCTGTATTGAGCAATTCAGGGGGGTCATAATATTGTGAGCAAAGACAGGTGCTCAGAAATGGATGCCATTCATTGTACGTCCTCCTTGATGATTGGGGTTTACCTCTGGGTCGACTGCCAGCTGTTAACGAGTTACATTAATAACGTTCAATAGTTTGCATGCAGTAGAATAACAGCTGCAGGCCTGTTGCTTTCATGAAAGCCAGTGTTATTTTAGAAGATGTTCTCAGGTGACCTTGTGGGGAACCATGCATATGTATTGGGGTCATATGGGCTGTGACCAGAATGGCTTTTTCACAGGCTAGCGGTCTCACTTTGAGTGGTATGACGCACCCTGCAGACACGCTGCAGCATATATATACCGCCAACGAATGTTTATAAAAGTCTCAGAGAGTGCAGCAAAGAAAACACAGGCCTCGTATTTGCCCCCGCTGTTCTTGCACTTGTCTGTGGGAAGTGTTCCTGATGAAGCTCGACGCTTGCTTCATCTCGGTCTGGTTGGTGGGGTAGCTTGCCGCGCTGTATCTTAAATGGGGAAAAAAAAAAACAGACGTTGATATTCCAGGAGTGTTCCTGTATTATCTTGTGCTTCTCATCCCACTTTCTCCTGAGCTCCGGTCTGCATCTTTAATGCGCGCAGAAGATCTTTAAAAGTCCTCCTCGACTTTTCCGGATGGCTGGGGAAGGGGGCTGCTGGTCGGGGTCCTGAAGTGGGGTCTCGGTGTCCCCGACGACTCATGGACTGTTAATTTCATGTCATATCCACAGGGGTGTCCGGCTTTCTGCCTGTGATATTTTGCCAGCATGTTGTTGTTGGTGGTGATGGTGGTTGTTTTTGTTTTTGAACACATTCGAGGAATTGTTTTTCTGATCCGTTTTGTCCAAATTTATTGGAGTTTTGCATTATCTGCCGGGTTCATTTGTCAGTTTAAAGTGCTAAACACAGGTCAGAAATCTGTGTTTTTGGGAAGAAAAGTGCTCACGGAATTAATTAGTGTGTGATTCCTAGATTAGCTGAGGCCCTTGACTTGCTACCCCTCCGTTCTCATCCTGCTGGCCTTGCAACTCCTGGTTTCTGTGTTTCCTCAGGGTGGGATTAGCAGCCATCCTGACTCCACAGGCAGCCTGACTCTGCCTCGATCAGCTGCCCGCGCTGTCTCTACTGATGTCTTTATAGATCCTGGCGCCCTGTCGACCCCAAAGTCAGTCTCTGCTTGTCCCAAAATACCACTGTGCAAGTGGATTATAATAATAAAGAACTAGGCAGAGATTTGTTGGTGAGGTTTCCTTAAGTACTTCTGCTTCCTGTATACAGCATTAAATAGAAAAAAGAAATCTTTTTTTTTACTGTATAATGAGATCAAGGATATCTTTGTAAAAATTAGCAATGCAGGGGAGTTTTTCATTGTCGTCTTCCTTTACTTGTGATTAAAAAAAACATGATCGTTCATCTGTAAAAATGTGTATATTTAACTGTGAGTTTGCAGCGTTTGATTCAGAACAGAATTGCATTCATATATAGCATTCGTTCAACTTTCTTTCCAGCTGTGATGAATACAACACCATTAGTCCTTACATAAAGGAGTCATTAAGTACTGGCAGAAAAGGCACTGACTACTGCACCACCCCGCCTGCCGAGGTGTTTGCAAGCTGAAGGACGCCGTTTCAGCTCGGCATTCTGCACATCCTTGTGCTCCACTTCCTGCCATTTCAGTTTTCACAGGAGGATGAATGACTGATAAAACGGACCCTAAACATCTAGTCTTCTGAACTCTTCTGTTATCAAATGATGTAGATTTTTGAAGGTTTCCCAAGTGAGACCTTCCTCATTTATCCTGAATTAAGGCTGTTGAGGTTCAAACACCACACTGGCCTTGTGTGGCCGCAGAGGTACGACGTCTTACCCCTTCACACTTTTCTAGTCGAATTACTCCTCAGTCATCAAGAAATGGACATTTTTGTCCATGTCTTCTTACCGATCCAACGAATGTGGATCCAGTGTTTCTGTCTCTGGTTATGAGAATGTGCATTGTCGTATTTTCTCCAGAAACCAGACCTCAGGGACTGTAATGGCAGTCAACCCTTCCTAACGGTACTGGGGAAATTTCTTAAAGTGGACCCACAGATTAGCTGTGAGTGTTTCTACTGTATATGAAGCATATTTATTTTTTTCTGTTTGTTTTTTGTTTTTTTTAAGGCTGCCAAGGAATCTGCTTTTATATTCATTTTCATTTTGAGGTCCTGAAAACACACTGCAAGTTTTTGTCCATTAACTGGTTAATGATTATGGAGTAGTGTCATCGATACGCCTCTCAAGGCAACACTGAGGTAGTGTGACACACCCCAGAAGTGCTGTTTAGAATGTAAGCACAAGCCACTCAAGGATCTGCAACCAGATAGCTGCATCCTCTGGTCTGTCGCTCTTCTGGTATGCAAGTAAATGCAACAGGCTGCCAAGGTCCACCTTGGTTATGATAGATGATTATTTTCAGAGTTTTATAGCACTGTTTAGCTTACATGGGATGCAGCTTAATCAGCCTCATCTTCAAATTCCATTCATTGACTTTCATCTGTATGATCACCGCTGCTTTCCTTTAAGGCTTGTTTTATATAAAGGCCGCTAGTAAACTTTCAGAGTCCACTGTAATTGACCATTGTTATCTAATTAGTGTAATTAGACTGTCTCGATCTTCATTCCTTTAAGGAAACATCGGTTTGCTTAATGGCGGTAATTCTTGTTTGTGCGGAACCATAGCCATTATGTAGTTCCTCTGGGCTTTTATGCAGATTCTGCTAAGATTCTGTTTTGTTGCAAGTATGATTCATAGCCTTCGTCGTCAGAAAAGCAGCTGAATGGATTGTAGCTTGGTACCTGTGAAGAGCTTTGGAGAGGTTGTCTCTGACCCGTCGGCATGGCAGTCTCCTGCCGTCACTGTGGCAGATAACGAAGGCTCCCTCGGTGATGGAGACAGGCCCTTGGTGTCTCAGGGCAAGGAGGGGAAGAAAGGGGAAGAAAAAAACAACACTGCCAGTTTCGGTTGAAGGGTTTGTTGAAATCTCAGAGACGCCCACATCATCTCAACCTGCCTGAATAATGCCAAAACGAACCAGTAGTGGGAGAGTGCTACGTAATGGATATTTTGAGAACTGCAAAGTTTAGTCCTAACCAGATTCATCTGTGATGCCGTTTCGTAGTTCGGCCAGTCTTGAGGCAGAATAGGCATCTTTAATTTGAAAGTCTCTCTGCTTCTTTCTGCCAGTGTCTTGCTGTGATGGACCCCAATGGCAGCTTATAGAGCAGGAACTGTGAGATGTTGCCGTACATGTTAGAGATGGCAGGTCTGGAAAGCAAACAAGCTGAAAGACCTGAACATCTTATATTTCTTGGGTAATGCTGGCTTTAAGCTTCTCTTATCTGCTTGGCTCATGTGATTGGTTGCTCCGGTTACATGATGCAGTGCGTCCTCTCCAGCCGTTATCCGTCATGTCCAGATAGAGAAGACCTCTATCTCTAATTTCCCAGCTTGAAAATAATGTTTATTCATGGCAGAAAGAATTTCCCAGTGGCTCGTATATCTTCAAAATAATTTCTTGCTTTGGCGTGAGAAAAGGTGAGCAGACGCATGGAGGTTAGCGCTTCCCAAATGAAACCCTCAGGCGTTGAATGACTCTATTTGACACAACTCAGCATTCTGAAAAGTGAGGATCCTGCCGGCAGACCATGTCGCACGTTTTCCTGACCAAACTCTTAAGAAATACTCAATGCTCAGTGCAGATCCCTGCTGTGTTGTTTTCAGTCTAGTCGCTACAAGAAGATATTCACGCAGCTCCACTTTTAGCTCCCTGAGTGCTAAGTTCTCCTTTCCATCCATCGAGAATGGATGAGGTGCTCAGAGAATGTCCAGAAAGGGATTCCTCAAGCTCCTCGCGTGGGAGGTCACTGTTTTTGTCATCGCCATAGTCATTGCTCTCAGTTTCTGTCACCTTTTTAAGGCGAAGATTTATACGACAAAAGAGAAACTTTGTTTCACATTAACATAATTTGGAATGAATAAGTGCCGGGGTCTGGCTCTCAGGTGGATAGTATGGATGCTGCCTACATGTTGGAGTATGTTTGATGAAGTACCTGCTTTTGAGTACGTTGGCTGAGAGAGCGTGTACATCTTTTGGAAGAGTGAACCTTTCATGTTCTCTGTAGATGCCATCTGTTATTTAAAGTATAAAACAGACTGCTTTCTGTAATGACTTAATTGCACTTTAAGATCTTTTTGATGTAACTTGAGTTTATTTTTATGGTCCACGAATCATCCCAGGGTAGAAGCACTTTTCCTCCATTTGTGATCATCTTCTAAAAGGTTGTTACTAAGAGATTGGCTTTAGAAGACGGCCTGACGTTTTTTAGACTGACTGTCTAATGGAGCAAGGTTTACGTTGTAGGGGAAGTGGACTCAAATGATAGTTACCTGTTTATTTACCTTATCGGTCATCATCCAGTCGCAGTAGTTTTCATGTTAGTCTTCAGGGGACATGTTTCACCTTCGTTACCCTATAACCATGCTCTTGATAAAACCAGCCCTGTTTTCAGTACGGCAGACTGACTGATTGTCGTATTGCTTGACCCCCTTGGCTGTGTCACTGTCTCTCCTACATCTGTCTTACTGCATTTCTCAGGGCATTCTGTATTTACTCCTGAATAATTCATGATGAATCCAGGATTAAAAATTCAAAACGAACATTTAAATATTCATGAAAATGCCTGATGCAGGTTGTCCTGATGCAGAGCAATGACCATTTGTATTATTATCATATATATTAGAGACTGGTTGAGTAAACTGTGCAGAACCATTAAACCAATTGAAACTCCAAGTTTAAACAGTAGTAAGTCAAGTATAGTACTGTGTTTATTGCAAAAATGTTTAAAATATTATTTACCATGAACTGCATTTTTCTTTACATTCGTGTATAAAAATGAATGTAATCTTTTTGATTATAAATGAATACCGCTGCTGTGATTGGATAAAGGTTGTTATTACAATAACATCGTCTATTATTCCATTTTTATTAATAAGAATATTTTAAAGAACAGACATGGCCAGTCAGCTTCTCTGAATGCTCTGACATGTGCTTATGGACAGCTCCACCCACCCAGTGCCCGCCTCCTCATCTTGTTAGTAGCACATTGGTCCTACCCCCCCCCCCCAGGCGACATGCTAATCCGTGTCAGTCCTGGGCCATAGAAGTACCCCGGCATGACGGTGCCATCCCATAGTGGCGTAATCCCCTCCGTGTGTCATTTATGTAGCTGACTCATGACATTTTAAAATATTTAACATTGTCTTTTTAAAAACTAAGTGATGTATATACACATATAAACACGTGACTGTAGCAGCAAGACAAGGCCCGCATGTCTTTGTTAATTAATGTAAATAATGCTTGGCTTGTACTTAGTGCCGGTATCTAATATCTAGCAAATATATCAATACTGACAGCGGGGGAATTTGTTTTGATTCTGTGTCAGACAGATTTTTGACTTGACCCAGATACGGAGCCTGCCAGTCCTGAGAATCTCCTTGGGCTGGATTATCATTCATATGACCATTTAACTGTTTTCTTCCCGAATCAGTGAGAGTCAAGGAAACCTTTTCTCCCATGGCGAGAGCGCTGTGTCCATGCTGCTGTATCCTGCTGTAGGGGTCTGTCTCTCTGTCTGCCTGTCTCTGTCTGCCTCCCAGTGGGCCTCGTGTTCCTGGGGGAGTAATGCCACTCTTATTGGTTTCCCGTGACCCTAACCTCTGCCGTGTGTGTGTGTGTGTGTGTGTGTGTGTGTGTGTGTGTGTGGGTGTCCTCCACCTGGTTAGCTACGTGCAGATGGTCTCCCTGGTCTCTCATGGAACTGCATTCCTGTGACCCTAACCTCTGCTATGTGCGTTTTTGTGTGTGTGTCCTAAACCCTGTTAGTAACATGCAGCCGATCTGCCGGGTCTCGCACGGAACTGCATTCCCGTGATCTTCCTCCTGTTACTAACAGGGCTAATAAATTGGGTTCAGCAGCCACCAGCATCTTCTTCACTTCTAGATCATCGGATTAATATTCACCATAAAGACCAGGCCTCTCTGTCTTGCTCTCTCTCTCTCGCTTGCTCTCCTTCTGCCACTCCCTCCCTCCCTCCCAGGAGTGAGATGCAGCACACTTGGTGAATAAGACAATGCTAGGAGCAGATGACAGGCTGAAAGAGTGAAAGAGCGTATTTGTCTTTCACACGGGACAGACGAAAGCACTGAAGTACAAGTAACACGGATAGACCCTTCTATTGGGTGGCTGAATATTTCGTCCATCCCTTCCCCCTAAATCACGACGTTGTTCTGAGGCTGGATCGTTACAGAGTTACAGAGCGGAGACACACGTCGGCACGCCTCGCAGTGCTTAAACCTCAGCTTAGTGTCTGAATCTGCTGTTGCTTGTTCTTTGTGGCATGAACCAAGTCCCACGGGTCCACCTGGACTCTCTTGTAGCCCCCAAGCACAAGCTGGCATGATTTGAAGCCATTTGGGATGGGGGCAGGATGGGGGGGGCAGATTCCAAGAACAATGCCTCTTGAAGCATTTTTAATAGTGTCTTTTAGAAAAGAGCTTTGCAGGTTCCCCGTTGGCATATTTATAACTGGTAAATGTAAATGTAGGTTAAATGAGACGGCCGTGCTTTTGTTTGTGCAGATGAATGTCTGTATTTGAGTGGGGCAATGGGAGTTGCGCGTGAGGCGGGTTTGCCTGACGGGGTGATTCCTCACTCTGCCATCTGTGTGCCTATCCCAGTCATGGTGCCGTGAACGTGTTCCTCAGCCTGCCGTGGCCCTCCTGCCTTTGCTAGGCACCTACCTATCCCTCTGTTTGCAGAAGTTTCGAAATACTGCTGTGCGGAATAAGAATCCCCTGTGGTTACGGGAAGTGAAATATTTCAGCATTTTGATTGGGGTCATTAATACTGAAGAAACGGTATGTGGTTTCGGTCTGAGCATAAATTAGAGTGCTGTTTTTTCGGTCATGTTGTGATACATTTTTGACAAGGTAATCCGTATGTTCACGTTTCGCAGCCTGGGAAACGAGTACAGGTGGAGAGACGCATTCCCCTTTCAGTCTGATGTACTGTAAGCATCTGCTACATAAATAAGTGTAAATAAATCTCTGAATGGAGGTCTTTCCTCCCACTTTCTGCATAAATCACACTTAACCACTTCATGTGTGTGTTAGTATGGATGCACTTTAGGGGTGTGTGTTAGTATGGATGCACTTTCGGGGTGAGTGTTAGTATGGATGCACTTTCAGGCTGTGTCTTAGTATGGATGCACTTTAGGGGTGTGTGTTAGTATTGATGCACTTTAGGGGTGAGTGTTAGTATGGATGCACTTTCGGGCTGTGTCTTAGTATGGATGCACTTTAGGGGTGTGTGTTAGTATGGATTCACTTTAGAGCCGTGTGTTAGTATGGATAAACTTTAGAGCTGTGTGTTAATATGGATAAACTTTAGAGCTGTGTGTTAGTATGGATGCACTTTAGGGGTGTGTGTTAGTATGGATGCACTTTAGGGGTGTGTGTTAGTATGGATTCACTTTAGAACTGTGTGTTAGTATGGATAAACTTTAGAGTTGTGTGTTAGTATGGCTGCCCTTTAGGGCTGTGTGTTAGTATGGATGCACTTTAGGGCTGTGTGTTAGTATGGATGCACTTTAGGGCTGTGTGTTCCTCAATGATCTTCCTGAAGCACTGAGATTTTGAGCATCACAGTTGTAGTTCATGATGCGCTTCATGAAATAATTCATTTATCATTCTGCTTAATTGAACAGTTAAGGCTAACTGACCTTTAAAGTGAATTGTCTGACACTGTTACGCCATTCTCCTCTTCACTCCTTCTTTCTTCTTCAGCATACACCCTTTCTGCTGTGCTAAGATCTTGCCGTGCTTCGTTCTGCCGGACCTTTGGTGCTGTGCGGAGCTTCACTTGGCTAGAATGACAGTTCTGAGAAATGGGTGCTTTCTCTGCTTGGGTAGATTTAGGTTGAGGCTGAGTGTTGCTGTGTTTCTCCTATTCTAAACATTTAATCTCATCTTTATTTTGAAAGCAGTACGGTCTCAGGAATGGTTTCTGTTAATATTTGTGTGAAATCGGTGACTGGCGGTTATTTAAATATCCAGATGATTTTGAATTCAGGTCTTTGGGAGTTTTTAGACACGTATTTGATACAGTGGACCCTCGAGTTACGAACAACTTGGGTTATGACCAAAATTTTAGTTTTGACTTGCGACTAAAGTCGTGAGCTACAACCCGAATGCCGTCGAGGCCAAAACGCGTATCTGCTTGTGCGCTTGTAATCAAAGACCTGTGATGCCCGAGAGGCGTTCGTAAGCTAGTGTTACTAAAGGTGTTACTCAAATTAGTAAGTCACAATCAGCAGAGTTAAACGAGGTAGAAAGGCTATTATTAGTGTGGATAAACAAAAGGCAGGTGGCAGGCCCGTCAGAGTCTATAATTTGTGGAAAAGCTAGGGCTATAAATGCAGATCTCGTAAAGGATAAGCCATCAACGAGTGATAATGGTGAAACATTTTGTGTCAGTAAGGGGTGGTTTCACAATTTTAAAGCGAAAACTGGAGTTCATAGCGTAGCTAGGCATGGTGAAGCAGCCAGTGCTGAAAAAAGGGCTGCCAGAAAATACATACACCACTTCGAAACGATGACAGAGAAATGGTGAGTACAGTATGAAATTGTTGTTTCTGATAGGCTAGGCACATTTTATAGCTTTTTGGTGAGTACACTAGGAAAATTATTGGTGTTTCTGGTAAATTACACACATTATGCAATCGTTTTTATTATGAAAAGGTTAGGTAAGGGGTGCTTTGGGAGCTTTGGAATGCATTATGGGTATCTCCATTATTTCATATGGGAAAAATAGTCTTGACTTACGACCAACTTGACCTATGACCAGCCATCGCGGGCGAATTGGGTTTGTAAGTCAAGGGTCCACTGTATTTAATCATGCTAAAGTAATACTGATGGCTGATTTGCTGCATAAACAGAAGAATAAAATGCTGCCTTTGTTGATGTCTGATTGTCTGGCTGAGCAAACAACAATAATATTCAGATATATTTTTTTTTACACAGGGATGCAGGATTTCGTCTCGTCTCTCAGTTGGCAGTGAATCATGTTCGCTTGTTGAAAAACAAATCAGGCTTCAAGCCGACAACTTGAAAAGATGACAACGACTCACTGCGGCACTCGGCAAATGTATGCCGTGTGCCTGCTGACCGGACACACCCAATCCGCTCCTTTAACTGGAAGCAGCACGTTCCCGTTTAGCATCCCCCATCCAGCATGCCTCCCCCTGGCGTCTCCTCCTGATGATCTGCTTTCTTCTTGATGGCCTTCCTCTGTTTGTGGTCACAGATGGGTATCAAGTGCTGTTTAATTACTGCCTCTGGGCTCAGCTCTCTCTCTGTTTTTAAAAAATTAATTTTGTCATGTTCATCAGAACCTGGACACCTAATTGTCTCACATGTAATTACTTTTTTTTTCTTCCCCTGTTGGTGGCTGTGCCCTTTGATCCCTTTACAAAGAATCTGTAAAATGGGAATAACGTAGCTGGAGTTTCAAGCGTCTGTACCCGCCACACAATGCCTTTTATTTATTTCCTCATAAAATACGACACTCTCTACCTATACAGGAAAATAACTGAGAAAAAATAACATAGCCTGATGGGTTTATTTGCTTAGTCTTGTACTTGTTTTTCTACCCTCTAAATACTGTTTTTGTTGCCTTACTTTTAGAGTAGGATACAGTCCTTTGTTTAAGCATTTTCTTTGGGTACTCTGACATACTGACAAGCGTTTGGTTCAGCGCACATAGAAGTTCATGATCAGTTACTAGGTACGCGTATTCTGTAGTGCAGTGTTTTCCCAATATGATCCTCGGTGACCTACAAGAACAATGGCAGTCCACGTTCTACCATCTTGCTGAGCAGTCCAGTGCAATATCTCATCAAATGTGAAATGAGCACACCAAGGCTGTTTCTCCTGTAGGAGAAGGAGCTTTGGATGCCAGATCATTGTGCTGATCCACTGAGGCACTATTCGATGTGTTTGACAGCAGTGAGCACCTGCATCTGAAGTTGCTTATCATTATTGTGTCTGAATGGTAATGCTAAACGACAGAGTGAATTGTATAAAGTATCCAGCCTCGAGGGCAGCTAGCCTGCTTTCCAAAAACTGTGCTAGATAGAGACGAAACTTGATGTTGGTCAATGGTTCATATCAAGTAAGTGTTCCTGATATTGATGTGTACACTTGTCCAGTGCAATGATTTGATGATGTGTCAAATTATATGTTATTTTTCTGTGTTGTACGTATTTAAAAATAGTTAAGCCAGTTTAAGTAATGGTGTCCAGGGTGTCCTTCTCTTATGCTTCCTGTATGCTCTAGCTTTACCATGTCTCTATACTGGATAAGCGATATGACCAGCTGGATGAATGGAGCCAAAATGTAAGAAGAAAAGGGAACTCTTTGGGCAGCTAAGGCTGTTGTTCAAAGTTGCTGATTGACGGTAGCAGCCCAGTGGAATCACACGTCATAGATGGTGAGCTGGTAAGGCTTCAAATCCATATCGGAGCCATAAAGTTTCCCAACAGAAGCCTTCACAGTCTGTCTCCTTCTAACCCCTACAGTGATGTTCTTATAGCTTGTGTAGATCATGCAAAGCAGAAGTGACAAGCTGTAAACACCAGGCAACAAAAGAGCCTACAGATGACACTTTGAGATGGTGTGCAGCTAAACTAACGCCCGTACATCTCAGGCTGGATGGTGAGCAGCAGTGTTGGAGGACCTTGCAGGGGTTTTCATGCCTTACAGTTGAGCTTCCTTACATCTTGGCAGTGGCTGATGTCTTCAGCAGTTTGTTGGGGGGTGATGAAGGACCATAGCTATGTGTCACGGGCGTCTTTTTCCATCATTGGAGGATGGGGTCTTTGTTGATGAATTCACACCCTTTTGTGTATGTAATTCATATATTGATCCTTGTTAGGTTTCAGTTTGACTCTAGCAGTATAATGAAGACAACTGATCATTGTCATTGGTCCAGTTGTATATGTAAAACATTATGTAATATATTATTCAGATATGTAAATATTGACAGAAATTTCACTGTGTAGAAAATTACATACATGTATGTATGTATGCACAGTTGTGTGCAAAATAATAGCAGTCCGACATCACTAACCTGATCCATCACTGTTTTTGGTAGAAATTCATTTTCT
>JAODKC010000001.1:12202043-12223073 GCA_026777985.1 Mormyrops attenuatus
TATGGTTATGGTTAGGGCTGGGTGGGGGTTAAGGTTGTCATAGTTAGCATTAGCATTTTTCCCATAGAAATGAATGATCCGTCCCCATAAAGATATGATTAGACGACTGTGTGTGTGTGTGTGTGTGTGTGTGTGTGTGTGTGAGACTTTGAACACTACCTTTAAGACAACTCTGTAACCTGGAAACAGAAATCTTCTTAAAATGTGGTATAGGCTGCCATATTAATGACCTCATTTAAAGTGAGAAACGCTTAGTGTAAAGTGTAATATATTGTAGATTGATTTTATTGAAGGTGTTGTTTGTGCCTCTGAATGTGGAACAGATGACTGTCTGAGGAACGTACAGGTCTGTACAGCTTTGCGATTAGGAGCCTGGTGCCCTCTGACAGGAGGTCCACTCCATTCCTGACCCTTGTCTTGCCGACCAAAATCGGAGACAGTATCTTTTTTTTGTCTGTTTGTTAGATCAAGCATTAACCTAAATATTCTAACCCGTATAACCTCTCAATGGCTGACTTTGGTAGATGCCAGCTACTGGGATGTTGGGTTTATTCAACTTTCCTGAACTGGCCAGCCAGGCATGCTAATGCTGGGAGAATGAGCACCACTCCAGTTCTTAGGGTCACCAGAACTGGGCCAGGAGACCTCACGTCCTTCAGGAAGGCCCGCACCTCATGATTAGCCTTTGCAAAGAGTCTTTGCGCTGAGGTCTTCATCCTAATTTAGAGGCCCTGCTCTTAGACGTCCCCATGCCGGTTGTGGGTAGGGTCTCCTGCAGCCGCTCCTGTTTTATTTAGAAAGAATTAAGCCAGCAGTACAAATAGCCCCTTCTATGGTTTATCCCTGGGGGGTAACGGTGACGCGGCTCGCTTTCAAACTTCAGAGCCAGCAGTTTGTGCACTGGGCCTAATTTTACTCCTGTGTGGAGATGAAGAGCGCAGTGTTACCGCAGCCCTGTTGTCTCGGAGGTAGCATCTGCAGGTCTGACTGCGAACCCCTTGGTCGCATTCAGGTTTGCGGCTGAGCTCTTTGCTCACATGCGTTCACACGCATACCTGATGTCCACTGCATTTCATTACTGACATTTTTAAATGTACTTTATTCCTAAAGTCATCAGTTAAAAACGTTAGCTTAGCTCACTCCTAACATCTTTAAAGAGAGACCCTGCTGTGGCTTCTGTGGGAATGATGCTCTTGTGACTTTTAATAACCTTTATCGTGCTTGTTTGTATGGATGTGTGTGTCGTTTGTTTATTAAGTCATTTTTCTTAAAGTGTGAAATACCTTTCCAGTTAAGCACTTCCCCTTGTCTGCTTGAGTCTAGCGCAGTCGTCTTTGGCACAGGCCATTAGATAGAGCTACGTGGGGATATTTTTCTGCAAATAGGGATTACAGTATGACAGTAGCAGCCATTCTGATATGCAGAGGTGGTTCTGGTCTATTTAATTTCGACACACATGTAATTTATTTAAGAGTCCTGTCTCACAGGTGAGTTTCTAAAGTCTACAGGAGGACAAGCTGCGAGAAGCCGATAACCTGATTGCGCAAAGATCGCTTTTAATGTAACGCAGAGCCAAAATGACTATTATTAGCCATTTAATTCATAAATCACACTCTGAAAACACAGCTTTCGGTTATCTTAGGCACTCTGACTATCCCTCAACGATGAGCGGTTTTTCTCTGGCTTTGGGGATGCCGTTGGTGTTGCTGTCTCTCAGCTGTCAAGTGATCCTCCACTATGATTTCTTTGACCTTTCAGAACAACCTTTTATCATGCACCTCAAAATAAATGTATAACCCACATATTAGTTACGCAGTGCATATTAATTATTCAATGTGTTTTCCTTGCATTTTTATTCAAAATAAGACTCAAGATCTGTGTCTGCATGTTGTGTCTCGTTCTCAGAGCTTTGGGGAGCTGATCCTGGAGCTTGTGATGTTTAAGACCCTGGATTTCTGGATAATATTTCATCTTCGCTCCTCCCTTAATTGTAGATAATTAAGGAACAAATAAAAATGGCATGTTGTACTCAGTAATTACTTTCTCGTGTTTTTGTAGGGTGTGTAATCACTTGTGCCTAAAGGGCATTTGGTAGATGTGCGGGTAAGAAGGAGCATAATCATTCTTAAGAATGGAAAGGAAACATTAAACGATCCTCGGGCGAGAATAGGATTCTTACTCGGAGAGCTCCACATTAACAGAATTGAATTATGTCGTACCAGGTTAGTAAGGCTTAATAATAAGTATTTTATTGATGAAATATTATGCGATATTGCCGTTTTTTTTCTTCTACAATCTATCCATCACTTCATTGTTGAAAAAATTATATGTATATATTTCGTAATTTGTCTTCTGCTCTTTCTTTGGAGGGTCTCAGTCATCTTTCCGACCAGTCACTCAGAACTCAATAAAGCGGAGAAGATGGTTTTCAATAGTCTTTTAAACTTCACTCTGTGTAGATGGGGAGTTCAGCTGATCGATGCCACAGCAGGCCAGCTGCCAGAGCAAGTCTCCTTATTTAGAGGAGTAAATATCAGGAAAAAAAAGAGAGTGGGGTCTCTCTGGGGCACCCTCCAGACCAAACAGAATCATCAGAGGTCGGTCAGTGCCAGGATAACGAATTGAAACCAATCATTTACTGAAATATCAGTGTGGGTGACTGGAGAGGGTATATTCACCTATCATGGTGTGTACCAGCTGCACTTATACATATTTTAACCTAATCAATTCTCTGAATTCTCTCTAAAAGCAGTAGGCCAGTTTAGAAAGGCGTGCTTTTGAGTAACAAGGTGATGGAATCTTTATAAAACCATTGTCCTGTCTCATGATACCAAGACATTGCGAATAGGAATCCTACAGGTCTCATGGTTTATGAGGTTGGCATACAGTATGTGAGTGGTCTAGAGAACAGATGTTTTGTATAGCCTACTGTGTTTTTTTTTTTGAGCGCCCATCCATGAGCTCAGTTTATTTGACATTTAAGTTTTTTTGAGGTCAGGGTTGATGCCCTACTGAGGCCGCATTGTTTTTAATCATTCACATGCAGAGCGTTTCAAAATCACTAACAGTTTTCCCATTTGCTTCCAAATGTAAATTGTAGTTCAGTTTATTGTAACTAAATTTTTATTGTTCTGTATAATTACATACAATTTAGTAACGTAAGCACTGAACATTCAGACATAGGCGCACCCGAAAGGCAGATCATTTTCATGTGTGGTAGTTTCACGCACAGATTCACACTCCCTGTGGTTCATATGGTGGATGGGGTCCAGCCCATGGACACATGGCAGAGGCAGAGAGTCTGGGCAGTAGGTGATCTCTGCAGTATGTATCATTCCATCATGCTGTGTGAGGAGCCATGTCAAGGAGACATGGCTGTGCATGTATGTATGTGCATTGCCTGAAGCTCATTGCACATGTGATCATTCTCCTCCATTTCAGAATCCATTTGTGGCTGTGACTGTGACACGAATAAAGGAAAGATCATGGCAGAAAGGTCTTTCAGAGGTCATCCTGTTGAATTATATCCACTGCCTGCTTAAATTAAAGCCTTACTGTTCCTTTTCAAAGGTTACTGTAAATACTTTCACCTGTATAAATGAATTTATTTTGAGTTTCAAATTTTTATACCACCAGTGAGCAGCTTGATGGTCAACGTCATGGTTTCCTTGCCCAACAGTGGTGTAAACAGCCCCACTCTTTATCCATATTAGGTGTGCATGGGCCATGTTACATCTCAAGGAGTGGTGTAAAGTAAGGGGTAATGTCTTGTCTCGGTGGACCGCAAAGTTTGCCTTGGATATTTATTTTGTGATAAGTGATAATTGGTTTTTCTTGAGTTGCTATTGCACTGTTGACCTTCCCTCAATAACCTGCAAATTACGTTAAGTGCAGTTTCATGCATATTAGCTGGTTCATGTCCCGCAGGGGATATATGATATCTCAATAGCTGCGTGCTTTGTCACACCTGGAATGTCTATGTGTTTGGCCGAGGCGCAAACCCTTGGGGAATCCTCTGTAAAGCTTTGTTGTCTTGGAGACTTGAAATATTAATGGTGGCGTGTTGATCAAAACTTTTATGGAGTTATTTAATAGGTTTCTGAGGTGAAATCTAGCAGCACATAAGGGTTCCCTTGATTTTGGTCTAAGCCAACATCCACACATCCAACATGTGTTCAGACTGGGCGCTCTCCTCTTTCATTCCGAATGCCCCCCCTGGGCTTCTTACTGGAATCTCTTTCCCTTCCCCTGTGTGCTGAATGTCAGATATTGCATTGCATCTCCATGCGCTGTGGAAATGGCTTTGTTTTCTGTACCCATTCCATCTGGATCGCTGTCGCTTGAGGTGCTGGCATTTAGAGATCAGAATTAGTTGTTCGAAAGGGTAGTAAATTTTACAGCAGTATATCCTCTGTGGTGAAAGGGGGAGTCTACGGGTCTCTTAACCGAGAGGCAGGAGTCGGAGTAAATCATCTTCCAGCCACCTTTTCAGGCCTGGTCCGTCCCAGGAGACACCCGATGCAGAGCAGGGGTGATGACAGCACACTCTGCTGGGTTTCCGGACTGTGATTGATGCGACTGTGCTCTCATCCATGAATCGAGCCTGTTGACACCATCATTGGCCACATTTCTTTAGTCCGCTGTATCCTAGTCAGTGTTTAGGCATCATGGTTGACAGCTTCCCAGAGTAATGTTCCATCTACAAAGGGATCTCTTAAGCGCATCACTTTATTGCACATTGATCACAAGACGGATCTGTGTGTCTGGATGGTGAATTGCTTTATGATTGGACGGTCTTCCAGAATCTCAGGCTAACAGCGTTCAGGGCACCTGATGCTTAGGTTTGTGGCTTCCTTTGGTCTACCAGGGCAACAGCACTTTGCGAGCAATTCATGAAAAATCCCGATTGTTGTAATAGCAGGCTAATACTTCTATATATAGCCCTCATGTTGACTTTCACAGTGGCTCAATTGGGCTTCAGTTACCGTTTAGTTTCTTTTACCATGTGTCTGCAGGGGATAAGGCAGACCATTAAAACCTCATGAAGATTTATGGGACTGGGTCCATATGGTGTTTAACATTTAATTGAGGGTCTTCTACTGCATTTCAAGTACTCATTCTGTGTCTAAAAGCAATGCATGAATCTAGAATGAGTATCTCCATGGGTGTGTGATTTGTTAGGCCGAGGCGCACTCTTGAGGGCTCAAAAGAACGTCTGCTAATGTTCCCTCAGTCTTAAAGCCTTTGAAGTGCTCAGCTCTCCAATGGTGAAATGTAGAAATATCAATGCAGCTCCTCAACGGGTCCGTGTGTGTGTTTCGGAGTTAAACATCCATACTGTAAATGACATACACTGCCAGTTAGGCATATTACTTGATAAATCGTCCTTATGTTCAAAACGAAAGGTGTAGTAGATATTGTCCTGAACACATGATTGTTGTTCATTAAGAAATTGACAATTCAGGATAGAAGAAGTACCTTGAAGGTCAAAGGGAGCCCCGAGGTTGTACTCATGATGATTTGTCTTCTGCTTTTACAGCCATACTTCAGGTTTTGCATCATATTATTATTTATGGCCACTGCTATAAATGGATGGTGTTGAAATTGTATGGCTTATGGTGCCGAGGCAGACAGAAGCGTTTGGAGTTGTGGTGGGTTTTTTAGCTGCTTCACTAACCCCTGTGGTTGGCTGCCGGTCCATGTAGGAATGCTGCATGTTTGACTTCTCCCCCAACCCCCGCATTCCCGCCCACTCCTGCACTGTGCTGGAACATCTGCAGTGAAGTTGCAGTGCTTTGGGAGGAAGTTAGAGGAGTTTTGTTGAGGGAGTCAGCCTTTGTTTGTGCAGGATAGAGGAACCGCAGAGCCCGCGACTGAAGGAAAGGGGCCGCGGTCAACTTTGGTGTGAGCCACCGAAGGGCTGTTTTCCTGTGCACCGTGCTTATGATGCCATGCCTTTCGCCATCTCATTTGGGAAGGGCAGGATGACTGGGTCAGTGGCGCCAGGTCCTTCCTGACAGCGGGAACCTCAGGCTCTTACATCGCACAAGCTGCTTCTGGTTTGCTTGGATGGACCTCAGTCTCCCCTCCCTGTTTGATATAATCAGATCAGTATCACGCTGCAAACTAAAATAGCCCCTTTCAATAGCTCCTTTGAAACCCAGTTTGTGTGCACCGCTGCCCGTGTGGTCTCCATCAGAGGTGAGACAGACTGCGCCATGCCTGGGTTGGCCGGGGTAGAGCTTTTGTTGAACTCTCTCTGGATGAAGTGTGTCTTTTCTTCCCTGCCATTTCCTTTCTTCTGATCGGGGTGTCAGTGATGCTTATAAACACAGAGTGCAGTGTTTTCCCACAGTAAATGTTTTTTTATTGTTTTGGTTTGCAGCACCTGCGGTGCTTGAGAACCCGTGGAACGCTCCCGTTGTCACTCTTGCCGTTCTTTTGTACTTTCCAGAATGAAGGCGTCACAGGCGTTGATGCTCCGCGGTCTGTCCTCACTTCTCCCGATCTCGCTTTGCGAGGCTGTGCCTGAATGCCAGCAGTTTTATTCTGAAGTTTGCCAGCCCATCTGTGAACTTCCTGTGTGTGAGAGTCGCACACACACACACACGCACGCGCATCAGGACAGGCTGCTATATTTCCCAGGCAATACCTTTGTGAATTTTAAGTATTCAGTATCTAAAAATATGGCACGCTTTATCTGAAAGTCTTTTCTGTGGCAGTAAGTGAAGGATGCTTGGGACGTCTGTGCAGCATTTTTTTGGTAATGGATACTGGGGGAATGATACTTATTAGCTTGTCAGTAGCCTGGGTGCCTCCCCCCATCTGAGGTAATCCTGCCTGCATTCCCGCAGACCTGCACTTCATAACCTCACATTCCATGCTGATTATTCCTTTTTAATTAGCGCTCAGCGCCTCGTGGAACATGGCAGCGCTGCGTGAGACCGGACGGCACCTGCTAGGCTCAGGCTCCCCCGCCGTGCTCCCACTGCGCCACCCCCCCTGCTCTGTCAAACCCCAGGCCCCCGGGAGAGGTGGGTGGGGCCCTGCCGCTGATGTCACGTGCCGGTCCGTGGCGAGCACGGCAGATGGGAGAGGTCTCTGAAGTGAGACAGTCAATTATCGCCTGAGCGGCCGGCCCGGCGCTCGGCACGTGGATTCCGGAGCCATGTTAACTCACCTCCTGCAGCTCGTCTCACACCCAGTGACTCACCCCGCTGTCCCTGCGCACTGCCAGACACACGAGGCCCATGCTCAGCTGGCACATTTAACAAGGGAGCCATGTCTTTATTCCCAAAAAAAAATAAAAAAAATAACTACAGTAAGAATGTGGCACTTAATTTGGATCCTGTGTCTGTGTGCCACATCGAGGGGCTGCGTGCTGAGTGTTTCAGCTTATAGATCAGTCACATCAGAGTAAAATCTGCTCGAATGATTCAGTGCGTGATTAGCAAAGAAGTGTCGTGGGTTTAATGTGTATGTGATTTTCCTGAGCACAGTAAATTTCAGCATGCACAAGTCGAGCAAAGAACAGAAGAGTCATTATAAGCTTGTGTAAACCTCTCAGTCATATCATGATCTTTTAATATTAAGCCAGAATAACTGAAGGCATTTAAGAATTGTTTGATGAAGTTTCTCCCTGGCGTTTTGTGCCTGTGCATGATGGGTAATTTTTTTTTCTGGATGAATTGTTAGAGGTTCGCCTAGAGGCTGAGACCCTGTTTACTACCATGAAGGTGGTGCTTGGAAGTAGTCTAAAAAAAAAAACAAATAACTGAATGGCTGTTTTTTTCCCTTCCTTTTAGCCCCTATCTGGGAATATCATCGACAGATGGGAGAAGTTTGCATTGTAGTTACAGCGGTTAGCTTTAGTGCTTTTTATCATTAGCAAACCTGCCCCCAAAGGTTTTTGAGGAGCGAGACGGGGAGGGATTTTCATCTTGCATTATAGCAGCAGCTTTTTCCTCGTAGCTGAGCACCTGTACTGTTGCCTGAGCACCGCATACTAACTGCAGACCTCGATATTTATTTAAGCTGCGGTGGACTGCCGTACCCAGGCGGCTGTAAAGCTGCATTGGTGCATGATGCTAAAGCTCTACACGCATGGGCAGCTGTGTATGGGCATTTGTTTGCCCAGTCTGCTGAATAGACGCATTGCTGCTGGTAAGATGACTGCCGGAGGGGGTCGGCATTGCCAGGGTCCCCATGGTTTCTTTACACCCCAGCTGTTTCCTGCCTTCCTCATGTGGGCTGTCTGGTTTGATATGTGAGACTCGGGATGGTTTCATGTCTTGTCCAGAAGTCCCTGTAGCGGCAGCAGCCACCTGCTCCGGTTCTGCTCCAGTTGGCCCGGTCCGTGGCTCTCGGTCATGCCGCATTGGTTTTCTATGCGAGCACCTCCTGTGGTGCCCGGCAGTGTGGTAACGATTATCCTGACTGCTAACCATATTGGCAGGCTAGTCAAAGGGTCAACAGAACTGAAAACTCTGTGTAATTCCAGTCCCGGATTAGGGTGTAGTGTCACCTGAGGTGAAATAAGGTATCTGGGCTGATTTGCTTTGTCAACCACATTTTAGATAATCGTGATGGCGTGCGCCAAACGCAGACAGACTGCATTGGCGGAGAGGAACCATGGCTGCGAATCAAAGTTCACAAGCAGTGATAGACAGACACATAACAGGATAGTCGCTAAACACCACAAAAGTCTAAGCTCTGAAACGGCCACAGAACCACAGAACCACAGAACCACAGAACAAGAGTCAGCACCTCTGTGACCCATTCAAAAGACAAATGGTCTGTCATGAGCTTCACAGAGCTGAGATTTATTTCTGGGCTGAAGTTCAGAATGCGCTTGCATCTAGGGCCAGTCCACAAAGATGCATACCTCGGTGGAAGGAACACAATAGCAGGACCCCGGAACAATGGAAATAAGTAATTCGGCCTGATGAGTCATTGTTCAGCCATTTCCCTACATGCAGACAGGTTTGCATTTGGGGAGAGCATTCCATCCACGGTGTGGGGATCTGCAATGCTATGAGCAGCCATCTTCTAGGAGTCATCGAGTTTTATGCTTCTCTTCGAAGTCGTATAACAATCGAGGTGTTTGAATGAGGCCGTATTATAAGACCAGGTGCACAAACTCTTCCTTCATGATGTTCCCAAGGTGTTGCTGCCCTCATTCACACCACTAAACAAATTCACATGCCGCGGTCTCATGAGCACTGGATCTAAACACCACTGAATGTTTGCAGGATGCTGTGGATGTCGATTTCCACCTCCTTCATCGCACGATGACCCAGTCTTTTCTTCCTGAAGGATGGTCTGATATCCTCAGAAATACACAGTCCAAGATGTGCATGACAGAATTCCCAGCAGAACTGAAGCTGTTCTGAAAGAACAGGGTGACCCTCTTCCATATTAGGTCCTTCATATTTTAATATATTGTTGGGTCTTTACATCATTTTTCCCACCCTCACTATCGTATACAATGCTACCAGGGACTCAGACTGTAGGGTCTTTTCTGCCGTACTTTCTGTGGTCGTCAGTTCTGATTGGATGACGAATGAGATGCTGTCCTTCCACAGGCCAGCTTATGGTGTGACGTTTAGAAATATGACATCATGTCCTTTAATCCCAAGCGAGTTCCATAAAGATAGGTTACCTGAAAGAAAATGTGCTGTTTGTCAGAAGGGGAGGCACAGGTGATTTTCAGAGCCTGTCAGGGTCATGCAGGAGGTGAAGGCTACCGTCTTCCCTGGTTCGTCAAGGGTTCCAGAGGCACACACCCCTTTCCGAGACATCACAGGCAGGCCTGCTGCCATGACAAGCCCCCATTCGCAGTGTGGCCTGGGGGAAGCCTCGCTTTTCCGAGCGTGACTGAGTGAATTACACCCCTCATATCTGCCATGTGACGTGGGTATCTGTTGGAGATGTTCACGTCAGTATCATGGCGCAACTTTTCATGCCTGGAGCTTTTGAAGCGTGTTACGTCAGTGTAATTGTCTTCAGCTGGTTTCAGGTATGTGTTTCAGTATATATGTAATAGGAATATCAGTACATTACTGGTGAGTTTTGCTGCAAGATTAATCTTGTGCATTTTGTGTAAATAGGCTGTAGCAGCCATTACCAGGATACCGATAACTTGATAGCGTTTGTCCACCGCAAAAAATAAATAAATAAATAATTTTTTTACTTGTGCACTGTTATGTGTAACAGGGTCTTTCCCTCAATATATGCTTGTGATAAAATCATCCGCACCATGCAGAAGTGTGTGAAATCAATACCGCAGGTTCAGGGTGGTATTACTTGAAGGCGACCCTGCTGGGTTCCCCTGGATCTTTGGCAAACGCTGCCCGCAGTGTGCTCCTCCAGCTGCATTGTGTGTATTGGATCTCTGTACACAGCAGATGCCATTGAACTGCGATCCCCGGGGAATGAAAGCAAAGCCACGGGGCCAGCGCACATGCCCCAAGCAGCAGGGCATGTTGCCTCCATGTCTTCCAGGTTCCAGTCTGTCTTGCTGCCCTTAAGACCTCACTTCTATCGCTGATGACGGCCTTAGAAATCTCAGCTTTTCTGCTCTGTATACTTCTTTCTTTAGGCTTTCTGGCATCTGATTCGTCCTGCAACAAGGCGCTGTAATGTTACAGAGTGGAGACTTTGGCTACGAAAATGGCAGGGATTCCAAATTAGCCTTACAGCTTCTTGTATATTTGCATTTGTTTATAGTTAGGCTGTTTTGTTGCCAATATACAATCTTAAGAACTATCTCTAAGTAGATGCTTATCAGTTTTTCTCGCTTAGCTTCAGAATTTCACTTGTCTGCAGAGAGTCTTGCATTTGATTAGAATTCCTTTTGGTTATGAGTCCACATCCAGTTATAAAATTGTTGTATTAGTTAGCTTTCTTTGCTCCAAGATTCAGGATTCATTTATCTGAATGAATTAACATGCATAAACATAAAAAAGGTATAGAAGAAATAAAGAAGGTATAGAAGGTTGACAGTGTGCATATGTTTAAGTAATAGTATACCTTACTGTATGAGTTCGTATTATCAGATAGTGTCAAAAGTTGTGGTGACATATCCTGGTGAGGAAGTCTTATGGCCTGAGGATAGAAGCTCCTTCTCAGTTTCTCTCTTTTGGCCATGATACTTCTGAGACGTTTGCCTGTTTTCATGATACAAATTTGGTATGGAAGTCAATTGCAAGCATGTGTGTGTTTTGTCCCTTAACATGATATGTTGACCGTTCTCCTTGGTGCCCTCTCACAGTAACAAAAAAGATACACGCTGAGAGATCTGCCGCACAAAAACGCAATTTTGTTGAATGCATTCATCGCCACATCGAAGTCTAGTGTGTGTTCTGCTCAGCCAGCTGTGTGAGGCAATCCTCTCATTCGCTTAGTGTGGAGAGCAGAGTACCATTAACACACAATCGCCTTTATTTCGTGAACGGATTTCTACTTTCCCAGAATGCTTTAATTTGTTTGTTGATTTGGGCATGAAATAATTTTGACTTAAAAGAAAACGTGCAGTTAGCAGTAAAGTTATGTGTAGCTTTACAGTGGCTGCACAAACACGTAAGAGAATGCATCACCGGTGCGGTCGTGACACCGCTGGCTCGTCACCATGTGAACCACATCCCGGTGGACTTCCATGTTGATTCATCTCCTTTGTGATTTCCTCTGTTAGGAGTTTGCTGCCCTGACCAAGGAGCTGAATGCATGTAGGGAGCAGCTGCTGGAGAAGGAAGAGGAGATCTCTGAGCTGAAGGCGGAGAGGAACAACACGCGGGTGAGTGGGGAAGGAGAGCCTGACCGTCTCAGGGTGTCCATACTGTCAGGCTTTGAGGTTTATTGTCATCCATAGAAACAGCCAGCACTTTTGTTGTGTAACACTGTCTGTTATTAATTCTTCTGAAGGAAGTACAATGAAGCATTTCATACATCTGTCTTAACTTCAACTTTATTTGTATAGCACATTTAAAACAACTATAGTTGACCAAAGTGCTTCACAGGTGAGCCAGCAAAAACAAAGAACAATAGAAACAATTAAATATACTGAAATAGGATGAAAGTAAAATAAAAATAAGGGACACTAAAGCTGCACTGAGATGTCTGGGCTCAACTCGAACCAAAAGCCAAGGAAAATAGGTGGGTTTTAGGTAAGGACTTCAAAGACTCTAAATTACGAACAGATCTGATGTTCTGAGTTTTTAGATTTTGTCTAAAATTATATGGATGATCTAATGTGGCTCAAATCTTTGTGTGATAAACGACACCTGGAATTGGCAAGGAAATCCTCTAGAACAAAAGCGGTACCTACTTTTCTCCTGCGGCTTAATTTGGTGGCCATTATATTGCATGTATGTGAAAATCCATGCCGATATAGTGACATATTCACCACAGGACTAACGTGACAAAATATTTACCTGCAGGGGAGACCATGTTTGCAAAATTCAGAAATGAAGACACCTGAGAGGAGCAAAAAGATCAGAATCAATAGAAATCTTACACAGAAACATCTGAAAATGGCCTCCATATAAAATCCTAGATATTGAATTATAGGATACAGATACTTATTGAATAACATAGGTAATAACCACTAATGAAAAGAGTCGGCAACAGATTTTTCATCAATTTAAGTGCATTTTGCGGTTTGCTGTGTAAATCGCATATAATGACATCATCCCATAGCAACATTAACATTGGGGTGTTAAGCCTAGTTCATACATCGCTTTTCCGTGTGCCGTTACGGTCTGTGCACGGTTGTGCGTGCGGACCCATGTGCATATACTACGTTCAAACTTGCCTACAAATTCGACTTAAAGACAGAATTAGGAACGGATCCAGGGACTGCCTATAGTAAAATAGGTAAACCTTTATGAACAGCATTAAACTATTACACTATTACAGTAATACGGTATATGGCAGCATGCTGAAATCTTGGCCCAAAATTCCATGTACCAAGTATCAAAATAATAATAATAATAAATAATAAACAATCAATGAAAAATGCATTTGTATATCCATTATTAATTACTTGTGGTACCTTAAAGGAAGCTTTTGGGTGGTGTTTAGAGCTGCCATTTTTGGTCCAGTATGTAACAGTCACTCCCACGAAGCAGTAGATTTATCACTGTCAGTGACAATTCATCTTGTTGATGTTGAATTTCCACCTCTCAAAGGTTACTGAATCGTAGATAACATAATACAATGTAAATTGTTTTTGAATCGATTTTTGTAATTGAGTGAATTTAGATTATGCAGATGTGCTCAAATATTAGCAAGACTGACGGTAAATCAATTGTCCCGAGTTGGACGCCAATACAGCCCCTGTGCGGAGTGACAGCTGGAGGAGCAAGATGCTAATAGAGAAACAGACGGCGACCGCTGGGTTGGGGGGGTGGGGGGTTGCCTGTTCCCCAGCCAAAATAACGGTCATCATCGGGCCAGCATAGATTAAAGGTAACTCCCTGGTTAAGGGCTTGGTTTCGGTTCACGTCACTTGACCAGCTCAGCTGTTGTAGTCCTGAGCCAAGATTTTTGATAATCTGCCTCGCTGTAGTGCAGCTTTCAGCTGTAAAGATGCAAAAAACGGTGAGTCACTCTGGGCTACAGCATCAGGGAAGCAAATATAAGTTGTAAATATATAAATAAATTGTAAATATAGTGGGGACTGTTGACAAGCTTTGTCTGTGTCCTGTGGCCTTGTGTTCCGGAGAGCAGGCAGTGCACCTGCCCCCTCCCCCGCCCCCCAAAGCAACACCACATGTGATGAGCGATGCACCTAGGCTGGTGGGTACAAGCCGTCAGCCTAGTCGGAGGCCTTCCTTAAGTTCATCGTGGGGGTCGAAGTAAATACCGGCATGGAATTGAACCTGTAAACAGACACGTCGCTTTATTTTTTGCTTAGCTGTTAAAGATCAGAGGGTCTTAGGAATACCTTGGGGAAGGAGCTATACGAACGTGGTACAGGAAGGCTGCTGGTGTTACCGGGACTCTGGGCTACTAAGCCTCTAAGCCACATCATCGCATCCAAAACCAACATGGGGTATATAATTTTTGTGTAGTGCCCTTGCTAGCATCCCCTCCCCTAATAACACTTAAAGGATAAGCATTACTGACTGCACTGTACGTTTCAGTGCAGTTGGTTTTATAAATTAAAGAAGACGGAAGCCAGTGGAGGTAAGTCCTTTTGGAAGACTTTTCGATAAATGCAAGTTCTTGGGGTTCCAAGGTCAACTTGTCACCTTTCTCCAGCTGGGCATAGTTACACTAATAGAGGTCCATGTTAGGTGTATGTCTTGTTAGGAGTCTTACAGGTCTTAGGGGCTGCAATAAAGGTTACCATGTGTTAAATGCTATCTGCCAGTTAACACATCCCTGATGGCAGTGGCTATTTGTGGAAAATGGGACAATGTCTGTGACCTGGCAGCCTGAGACTGCGTGAAAGAAACAGCTAGAGGTTTGGTGTTTGCAGTCATGTGGAACTTTTGGCTTCTTACTGAGGTATGTTGCCGTTTAGCTTTAATGATCTCATCTCCAGTGGGGACGAGACTGCAGACGAGAGGTGGAACAGCTGTCACCCTGATGCAGTCAAAACAATCCAGACCTCAACTATAGAGTTTCTCAGTCAGCCTCCTCTTCATCTCCCACTTAAAGTCTTAAATGACTTAAAAGTTGGCATGGTTGAGTCATTCCTTATCCTGGGTGCTGTCCTGTCCTAGAACCGAAAGTGGGATGAGAACATCACCAACATCACAAAACAGTATTGGATGTTCCTATGGCAAATGAAGAAATGCAGTCTCCCACCCAAGAAACATTTATCCAGTCCTGCACTGTAATCATTGACTGCTCGGACACTGTTTGTGTCACATCGGCCCATTCCAGAGGGAGATTGCCCCATACTGTCCGGTCTGCAAAAATTATTATTCCCTGCAGCCTTCCTTGAATCCAGTCTGGAAGGGAGGGAGCAAGAACAAATCTGAAACTTCTCACCCCGGATGCCAGAGATCCCCCTCTGATAAACGCCTTCTGACCATAAGAGTTAAATCAACTTGCCACTTGAACTGCTTCTTTCCACATGCTGCAGCTGTAATTAATCAAAACTGTCCTAGACTTTAATCACTGCTGCTGCTGTGTCCCACTCTGTATTAATGATTGATATTGAAGTCTATCCTTTGATCCACATAAGATAGAGAATTGTGTAGTGTATTGTACTGTGCACTGAATTTATTTTGGTCCGTGCATTCTATGTAACAATTCACCAAAACAAATTCCTTGGACATGCAATCTCCTTGGCGAATACAATCGATTCTGATTTTGATGATTGTATCAGGCAGTGCTGCTCATCTCATTCAGTTGTCTTTGCCTTTACCTGAATGCCAGCTATGAGTCCAGGGTTCATTTCCCAAAAGCATAGTTGCTAACAATGTTAGCAACTTGCATAGTTGGAACCAAGCAACTCAACGGTTTCAAATATGTAAGCTGGTAATGGGAGCTATTTGGAAACATTCCCCCAGTCAGCAAAGGCCTTAGCATGACTATAGGCATGTGAGTTTGATTCGCATTCAGTCCTTTGTCTATACGATGCTTTCTCATGATGCTGTGTTCACCTGGTGTCCACAAATCTACCAGAATAAATGGTAAGTGTGGAAATAACAATGCTGCAGACTCCACTTTTTGGAGAGCTGTTGCCTGCCCTGTTATTTCTACTAAGCGTTTACAATCGAGGAAAAATGGAAACTATGTGGCATGCCGGTCACATGACCCACGAATCGAATCGCTGTGTCAGCTGATGTCGTGATGATGGATTAGAGTGACACTGTGATGCATGTGTGCGTGTGTGTGTCCCCAGCTGCTTCTGGAGCACTTGGAGTGCCTCGTGTCCCGGCACGAGCGGTCGCTGCGCATGACCGTCGTCAAGCGGCAGGCCCAGTCCCCGTCAGGCGTGTCCAGTGAAGTCGAGGTCCTCAAAGCCCTCAAGTCCTTGTTTGAGCACCACAAGGCCCTAGATGAAAAGGTAAGAAATAAGCAGAGGTACGTTGTTGGTGGAGATTTGGAGAAAATCATAGGCTTCTGTTGCTGTGATTTTCCCAGGTGGGCAGGTGCTACATTCTATATTGTGACATGTATGATGGATGCTCCCTTTCATACAGATTAACATGTCACAGAAAGACTCTTGCTTCAGTATTTAGGGCTACCACCAGCTGAAAAGAGAGCCAGGAATCCACTTAATTTCTTTATTGAATTTGTTTAAATCCGGTAATATGACTGTGTGTGTGCGACTCTGTGCCCCTAGCGTTATAGTCTCATCTTGCGTTATTTATGGTCTCGGCTGTGATATTTCTGCCTGTATAATCAATTCTGCTGACAGCACTACTGTAATAACTGGGTTTCATCATTTGTAACATCTCCAGGGCTCAGAAAAAGGGCTCTCATTAGCTCATATAGCACGAGCACCAGCTACAGTGTCCATGGCAAGTGGATCTGTTCAGTGTATCATGCGGTAACTATGTGTGGGAATGTTTGTGTGTGGAACCCTGATAGAGACAATATCGTTTGTAGCTTCCAGGACTGACAGTTATTTAATCTTTGTTCTTGTCTAGGTTGCCTGGTTACAAGTCAGTATAATAATCAAATGAAGAGAGGATTTGCAAAGGTATACTTTAGCATAGTCAATTCTGCTATAGTGCCCCACCTTACCCATAGTCAGACTCCCTAAATGAGGTGCACTAGGGGGTCTGAACATAACTGAGATTCAAATTATCTTTATTACGTAAGGTTATAAAGGTCAAGTAAAATCAGTCACTGACGTTGAATCTTGCCTGAAATTTCAGCCTGTGACAGTAAATTAGGAAATAGATGGATTAGTTTAAACGAATTACATATCTCTCCCTTAATGAAGTTCTAATCTGCAGAAGTATGACCCGGACCAGTCGTAAAAGGTCACAGGAACATAACATAATATCGACCCAAAAATAAAACTTAATGATGTTCTAAAATAATTCAGCAGGTTTGCTTGGGTCAGTGTTGATCCTTTTTGCAATCTACAGTCACTTATAGTAATAAGTAACCTTGACATCCTCTTACAAATTCCTCAAGAAATATTATGTGCAATTTTTTGTGCATAAAGACTGCAGTTGTTTTTAATCATCAACATGCATTCTTCTTAATTAACATGGATGTTGTTACATTGTATTTCTGTTGTCCCAAACAGTGGTTCTCATGTTTGTTCTGTCACAAGATCAGTGCCGCTTTTACAGAATCAAAAAGTTCAGCCGGGTGTGTTTTGAACATCCATGAAACAAATCAGAACATTAACCCTGGGGCACTGCTAAAGGGCCCCATGAAATCATATCATTTTGGGCCCCGAAACCAGACCAATCCAATTAGGTTCCAAATTTATTTAGGTTTCCAATCTCTCAGAGGAGCTTGGGCATTGGTAAGGATGTGTCATGTTGCAGCCAGGTGTCTTCAAGTCAGCTATTGTCATTTTTGCAAGTGAATCTCCGTAAAAAATCCGCTTCCTTGTAAAAGCACTCCTGATGTAGAGTGCCGCGTTTTTCAGCAATGTGGACAAAAGGTGTGAGAAATTAAAGCAATTAATGATGACACATTAGGTATGGACTGGAGTGTTTCCGCAGCTCTTTACAGGATTGTACAGCTCTGTAATGTCATACTGATGTATGTAGTGTCCTGTTAATGCTGTGGTAAATGATTAACATTCAGAACTGGACAAGTAATGGCTCGCGTTTTATACCGGATCTGGGGTTTGGGATGGTATGCAATCTATGGTCACCTGAACTGCCAGGTTAATCAGAGCATCTGTCAAACGGTTTGTGAGATGATTATGCTGGATACGATGTTATTGAGGTACGACTTATGAGGTAAGAATTTAATGAGGCGTGACGAGAGCTGGGGGCTGGTAGCCATCATAGATGGCGCAGCTCCCCCAGGGAAGCAGGCGCTCATGGGATGTCTGTCCACCACAGGTCAGGGAACGGCTGCGGGGTTCCTTGGAGAGGGTCTCGGCCCTGGAGGAGGAGCTGGCCGCCGCCAACCAGGAGGTAAGGAGCAGACCTGACCTCCACTGTTTACTGGTGTCACCTGACACAAGTGAACTTCCCCCGCATACATGGCACGTGAAGATGGCACCAGGACACCGCAGACCCCGGGGGAGCATGGAAACCAGAGCATCCTGCCTCAGAGGCAGTTTCCCTGGCAGCGCGTGAACCTGCTCTTGACCCCGTCCTTGTCATTGTGTATCAGGCTCTACCTGCCTCTTTCAATCCTAAGCCACACTTCAATGGTTTTTCTTGTTTCTACTGCTAACTGTATATTTAAGCAATACCTAGAATTTAAAAATGGAAACCTACAGGAAGCAGATTATTTTTTTGCTTATTTTCAACTTTTTACACATTTGAAAACTGGCCTCTGAAATAGTACATTAAATTTATCTTAATTTTATGCACTTCTTGCAGTATTTTGTATTTTTACATTTTTAAACCCATTTATTTATTTATTTAGAGTTCTGGATTTTAGCTGAGACCTGGTCCCTGGGTTCCTTGTGGATTGTTGGTTGTGAACCACTGCATGTCAAAGTGAGCAATTAATTTAAAGGCCTTTCAGATAACTGTACCGAAATAGCTACATCTAGCAAATCAGGAAAACCTTTAAGTGGCTCTTCCGCCCGCATGTGGTCTTTTTCCATTTTGCTCCAAGACTTTGCTATAAGTTATAAGAACAGTTTTCAGACTTGTACTCCACACTCCCCAAGATCATCTAGCATTTGCCGTCATGCATTTCGACCAGAAGGGAAAGATCGCACCTGGCTGTAGATGTTTTGAAAAGCAACCAATGACCATACTATTTTGAAAACCGTAGTGTACTGCTTTCAGGAATACGCTGTGATGCTGCTGAAGATGAACATTTTTAAGGGACAGCAGTTGTTTCGAGATTGTTGATCTTCACTGCTTCTGCTCACAACATGTCTGCTGCCGGCTTCTGAGACTGAAGCAGAGCTGATGCTGGGAAGGAGAGTGACAGGAACCGCAGTTGAATGGGAATGTCCAAGTTAGAAACCCTCAGGGACAGTGTTCATGTCACGGCGGTGACTTGTTTGCAGCACTAATTGATTCTGGATGGAGATCAGCAGTTAGCCTCTTAGCGTTAAACGGTGTCCACAGCAGGGTACAGAGCAAAGGCCTTTGTGGGTTTGTCTGTGATTGTTATATTATTTCATTAGAATCCAGGGTGTTTTATTTATTGCAATATGAATTCAGCTCATTCTTAGGCTGGCACACACAATGCACCCAGCAATTCTAAACGTGCCGTAATGAATAATAATTCTGGCTATGGAAATTAAGAGGGGTATTGAGAATTGCGGATTTCCACCAGCATTCATCCATTGCGAAACAATGTAGCGCCAGGTGTTTAAATTATTGAGAGGGCGGAGTATACAAAATTAAACTAGCCTCAACAATGGTGAGAGTCTAACCAGTGGTCAGAAAGCAGGAAGCATTCTGTACTATGAAGGAAGGGTTTTTGGTGTTGATTTCGTCAAAGACACCAACAGGAACAAGTTTTACTGTTATTCTTCACTATTTTCTTACTTTCTTGTCTTTGTAACTATACATGAAAGATTAGTGTGAAAACCTTACATTATGCATGCCTGCTTTATTCTCTGATTGACAAAATGTCTGTATTGAGAATGAGCAGTGAAATTGTTTTCTAAGTAATCAAAGTAAATATACCATTTCAGGGTTGTTGAGTTGATTTGGCTTTGAAGGTTTGGTTTTGAATCTGTAGTGTGAGGATCAAGTAACTGAATAAAATAACTTAAAGGCACATGTTTACCAAAATGGACAGTCGGCGACGAGCTGGATTTGCACGGTAACCTTTCAGCTCTGATGGACGCTAATGCGAAATCTGTCTACTCATCCAACCACACCAGGACTACAGCACTATCCCTGTGTGGTTTATCATAATGAGTCTCTACATGCCACATTAAGAATTCTATTAAAAGGAACGCACGAGGGTCTGGCAAAAGAAAATACTAAGAAGTACATGGGGAGATTTATAAAATTTGTGATTTAGGATCACTGCCGCTGTTTCTGCAGATTTGTGCTGACCGTTGTCGTTTGCAGTGCACCCAAACATGACCTGTTTGCTTCATTTTCCTGCTGTTCAAAGGGATGAGGTCGACCGAATAATTATGCGGGGATGGCTGGATATCTATATTCTAGTAATTACAATAATGATGATGTACGACAGTTAGCACAGTGTGCAAAGTTTACAGTGAAAGTATAGCAAAACTCACAGTTAAGAAGAACCTGGAGGCTATAGTTCCAAAAACTGAGCAAAGGCTGGGATGTTATTATGCGTGTGGGGATTTGTTAGTTATGATACACTGCTGAGTCATTTTTCGAGGAGATCATAAGCTGTTTCTTATATTGAAGTCAGAATGCTTGCTCAAAAGTATTCTATTTTTACGTTTTTAATTTTTTGCTATCATATATCCCCTAGATTGTAGCCTTGAGGGAGCAGAATGCCCACATCCAGAGGAAGGTAGCTTCGGGGGAAGGAGCAGACGACCTGTTGGATGGCACGGACACCGGTCTTAAGGTCCATGGCAAGGTGGGGGTTCGCCGTCATTCAGAGCACTGCCAGGCAGTCCATAACACAGCAGCTTGCTGTCATTCAGAGCACTGTCAGGCAGCCCATAACACAGGGGCTCGCTGTCATTCAGAGCACTGCCTGGCAGCCCATAACACAGCTCGCTGTCATTCAGAGCACTGCCAGACAGCCATAACACAGGGGCTCACTGTCATTCAGAGCACTGTCAGGCAGTCCATAACACAGGGGCTCACTGTCATTCAGAGCACTGTCAGTCAGCCATAACACAGGGGCTCGCTGTCATTCAGAACACTGTCAGACAGCCATAACACAAGGGCTTGCTGTCATTCAGAGCACTGTCAGGCAGTCCATAACACAGGGGCTCACTGTCATTCAGAGCACTGTCAGGCG
>JAODKC010000001.1:12224704-12244047 GCA_026777985.1 Mormyrops attenuatus
GAAATGTGATTAATATAGATTAAAAATGAATATTTAATCGTGATTAATCGAAATTAATCCACAGCAACCCTGTGATTGATCTGATAAAAAAAATTTATCGTTTGACAGCACTAATAAATACATATGATATCTGTGCATATAATGCTTTGTGAATGCATTATAATGCAGTATGAAGATATCTATAATGCATTATAATGACTGCTTTAAGAAAAGTGTTACCGGAGTTGGTATCTTTGCATTAGAATCTCTGCATTAGGAGGGTGCTATTCATTTCCCATCTGGCTAGCAGACTGTTTGGTTGTACGTTATTGCAGGATGGTTATACTCAGCAGGCTACTTCGTGGTACAGGGGTACACTGGGTGCCTAGACCAGCAGCTCTCCACTGTCACGAGCCAGCTTATTTGGACAGGAGTATGTCACAGATATTATCACTAGACGGCTGATGTAAAGATACCCAAACTCTGTCTTTGAGGGCTGTACAGTCAACCAGCTCCTGGGATTGTTGGATGGTTCCTCAGAAGTTAGGGAGTGACCTGACAAGAGTAAACCAGCAGTAACCCTGGGAAGTCCTGTGCTTTACCATTTTCTGTACCTATTAAAAAAGACACATCTCATAGCACCTCATAACATTGCAGTGGCACTCGAAACTTTAGCTGCTATTGACTGAGGTAATAAATCATCCAATCACATTCTGCCTTGCGTTTCTGTTCTCCATGCAGAATCAAGTAACATATAACCATGGTAAGAAGGATATGTTCTCACTCCTGTACTTCAGGAGTGTCCTTCATGCTCTGTGCAGATGTGGGCTATCATTCTGGGCCAGTTTTTAAGAAAATCTACCTAGATTGTAGTAATACATTAGAAATTAATGGAGAAGTTCACCTTTTAAAAAAAAGTCTATTATCGGCCTGAGTGTATTAAAGTCTGAGTGAATTGTGTGTAGCCCAATTTAGCGCGTCCTGTTCTTGCGCTCGATGAATCATTGATCAGAGGCAGTACAGAGAGGGCTAATTAGATTCATCTCTGTAGATGGATGATTGCGGACGGGCGGCTGGCCCTGATCCACGCGGCCTTGTGTACTTTGCCGACCACATTGGCACCGTTTTAGAGTGCTGTCTGTCATACCTGAAACATCAAAGCTTGAGATTGAAACCAGCATGGCTTGTGTGCGTTACCAATTATGTCAGTGGATCACACAAAATAGGAATAAATAAAGACGTGTGGTCATGTGGTTCGCACAATACCACACCTTACATGCACTGGAGTAGGACACACAAAGTTCTTTTTAAACACTTATTAAAACTCATCTACTATGTGTGCTCATAGCCAATTAATCTTCAGGGTTCTGTATCTCTTAACATTATGGAGGTTAGCTGTCAGAATCAAATCTGAGTTTGATAAGTGAGTGAGTGTTTATACACAATTTTCTCTTAATGTTGGGAGAAGGAGGCCTGTCTCTTTCTAAGCATCCATCCAGACCCCTGAATATTTGACTCACACTTATAAACATGTCCAGTGACTTCTTATTGCTTTACACCAGACTAATCGTCTGTGCTTAAGAGGAGTATTGCTGCTCTGTGAATTCTAGTTGTGTGTTTTTCTACGCATTGGCCTTGTGCCCATTATCTGTCTGCCAAAAGCTGTCAGATGGGCACAACTATATTTGTGAAGTGTAATCCCAGGCCCACAGCTGTAAATTCCACATCCACTGGCCTACAGCTGTAAATCCCACATCCACTGCGCATGGGAAGCCCAGATGAGCAGAAGCCCATACTCGCCTCGGCAGAGCCACGTCATCAGCTGTTATGTTGAGCCAATCAGTCACTGCCGAGGGGGTTTGTGGCACTTCCTGTCACTCTGGCATTATTCTCATCTGATGTATTCTGCAACTGAGGTGAGACCTTGCCTCTCCATTGAAAAATGCATCCTGAAGGGTACGAGTACATGTCAGCGAGAGTAATGAGGGGCCTTGCCCAAGGTCAACCATAAGCGAACTAAGAAGCTCCTTAGGACCCACCGTTGTCATGATTGGGAATAGGGTTTTTTCCATGGAAATGAATGGAAGGTCCACATTTAAATAGCTACACCTGTGTGTGTGTGTCTGTGTGTCTGTGTGTGTGTGTGTAAACAGAGGGTTTAAAGCCTTTTGCTCAGGTAAACTGTAGGGTTACAGATTAGTGATGGTTCCTTGAATGTGCTCCCAGAGGATTGAACACCACCGCTCTGTGTAAAGGAGTGGCCTTGCAGCCAGTGACCAGTTTCCCTGGGGTGTCTCTGTCCCCCTACCCTCACAGCGCCTCTCCAACGGCTCCATGGAGTCAGCCGACGAGGCCAGCCAGGTGGTGGAGCTGCAGGAGCTGCTGGAGAAGCAGAACTTTGAACTGGCCCAGATGAAGGAGCGCATGTCCTCGCTGTCGTCTCGCGTGTCGGAGGTGGAGCAGGAGCTGGAGACAGCCCGCAAGGACCTCATCAAGTCCGAGGAGATGAACAGCAAGTACCAGAGGGACATCAAAGAGGTGGGCGCCGGGGGGGTGCTGGCAAGGCGGCGCAATGACAGGAGAAAAATGTCCGAACTGGCCCTAAGTGCTTCATCATTTCTCCATCCAGAAGTGAGCCATTTAAATATTATTTAATGACAATAAAGGATATCTCTTCATTTCAAAAGCTGCACTGAAATGATCTATTGAAAGTGCATTCGACCAGAAATACTGGTCAATTCCACCCTCAGTTTTCTCATAGAAGTCCCACTAAACTAGGTACCAAAATAAAGCTTGGAAAAGCTTTTTCAGGAGGTTCAAAACAAAATCCTACAATGAGCAACAGAACCTTACCGTGGAAATGAAAGTGACGTCCCACTCGTCAGCTCGGTGTTTCCCCAATAGCCGTATCTCAAAAACCATTAAATATATTGACTTGAAATGTTTTTGTTCTGAAAATAAAACATTCTGACTTAAATCTAACCTGGGCCAATTTTCAGTTTTTACCTGCTGGTCCCTACTCACAGACATGCATAATAATGAGTTTATGTTGCACTCAAGCAGGGAAAATTGAAGGTATTTGTGCGTGATTGAAGCTGATGGGCTGTCTGGCTCCTGAAGTAAGCAGTGAATGCTGTTGATCATGGCAGATTTAACGATGATCCTCAACTAGGGAACATGTTCCTGTGAAGCTCTGGGATTGTGTGGATGCGGTATCTGGCCTGTTAGGCATACTGACAGTTAATGCCAGTCCAATTTGTAGTAGCGTCCGTGAAGCACAGAAGTCTTAGCAGCCACCCGTGTCCAACCTCGTCCCCGTGTTTAAATAGCTATTGATCAGCAGCGATTATGTCGGTTCCAGCTCGCCAGTTGCTCTGCTCATCTCTGTTGTTTTTTCAACAGCTCAGTAATTAAAGTTGCTGATGCATCTCGCCTTCAGAAGCTGCAGGGTTCTGTTGTCGTTCTGAAAATTTATTGTAACACTGAATAAAGTGGGGAAGACCCACGCAAAGCCATTATGTTCGGTAAATCACAATGTGGTGGTCAACACTAGGTCAGTTTTTTGTACTGATTAAGCTGTTTGTTTTTGTTTCTGGATGTAATTGTGTGTGTGTGTGTGTGTGTGTGTGTGTGTGTGTGCCAGGCCATGTGTCAGAAGGAAGACATGGAGGAGCGCATTGTGACCCTGGAGAAACGCTACCTGAGCGCCCAGAGAGAGTCCACCTCCCTGCACGACATCAGCGACAAGCTGGAGAACGAGCTGGCTAACAAGGAGGCCATCCTCAGACAGGTCTCTGGAACCTGGGAACGGCATGTCCCGTGTTTCCCAATCCCGTCCTCGTCAGACAGTCCACATTATTGCTGCCTGCCAGACAGTCCACGTTTTTGCTCCCTTCCTGCTCCCTGCCAAACAGTCCACATTTTTGCTCCCTCAAACACACGGGCTGTCTGCATGCCCCTGAGGAGCCGGTTGGGAAACACTTGAATACATCACACCCATGTGGTTCTCACCTCCTGGACACAGGAAGCCCAATCTAAATGTCCTCACAAATCCAGCCTTTCTTTATTCACACTGCAGATGGCCTGCAGTTTGAAAAGCGTAATTTACTGCCCTGCTTAAAACAGCAGAGTGGGCTGCACCTGAATCGGGCGACTGGCAAACAACAATAAGGTTTTACCCCAATGATATCGCATCACCTCAGTTTAATGTAACTGGTTCTCATTCAGCCACGGCCCATTCGACGGGAGCCATGTGGGACGTGTAGTATGACGACATCACAGCGCAGCCAGAGCACGTGACGTGTGTAGCAGTGTGGATTGGTTACCACTTCTATGTGGGAAAGTGGTGATCTCTGTATGGCCTGCTGTGCTTTAAACAGTCAGACCATGAAGAGAGACTGGGTCACCCTGGAAAGGGAAATATGTGGGGAAATGTATGGAAGCCTGTGCTTCTCCCTGATTGTATTATACTCCAGTATACATTATGCCAATGCACAGGGCTGGGTGCAGACAGATCTGCCCTAGTAAGCGACAGGCAGGCTGCAAGGGGAGCACCGTACAGCTAACACAAAGACAATGCATTCAGATAACATGAGGCAGGTGAGAGACCTTGGCTTTGGTTACATCTGTGTAGAAAGTAGCCAGCTGGAACTCAAGAGCATGGAACCTAGTATGCGTAGGAATGTTTTGATCCTGATGTTCCTTCATGACATTCACCTCAGCTGCTTTTGCAAGGTGGCCCATATGAGACATGCAGACAATTTGCACAGGCTCAGTTCACAATTCTAGCCCCTGCATGTCACATGGAATCCTCTTACCCACATACGATGTCTACAGACGTCTGACTGGACACTTATTTGTTATTTTTTTTTACGTTGTGGATAAATTGTACAAACAGCTCATTTAGCCAGTATCACAATTTTCTGAGGCCTGTCCTTGGATGACCCGGCACCAGGAAGGGTTTAATCGTGGCCTCTTAATTACCTCAAGTATACCTTGTGTTTCTGTGAGAGATTGGTGCGGGCTGAGTGACTGTCACCACTGATAAACATCAGGGAGATAATTATTCAGTTGCATAAATCAGTGGCCAGTCTCCCACCTGGGGAATTGCATCAGAGGTTTAAGCGCAAAGCATACAGTGCATAACCCTGCATGTTAGTGAAACTTTCCCTTTGAGTTAAATGGGGCAGCTATTTCAAGAGGGCAGGCAAACTGTAAAAATCATTAATCTGTAAGACCTGTAGTATCAACTCCAGTAACATAAGAAAGTGGGAAGGGTTTATCACTGTAAGGGAAATTGGGACGTAAAGGAGACCAGCTCATTCTTCTCTTCACTGCGCTCATGCCAGTGCTAGCGGTAGGGGAAGCTATACAGGCATGCTGGGAGTCTTTAGAGGACGCCGACCCCCCTAGCTGATTCTGGGTCCCTCTGCCCCCCAACCCTGCAGATGGAGGAGAAGAATCGGCAGCTGCAGGAGAGGCTGGAGCTGGCGGAGCAGAAGCTGCAGCAGACCATGAGGAAGGCGGAGACGCTGCCCGAGGTGGAGGCTGAGCTGGCCCAGAGGATAGCGGCCCTCACTAAGGTGGGCCCCATCGGCCCTTCAGGGGCCATCCAACATGCTGGACGTGTCTCTGTCCCACAGAAGACACCTGTTTGCTTTCTGTCTCCGTAGGGCTGCAGTCTAACAGCCTTCGATTCCACCTGCCCGGCTCCCTGAATTGTCTTTAGCTCACCCAATAAGACTCCCTCTGGGCATTTTGTGGTGTAATCAGACTGGCTGTTTTAATACGGCCCTCCAGAGCGGGAACCAAATTGCCCTGCTTAAATTTTTGTTCCACCATATTACTCATGTGTAGGTTCTGTGGTGGAATGTCACCACAAATAAATGAACAGGCCAACTGATACCCCAATCTGCTTCTTAAACCTGCTTTTAGTTCCAAACCAACCTTACTAATACCCTCACTAATGTAAAATTTTACCGTATCATCTCCCTTAGTCAGGCTAAATCACTAAGTCCTTTTAACATTTTAATCATTCCCTTGTGGCGATCCAGTTTTTTTTATTTGTGGTGATGTACTCAGCTCTGAGCATGGCTTGGTGGACTGAGATTAAAGTGAAAGTTACCAGTTACGGTGGTATTTTCTTTCCTTTTTTCCCTTTTGTGTTCTTATGGGATGTAGAAGACCAGTGGCTCATGCCTCCAGTGTTTTCTTGGCCATTAAATATCTTTTTAACAGCCGTCTGCTGTAGCACTCAAGCAAGGTAGGGTGGGTTCATACCAGGATGTTTGAAATGTCTGCCAGGGGATTTAAGACAACTAGATTACTGACTGTATCCATGCAAATTCAATTCATTAGTCCTGGCCAGAGAATCTGCTAAGTGTAATAGCATTAAGGTACAATAGCATCTGTCAAGATATAAATTAATAGCTGCCTACTAAATGCCTGTTAGCACTTAATAAACATAAAAAGTATTATGCAACTTTCCGGACTTGTGCAGAATGTTGGTCACCGGAATGTTGAACGGGCCGTTCTTTTTTCTCTCCTGAACCTTCATTTGCTGACTTATTTGCTCTGTCCTTCCAATTGAACATGACATTTTAGCATACATTCGATAGGCTTTGAGTGTCTCTTCGGGAACTGGCTCCGTTTCATAATGCCCGTGCCTGAACCCTTTGCTGTTATCCTGTGCTGTGATGCTGTTAATCGACCTGGAGGACTGACTCTTTGATTTGTTCCTCTCCTTTTCTTTCGGCCGGTTAGTCCCCCCCGAGCTCCTCTACCTCCCTCGATGATTATCAATATGTAATGGAAGCTAAACTGCAAGACATGAACTCCATACTTAGGAAGGTAGTTCCACAGGTCTTTGCTCTCTTGCTCTCACTCTCTCGCTCATTAGAATTCATCATCTTTCCTTTTTATTCTGTCGTAGCTGACCATTGCCCGGTTCTGGCTTAAGGGGGCGCTCTTCTCCTTTCTGTGTTGGAGGACAGCAGGCCTATGCTGGAGCTGTGGGGACATTGCATGTCTCAAGTGGCTGGTTTTCCCTGCTCATAGGTTCAGCCATAGTGTCTCTTTCTCTCTCTCTCTCTCTCTCTCTCTCTCTCTCTCTCTGTCATGACTGGCTGCTTTCCTTTTCTGCTTAGTTTGTAATTAGCTTTAGCGCAGCATAAAGTAGAGGCTTGGCTTACCTGTCTCATAGATGGCTATACACACATCACCCCCACAGTCACTAAATGGACTGGCCCATCCTTCCCTGCCCCGCCACCCCCCCTCCCATTCCTGTGCTTGACAGGCAGAGGAGCGTCACGGGAGCATCGAGGAGAGCATGCGGCACCTGGAGTGCCAACTGGAGGAGAAGAACCAGGAGCTGCAGAGAGTGAGTCACTCCAGAAGGACTCCGCCCCCCTCAGCCAATAGCCCGTCATGTGGCTTTATGTGTGAAATTCTGCTCTGTGGTCCCGCCGGACGGCTACAGGCTCGCCAGAGGGAGAAGATGAACGAGGAGCACAACAAGCGCCTGTCGGACACCGTGGACCGGCTGCTGACGGAATCCAACGAACGACTCCAGCTCCACCTCAAGGAGAGAATGGCGGCCTTAGAGGAGAAGGTGATGGGATGTGACCTCACACACATTTCTCGCATCACATGACCACGTGTGTCACTCCTGCTCCCGGAATCACCCTCACCATTCAAATCGTGTTACGTCACTATTCTTGCTGGATTAAATTTAATGTATGTAGAGTGCAATACAAAAGGCAACCAAAGCTGCTTGTATGTGGAGTAAATACATATTAAGTCATCTGTATTTGAACGTTAATAAATGATAACAAGGTGACCTCCAAAAATTTACTGATACATGTTGGATGGCTTGAAAGACAACTCTCAGATCAGTCATTTCACCACCAGCTCCCTTAAGTAACTTATTAAAATAATTTGATGAGGTATTGATTAGCCAGACATGCTATGCTAATGGTCAAGTCAACAAATGCTGCGGCGACTTCATGAGGAGCTTTGAAATGGCTAAGCTAACACAGTTCGACGGACGTACCATAGTTTTACATCAACATCCTTTAAGCATAATTTTCTGTTCGCAGTCAAGGACTTGTGAACCGTATTACATATCGGGTATTTAGTGAAAAAAACACAAGTTTTTATGTTTCCATTTCAGAACGTTTTAATACAAGATTCGGAAAACTACAGAAAACAGCTGGAAGATTCTCTCCATGAAAAAGTAGGTTTCTGAGGCATTTTGATATAAACTTCAAACACGTACATAGCTGACGGCTGCACTCAGGTAATGACGTGCTAATTTTTGAACATGTGTTGTTAAAGTAATTTATAGCTGCAAAAGTGCCTGAAAATATGAAAATGAAGTTGAGGTGTGATTCCAAACCTTTGCTTGGTTTATTTGCAATAGTCTCAGCTTGCGGAGGAGATGGAGAAGCTGAGATTGGAACTGGATCAGTTCAGAATAAGGACCGGATCGCTCACGGAACCGACCCTGTCACGGTATGGCAGCCTGCAGGCAGAACCAATGGGTCTGGAGCTGCTTTCGGTAATGATTCCATTTCCGCCTTAGAATGGAGACAAGACAAAAGGGAGTCTCTACAACCCGCTGAAAATGTGCGCGTAAGATGGAGTTATTGATTTTAATTAGGTTACAGAGACAGGGCAAGGCATTCACATATTTAAATATCTAAAGGCTGCAGCGAAATCATCGTAGAAGCTCAGCATTGTGAGGTCTTACTTTGTACCATTTATTAACAGGAAGCAAATATTCGTACTGAGATATTAACCATCTGTGAAATAACCTATTATTGGCTTGGCTTGTTGTCAGTACTAGCTATCCATCCATGTTTTGCTCAGCACTGGATTAAATGTAGATCAGTTAACTTCATAATTGCTGTCTATTAGTAAGTTCCAGTGTGACGGTGAGATATGTTAGATGGTGTGGATGATGTGGCACTGGTGGTGTTGGCCTTCTGAGAGGCTCCAGCTGTCTGTAAACTTGGATGCTTATGTAACCTGTAATGAGATCGGTGAGCAGGTGGCGTCACTAATTACCCAGTTAACGTAAGTCAGGATCGACTCCGGATCATTTACCCAGTGAGAGCTCTGTCAGACGTAGGTGAAGGACTGTATACAGTATTCATGCACATTTTAATACACCTGGCCTCCTACGAAACAGCTTTCAGATATGCTTGATTGAATTTGTACGATTTTTATTGTGTTGTTTTGCTTACTCTTTTATCTGACACTTGTATTCAAAGCAACTTACAGTAGAGGGGAAGGTTACAATTTATATGTACTCCCCAGAATTTGAACCAACAACCTTTACGTTTCTTAGCCCAGTGCTCTACTGGTGATATCATGGTATTACTATATGTCTAATATGTAATATGTTATGTGTCAAACACACAAAGCTGGGCACATTTGCCGGCGCTAACCCTTCCCTGAATCCTCTGCAGTCCTTCATCATGCTCTTGCTGTGCTTCTCCTTTCCGAGTTTTTTTTTTTTTTTAAGAACAACATTGTCTATGGAAGGGCCATTTAAACATATCTGTATGATTATAGCTTCTTTTTTCTATTCATTTAGTATTTATTAATGCACCTTTGGGGTCCTAAACGTAATCTCATTGTGTTACACAATGACAATAAAGTGCTTGATTCTTGAATCTCGTTTTACTCTGCAGGTCTCACCTGGACGCCTCCACGGAGCTCCGGTTCTCCCTGGGCTCCCTGGCGGACACCCAGTCAGACCATTACAGGTCGACAAAGGTGATCCGGAGGCCCAGGAAAGGCAGGATGGGGCTCCGGCGCGAGGAGCATAGGGTACACGTCTCTGATTAGCCGTGGGAGGATGGAGTTGAATGGGGTTAGAGTGCAGCATTTTTAAAGGGAAAGATTAATCGGCAGGATGGTTAGGAGATCCTGTTCCGTATTAGCATTCAAACCAATGTCAAATGAGCTTCTGTTGTGTATTAGTGCAGCTCATTGCTGACTTTAGTATTAGCTTTTAATTAACCGCACTCACTAGGGGCCCCTTGAACACTGAAGTTATTTGCAAATAAAAGATGTTTAGAAAATGTGCCCGCTATGCATGTTTCTCTTGATGGTTCTCAGAGTGACTAAGGAATTTAAATATTCAGGAATATTGATGTGGATAATTTTAGAAAGTCTAAAATAGCTCTGCATAGTATTTCTTTGATACAGCCACATTAAGATTGGTGGGAGAGCATGATTGGTGGATCGTGTTGTCAATCAGTCTAGTACACACAAGCCCCTCCTCTCTTCCCCCAGGCTAAGTCCCTTGGGGAGCAGGAATGGCGGACCCAACAGCTGGGGGTCCTAGGCACCCATCACTTTGAGAGCGACACAGAGATATCAGACATTGACGACGACGATCGTGACACCATCTTCAGCTCCATGGATCTGCTGTCCCCTGGGGGCCACTCGGATGCCCAGACACTGGCCATGATGCTGCAGGAGCAGTTGGATGCCATCAACAAGGAGATCCGGTCAGCGTCCGCTGGGGCAGATCCTGACTCAAAGCTAACGTCAACATTGATGATACGTCTACTGGCTGTTATCATGAAAGATTTATCACCAAGTTCCACACTATTAGAAACATCCAAGGAGCAGACATTTAAGGTCTTAAATCCCCTTTTTAGTGACAAGGACTTGGCACAATTAGCAAGCCATTACGACGTCTGCTTTTCTGAAACCTACGTCCGCTTGAACGTTTACACCACCGTTTGTTGTAAATTGGCGTTTTATCGCCATATTAAGAACAGCAGGTCCATCCGACCGTTGAGCCAAAACGCCGCTGATGACTGCAGGTTTACTGTGGTGAAATAAAAATTCATTAGCTGCTCTGCTTTTTCCCGGACGAACTCCTGTGGCCATTTAATATGCAAATTAAAACTGAATGCAGATGCGTCAGGATTACTTGCAAGGGCACAATGCTTCTAGGATCACGGTTCTCTCTTGCTAGTACCAGATCGTTAGGTCCTACACCTTGGCTCTCAGTTTCTGAGTTAGTTATATACTGATTAACTAGCAGCAGCTTGCTCGGCAGTCTGAGTGACAGGAGGACACTGGTAACCAGCTGTCACTTCCATAGCGTCTTCCGGATTACAGTCACTCCCGAGGTCATCTGATGGGAGCAGGATTAGCAAATCTGCCTCTTTACTGCAATTCTTAGCATCCTATCCAGAATTTGCATCTACAGCCATCAGGAACCCCTTATGATGCACTAATTATATCACGATGACATATCCTGTACTTTCTTTATTCGCACCTTAATACACACCACATGCCATGTTTTTAAGTTTCACGTTTATTACAACGTTAACAGCAGCATTTGAAATTACCACCCAGCTCACACCTGACAAACACTGGCTCTGCCATTGTGGGTGAGAGCAAAGTGCTGGGCCGGGCACCCTAGCCTCGCAGTGTCATTGATGGATCCCATTTATCTACAGAATAATTATACTATATCAATATTGAAAGATGCTTTTAAAATTATTTTTTAAAAAGAAAAAAAAACACTCAGCTACATTTGAACCATGGTTTCACAGCCAGAATGTTGTTTTAGATTAGTTGTAAATTTTTAAGTGGTCTGTTTAAACAGTTTTTTTTATTATTATTATGTTAATGGTGCGTGAAGGCATGGCTAACCTGTGTTCGAGTCTGACCAGAATCCAGTCTTATTGTTTCCATTTTCGCATGAAATGCTTGTAGTTCGCTCACCAGAATCACTTGTCATTTCAGTACAGTTTTTGAAAGTGCAGAAAACAGGTGTTGGTGGTAGTTTTGTTCATAATAATAATAATAATAATAATAATAATAATAATAATATAAATACTGCTATTCACATGTACAACGTAATGTTCTTTGGGATGAATGTAAAATGCAGGAAATATAGAGACGCTACAGTAAAGCACCAAGCCCGAAACACTGCTAAACTCTGCTGGGTTTTCACAGTTTGAATTTTCTGTTTTTCATGCAGGGAGCATATGTGCAATTCTGAGAATGCCAATAACATAGAAAATGAAAAAATAAATAAATAAAAAAGGGTGACCCATTGCACTAGGCAGAATATTTTGACCCAGAAAACCAATACAGAACCCAAAGAAATGTCATTCTTAGCTCATTAGAAAGTGAGGCACCTCATGTAGTTATTGGTAATAAACAAGACTTCCTCCCTTTGAGCTCCCTGCTTACTAAAAAACAAAGTGCCTAAATCAAGTGCCGGTATGTCGCCCACATCAAAGACTCCCTGTCAGGATCCCATGCAAATCAGACTGTCAAAGGGAAATTTCAGAACAGCGGGATCAATCCGCAGTGACAGATACAAAAAAAACTGAAAAGATTAACCATTTAACTTTCAGTATGCTACCCTGCTAGGTGATCATATTGTTTTTATTATATTCCCTGGATGGGAATGCAGGAAGGATTGGGCAACTGCAGAAGGCACTAGATCTTATGAGCACAGTAACCCGAAAAGTATGTGATGGATTTTTTCAGTCTTCCCAGGAACATGATGATCTGGGACCTACTTCGTTTGAAGACAAATAGCACCAACATTGAAGCAGTGTCAATTAGTGGTGGCATATGAATGGGCAGCCACAGATGCAGATCTGTTAATCTTGATTACATTGAGACAAGTCACACAAAGTCTGGCTGTTAATAAGATTTTTTGGAAAGGTGGGGAGAGTGTGTAGGATGGTTAGAGATTTTAGAAGTTGAGTGGTGTGTGAGGAGTAGAGAGTAGAGGAGTAGAGATTAGACGGGGGAGGGGGTGATGGGGCAGTCCTGGGAATACATTGTTGTCTTTCCAACAGCATCTAGTTAATTGTAAATCGAAGCTTCAGAGTCTGACAGCTGTCGTCTCCTGTGTCCTTTCCGTGAAGCTCATATTGAATCACTGCTGTCAGATTACATGCATCACACGTGTAATCTCTCCCTGTTGTCTTCCCCACCCTGTTGCTCCACCCCTTCCCCCACCTCCCCCAGGCTGATCCAGGAGGAGAAGGAGTCCACGGAGATGAGAGCAGAGGAGATCGAGAACCGTGTGGCCAGCGTGAGCCTGGAGGGCCTCAACCTGGCCCGAGTGCACCACCCCGGAGCCTCCATTACAGCCTCGGCCACCGCCTCCTCGCTGGCCAGCTCTTCCCCCCCCAGTGGACACTCCTCCCCCAAGCAGACCCCCCGCAGCCCTGCCCGGGACATGGAACGCATGGGCATCATGACACTGGTATGCTGGCTCCTCACGCATCCTCATTCTCATTTGAATACATGCAAATCCTGCCTTATACTCCTAAAACCATTTACCTGTACTTGCACTGGACTTCTGCATGACCCTTGTAGTTGCACTGGAGTTCTGCTTGACCCCTGTAGTTGCACTGGAGTTCTGCATGACCCCTGTTCTTGCACTGGAATTCTGCATGACCCCTGTACTTGCATTGGAGTTCTGCATGACCCCTGTACTTGCATTGGAGTTCTGCATGACCCCTGTACTTGCACTGGAATTCTGCATGACTCCTGTACTTGCACTGGAGTTCTGCATGACCTGTTTGAAAAAACATTCAGCTCACTTGAAACGGCACTTCTCTAGAGGCCCGGAATCCTGGGAATGGAAAATACGGCTGAATGTTAAACATAACATATCAGCTGACATGCAGTGTGAAAGTGGTACTCTCTGAGGGGTATATTATGATTGGAGTGTTTGTCATCCCTGTGTGATAATCTCAGTCAGGACTCAGCCTTTCACTTCAACGGAACCAAGAGCACAGTTCTGAAGTGTGGTTTGTCTGTCCCTCTCATGCCCTTTGTATTCGTTGAGTTGTGCTCGTTGTCACTGTTGACCTTCCCCACTCTGTAAATATAGTAGATAATGGTGGGCCAGCTGCATGAGGTCAGTTAGTCGCCACCTTGTGTGCACTGTTGTTCAAGATTACAGGTCTGTATTGATCACTTGATGACACAGGCATTCTAGTCACGGCGGTGTTTGTGTGGCTCCTTGTCGGAGGTGAACCTTCAAATGAATCATGATTTCCCTGAGCAATTAAGCATCTTACACACATTTGTTGACAAGGTAGCCATGCGTGTAGTGAGCAGCTATACAAATTAATGTGATCCTCAGTGTAAAAGCATTATGTAATATACAGGAAAAATACTCATGATAGTTAAGAAAAATGTCAATTCGTAAAGGTTATTTGACTGTTGGTTGAACGTATTGATGAAAGCATATATTTCATTTCACTTCATGCTTGTTAAGGGCAATATGTTGGGAAAATGTTTGACGGTGGTGTTGGTCTGCTCCTTTAGCAGCAAATGACTCTGGACACCAAGCTCATGTAGATCAGTGCTGGGGAAGTTACTCAGAAAAGTAAGCCATTACAGACAGAGGTAGAATGTTTAGGTCCAGAAAGTACTAATCCAGACCAAGGATTTGTTTCAACCAACCAGTTTAGTATAAAGAGTCACAGAGTACTCAACTGGTTGGTTGAAACAAAACCTTGATCTGGATTTGTACTTTCTGGACCTGAACTTTCCACTTTTGTCTGTAATGGATTACTTTTGTGAGTAACTTCCCCAACACTGTGTACGATCTGGTTTCTGGTTTCTGTGGCATTAGCTCGTCCCCCCGCCAGTAGCCTGCAGATTTAACACCCCGGAAGCCGCTGTCGTGGAGCTTCTCTTTAATGCCTTTGCGCTAAAATTACCATCAGCTCCTTAGGGAGCTGCGACTGAAGGGAGCTGAGCATTTTATACTCTTAATTTAGAGAGGTTTTTTGCAGAGGAGAACTTTTGGAATTAATTAACATTGATTATGTGCGACACAGTAGGGAATTTAATTTAGAAGTTGTGAAATCCTATGTGCTTTGCAAAGTTGTCTAGAGAATGTGGAAATGGAATTTGCTGATAGACCCATAATGCATGTTCAGTAATTTTTAAGAATAACTTAATTTAATTTTGTTATACTAAATCGTCTTTGTTTATATTAATATTTATTGTCATTTTTTCTTTCCCTGTGGTTTCTCTCCAACCTCTTCTGTCATGAAGCCCAGTGATTTAAGAAAACACAGGAGAAAGGTATTCCTACTTGTAATGTGACTCACAGCCTCAAGCAATGCCCTTGAATATATTTATTTAAAACACGTTGTTTACATTTTGAAATGGTTGAATGATTTTTCGATGAAATATTTGCTAATATATATTCTGATGGTTATCATGTAAATATATTTTTTATCATAAACCTCAAATGTGAACTCGGACCACTGCTGCACGTATGGATTTTATTATGGAGATTTGGGCTCAGACCAGTCGTGTCCATGTTGCAGTGTTTTCACACTCCCAGAATGCCCTGCTCTCAACCACTTTTTTCCCCCTCAGATAGCGGCAGTGGATGAGGATGGTCGAGAAGACAAGGCCACCATCAAGTGCGAAACGTCGCCACCTCCCACACCCCGCCAAGTGCGAATGACCCACACGTTGCCCTCCTCCAGCCATAATGATACGCGCGGGTAAGTCCTGGGGGCCCACCAGCTAGAATCAGGTGTTAGCTTTATCTGCAGCGTTTGACGACGTCATTCATAATTTGCCTGAAGAACCTCACCTTAGGTTCCTTGACTTTTCTATCACTAAAACATTTTTACTCTGTCACAGGAAACAAAACATAGCAATTTTAATGATTACTCCTTTTCAAGATTATCTAGTACAGTGGTACGTCAGTACTGGAACTCATTAGAACTCAAATTTCTTAAAAGTCCGACCAACCAGTTCAAAAAAAAATTACCTAGAACTCGATCTGAATCTCAGAAGTCGAACCGTGAATGCTGACCTAAGATAACTTGTACGTGCGGGGAAATGAGTCACGCGGCACGTCTCTCGGCGGAAACAAAGGGTTTCACTTCAGTCTCAGCCTCACATTCGCTGTGATAGCATCGTTTGTTGGTGATAGTGCTTTTTTATTGAAAATATCAGGTAATACACTGTACTTCATATCATTTTGTTAGCCATTGCTCACCAAAAAGTTACGCAATAATTGTACGTTGTCATGCCCCGCCCGTCCGATCATCTCATGTGCTATGCCCCCCTCATTAACCTCATGTGGATTCTCCGTGTTTACCAGCTATTTCCTGTTGCTGTCATTAGTTTAATGTATTTAGTTTGTTTCCCCAGTCCGGTCATTATATTGTCAACCTGTGTTGCTGTCCGTTTGTTTCGTTTTCGCTTCCGCTTCCATTAAACCCCGCATTTCCCCCGACTCTTGCGTCCTGCGCTTCTGTCTGCGCTCCGTGTAATTTTTTGGGGCTGGGAACCAATTAATTGATTTTCCATTATTTCTTATGGGGAAAATTCAATCAGAACTCAGACTTTTTAGGATTCGAACCCAAGTTCTGAACGGATTAAGTTCGAGTTCTGAGGTACCACTGTATATGTTTTAAAAAATCAGTTTAACGTTTACAGCCACTGATTTTGCATGAGCTCTGCTTTTGCATTTTTGCCGTTTTAATAGTTCCTTCGTGAGAAATTTTTGGTTTATAAATGTCCCAATATTTATTGCAACAAAATTGCGATATTTGAAAATTTTGTGATAGCAAATACTTTTATTATTTTTTGTCATGCCATCCACATCTTGCCGAATCTGTTATTCTGACAAGATCACAGTTAAAGCTTTAGTTTCTTCATTTGTCAACGCATTATTACTTTTTTTTTTACTTCCTTTATTGTTATTTTCTGAGTTTATTTGCAAAACCAGTCGACAATAAACAAGTTTGCAAGTCCCACCCCAAAGCTGATTTGGTACTTTTGGTACTGGTACTTGACTGGAAATCAATGGTAAAGGTAGGTAAGGGGGGGCACGTGCTGATTACAGCGCTTTGCCACACCCACCACATGACAAACCTCAGGGATGAGAGCCTGAGTGCAGCCATGCAGTGGGTGATACCTCAGCACCACAATAGTCCAAATGGACTACTGTGAGTTTTTTTCCCAGTAGCAGGAGTTGGAGAACCTCCCTACAGGGCTGGAAATAGATTAACATCATACCCATGACGAGACAATTGCAGGTTAAGATCCTTGCTCAAGGGCCCAACGGAGTAGGATCCCTGCTGGCATTCTCAGGATTCGAGCCAGCAACCTTTTGGTTGTTGGCACAGATTCCTAGCATGAGAGCCACCACTCCGCCAACATGCTTATGCCCCCTGAAGAAAATCTCAGCTAACAGACAAGATTGTCCGGAGAGTGTCTCTGAGGGGTGTTCTGGCTCTCTAATACATCACTTTGGACAAAAGTGTCTGCTAAATAAATAAATGTAAATCTAAATATAATGTTACAATAAGGTCCCTGATGACTATCCACATTTGTAGCACAATACCTGCACCTTGTCCTTTGCTTAAGCCCTCGGCATCTGCTTGCAGCGTGGGCGCCGCCCTGGAGGTGGATGCTAGCGCCCTGAGCAGTGTTGCGAGCAGCCAGGACTCCCTCCACAAGCAGCCCAAGAAGAAGGGCATCAAGTCCTCCATCGGCCGGCTCTTCGGCAAGAAAGAGAAGGCCCGACTGGGCCAGCTGCACAAAGAGCTGGGCGGACCGGGCCAAGGTGGGGCTCCAGGTAGACGTACTCAAAGAACTAGAGCTAGAAAGTGCAGCTCATTTCTGTAATCTTTTCATTTTATGTGTATGTCTCTTGAAGAGGCGGTGCCTTGTCTGTCATGTCATCCCTGGGAGAGCTGGTTTTCGTAACTGTCTTTTGCAACAAGCCAACCTAAAGCCAACATGCTTATGCTTCGTGATTAGTAAACCTGAAGGAAATCTCAGCTGACAGGTAACCTTGTCCGGAGAGCCCGTCCGGGGGGTTTCTCACCGGTTGCCAGTCGTGAACTTCCCAGGGAGCGATTAAGTTAGAAGGGGTGGCTCCTCTGTCACGGCCAATCACGGACCCAGGCCCCCGTGTATGTGGAATTAAAGGGTGTCAGAGGAACCCCTGAGAAACTGCTGACGAGCGTTTTCACACCGATACGGTAACAAGCGAGGTGTGATCGAACCCGCCAGGTTCCACTCCTCGCCTCCGCTGACAAAGAGGAGTCTATCTTTCCAGAAATAGAGCACAATTAATGACTAAACATGCCAGAATTAATCTGGGGATGCAGGGGATTTCATCAAATTCCTGTATTCATCTTCTCCATTCAGTGGACTTAAATCCCTGTAGAAAAGGGACGGTTTGCACGTTTCTTACTGATGCTTGTGATAATCCCAAACGTGCATCCATCCTGTACTACAGCAGCATGTAAGTGAAGAACCTCCTTTTCTGTGCCAGTAGGTACATCTGATCCGGAGCTGACCAGTCAGGAAATGGCTCCAGGGAAGCTGGGCACTCAGGCTGAGAAGGACAGGAGGCTGAAGAAGAAGTAAGTGACCGAGGCCTGCTGTCAGCCAGCCAGAACACCACACAGATGAGCTAGGGAAGAGTGCTACTCCTGTGTTACTCCTGTGTCACTGGGGTTTGCGTTGGACAGGAAGCTCAACACTTTTCAGGTTGATGTCGCTGTAGGAGACTAGGTGCCCATCAACTCCCATAAAGATTCACTAACAGCACAATAGTACATCAGTCTATTTGCCTTGTAACGAGAAGCACTTCGACTCGCGTACCTGGTGGAGCGGTGGAGTATACACCCTGCACCTCCCCCCCCCCCACAAAGTGGGCGATGACTCATTTGGGCTGCCCCTTTAATCAGCCATCTGCAGAAGCCTGCTCTCCCTCCTTTCCCTTTGCTTTTATTTAAAGCACCAGAATTAAAACATACCTCCTTACTTAGCTGTCTGTTAATGCCTTTACCGTATTTTCCAAGCCCTCAATCGCACCAACGCTCAGGATGTGCTCACAGTCAGCTTAAAGCGGCAGCCGAGCTGTTAAACGTGCTGCCGCTCTCCGGCTGCTCCAGATGTGAATGTCGAACAGCGGCTGCTTCACGTGATCGGTGGGGGGGGGGGAGATGAATAAACACAGCCTTCCTGGGAGACATATGGCTAAATATATAGAGGGAAGAGAAACTGAACTATTGATTTGAGCAGAGATGCAGTCATCTCTGGTGGAGCTGCTAGTGGATGGGAGACTGTCACATATGTTTTCCGGCAGCCTGCTGGAGGTCAGAAGAACATTTCCAATGATGATCAATACACTGAACGTGTTATTTTTTCCTCAGTGATGTAGTTGTCAGTTTTACCTCAAATATTAACCCCTCCTGGACATCCTGTGTTACATATAGCTGCAGTCCAATTATAGCCGTAGTTTCCTTGAGGGCCACAGTTATTTGTTTATTCCATGCTGGACAGATCTGGATCTCTCTTGTCTA
>JAODKC010000001.1:12254286-12270939 GCA_026777985.1 Mormyrops attenuatus
GAACAAAATTTTGGGTTTTTTATAAACCGCCCCCCCACCCGGGTTTTTTTTTTTTTTTTCTGGGGGGGCATTAACTCACCTATTTTTGTTGCCCCCCCCCCCCCCCCCCCAGGCACGGCAGATCCTGGAGAGAGAGTACAACAACCTGCTAGCCTTGGGCACGGAGAGGCGTCTGGAAGTGAGTGGAACCCACCTGTCTGTCTATCTCAGCACAACAGTGGAGGCCAGCTGATCTTCCTGTTGCTATAATCATTACGCTTCGGGATAGTATACGTGTGGTCACTGGACCTACTCACTGCTATACTCTGGGCAACCTAGGCTGCAGCGCACCAGAGACCAATGACACGTCATGTGTCTCCAGAGCAACTCCCTGAAAGTAACGGTAGAGCACTGACTGACCAAGAAGGCAAATAATATGGCTAATTAAAGTATCATCATCATACCAAGAAGGGTACAGGTAGTGATGCAACCCCCCTCCAGTCCATTATATCTCAGAAAGGTTACAACAACACCTAGTCTATTTCATTGGAGGTCTACCTACCTGTCCCTTTGTGCACTGTATGTCAGTAAAGCTGTTCAGATTTCCCCAAATTTTGTACTGTAGGCGGGGCTGGTCAATCCTATACATCAGGGTGCCCAACCTTTTTTAACTCAATATCTACTCTTCAATTGGCCAGTGTGCCGAGATCTACCAGTTCAAATAGGGAGCCATTGCTTCTACTCTTTTGCTCTATTATTACTCTAGCTATTGCCTTTCTACATAGTTAACATACACACAGCAAATCCAGGTAATTCTCCAAATTGAAAAAGTGTAAATAAATGTATTTCTCTACCTTAGTGGGACCGCTGGCACTGGGAAGATGCAGCTAGGTAAAAACTGATTGCTGTGCTGCTAACTGACTTCTCAGTTCTCGCCCTTTTCGGCTGCGTGTGGCTGTTTTAGCAGGGAACTCGGTCTCGTAGCTTTTGTGCATCGTTTTGAAATGCCACTCCAAATTGCCCTTCTTCGGTAAAGCCACACTCGCATTGCATATAAGACATGTGGACTTCAAATTTGAGTAAACAAAAAAATAATCCTCTTCCCACTCTGATACGTTTTTGATCTTTTGGCTTCTGACATGTTTGCGTGCTAAATGTTTACCGTACACGATTAGTTGCACGCTGAAAAATGGGTGCACCTGCGCAAGCGCACGGACAATTGCGACGCACTTTGCGAACGACTGAGAATTACTTCGCGATCGATCAACTGGTGGGGCACCCCTGCTCTAGATGATGTAAGCAGCCAGGGGGGGTGAGCCAATTTCACCTTGCCTCCGATAGAGGGCGCCAGTGCTGCTGGCTGTAGATTATTTCAGCACTTGCACCCCACCTTTTCTTCTATGCCTAACTTCACATCTGGTTAGGAGTAAGACATCTGGACCCCTTCAAAGCTTCTCACACCAGGTACACTGCCTTTCAAGGCTGTGGGTTCACTTAGAAATATCCTTGTTTTCCATGAAAACATACACAAAATGCAGTTTTTAAATTAAGGTGTTCACTATTAAGGGTGGGGGGTTCAAATCTACATGGCCCTGTGTGATGAAGTGATTGCCCCCCATGTTAAAACATAAATGAACTGTGGTGTATCACATCGTTGGAAAGCTGACTTCAATTTCTCTAGCCACACCCAGGCCTGATTACTGCCACACCTGTTCTCAATGAAGAAATCACTTAAATAGGACCAAAGTGGACAAAGTGGAGTAGACCAAAAGATCCTCAAAAGCCAGATCATCATCCAAGGAAATTCAGGAACCAATGAGAAACAAAGAAATTGAGATCTATCAGTCTGGAAAAGGTTATAAAGCCATTTCTAAAGCTTTGGGATTAGAGCGAATCACAGTGAGAGGCATTATCCACAAATGGCGAAAACATGGAACAGTGGTGAAACTTCCCAGGAGTGGCCGGCCGACCAAAATTACCCCAAGAGCACAGCTACGACTCATCCAAGAGGTCACAAAAGACCCCAGAACAACATCCAAAGACCTGCAGGCCTCACTTGCCTCAGTTAAGGTCAGTGTTCATGACTCCACCACAAGAAAGAGACTGGGCAAAAATGGCCTGCATGGCAGAGTTCCAAGATGAAAACCACTGCTGAGCAAAAGGAACATAAAGGCTCGTCTCAGTTTTGCCAGAAAACATCTTGATGATCCCCAAGACTTCTGGGAAAATACTCTGTGGACTGACGAGGCAAAAGTTGAACTTTTTGGAAGGTGTGTGTCCCATTATATCTGGCATAAAAGTAACACAACATTTCAGAAAAGGAACATCATTCCAACAGTAAAATATGGTGGCGGTAGTGTGATGGTCTTGGGCTGTTTTGCTGCCTCAGGACCTGGACGACTTGCTGTGGTAAATGGAACCATGAATTCTGCTGTCTACAAAAACATCCTGAAGGAGAATGTCCGGCCATCTGTTCGTGCCCTCGAGCTCAAGTACGCTTGGGTTCTGCAGCAGGACAATGATCCAAAACACACCAGCAAGTCCACCTCTGAATGGCTTAAGAAAAACAAAATGAAGACTTTGGAGTGGCCTAGTCAAAGTCCTGGCCTGAATCCAAATGAGATGCTGTGGCATGACCTTAAAAAGGCAGTTCATGCTCGAAAACCCTCCAGTGTGGCTGAATTACAGCAATTCTGGAAAGATAAGTGAGCCAAAATTCCTCCACAGTTATGTAAAAGACTCACTGCCAGTTATCGCAAATGCTTGATTGCAGTTGTTGCTGCTAAAGGTGGCCCAACCAGATATTATATTTAGGGGTCACTTTTTCCACACAGGGCCACGTAGGTTTGGACACAGGGCAGCATGGTGGTACAGTGGTTAGCACTGTTGGCCCACACCTCTGGGACCAGGGTTCAAGTCTCCGCCTTGGTTCCGTGTGTGGAGTTTGCATGTTCTCCCAATGTCGTCATGGGGTTTGCTCTGGGTACTCTGGTTTCCCCCCACAGTCCAAAGACATGCTGAGGCTGATTAGAGTTACTGGTGAATGGTGTGCCCTGCGATGGGCTGGCCCCCCATCCTGGGTTGTTCCCTGCCTTGTGCCCATAGCTTCCGGGATTGGCTCTGGACCCCCCCGCGACCCAGAAGGATAAGCAGTTTGGAAAATGGATGGATGGATAATGAACACCTTCAATTAAAAACTGCATTTTGTGTGTACTTGTCATCTTTGTCTAATATTTCAATTTGTTTGATGATCTGAAACATTTACGTGTGGCAAACATACAAAAAAATAAGAAATCAGGAAGGGGGCAAACACTTTTTCACACTAATGTAGATATGCCATTTAAAAATAGCCGTTTCCAGCTACAATAGTCATTCACAACATTAACAGTGTCTACACAGTATTTCTGATCAATCTGTTATTTTAATGCACTTTTTTCAAAAGCAAGGAAGTTTCTAAGTGACGCCAAACTTTTAAATGGTAGTGTACATATGGACAGACTTTTAGTGGAGCCTGAGCTCTAACTGCAGTTGGTCTAAGTACCATGATGGAGTCTCATCTCAGTAGCATGGGTACCAGGTTGTCAGCGGTTGACTCAAAGGGCATCCTGTTCTCTTATTAATTAACAGAACTTCCCTTCTACCCCCAGCCTTTGATAAGGGGCGGGTGAAATCAGCCTGCACCCAGAGTTTAACACAATAACACAGCCTCTCTCTTACCACCCGCCCCCCCCATCCATAGTGTGACGACAAGGACTTCCAGAGCAGCGCCCCCTGGAGGAGGCAGTTTCCACCGCGGGACGTCCATGGGATCAGTATGATGCCCGGCTCTGCGGAGACGCTGCCGGCCGGTTTCCGGCTCACCACCACCTCTGGACACTCACGCAGGATGCCCCCCGAAGGTGGGTGTGGGGAGGACAGGGGGGCAATTTCTGCTACACAGTCCTGTAACATACAGGCTGGGAATAATAGGGCCCTCTAGCTCTGTAATGGGCACAATTATACTAACACTTCTCCAACACAGTGTTAAGTCAGTGTTAGATATTTTGATTTTGACAGCGAACTTTCATCGTGCTGGATCTGCTGCCTAATAGTCACCCCCTACAGCAGACTCTGGGTCACTGTGTCCCCTCCTTTTTGACTGTGTCCCTATCGTTTTTTTCAACCTGGCACTGTAGTCCTCTATGAGGTGTTGGACAGCTGTCCTGAGGACATATGTGAGGACTGGTTTCAAGGTCAGCTATACTGGTGGCGTTCACCACCCTACATGCCCCACCCTAGTTCCCGTTGCCCTCCCCGACTCGTCCGTCATCCTCAGCGAGCTGACATTTCAGTGTCCCACGTTTCCCGCCCTCTCAGTTTCACAGCAGGAGCAGGAATGCACACCAGATGAGGGCTTTGAAACAGGACGTCTGTGTGTGAGCACCTGCCCCCGGTGTGAAAATACTGCAGTCATGTCTGTGATCTTTAAATTTACGTCCAGTCAACATGCCTAAGGTACAACCCTCATCAGAATGGGTCCCGGCTGTCCCCAAGTGTCACGTTGTTGACTGGGTAACAGACTCAGTAATCGTGTGTATACTTGCACTTTGTGTGCTTTTTACCTTCAGCCACAAGGGGGCGCTTGAGGTGACGTTTCCCTTTGTCTGCAGTGGGCCCATCGGCGTTGCAGAGGCTGGACAGCTCCACTGTGAGGACCTACTCGTGCTGACATTCTCACTGGAGGGGGAGAGGCGCTGCAGTGAGTAGTAGGTCAGAGGCTGACCAATAATGTTTAGTAATTAAACTACACAGTATATCAGGGGTCTCCAACTCTGGTCCTGGAGAGCTACTATCCAGTAGATTTTCTATTCTACCTGGCTTCTGATGAGCCACACCTGTTCCTGGTATCTACCTGAGAAATGGTGTGGCTCATCAGAAGCCAGGTAGGATAGAAAACCTTCTGGACAGTAGCTCTCCCGGACCGGAGTTGGAGACCCCTGCAGTAGACTTTGGACAGATGCAGTTACCATGGCAGAAATACAATGGAAATAACTCGCCTGTTACATGGCAGTGGTTAGTTACTCCGCACCCTGAACTCAGGCATTTTGGCGACATTCCCAGTCATTCCCAGTATCTGAAGCATCTCTATATCTGACAGGTTTTTAGCCCTCATTTTGCCCCCATTACCTCAGAAGCGGGCAAGGAGTCCCTCTGCAGGACCTCCTACAAGGAACAGAGCTCCGACAAGACGCACTGCCAAGAAGCACGACCTCCCCTTCCCACCCCAGAACCAAGGGCCCAGCAGGGGCACGGGGGGTGCCGGTGGATGGGGTGCCAAGGCCCAGGATGGCCCCTCTGCACTTGCAAGCCAAGTCCTTAATCTGGCCACCAGACCGGGTGCTAACCAATGTCCCGCACCCTCTTTTTCTTGCCATTTATACCTTGTAACATAACTAGTTAAGATGTGTATTTCTTCTAATGGAAATCGTTGAAGTTATCTGTAAATGAATATAAATACTGCTTTTTATAAGCGCGTACATCACAGAGGCAACTTTGTGCCGAACACGTCCCCTGAATGTCAGTCTCGCAGGTGAAAGATGCTGCTGTGACTTTTTTTCCCATCCTTACAGCTATTTCGTACGTTGGATTTTCCTTCGTCCCCAAAGCTTAGCGGCGGTAGCAGCCGAAGGAGGACCTCACGCTTAAAAGCATTTCTTTTCACTCCTCACCTTGGTCTTTTTTCTGATCGACGCCATTTTTACCTTCAGCTGTGAACACATATCGCCCCCTGGTGGTGTACAGTCATGTGCTCGTGTGTCAGCGGCGCGACGGGGGAAAATCCAGGGGCACGGAGGAGCGCACTGTGACAGCGAGCCGCTGTGACGAGCACTTTGAGAGAAACCACGCACGCCGACCTCTGCATAACAAGGAGCTGACGGATCCTTTCCCCCTGACGTGTGCAACCGAACCGTCAACTTAGCAGGCGCTCCAGAAGCCAGACTGGCGCCGCTGTGCTGGACCCTCAGCCCAAAAGGCCTTTTTCCGTCCCATGGACTTTAACCCCAGAGTCACTTTATAAGGAAGAACGGCCGAGAGACAGGCCGCCGAACTTGTATGTGGTAAATATGAACGTGTCAAACGCCAGAGGAACTCAGCCCGATGTGTTGCTTGCTTTGACTTAGTGTAGCTGTTGACATTGTGTGAGTGCCAGGGGTGATCTCCTCTTCTTCCATTCCCGTTTCTTTTCTGTTTACTCTTAGCTCAACATTGATTTTATTCCTGCCCCTCCCCACCACCCCCCACATATGACTCCTACCCACTTATTTATCTAGAGTTTTATGTTCTTGTTTTGCACGTACAGAGAATTTATTTTGTGTCCATTTAATTTATTACTGTTTTTTGGACAATAGTAAAATGGTGGTAAGATTTTCATTGTCAATAAAAAAAACTGTCAAATTGCAGAAATTAAAACAGGAGTCCATGTGACGTTACTACTACACCATTGTGTTTATAGGTAAACCTTCTTGAGTACAGGAGTAACAAAATCATCTGGGGGGAAAAAAATCCATCCAGCTGACTGCAGAAACCTTTGTTGCTGACCTTAGGCGACACCAGGGGCCTGTATCATGAAGTGAGTGGTGGCTAGATAACTTGTATTTAAGGTTGGCTGGGCTAATTGTAAGTGACCAAGGAAGTCCATTTACACTGGGGTCCCAGCAAAGAGAGAAATCCGGCTTTGTGATGCAGACTCCAGGTGAGATATTTAGCTGTGGACCATAGACCATCCCTGGAGCGACCAACTCCTGTCATTTCCAGACCTGCAGGAGTGTGCACAGCACAACAATGTCCTTCTGCTGTTCCAGCTGACTTAAGCTCTCCCCCCACCTCACAGGGCCTCTCCGATAACCTTCTCAACCTCATTGAAGACTCCAGGGTCCTCAATGGTGGGAGTGATCTAGAGGGAAACATTAAACAAGGCCAATACACAGGAAGACATTAGTCTTCAGCCATTCTGAAGTCACAGGGTGCTTTTCCACTGCACCAGGTACAGTACTTTTGGTACAGTACTTCCGGAACTTCTTCCATTGACTTCAAGTTGAGTACTAGTACTTTTTTGGTACTTGGTTCTTTGTGGTAGGAATTGCAAAGGCTTTCTTTGTCGACTAGTTGTGCAAATAGCCTGCCTCTAAACACAATAGAGCCGCTGTCTTGAAAAGAGTTACAAACTCAGAAAAGAACCATAAAAGAATCAGTGAACCAGCATTCTGAAGCTACCTAAAGTTACCAAATGTAAACATAGGTATGCCTATGTGAATGACTGGTATGTAAGTGTGCCCTGCGATGGGTTGGCGCCCCATCCTGGGTTCTTCCCTGCCTTGTGCCCGGCGATGGGTTGGCGCCCCATACTGGGTTGGTCCCTGCCTTGTGCTCTGCGATGGGTTGGCGCCCCATCCTGGGTTCTTCCCTGCCTTTTGCCCTGCGATGGGTTGGCACCCCATCCTGGGTTGGTCCCTGCCTTGTGCCCTGCGATGGGTTGGCCCCCCATCCTGGGTTCTTCCCTGCCTTGCACCCATAGCCTCCAGTATAGGCATGAGACACCCTGTGACCCTGAATAGGATAAGCTGTTTCAGAAAATGGATGGATGGATGGATAATCTTGAAAAAGAATAGTCATCAAAATTGCAAAACTTGCCAAGTTTTTTTTCTTACGACAGAGTAAAAATGTTTTCGCGAAAATTAAATCCTCTAATGTTCATACAGTATGAAAATGCCTCATCTTAATCTAGCTGACTAGTGATGTAAGAATTGCACGTGCATAACATGCAATATTGTTATTAATATCACACATCATCCAGTCCTAAAACATACTACAGCCATTTTTTGACTTCAGCACAAAATACCCCGGCTCGCATTGAGATTTCATTCGGTACCGGATCCAGTTTTTACCTCGGTAGAAAGTAGTACCAAAAGTACGGTACCTGGTGCAGTGTAAAAGTGCCCACAGTGAACAGAAACGACAATCACAAACACCTTGTAGGGCTTCCTGTTGACAAGGTTGGCAAGTGTGGATCGGGGGATTTTTCCAGACCGTGTCTTCGGGAGAGCCTTCACAAAAAGCACCTTCCGGAAGGCCGCCACGGGTCCAATCCTGTCACGTACGATGCTCACTAGTTCACCAACCACCTCTTTCTGGTTTTGCTTGGGGTCTGAGGGGATGCACAGAGGGGAGGCACAGAGGACTTCACGGAACCTCAAAAAACAGGTGCTGCTGAGACTAGGAGCATGGGAGCTGGAGGTGGATCAGGCCCATTAAGTACTTTTACATTCCAGTATACAACACAGAGGCATCTCCTCAGTGCTTGTCCACAGAAAGAACTCACCCTTCCTCAGCACACAGAGAGCGAGAGGAACATGGCCTTTCAGAGAGTCTTCCAGTCCCACTACAGCACAGTCCACCACCAGGGGGTGCTGCATCAAAGCCTGAAGAATAAGAAAGCCGTCAAAGAGATAGCAAGGTACACCTCACTTATTCCATACTGGTTTACCACCTTGCATCCCCCCCAGCCCTTGAATCACCTCTTCCAGAGCCCCAGCAGACAGCCTGTGTCCCGCCACATTGATGACATCATCAGACCTTGACATTATGTACACAAATCCTTCCTCATCAACAAAGCCTGCATCCATGGTATCGTAATAACCCTAAAAGGCAAAAGTGAACATATAACCATCCATGTTAGCAAGGAACGTGGCGTTTCAACAAGGAAATATTACAGGAGAGTTTGGACACTAACAGTATAAATGACTTTTTAACAATGCTGTTGCTGTCACTGAGAGAATACAGGGCTTCCACCACTAGATGGAGCCATCAAACTGGAAACAGGACCAAGCATATTACAATAATGCTGGCCAAACACTATACTGTACTACACTAGACTATACTGTAACTGCACAATCTCTCCATTTGGTAAAGTTCATATGTAAAAAAAAAATTAGATTCCTAGGCTGCCGCTGCCAAAAATCCAGATAAGTCAGAGAAGACCGACAGCTAGTTACAAACAGCACGTACAGGGAACTTGGTGAAGTACAGCTCCTTAAACAGCTTGTCATTTTGCCAGAGGGACAACGCAGCCCCCGGTGGCAGAGGCAGCCTAAGAAAGAGAGAGAAAGACCAAGAGCAGACACATTCATCACTGCTGTACGTCGGGGAGGGGAGGGGAACCCATGTATTTCCACCTGGCTGGTGTGTGATAGAGGGAGGTGTCCGTAAGCTGCACCGTGCTCTGACAGGAGCCAGAATTTAAGCATCCAATGGGGGCCGATAGCTCACAGGGCAAAGAGTCAGCCTGAGTGTTAAGCCCTGGCAGAACCCGCCACCTGGAAGGGACCTGGTGGGACATTTAATCGCATGAGTAGCTCAAGGTTTGAAGTCCACAGCTCTGAATGGAGAGCGTCACGCTGAAGCAGGGGTAGAGAAGAGCAGCACAGCCGAAGCAGACAGGCCTCCTTCAGAGAGATGGAGTACAGGCCCACCACGTCGAATCCATCATCAGCACAAGATCAGCATTCGTACGCAAAGGGTTCACGTGACAAACTCTCTGACAGACCTTCGCCGGTTTAGTGCAAGAAAGAACTCCCTTTTAGATAACAGACATGTAATATGCTCACCCTACAAGCTTTTTATGGACCTTTAAGGGATTTGCAGTAAAAATAAGATTACATTTTAGGGAAAGGATTTCTGACTCTGCGCATGTCTGCATGACATCTGACCAGACTTAGACCTAAAGAGTCAGGCTGAGTGTCTAAGCCACAAGCACTGGGTCTATACACAAGCTCACTCAGGAGGGCACAGTTTTAGCATGGCAGATAAAATGGAGGGGGGGCAGACTACGTAAATGTACTACTTTGTTATGCCAGAGGTAAAAGGTCAAACAGCTCTATTTCCTTGTAATATCTAAACAAAGATGAAATGTTTACCTTTGTTCAAGCAAAAGTATCATCAGCAATGAAACAGACCTATACTGTGGAACAGCTTAAATAGTGACCTTCTGGGAGGTGGAAACACCAGTGACAGTGAATCCAAAGGATACGGCTCACATGTTCCCAATTCCTAAAATGCCTGTTTTAACAGGAAGCAGTTTTAGATATGAGACAAATGATGCAAGTGGTCTGTGCAGGAGCACTGAGCACCAGCAACATTTGTATCAGTAAAAGATATTTAGAACTTGGTACTGTTTTTTCCCATTGAAAGGAATTCCATTTTGTATCAGTTACAGTTGGATTCTCTTCCAAAGATGGAGGATTTAAACTGTCAGTTTGCTAAAGATTGGCTCATCTTGCGGCTGCCTCTGGCTTCACCTTTTACTGCCACAAAGGAAATAAACAGCAATACTACTGAAAGAGTAAAGACGGGCCACTAGCTGACAGCAGGGCAAACTCCTGGAGATGGAGGCGGGGACCTGTCCTTATCACATCATATTACATTTATGTAGCAGATGCTTTTGTCCAAAGTAACGTACAAGCAAGGATCAGAGAGCAGAGTCTGACAGCGACCCTGGAGCTATTGGGGTTAAGGGCCATGCTCAAGAGCCAAATGGTGATATCACTCTGTCAGCAATGGGACTTGATCCGACGACCTTCCAATCACAGACACTAACCTGCAGACTCACCCCCGGTTGGGTGTCTGGGTGCACTGATAGGATGGGATAAAAACCTGAACTGGAACACCAAGAACAAGAGGGACTGTACAAATCACCAGCACGAGCACCAGCACCAACAGCGATACCAATGCAAGCACAAACACCAGCACAAAACACCAACAGCATCACCAGTACAACCACCAGTACCAGTACAAACACCAACAACAGCACAAGCAACAGTCCCAGTACAAACACCACCACAAGCACCAGTACAAGCATCAGCACAAACACCAGCACCAGATCAAAACACAAAGCTACTGCCTCTTCATTTTACCTGACCACGATATTTCCCAGAGTTCTCGGCTTCACCTCCTGCATGTTGTCATCCACAACTTCCACTGAAGAATAAGAAAGCCGCATTAGGCTCCAGCTGCATTGATCAGTGCTCACACTTACCCCTGCTGTCATGCTGATAAATGACTCAGCCGGCCCAAAACGGGAATTAATTGAGCCAATGTGAATTTCACCTTTGAATTTTGTTTTTATTTTTGGATCAATTGTGATATTTTGCTCAATCCGTCAATATCATAAAGGTAAGTGCAGGGATGGCTTTCCTGTACACGTCAGTAAAATCCATTCCATAAAGCTGACCAAGAAAAGGTATATCAATAATAAAAATCAATCCATAAACAGCACAACTGATTACTCAGACAACAGATATATAGCATGTTTAGAAATAATACTACCTCTAAATTGAGGCTGTGATTAAACAAAGATTGGTTTCCATGACGGCTGAGAAAACAGCAAAAGAATGCCCTCACCATTATAGCCCGGTACAGGCTTGCCGGCTTGACCAGCAGGGGGAGACAGCGAGTTTCCGAGGCCGACACAGGAGGCAGTGATGGAAGATCCAGTCTCTGAGTATAGCATAGAAAGGGATACGATACATTAAGTCCAAATCCAGATGTCGTGCAGTAAACTGTTCAGACTGAACTGCAAGAAAATACCCTGCAAATGCTCAGAAAACAGCTTAAAGCTGACAGCAATTTAAACAACCTTCAGGAAATGTTCATGTGAGTGAACCGTCTGGTGTGAGGGGTCAAGTGTGCCCCACTGCGCCACCTACAGGACATTTCACTCAGGTGCTCTCCTGTTGATGGCGACATTTAGGCAGCAGTCTTAAATTTCGGGAAAATTTTGATGTTTTTCACGAATGCAATTTATTTTATTCTCATTCATTTTGCTTATGACGCACCTTCAAATTCAAGCGGAGGCAAGCCAAGCTCAGAGCTAAAGATCGAAGCAGTCTCTGACATCAATTTCAGACCTCTGTCGCCCTACATCCATGCTGCAAATCCCACCGCGTAGTGAGCATTATTATCCGGAGCGGGACGGGCACACTGGGTGTCTGAGAAATGCCAGATTTAGCACGAATATGACAAATACAAAACTAACTCCTGTGCACATCTTCAATAAGCCATTTTTGCTACTCATTGGCACATTCTACTCCTATTCAGATTATCTTCTCTGGGACATCAATTTCCTTACTCTGACCATGGATGAGGAACACATTGTAGAGAGGATCTCTCCCTGTGACCCTGTCTGCTAAATGCTGCCCCGGTTTCCGGCTGAGTTTCCATCATGAGAAAGGAGGAATAGAACTATTAAAGTAGCAAAAATAAAGCAAAAAGATCAAATCAAACCAGCTCTTAGAAATTAGTCAAGGATAGCACTATATAGAAGGAGGCATAAGGAAAATAATAACAGTTTTATAAACAGTCTAAAAATATCACAGTGGCAAAAGCAGACAAGATTGTTTTTCACACTCCACAGGTTCTGACACCATTGGCATTCAAACCCATTAGCCAATGAGGCGCAGCCTTGTGAGCATGCCCAGTGCTCAGGTCAGAGTGAGTGGGAGGGAGTGCCACAGCACAGGTCATTTACCTGCCTGCCTTTAACCATAACCATCAGGGTTCTCAAACTGCAGTCCTGGCGGGCCGGAGCCCTGTGTAGCTTAGTTTTTTCCCTGTTCCAACAGAAATGATTCAACTCAAGAGATGTGTGGTAATTAGGTAAGTAGTTGAATCAGGTGTGTTAAATGAGGGTAAACCAAAAACTGTGCAGGGCTCCGACCCGCCAGGACTGGAGTTTGAGACCCCTGATAACCATGATCTGAGTATGCACTACAGCGCAGCAACCTATGAATAAGGACCATAACCAGGGGCGCACATAACTGGTGCGCAAGTACGCATTCACCTTTAAGAACGATACGTGTGACAATCGATTGTTTGTGAAAGCACAAAAGCATACTTATTTTTTGTGCATTTGCGCTGCTATGAAAACAAAATATAATGTATTTAATCTTTATATGTTAACTCGCCATCATTTGCAGTATACGGGTTAAAATGCAAGGTATTTTCTTGTCATAACAGCGCAAATTTGCAAAACTCCTCTCCTTCGTATCCATAACTGATACATTTAAACAAGAAAGTGCAAACATCATCAAATAGCATGTGCATGCTAAGAGCCTGGGCCTTGGGCAAGTGACGCAGCAAAATGCAATTTCTGAACAATTTTACAAATGTACAGAAAACTAGCTGAACACACAGAAATGACGCAATAACACAAATCATCCCATAACACACATAAAGGCATCAAAATCACAGCAATGTTTTATAAAAAACAAACATTCCAGATGAACCTCATCCACCATGTTTAGATAAGATATAGAATGGGACCGAGGATGGAATACATGACATGACGAACTTTATCCATCCCCATGAGGGAAATTAGTTGCTTTTCGCATATCCCATCTTGCTCTCTGTGAAAAAGACAGAATTATATGGTCCATGTATATACCAGTGACTGGAGTGTAGTGCTTTTAGAGATGGAGTCTAATGCCCAACAGTAATATCATTACTCTGCCAATTCCAGGATTCAAACCCACGACCTTCTGGACACAGATTGTTAACCCACTGAGCTACATGCTGGCCAATGTACTTTTCCAGTGTATGAAACTGAAAAGAAGTATTATTGTGAAAAACAGATAAGAGACTCCCCCCTCTTTAAGACAGGGGGACTGGTACATGAAACCACAACAGGAGAAATCGTAAAATATGTCAAGAGCATGATGTGGGAGTGTCAGCCAAGGGCAGGAGCCAGGCAGCCTGCACGGCACAGAGCCAGCACCCAAACACACGTCTGTTCTTCTGAAGCTTCAGCTTCCTGGCAGCCATGAGCTGGCTCTACATGAGGCAGCACCGTGGTGGGGGGGGGGCAAGGCTGTCAGCTCTGAGGTCCCCACGCCACGGGGGGGGGAGGATCTACCAAACTCGCTGTCAGCTGGCACAGATATCAGCCATTAGAGCGGGCAGGTAGGAGACAGCATATTATTCCGGGCTAAACAATGACGTCTGGACGTGTGATTCACTGAGTGGTGGTGGGGGTGGGGGGGGGGCAGGGTTCTAGGAAGCCAGTATGATGAAAATAAGAAGTAGCCCTCAAGGTCAGTCGAACACTGCTGGGGGGTCACTTCTCTGGAAAACCGAGATACTTCAGATCACGAGCCATGAGAGCCCCTAAATAAAAACTCTTCTCTGGAATGTATGACAGACTCCTGGGATGGGGGCCACGCGGCCACCAGCAGCTGACATTGGGAATGATGCGACAAGGGCACGCCCCCCACCCCCTGCGTGCCATAACGAGTGGGTCTCAGCTAATGGACTAATGAGCTGTGCACAGCCTTAGCCCTGTTCTCTGTGCATATTTCACACTGAGCTCTTACTGCACATAAAAATGGTAAATATGGTGTAAATGTATCACTGTGCTGCTTCTGCAGAAACAGGTGTTTCCCCTATACATTCGTTATTCTAAAATTCGCTTTTAACAATGCGCCAATACTAAAAAAAAAAGCAACTGAATTATTAAATATGACACACATAATCACATCGACGGTTTATATTATCCAAATGGGTACGAGCATTCTGCAGGACGGCTAAGGGATTTGTACGGTCCCCATACTCATTCAGGCATAACAAGCTCCAGATCTTACTGCAACAGTTTTGATGCGACATCATTTTCATCCGATGGACTTTACCTGAGGCCCGTTCCCCCACTAGTGTGTGGGTAAGTAGGCAGTGTAGCATTTAAGGGCATTAGGACCAGAAACTTTAAGGTTAATAGGTTCAAATCCCAGGTGTAAGGTGCTTAACACTCATGGGAGTTTTACTTACACAAAAATGTTCTGAGGGCAGAATGAAAAATGAATGATTAAGAGAGATAATCAATTAGATTGCAGAGGAAGTGGCTCCAAGCAAATAGTGGAGGCAGGCTCAAGACATCTGATTGGATGGTCCGGCCCCCTCTGTTGCTTGGACCCACCTCCTCGACAATCTGACTGATTTTCTCTCTGAGCCAATCATTTTTCTTTCTGACCTCAGAACATTTTTGCGTAAGTAAAACTCCCATGAGCATATTCAACCCAAACTGCTCTACTAAAATACCAAGCTGTGTAATTGCTTATGATGTAAAAGCTCTCTGGGTAAACAGTTCAATTTTTTTCCGTTATGGGACCTGCTTGGCATCAGAGCAGTTTAGACGACCCTTAAAGATCAAGAACAACGTCACACACTGGCTGAGCCAAAATACCATAAATGTTCTGGCTGAACAGCCAATGAAAAAAGGCCCCAGTGGAGGAGCAGGAAATGGGAACGATGCTGGGAAAGGACAGAAAGGGGAAAGTATTACGCAGGTGGCTCTTAATTACGCATGTTCCCAGCCCACCTGCAACGCACTGAAATGGCAAAGCGCTAAAGTTAATGCATCCCTACAGGGTTTGCTTAAACAAGCAGCACGTCAGACTGCCCTATGCCTCCACAGGGTCACCGGGGCTGGTGCTCGAGTGCAGAAGAAGACAGAGTTAATAAAGAATGGACTAACCCAAATTAAGCCAAGCTACAGAGGGTGCAAACCGTCAGTGCCCTTGGGTAATGGGGACCTGGGGACTTGTGATAACCAGTGGAGATGTTCTGATGGTTTATGTTTCACTGTCTAGGAACTTTGTACACCACACTTCACACAGCGTGAAACCCATCCTGTAAAGTAGGACACTGTGGATAAGGACGACCCAGGGCTGTGAGGCTAGGCAAAGGTGACTGTTTCACTACGAACTCTCAGCAGCAGTCAGAGGGGGTTTACCATTGCTGAGCATACAAGGGACACCCAAACTGATGGTAAGGAGCATCTACAGCCTACAGGAAGGTGACAGATAGGGACGTGACGTGTGTCATTCTCACTGAGAGCTAGAGGGTGTGAGGGTGACCAGCCAGCTTCACTGACAGGTGGGAGCCAGCAGACAGGTGCTAACACAGTACTACATTGTGCTACACAGTGCTGTGTAGTGCTACATAATGCTATTCAATGCTACGTAATGCTATTCAACGCTACGTAATACCACGTAAGGCTACAAAATGCTACATAGAGCTATATAATGCTACATAGGGTCTCATAATGCTACACAGTACTATGTAGTGCTGTGTGATGCTACATAGTGCTCCACATAACAAACTGAAATTACTAATTCATCATATTCCTCATATTATTCTTATTTTTCATTCTCAGTAGCACCTTCCTCAATATCCCTCAGGGACTCTTGGGGTAAGGAGAAGAGAGAGGGCGAGCCCATCTGACAGTGGCATACATCCCAGAGTCAGACAACGAGTGTCATGCCAAGCCCACGGCGTGAAGGCACCCCCTTCCACGCGAATGACGCTGGCGCAGGATTATTTAGATGCGCTAAACTGGAGTAAAAAGAAACAAAAAATTTGAATCCCTTCGACTCCGCTAATAAATCGCCACCCAAACAGGCAACTTCGCACCGCCGAGCAGCGCAGATGCTCTCAACTGGAAACTCACTGGTTGCCAGGCAACACCGATGACATCAGCAACCTTCATCACTCCCCCCTACAGTTTTCTTCCCAAAATAGCTCACAGATTATCTGGAGGTTTCAAAGCACTTCGGCTGCCTCTCTCCTTTTATCTACATCCATCCTCAGGGG
>JAODKC010000001.1:12297350-12317812 GCA_026777985.1 Mormyrops attenuatus
GTTCTGAAGGCGAAAGGGGGTCAAACACCGTATTAGTATGGTGTTCCTAATAATCCTTTAGGTGAGTGTATATATGGTAATAAAATGATCAGCGTGCCAATTTACTTCATGTTATCGACAATTTCAAAATACATTACAGTTGTTTCAATCACTTTTAAAATTACAGTACTATACAAATTAAATTACTGAACTGTGTAGGCCTATAATTCAAATACACTATAATACAGTACAGTACTGTACATAACATTCAATTTAATTGTATTTATACAGTGCATTTCCCCAACATTACATTGTCTCAAAGCACTTGTTTCTTAGTTTTGCTGCTACATCTTGATGGCTTGTTTTTGATAACTTATCACAAGCTTTGATGAGTCTATATTTGCCATTGAGAGAAAATGAGTTTCTTTTCCCGTCATGTTTTCTACATAACACAACACACTATAAATGTAGAGCAGAGGCACCATCTTGGGGCGAGGCAGTAAGGCCTAAAATTTGTGTTACAGTATAATTTGAACCCTGGACATTTTTTCTTAAAATTTCTGTAGAAATGCTTCTATACAAACGTAACCTTTTTTCAAATCAGACACCTTATTGGTTGCATTTTAACTTTGAAGTAGGATGTTTTACACCCAGTCACAGAACTTTGTTAACGAACAGGTGAATATTAAGCCATTGTCATAAATATTGAGGCGTTTTGATGAGTGGTCTTGACTGGTCTTGAAATAGAACCTCGACTCCTCTATGTCTGAGACTCAGACTCTTAAGATCGAGTCAAAATTAAGTGCATTCTGTGAGGAGACCGAGACCTCAAAAAAGTGGTCTCAAGACCAAGACCGGTCTCGAGTACTACAACACTAAGTATTTGAATGGGAATAATTCTGACCCAAGCTTTTTGATGCTTAGCCTCCTGAGACCCGACATCCTCATATGAGAACAAAAATGCACACAAAAACAAAAGCCCGGGACTATGGAGGATATAGGGGGCTGATCACTAAAACCGAAATCACTATAAACGGATTTCACTGTATTTAGTATGTATATGTTTTCATGGAAGTAAGCCACATGTGGACATGGAGGATGTCCAAGACTTTGGCTACCTGGCATATGTTGTTTTGCTTACTTGAATGCAGCTAAATCGTGTTTTCTGTACATTGCATGCTGTTTACAGCTATTGTGAAACTGAAAACGAGACCGTACCTGAGCCAAGTTTAAGTGCAGCTCTAGCTTATGATAAAGACACCCAGCCATCGAACATTCAGTGCACTGAAACTGAGGGGAAGAGAATAAGACGTGAAGTGACTACATTTCTACATCCCCGTGTTGCTGTGGTTCCTTTTATGTACACGCTACAGTACTATGACATTTCGCTTTTGCTAAATAAAATACGTGCATTTACTTGAAACACGTTGTGCGTCAGAGCAATCAACAGTCAAGCGTTTATAAAAACTGAACTTTACTAATCAAAGTCAAAATAAATGATTCAAAGTATATATTTTGGCACTTCTAGAATTATAAAACATTTTGGTTGGACAAAAAAACATTCAGATTACACGTTGTGCTCGAGCTACAACAAAAAATATTATCAAAAGGGCACCACTTCTAAAAATACATTATAAAAAAGTTTTGGTTAAATGTGCAAATGAAAATGACAGAAATATATACATTAACAACCACTCATATGTAATATATACAATTACACAAATGCTAAAGCGAATTATTCATATAATCATAAGCTATGTTGTTTACTTGGCCGGTTAGCTCAGCTGGTTAGAGCGTGGTGCTAATAACGGCAAGGTCAGGGGTTCAATCCCCATACGGGCCATGCTTTCTTGTGGGGCGGCGTGTGACTCAGTGGGCTGAGCCTGTATGCTTGTAAGCACAAGGTTGTTGGTTCAAACCCCACCTCAGCACATCTGCAGGAGCAAGGCTCTTAACCCCCAGCTTCCCTGTGCACCACTACAGGTGGCAGCCCTTCTCTTACTCTACAAGGAGCAAGTTGAGGGAGGCATGAAGACAATTTCCCCACAGGGATTAATGAAGTATAAAAAAAAGTTGCCTTTTACATGGAGCAGTGTGAACGCAGAAGTTTTGTCTTCAACTCTAGTGACTTAAATTAATGCGCAATGCAGACATAGTCATATTGACCAATAAGCACGTCAATTGCCGTTTTGCCTTTAAAGAAAACAACTTAATTCAAATGTAAAATGTATGCAAAGCTACTCCAATAACTTCCTAATGGATTTGGCAACTGCAGCTCTTATTGGAGAATCAATAGGCCAATAGAAACAAAGAACACGCAAGCAAAAAGGTGAATCATGAAACACCCTGTGTGTTTCAGATTTACAGGTCACCCAGAATCCTGGGCTAATGAACAAATAACCACTTTTTCATAACCTGGTGCTGTTGCTGCCTAAACTCAAACGTTGTGATTTATGCTTCCTTGACTTGTGAAGCCACGAGAAATGCCCAGCCTAAAATATTTTTCAGAGCAAAAAAAGGTTTTCAAGGCCAACATCACATCCCATATGGCTGCAAATAAATAATCTCTTCATGGCCTCTTTCCTGCTGGCCCAGAGCCATTTTAACATCCAGCCTCCAACTGCCATTTTATATCTCTTTACTGCTTGATTCTGCAGTTTACAGATCAAATATTTTCGGTACTTGTGTTTATATGAAATTAGATGACTTTGTGTCTATCTGTATTACACTTGATTGTATTTATACCCAAAAGTCTGGATACAACTGCCTTCTTTCCATTCCTTTGGAATGGTTCATTAAACTTTCAATGAATGGAAAATGTGTCTTTTAAATTCTTTGCTGACTATTGCAACTGCTGGATTGATGTGTTAATATTCCAACCCACTGTGAAATGCCTTGAGCAGTCTGGTCTCACACATGGTATCTCTGTGGACCACTGTCTTGGAATGACAGACCCACAACATAATGGCACTCACTGTTACAAGATGACCTCACTGTTTGGCTCTTGGTGAATCGTTTCTCTGTTGCCATTTCACATACACCACACTACTAAATACAATAACCTTCATGTACAAAACACGATCCCGAATAGCGTCATGTACACAAAAGAAAAAACAATCACAGTAACATTTTATATAAAGCTAGTGTTAAACACAATCACGTCGTGTGGGAATTAATTTCCATTTTCATTCTCCTTTTATGAAAGCATATCAGATACAGTCTGCGCTGGGAGTCAGGCGAGATGTCCAGAATATCCACAAATACCGGAATTTCCTATAAACCCCTCATCAGTAGGGATTTCAGCTGGCGCTGGCTTTGAATGTTTGGCAAGTTGGAACAGTGGAAGTAAGTATTAAAAGGTAAATGGCACAAAATAAATATACTGTGTGGAGCGCTATTACTATTTTCATCGTATGATTTCGGTGACACACCACGAGACATTTACAGTAATTTTATCCAGATAGTGGAATGTTGGAGGGGGTGTCAGAAGGGGAAGGTAATTGCCGCTGACGCCCAGCCACTCCCCTTGACAGAGGCTCCTCTCTCTCCATCCCCAGCTCTCTCTCTCTCTGTCGGAGTTGCCACTGATGCTGCAGATTGTTGCTTTATCTCCAGCAGCAGCAGCCATGGCGACAATGGTCCAACCGCTTACTCTGGATCGAGGTAAGACGCGGAAGAATTTCAGTCATACGCCACCTAATTTAGACCGCTTAGGCTTCGTCAACTTGTGATCGATAGATCAAAATGTGTAGGAAGAGATATTTTTGATGTTCCACTTGAAATAAAGACGATTTTTTAATCGGAGGCGGATAATGTTATTACCCTATCTATACTAGAATATACCGTCTTAAGCGCGTGAAGCTAGTTGATCCGCACGAGGCGATTTTCTCTGCTGTTAAAAATTCTGTATTAATTAAGTCAGACAGTAAAACAACTTAAAGAATTTTCATTACGTGGTTTATCACATGTAGCTTCTGTTATGATGTTATGCATTTATATAACAATATTTGCTGATATTGCCTTTGATGGTTTGACGTAGAGTTATCGCCTACTGTGGTTGCGGGGTTTATGTGCAGTTCGTCGATAAAGTATCGCTTCCATGTTAAACTGATAACTTTTTGCGGACGTCTGGAAGAGGTGTCGAGCATGCAATGGATATTCTCTCAGTGGATGGTTTCAAGAGTATGCCATATGTATAACTACCTGGATCATCTGTAGAATGTATACATGTATATAACCTCCTCAGTGGATGTATTTCACGTTTATTTTCGACATCCTGGTCAAGCTGTGATGCGTTGTGGCAAGCGGACGCAACACTTTTGAGGCGCAAACTGCACCCGATGGAAGTGGACCGTATTTTTTACCATATCTGAGATTGTTACCCGAGAATACATCTAGCCTACTTGACATTTATGATTTACTTTCCGGATCTTATTATTTCATGTTTTTATTTACTCATTGACTCATCCAAAATCAAATTTACACTTACCCTGTACCGATTGCACGTCCATAAAGTATTTGAGTGTGTAGTAGCCTACGTAGATGTAGTGTTCTTAATAATAATACGGACGCAAGCGGTATTAAATCGAATAGCTTATACGTTATGAAATGTGTATTAAAATATCGTGCATGTGTACAGTCGTGTAAATGTGTAAACGTACCCATATACAGATTGTTCAGTTGTCCTTGAGTAAGAGTCATTATCGATGATGCGCTGTCGTAGAAATAAGTAATTCGGCAATATACCGCTTCAGACGGTCTAGTCTGCCACATACTAATCGAAGAAAGTGACGTTTACATCACATCTACGGCTATTAAATACATCTCTTAATTCTCAAAGTCACAAGAAGAAGCATCCCTTCGAACTTACGAACAGAATCGACTAGCCTTACTGACACTCATGATAAATGTTGTAATTCGGAAACGACAAACTGCAATGGCAACAGGTCTGTCATTTGGAATAAGGGACTCTTATAATGTGCGTTCTACTTCTTTACTTTATGCCCAACTGAACAATACGAATCAAACAATGTTATCAAGCAGGTCACGCTACACCTCTCATGCAAAGATCATTCATTTATAACTGCACGTGCACGATCAAGTGACGTTTATTATAGTAATTCATGTTTTCAATATTAAGCTTTTGAGGGTCCGTTTTTGAGGGTCCATCTTTCATAGCCGCTCAACCTGTGCAGGTTCATACAGTTGTGTTTTAATTTTAAAGTACAACATATTTAAGCACAGGGGGAAAAAAGAAAAGATTAGAATGTAAGTAAAGCGCGCGATAATAATTAATGCAACGCTAAGCGTTATATAAATATTTATAAACTACTGTTAGAATTGCTAATAAGTAAGGACGGGATGTGAATGGAGACGTTCGGTGATTATTTGATAAACTCCAAAATATGTCGCGCGGGATTATCTCCCAGGTTGGCCCCACCAGGAGCTATTACTCTGCAGAATTATTTATTTAGTCTCTCTTGTGCGGAATGTTAAATTGGGTCTATCCCAATTAGGAGTAATTTACTCCGTTTGAGTGAAAGACGAGCTGAACTGACTTGATAGGACTTTTAACTGTGGGCTTGGCTGGGTGTCATCCAATCCCAAGTGCTGGGGAAGTCATGTGATCCTAAAAAAATCACAAATGTTGTTATTACTACATTAGAGAATAAAAAGTGGGTTTATCAAACCATAACAGAACCGGTTGATTTATTATATCCCCTTAATGTTGTAATTGCTTTTATTGACGCATCCTGTCTATACATGAGGGATAAACAATGGCCAGCACTATAAAATAATGGTTTGGGGGTATATGAGATGTCACTGAATATTAATTTAGATTCACATGTGTGTTGTTATTGTTATGATTATCCGTCTTCCAACCAGTTACCCAGTACAGGGTCATGTGGAGTGTGGAAGCATATGGCACAATCTAGCAGAACATCATGGATGCTATACCAGTCCGTCGCAGTACATACGCAGTCAGGCACAATGTAGAGAGGTCAGTACACTTAGGTGGGTGTCTTAATTGTAATGGTGTAAACCGAAACCAGAACCAGAAGATGGAACAGTGATCACCCCCACCACCCCAACCCCAACCCGCTTCTGCAGGTGCAGCTTGCTGAATTTCATCACAAAACTCATTTTCCATTAACAATATAACATATGTAAATCACAAAATTATTATATTTAACATTAGGAGACTCAGACTGGGGGCCAAATTCAAACCCCCAACCCTGAAATAGTCATGCCATCTGAGCCCCCTATTTTACATGTCAAAAATCAACAACAATAATAATAATAATATTGGGGGGGGGGGGAATTAATGTTAAATTTCTATTGCCAAATACTTGGATATCTTTATATGTTTTACATTCAGTGTATAACAGCAAAACAATTATCCTTCTGCGCTTCACTGAATTACACTGCATTGAACTGAGTTAAAAGCGGTCAGCTGGATAAGCGAAGGTAATGAAGGGGCACAGCACAAAAAGGTGTTTCTTCTGCTCCTTTTTTACGACCAATTTAGCTCTTATACTGCGCTTTATGTCCTAGAACAACTATATAACACTTCTGGCCTGTATGTCACTAGATCTGTGTTCTAGCTCCATCACCACCTATTACCCCAACTAGCCAAGCCTGACACAGCACCCTTGCAGCCTTAATTCTGTGCCTGCTGTGTATACTGCATATTAATCTAAAGTAAAGCCTATGAAATGGCATTTACCAGGATAATTTGCACCAGTGCTGCAAAGTTGAGGAAATTCTGGGTTCTGTAGGTTCTGTTTGATGGCAGATGTTCAGAAGCAAAAGGTCTTTAAAGGAGAACGACAGTATAATCAAGGTTCCTCTTCACCTATTCTGGTATTAATGTATAGCTAATGTTATTTTCCTTGCTCCAGGCTGACATTTTAGCATTTCTTAGAATCGTGTGCATTTTAAAGTTGACTTCATGATGAGACGTGGATGTCCTTTTGCCCTTGTGGATGCTATAGGGCTTGTTTAGCATTTAATATGCTATCTAGTACTACAGCAAGTTAACCTTCAGATTGTTGACACTGAGTAGCTTTATTATTATTATTTATGCAATCTAAACAAATGCTTAGCGTAGATGACTTACGACATGTTCCTGACATTCAAGGTGCTGCTCGGTTCCTATTGGCTCCTTCTGTATGGTTTGTTGTAACAAGTGCCAAGATCAACATGTTTTCTCAGGCCAGACATGCAGTGACAGAGGCAGCTGTAATTTTGCAGTATTTCTAGTGAAACATATAGTCCTGGATGTGGTCCTGCAGTCCTTTCTGAGGATAAGTACGCTAAACAGCCCCCTCATTGTCGGTCCTTGACCTGCCTAGTGCCGATAAATATCCGGTCACATGCCAAGCCTCATCCAACTCAGAACTATCAAAGGCAGAAAAACTATAGGGACGTTTTTTTATTTTTTTTCCCCCGGTTTTTATTATCCGTTTTCATACACAACATCAAACGCAAAGCCCGATTTAAGGGGGAAAAAGCCGAACCCATTCAGATATGACAAACACATCCTGTTATCCTACAACGGCATAGTCAAGTTGGGGCTACCTGCTTCTATTTCCTCAGTATAAGCAGAGAGCACAGAGCAACAACCCACGCCCAGGTACTTCTGTGAGGCGACGGTTGAGGGGACTGCCTGTACTAGCACTGACCAGCAGCCCTTACGACCCTTGGTGTTAGCATAGCATGTCATGCACTGGCACCGTTTCACTTCCCAAAACCAAACACTGAAATAGCTAGATTTCATTACATACCTGGGCTGCATCCATTACCAGTGATGCTGAGAGAGGCTTGGAGTAACAGATGCCACAGGTATCCATGGTAACTCCCGTGCATCAAGAGCGTTAAAAGGAACCAGAACTGTTACAATAACGCTAGAAGACAGCAGCGATTATCTGGATCCTACGACAGGCTGGAAGTTAAACCCGGCTCTTCCAGTTGGCTGTGCAGTGTATAATCGGGGGAATCAATACATTTAGTAATCTCTTAGACTGAGCTGTTTCATAGATGCTTGCTGGAACATTCTCTGCACAGAGACGCCACCTCTCTGGGAAGCTCTTTTCATACCCAATCATCTTACTGACCTGATGTCAATTAACCTAATTAGTTCTGAGATATTCGACCAGGGGTTTTTTTTAGTATCATGCAACTTTTCCAGTCTGTTGTTGCCCCCGTCCCAACTTTTTTGAAATGTCTTGCTGGCATCAAATTCAAATTGAGCCAATATTTGTGATAAAACCAAAATTCTCAGTTTCAACATTTGATTTGTCTTTGATATGTAAGTCAATGTGTTCTGTTTTTATTTACATTTTACACATTGTCCCAACTTTTTTGGAAATAGAGTTGTACGGAGAGTAGTGACATTTCTGATCACTGCACTTAGGAGAGAAATCTGTCCTCCAGGAAATCAATACAGCTTTCATGTAGTGATTTTTTTCCTTATGAATGCAAGCAGGGTTCCGTTCGAACACGGGCACTGCTTAACAATTAGCTTCCTGTGTTTGTCTAAGCGGCCCCTCAGATAATAGCACACCAGCCTTTAACTTCCAACGATTTCCAGCCGTCTCCACCCTCACTGAGAAGCACATAATCGTAGGGGTCTCGAAGACAAGTTTGTTAGTATCGCTGGACAAACAACTCGCTTGCTGCTTAACAGGCCCAGCAGTCATGCACCTCCCATGCCAGGGGGTGGTCCCTGAGGACCAGCCTGTCCTCTGATTCGCCCTTTGCCCATCGCTTATGTGCACCACAGCTGAATTGAAAAGCAGCATAATTACATTCTCAGCCCTGGGCACTAACCGGTCCGTTCCCATTATTCTCTGGATTGATTCCCTCCAGCATCGTGGGTTTCTAGACAGGCTCACCTATTAAATAAATTTAAGGGTCTTTTTTTCCCCTCCCTTTCTTTCTTACTTTGTTCCCTCCCTTCTGCTGAGACGTGGCCAGGGCCATCGAGTTGCTGGAGAAGCTACAGGAGTCTGGGGACGTCCCGGCTCACAAGTTGCAGTCTCTCAAGAAGGTGCTGCAGAGCGAGTTCTGCACCGCCATCAGGGAGGTGGGTCCTGAAGGGGCGGGGCAAGGGGTGGGGCAGGGGGTGTGGCAGAGAGCTGACTGCAGACAGCCTTACTTTACTGAGTGTGCTAATACTGTGTGGCTGCAGTCAAAGTTCAGACCATCACCTGCTTGGGCATTACCCTAGCCTGGGACTGCGAAGATCTAAAGAGATCAGTGACATTGGGGCAAACAAGTTAAACCAAGGGCTGTTGGCAGACCGCTTCCGAAAGGTGAATTTAGTGAAGGTCTCTTCAGGTGAGAAATGCACAAAAACATCACTGAAGGAACAGGGTTTATAAAAACAAAGGTGGCAGGGATTAACTGAGATCGGTTGCTAACCAACCATGTTTGCCAACCAGTTATAGCCTTAGATGAACCTACCTTTAACCCCTCGATGATTTATTTCTTTCCAGCCATAGGAGACTCTGCAGAAGGTCTCACACTAAGGCAGGGCATAGACTGTGGAGAGGGTGATAATTACTGTAAGTCTTGTAGGGCTCATTACTGGAGCAGAGCATCAGCTGGGCTCCTGTGCATTATTAGAAGGGTGGCACCTGCACAGAGGGCATGTCATTGTCGCTGTCCTGTGATGATCTTCTGTCTCCATGCGTGAAGCTCCCTCAGTGTCACCGTACAGTTACCCCCTCCCCCATCAGGACCATACACCATTCGCTCAGGAGTGAGTCCTCCTCAAATTTCTGCCGAGCTTCCTACCACCAATTTACACTAACAGCCCAGAAGATTTTCCCCGCACCCCATCCGAAAGGATGTTGGGGGACATTTAATGATATTCCTCATTTTCAACCGCCAGTTAATTTGCCTTTTAAGATTAAACATGAAGATTAAAGCATTTTTACTGCCATTCATCACAGGGGACTCTGGTAAATGTCTCAGAATGAGCAGTTTTATTATGACAATTACTGAGCCTTTATTGGAGAGCTGTCTTTCCAGATATACATACTTTCTGAAGAGGTTATCACTTTATGACTGACTGGATTTTGAAACCATTTGGAGATATTACTGACATTGCTATCCAAGAAATACAGTATCTCCAAATGGTTTAAAAATACACTTCTGCCCAATCAAATTTATATCTACTCATTATGAAACCTCTAACAGTCTTGCAGACACTATGAGGCAATCATGGAAAGCGCACTTGACAACGACATTACCCTCTAAATTCTAGCCTATAGTTTTTTTGGCTTTGTTTACTATATGCATCCTCAGCCTTTCAAAGTCGTATCTTAGCACTCATCTATCAGGGCAGGTTGACTCTCACGCTCAGTTGTCATGCCACATCACACAACTAGGCTTCCCACCAAATCACCCTAGCATCTGCTCGCTTGCTGGCAACCTCCAGTCAAAGTAGTCCCTTCCGGAGAAATTATGTTAATAGTTAAACTGCCCCCTAGTGGATGGCATGTGAACCTGAGAAAAGGGGTGAGAGGGACAGGTAACTGCGATTTGTGCTCAATCCTGCAAGCATTTGGCAACGGCAACAAAATCGCCAGCCCAGTGCCAACCGAAATGCCACCTTGTCAGTCTTCCGATGGAGTGCCAATTTAGCAAACTGCCAGCACCACCCCCCCCAGCTCGCCCATGTAAAGTGCATGTAGAGTTGTCCAAAACATAGTTTAATTGGGCAGTGACGCCTCCGTAAGGCTCAATGTGGGCTTCGACCTGCACCGTCTCAGCCAGAGCAGGTATAAGCTTATTGTGTATGTGGTTGTCCTCATGCCCAGGGGCCCATTTCATGGTTAGAAACTCCAGTCGGCTTTGTTTGTACCGCGGTGCCTCACACTGCTTTGCTGCAGGGTTTCAGAAACCCTTAAAAAACAGAAAACAGCAGCGAAGCCCAAGGTTATCGTCAGAAAGACTGGAGAAAGGTCAGACTGTGAAGCTGCAGCAAAGTTTCACGGCGTTTATCGGTGTTGTGTTTCTTAGGTAACCACACAGCTGCAATAAACCTTCTTTGAAGTGCAAATGCCGGAAAATGAGAAATGGAAATGAAATGTTTTATAAATGCGGATTTGTTAACATCTGCAGTTTTAATAAAAAGCTAAATTACAGGTTCAGTAGATAGTTTTTTGAGATAAGAAGAAATATTCACTGTTCTAAAATAATGTCATTTTCAGAATGATTTCCTACAGAATAAGACAGGAGATGACAGTTTGCTAAATTATTATAAATGTATTCATGATTCACTGTTAAGTTTGTCAGAAGTACCTTGTTTTTCTATTCAGTTTGATTGGTAACCATTTCCTTTAATTAAGATGACAAACTTTCAGCGGGAGCATTTAATACACTTAATACGTCAAAATCAGTTTCATTACAGTTAAACTGTAAAATCATACTGTTGTGGATGTGTGAGGATGAAGGTAGGAGTTTTGCTATGCTGAACTATCTCGAGCGATGCGCTGAATGACGGGATGCAACCCCTGCCAGCAGCGGGAGCGGGTGGGCGGCTGTGGTACGGGACTGCTAACCGAATTACTGCCCACACTGCTCTGCAAACACAGAGGACTGCTGACTGCAAAGAACGGATGGGCGGTATCACTGATTTCACTTTTGGTCGAATTCCCTTTCGATCCTAGATTGGCATCACCGATACCAATCCTGACACATAAAACTTGCCGAGTGGGGGGTGTAGGTTTGTCAACTTCGGTCAGCTGGCTGGAGTGAGATTTTCAATTCGAGACACAAACATGCAGACGCATTTACATGTATGTATCAGTTTTATTACATTGTAAATGGTTTGTAGGGTTTGCAAACTACACCAATGCTTTTGATGTAGTTAATTTCAGGTTTACAATGGAATAACATAGATCTGCCGTAAGATTTCTTGAGTGAGTGTGAGAGTCTGAAAGCATGAGTGTCACGCCAGATGCGTGAGAGTCGGCAACCCTGGGGATGGGGGGAGGGGGGTGTTCCGACAGATCAATGGTTCCATTTCCGTAGTCACTAGTGTTGGGGGAGCCTGAAAGTCTTCCCTCTTGTCCTCCCATATGGGCTGCCTGCCTGCTGGTAGTTCATGTCCTGCTCCCTTTAAATCAATATTTTAACGTTAGAATCGATTCTCAAAATGAAAACATTCGTTTGGAAATAACAGGTATTTCAGTTTCAATCCACACATCCCTACTGCAGTGGTCCTGTACACAACAGTAAATTTGCTGTTCGCTCACACGCTACAGTGGAAACTCACCATTTATCTTTACCCTTTAGCCATACAAAGCCACTGCTTTCAGTTTTGCTCACAAAAAACATATAAAACTTATGAAGACAAATGAATCACGATCTACCATGAAGGCTCTATTGATATCTAACTTAAGTAACAACCATTTTTAACACCGTAATATATAAAAGCAAGTAAAAGCATCTGTGTGAAACTGTACTATCGTTAATGTGCCAGTGCGCTAAATTAAGGACACCCCCTTTACGAGTTCATTAATTATGCACATAAAGGGTATTTTTAACTCCCAAATGCCCCTGCAGCTTTTGGAGGTCAGGTGGTCAGATCTGACAGTCCTCCTTATTAACATTTTTACATATTTGGCAGATGCCTTTGTCCAAAACAATGTACAAGGAAAATAGCACTTTACAAACATTTGTGCTGTTAAGGGGTCAACTAGGCATAAGTGCAGCTAGGCTGAGCTTCCAATGGATGCCCAGGTCCAGGTGTGAGCAGGACTGGAGCAGGAGTTACACGACAACATCAAACAAAGGAAGAACATAATAATACTTATAAGACTATTCAGTGACTAATGATGTTATGCAAGCCTTTGGTTGCAGTCTCTGAGCTCCATCTTTGCAGTAACTCGGGGCAGGTTTGTTATTTCTGGGGCACCACTCAGAAAGTCCCGAGGCCCCCAGACCTCGGGACCCCCTGAAATGCCTGGTTTGAATGCGTGAAAATACCGTTGAAATACCATATACCACTGTATAATGTCTGGATGGTTTGAAAAATTAGATATTGCCAAGTATACTCAACAGTCGGTTGGCCTTAAATGGATTTGATTTACATGGGACCAACAGAATCTGAATTACCCCTCCCAAAAGTGAGATCCTACCCCAAGCCACAGATATGCAGCGGAGTTCTAGGGCAGAAGCTTGACTTTGTCCTCAGCTCCTGACAGAGAAGCTCGTAGCTCACGGCTGGTGAAGTGCAGGGCCTCTGACGTACCACAGTAACACACACACCCCCTGTGTAACAGACCTATTTATCACGCTAATGTCAGTAAGGCTCTGCTGCTTTCACACATCGCTGCTACTGTGTGTTTATTCTGCACCGTTTCGTTTATTCGACCAAACCGAAATATGTAAACCGGAAAAGCAGATGTAGATGGATGCATCACTGCAACAGTATTTTAATGGATTCTGATCTAAACATTAGCAAACATTATTTGTTGAACAGCAGAGGAAAACAGGTCTCCAAAAGCCGGCACACTCGTCAGTCAGGAGGGAGCCTGCCCGGGGGCTGACAGCATTTACTCTGTTGTCTAACAGCATCTATCCGCCCCACCACCCTCTCTCCTGTCTGTACAGGTCTATCAGTACATGCATGAGACAATAACAGTGAATGGCTGTCTGGAGTACCAAGCCCGGGCCACGGCTAAGGTGAGCCTGCTCTCTCTACTCTCCCGCTGCTGTCACGATACAGAGTCCCTATGTCACAATACACAGTCTCTACACTCCCCCTACTGTCACGACACGCATTTTCTACGTTCCCCCTGCCATCACAACACATATTCTCTACACTCCATCCTGCTGTCACGACACATTCTGTACTCTTCCCCCTGCCGTCACGACACACATTCTGTACTCTTCCCCCTGCCGTCACGACACACATTCTGTACTCTTCCCCCTGCCGTCACGACACACATTCTGTACTCTTCCCCCTGCTGTCACGACACACATTCTGTACACTCTCCCTGCTGTCATGATACAGCATTTGTACACTGCTGCTGCAGCCAGTGCTGTTGCATTTCTTACACTTAAATTTAATCAGCAGACACTTTTGTCCTAAGTGATGTACAAGTGAGGCAAATAATATATTTCAAGCATACAGCCATCAATAAGCCAACTAGGTATAAGTGCTAACCTTGATCTTTCAGTGAATGACCAGTGAATGACTGCTGGTTAGTATCAGAGCAAGAGCTGAACAATATATCACAATACATTACAGGCACAGGACTCAAATCAAAGACACCACGCATAAATACAATATGTACAGTTTATTAAAACTACTTAAAATCAAGGGTCAAACCCTACGATAATTCCATGGAAATGCTTAATAACAAAAACAAACTCCGTGTACAGGACAGCATATTATTTTTAACTGGAAAAAATGTACATTTTCCAGTTTACCGCAACTGACTTTGCCCTTTTTTTAAAATATTTGAAAAAATTGCATTTAAAGCATGCCACTCAGAGACGGCAGGATGAGATGGCAGAATAGATGGTGGAGATGTTTCACATGGTGAGACTGTGCAAGTGAATATTAAGATCTTCTTCAGCAGAGGTGAGAGGCTAATCTTGGCCCAGAAGGACCCGTCCGCTCCCAGCGCTATCTGCCGGCCGGAGATGCTGGCAAATAGTCTGCAGGCTTACAGATAAACCTCACCCATCACTTGAGTATATGAAGCAGATTCTCTTATTTATTTACGAGCCTTCCTTGTTTGGAGAAGAACCAGGCAGGCTTCACACACCGCAAATATGTCTAGCGCCTATTACATGAGTTTGTTGGGGGAAGGAGCCGATCCGTGGTACGTCAACACAGAATATGCAAACAGTGGAAGAAACCGATGTAATACGTAGTAGAAGAAGAACAAAAGATTAAATAATCATGGTAAGATGGCTTTTCAAAAGTTAGCATTTGTCTCCTGTGTGATCAGAACAACTGTAAATTTACATTAATTCCTAAGGTCATATACCCTATGCTTTCATAGATTGCACCTCTTTTAACTGTGTCTGTTTCATAATAATATCGGATATCCTTTGTTTGGTCCTGCTAGCTAAATGCCTAAACAGTAGCCAAACAAAGCAGCTACGTAGATTCCGAAAACGTTATAATGTGGTATATTTTTTGGTACAGTTTGGAACAAACACAGAAGTAAACACTGTGGTCACCTGGACAGTGGGCAGCATGTTATCTCACCACACCGCACACTGAGTGTCTGATGTTAGACCTGAGGACCAACGGACTCTAAAATAATTTACTCAGGTTAGTAGATAGCTTAGTGGAATGACGGCCCTGTTGTGCGGTTAGTCGAGAAGGACCTGTACCAAAAGCTCTCTTAAAGGAGGAGCTATTCAAATCACACTCTGCAATGTCTACAGTAGATGACACTGATGTCTGGCCAAAGCATAGACCAATGATGCACTAATAAAGCTTTCTGCTAGACTATTCTGGGAGACCTGTTTTTTTTTTTTTACCCGAAGGAAAAGCGCTATCTGTGTTGGCGTTTAGCAGCAGACATAAGAAGCTTTCATTAGCCCCTATAAAGGCCCGGCGGCCTCTAATTCTCCGTCAGACTTCTGAAGCTATCGCCGGCCTCTCTGCTCCTCGCTTAAACATCATTGCTGACACCGCGAGACCAATTAGAGCGGGATAAACAAGGTGCCGAGACGCCTACCTCTTACCCTCTACAAACGGGCAGTGAGATCAAATGCCTAAGAAGCCCCACAGAAGGCCTTTAAAATGCTACGCGTTTCATTCAAAGAAAATGACAGATGTCTTGTTGCACACAGACCGGCTTTAAATGCATTTCACACTTTGCCGATGGAGGGCATGGATTTTTTTGCATAGCTGTAACTAAGCTCTGGATTTTCAGAGCAATTACCTGTTTATAATTGTCATTTATTAATCAGTGCTGAACTAATTTGGATAAGTGCTGATGATTTGGATAGGGATGTCAGCAGCGGTGCCATCTTAGGGCTGATCTGCACCCCCATGAGTGAGCTGACCAGCTGTACCAGGCAGGATGGCGCGGGTGGTAAGAACTGCAGGAAAAGAACGACAGGCTGCAGCACCAGACGAGTGCATTCCTAAAACTCCCAGGTACCCTGCCACTGTCAGAGGAGGAGCACTGTGACATGGATTCTCCCCTCCCGATAGTGGAGTCAGACAAACGTCTAAAGGTTAGGAGAGGTCACGGCGTGCATGGGAATGCAGATTCACACCACGGCAAGGCCGAGAGAGACTGAGACTGAGACGGAGATGAAATGAAGTTTCCTGACATAAGGATTGTAGACCTCCTTCTGTCTCTGAGAAAAAGGAGAGCAGCTCTCGGTGGAATTTATGCATGCTTTCTAGATGGCGAGATTCATCCAGAATACCTACAATACCGAAAAACACCTACAGGGGGCGATACTGCAATGCATCCCGTACACTTAGGAAATATGTAATGTTAAACTAACACTCTTCATGACTGTATTCCTTGTTCTAACATGTTTTTAAATACAGCTCAGAGGATTTCCTGAAGATCTGACTAACAAAATGAAATGTGCAGAGAACTCTTAAGCTGGGGATTTGACCTCATTTATCCAGGCTGCTTTGCGCTCTCTCTTCTATATTGCTAATCTGCAGCTGAAATCGAGAAAGAGGGCGACATATCAGACCAGCAATCCAATGCCCACTGTACCGCTCAGCAAAGCTTTTACCAGCCTTATGTGATGGCATAGAGCATACGAATCTGCAGCCTGCACTACAGGACTTAAGTGATCAGTTATGTTTGTAGTTCTTTGTCAAGTCATCAAGCCATGTTCATGAACATGTGAGTTAAACTGGAACATTTTTGCTGTTCTGTAAGCTGATTGATTGGGTAATGTCTGTTTGGCTCACTGGGATGGGGATCTGCGTCCAGAAGGTTGTGGGTTTGAATCCCATGGCCTATAGAGTAATCATATCACCGTTGGACCCTTGAGCAAAGCCCATAATCACAACTGCTCTGGGGCTGCCAGCAGACCCTGCTCAGATTTCCTAACTTGTATACTGCTTTGGACAAAAGTGTCTGTAAAACATATAAGCATACAGATTTGTTAGTCTGGTGTAATGGGGAAGCAACCTTTTAGGTGAACCTTACAGAGTAACAATACCTGAATCAGTTAATCACATAGGCACTTCTCACCCATCCATGGTCCATAATTGATTACCCAGCACAGGATCGCAGTCAGCTTGGAGACAATCCCAGGAAGCACCCGGGAACAAATTGGGAGACACCCTGGATGGGATAGCAGACTGTCACAGGGCATTTACACACAAGCACAAAATCACTTAAAGGGAAATGCAGAAACACACTGACCTAACTCACCTAAACTGCATGTCACTGGACTTTGGGATTAAACCCCACAAGACACGGGGAGAGTATGCAAACTCCACACACAAACCCAGGGAAAGGAATCGAACCCACAACTTTGGAGGTGACAGGCCACAGTTCTGCCCGTTGAGTTACTACACTGCCTGCTTTGGCATAATGTCATAGATATGTCTCGATGTAGATGCATAGTAAAGAGCTTTTTACATGTTTAAACCTTCCCCCTCCCAAAAGGCAACAGTTGCAGCCTTTGCTGCCAGCGAGGGCCACTCGCATCCCCGTGTGGTGGAGCTGCCCAAAACTGACGAAGGGCTCGGCTTCAACGTGATGGGCGGCAAGGAGCAGAACTCGCCCATCTACATCTCGCGCATCATCCCGGGGGGTGTGGCCGAGAGGCAAGGCGGCCTGAAACGGGGCGACCAGCTGCTGTCCGTCAACGGCGTGGTGAGCCCGCCCACCCAATTTATGGATTTGCAAGTGGTCGTCATGGCAATGGGGATTTTCACTGCTTTACTCTTCAAGTGCAGATCAACAGGGACTACCTTAATGCACTTGTGTTTGTGATTTTGATTGAATCTGTAAAATACTGAAGTTATGGCCACTTTAAGTTCATTTTACGCTACAACCTCTTCTAGCCATCAATGGTCATGTAGATACCATCGTTTCATGAAAGGGGCTTTTCCCAGCCCATAATAAATCACATCGCTGTCCAAATGTGCCTAGATGGTTCTGTGAAATATTGAAAATATTTCCAGCTTTTGATTTGTAGGATAACCCTGTATCTGTTGTCGATGCGGCTCTTACAAAAAGCTCACAATATGATGAATATGTAGAGCTATGCGATAACTAGTCACTGCCATGAACAAGACGATGGTTTCACTTTTAATTGGTTATTCCCCTCTGAAAAATACTATTACTAGAAATAAAATGGCTGCTTACACAATTTGCTTCCGAAAGAATTAATCACATTTTGCTGGTATTTAGACTATCAGACTATGTCATTTCTCTTTGTTTAATGGCGGTTTTAATTAAGCCACAAATTTTATTCTTGTTGTACTAAGCGCAAACAACTGTTAGTATCTGCAGTGAATTAATGAATAATTCATCTGGCATAATATAACTGATTAAATCATGCGTAACAAAATGAGAAATATTAATGATTTATTTATCCATTATGTACACTCATAAATAGCTACAAGAGTCCCACTGTAATAAAACCTTATTTAATGCTATAATATAGCAGTTATGGAAGTGCTATATAAAAGAAATACAACCATTCTTTCTTCAAATATTAATTGATTATTCGGCTTAACTGTGGATATATCGCAAGGCTTTGTAATACAAGTCATTCATCACTTTAGAAACATTAAAATGAATTATTCCATGACTAATGGTCAGTTCCTGTTGCCTCTGGGGTTTTCATCACAGATCAATTAGATCTTGATTTGACCAATGTTCCGGCACCCTCTGTTTGGTTTGGAACAAAATGTTAGGCAAAATGTCAACTTCAGTCGAGAGTACTGTTACATCCATACTAAAACCCTTCCCAAAAAAAAAAAAACACAGGGAGAACTTGTAAACTCCATGCACACAGAGCCAGAAGCAGCTACTGAACCTCAAACCCCAGAGGTGCGAGGACACCATGTCACCCACAGTGGCCCCATGTGGGTCAAAGGTGTCACAGCGATGCCTCAATGACCGCCCGCTACTGCTGCATGTCCCTATCCAGAGTGTGGAGGGCGAGCACCACGAGAAGGCGGTGGAGCTGCTGAAGGCAGCCAAGGACAGTGTGAAGTTGGTGGTGCGCTACACACCCAAAGTCCTGGAGGAGATGGAGGCGCGTTTTGAGAAGCTTCGCACGGCCCGACGGCGCCAGCAGCAACAGCTGCTCATCCAACAACAGCAGCAGCAGAACCCGGCTGCCCAACAGAACCACACCTCGTAGGTGAGGCTTTTCATTGCTTTCAGGCCCCCAGAGGAAACAGCACCTCGGGCCTAAATTCTATAATTCCTCACCTGCCGGGCCACGCCAATGCCATGGTAGGGGGTAAGGGCCGTGGCCTAATCAGGAACGAACCATTCCAACACCACACAGCAGCCATCGTTAGAGAGCATCCACAAGGACAACAGCTGAAGCTCCAATCTGAAATATTACTGTAAAAATGTATCAAATGCTTTTATTCTACTGGGGCTCAATAAATACTATTTATCCTTGAGGGCTGACACCTCTTTTGTGCTGTGGCCTTTAATGCACGAGAAAAATGAACCAGCCCTAATTTATTATGGCATCAGAAAAAAAGGTAGTTAAATGTGTTTCAGAAAGCGCTCTGGGAAGCCTGCTGGGAATAATTTGGCGTACTTGCAGTTTCAATCATCTCTGCAGAAGCACCAGCAGCAATAATCTTATTCCTTGGATGTGTGAAGGGCTTTTTAATGATTTATTGTTTAACAAATACAGTGTCTGACTATAATGCGATCAGGGTGGATTTGTAAAGCCACAGCATGGAAATCACGGACCGTGGGAGTTTCGCATGCTAGCCGGGGAGCAACAACCAACTCGCAAACATTTAAATAGTACAGGTACTTTAAATCGATAAACTCCCTACTTGATGCATCATTCTGCTTGCCCATGGATACAAAGGGATATTGAAATAGCTTTCTGTCTTTGTTCCATTATTACTCAAAGGTTTAGTGTTTTTCTGTGCAAGTCAATGCCATAGCTGTATTGACCCGCAAATTTAAGGTTTCTATACACTGCAGGTGCTATAAACAGACAGAATGAAATTAACTCCAAAAAAACAAATATTCAATGTAAAGATAAACAGCAAATCACAGAGACAGCAGAAACATCCATGGTCAGACTAGGTACGTAATAAAATAACAGGTGACCCCCCCGGCCACATATCTGTATGCTCCCCAGGTATGTAGCCAGGTAGTGAAATTGAATCCCTAAATATGTTCCCTTCCTCAGATTGGCAAAATCTACCCAGGGGGAGTCTACCCCAATCTGGGGGGGGGGGGGGGGCGGGGGGGGGGGGGGGGGGGGGCGGGGGGGGGGGGCGGGGGGGGAAGGCGCGCTGTGGG
>JAODKC010000001.1:12320536-12337501 GCA_026777985.1 Mormyrops attenuatus
ATGTGAGGTACATGAGTGTAAAATCACTGCTAATGTACTAAGATGGTATATAATGAAAGATACATTCTGCTGTACTTCATGTGAGGTATATGAGTGTAAAATCACTGCTAATGTACTAAGACGGTATATAATGAAAGATACATTCTGCTGTACTTTATGTGAGGTACACGGGTGTAAAATCACTGCTAGCGTCACTAGGATGTCCCTTTCATTCTGTCACTGGCAGTTGAGACACCTGTATCTGATTCTCTTTCACCTTTTCTGGGCAGAGGTGTTGGGTCTGTTTCTTTACTAGGAGAGTACGGCTAAGTGAACTGCCACAGTGCTTTTGAAATCTGCCCCCCAGCCAGTACTTGACCTAGTCCCGTTCCGCCTCCGTGGTTCCATCCCATTCTAATGTCATGGTACAGTTCTCTTAGTAAGGACTTTGTCTTGTTTGTTTCCTCCCTGTTCTGTTACGTTTTAACGAAGGTGAGTCTCTGAAACAGACACAGAGCATAAATATCATACCTTGTGACTAACAAAGCGGAGCTGAGGACTTTTCACCTCAATGAATTCCTGTCCTGCCAGACCACTCATCTCTGTATTTTTGAATGCTTGTGTTTTCAAGGCTGGATGTACCATATTATACAGAAAAAAATCTGTGATATGCAATTGTTATAAATATTATATTTGTATAAAAATAAATATATGTGTGCAACATATTTGTATAACGTAAACGATGTACAAACTGTATTGTATTCTCCGTTAGGGCAACAAATTTGTTTGCTTTTCTCAGTATCCAGAGTGTGCGGCATCGCCGAAACGTGGTGATTTACTTATTTATTTGAAACACAGAGGATGTGGCAGCCGCACGACACAAACTATTAAATTCTTATTTACAGCTCAGGAGGAGTAATTCTTTACTCCTATGACACCTCTGATTGAAGGAGGCGTGAGGCAATGCATTTAAAATGTGCCCGTTATGACTCTGAGCCGTGTCATAACTTCCAAAAAGGCTAAATATAAAATAAATTACAGACTTGAGAGGTAACGTAAGGCGCATAGAATATAACGTGGAGGCGTAGCGATCTCGGTAAATAGGAAAGCGAGGTGAAGGACGCAGCCACCTGCCAGAGGGTGGGGACAGGCCACCTCCCTCCTCCTGTCCCAGAGGGTGGGGACAGGCCACCTCCCTCCTCCTGCCCTTGCATGGCTCCTCGCATGGCTGCTCGCATGGTACGTATTGGCAACATACAGAGTTAGCGCTCAGATGTGGTTTAGATTTGATTTACGAACATCTGCACGAGCCACGCGTAAGCATAAGAGGCATAAGCAGTGGTAGCAATAAAACACATCGCTACGACTGACCAGGCGTGCGGTAATGTCTCAGCTGTACGTTTCAGATAAGCGATTGTCTATTCCCAGCATGTCCGTGACTGGCAGAAAAACACATCATTGGCATGCGCTGTTAGGTTAGCCTTTGCAGAGAAGCTGTGTTGACTAATGGCCCTGGCACTATGACTTCCTTCCACAATTACCTCGACAACCCCATCTGTTTTTTCCTTAACCTCACCACACACACCCTTATCCTACCTGGGGGACGCAAATATGTATGTTACCGTCATGTGATTTACTGGCGGTCACAGCTGCACTCCCCCCTCCAGCCACTAGGGGCAGCAGCGCCATCCCCGACTATTTACCCAATAGCTTGATAACTATGGAGGGAAAAAATGATTCTTTCTACTATTTTGCGTTTAACTATAACTGAAAGGCTGAAAGCACGTCTTAAATTTTGATACATACTCAGACTAATCCTTATCAAATCCTGTAAAAGTCAACCCTTTCTTTCAAATTAATCATAAAAATGTCAAAATGTTGAAATAAAGGCATCAAAGACAGACAACGTGCTACCACTGCTAAACTGTAGACATTGGCTCAGAGTGGAAGAAGAAGTCACAGACATTAATAACAGCAAACAGCAATACTAGCTTTATCGGTGGTGTTATTCAATGTTTTTAGATGTTGGCTTTTTTTAACATGAGACATCAAAGTCAATAAGCAGTCTTCCAGTGACAGCGCTCACTGCATGAAAGGGGAACAACTGACTCCTGGGCCAAGTATAAACCTTGGATGTGTAAGGTTGGGGAAAACGGCAGATTAAGGACCTGCTGACTTAACTTGCCAGGTGAGCTGCGTTCTCTGCTTCCTACAGTGAGGCACTTAACCAGAATCCAGTTCAATTAAGCATTCAGGTGTGCAAATTAAATAGAAAAGCAGTCAGCAACTCCATTACTGAATTACAACTTAGCAAAAAAAATTCAAAAGTTACATTTCAGAACATATATTTGCACAGTAACTCATACATGCAGGATGGGTTTTAATGTAACGTCACAATAGCTGCATTATCCGCACCGTGCTGGGGTGTGTCAGTGTGACCCTGTCACTGCTGCAGACGGCTGTCACTGTCATCTGCTTTCTTGGCTCTGCAAACGCCAATGTGTCACAAGGCCAACTTTAAACCCTGAGAGCTACAGGGTACTACACGGTCAAAATAGCTGGTGTCACAGGCACAAAGACTCACAAGAAAAAAAAAGGTCCTATTTTAGGAGAACTTCTCCACATTTCCAGCCATTTATGTCTATGGTGACCTCAAAAGAGCCATGCAGCACTAAGTTTTAATGATTAAGTTGCCTTTCCAGAATTTCACACACGGACTGTCATCACTGTCCTCAAACGCAGAACAAAAATTGCACGCTAGATAATTTAGCACCAGTTCTGCTCGACTCAATGGGAGCTTCATTCTGTCACCATGGAGACCAAACAAACACCTGCCAGAAGCCAAAAATAAACTCCATCCCTGGGATGACAGTGGGATGCATCTCAATGCTCATTTTGAGGGTAGAACATTCAAAAATACACAAAGGCCTTCTTATCAATAAAATGTGTGTTTTTTTTCCAGCCTGGACTTTATCAAAATGCATGCTGGAAATCCTATTGACATGCCAACGGGGAACCAGCAATCAGGGATGTCCTACTTGTGGAGCATTTGTACAGCTGCAGGTGGCTTCCTGCAGCAACTGACGCGTTACCTGCGACAAGAATAACAGGATCTCGGAATCAGCAATGCAGCGTTTCCCGAGCAATTGCGTGGACCGCAACTGACCAGTGACACGAACAGATGTCAAAGGCATTAACACTGGAGTTAAAGCAAGAGGCTCTCATTAGATAGAAAACAGAGCCGTTGCCCCCTTTTTCCCTCTCTCTGCCTTTCTGTGACGGTTTATAGGTCTCTGTGCCCCTGATGCTAAAATGGGAATGTAAGTATCTGGAGGGAAGAAATCCTTTGCACCCTCAGCAGAATAAAATGCTTAAGATCCCTCTCTCATATTATTCATTTCAACATATCAGAACATTCAAAAGGCCTTTGCAATTATTCTGACATAAGTGCTGTTGAACTTACCAGACTTTTAAACAAGTTTGTTCATAAACAAATAAAAAGCAGAATGATTAACATTACCTAATTGTTTGACTCCTTTTGTTTATGTTTTAAACCTGTTCATAATAATTGCATCACTTTAAATGTGCATTTATATTTTGATTACTTGGAATGGGCAATTGCAAACTAAATCTGCTCCATAGACTACCACCAAATAAAACCAATTTTATGACTAATTTCCTGGGTCGGAAGTCTGCATGAACTCTAATTAAGGCAGAGCAAAAACCCGAAGCATTCATTTAATACCAAGAGGGTGTATTTGAATCCTGCTGGCCGTACTAACCCACTTTACCATGAAAGCATCTTTCAGATTAACACTGAAATGGCTTGAGAAATATTTATGACCTGCTTATTTTACTTAGTCTTACAAAGCAAAAGATTTAAATGTATACAGTAAAGAATATATACAGTCTGTATTTATACTTGTACATTACAGGTAGACCAGCCAACCCAGGAACGGATAATAAAATGAGTACAACAGTCTGACCTGGAGAACTATGATCTTCTGCACTGTATCACCTCCTTGAGCAAAGAGGCTACAGCACTGGGGGCACAGTGCACCACCTGGCTTCCTATATACCAGGGGTGGGGAACCTGTTCCATGGAGGGTCGTTGTGGGTGCGGGTTTTCAGGATGGCCTCTCTATCAGCCAATCACAGTGGGTCCCCAGGACTGGAGTTGAGAACCACTGCTTCATTATTGGCTGATTGAGGTCACCCCAAAAACTAGCACCGGCCCTCCACAGAACAGGTTCCCCACCTCTGCTATGTACCCTCCCCTGTTCCATCCAAAGCAGTCAAGGCCCAGCCAATGTCTTTCTCCTATTCACCTCAAGGGGGCACACTGGTTGAGTCTAAGCTATCTGTCTCCTGGAAGGCCGGGAGCGCGGTCAACAGTGGGAATAAGTTCCTCTAAATCTCCAAGCTGGAAGGATCCTCAGTCTGAGACCACAGTATTCAGCCTATATTGCTGCAATCCTGCAAAAGTGATTTTCAGGAGTCACCCGTCACAACAAGGTAAACATACACACTCACACTTAGATGTACTTAAAATTATTAATATTCTTAGGTCACAGTACTTAATTACATTTAGTCCTGCACCAGAGACATAGAAACTGATCCACACTGGTCCAGTCATTTTATTTTAAAAGCTCTTAGAAAAAAAAAATCTTAGTAATGAGAACAGATCTGCTTGTCACCATCATTTAAAATAAAAATAATTTGCCAAGGCTGACTGACTTATCTGAAAACAAATGCTGAACAAAAGTGGCCGAATGCTTCCTTACACCAGGTTTTTCTTAGTGTCCAATGGTTGACTTCAATAATTATTAATTATATTATTCAAATATTTGGCACACTTTGCTCAAGACATATTATGTGATGACAAATACTGAGTATTCAGATCTTTAAAACTGCGCAGATTAAATATGTTCAAATGTATTATACATTTAATATGAAAAGTTAAATACATGACTTGATTTAAAAATGTTTAATTTAATCACTGATTTTCACAACTAATTAAACCTGTAAACTGACATAGAACACTCCATCTGCATCAAGCTAGATAGCTGCAGAAAATCTCAGTTTGAACTCAAACAAGACACGGTTTTATCAGTCAGCCAAAGGCTCACACAAAACTTAAACGAAAGAGGTTTTGTGTGAGTATTAAGAAAAGAGGACTAATTATGCGCCAGAAAGAAAAAAAATCTGTGTCCTCATACAAAGCTACCAAAAGAATACTTAGAGACGTTTTCCTGCAAAAAAAATGCATTTTGAGTTAATATTGTTGTATTCCATTCTATGCGACAGATCTAAGACCAGTTTGTGGTATTTACGTTAACCTGGTCATAAGTAAATACACACATGACATATGAAAGACGGGGATGGGCTGAATAATGGGCTCCACCTAGCGGCCGAAAAATCTGTGTCAACCACGTGCCAGCTTATATAATACCTGAGGTCACATAACATTAGGGACAGGTTTAGGAGAGTGACGTATATTAAACTGATACAGGCTTATGACATTTTATACTAACATTAATTATAACGAATCCTACAAATGTGCATAATTTCTTACAACTACTTATGACGTGTTTGAAAGCTGCTCCGATGGGGGCCGAGTAACTTTTTTCTAATTTAATTATTTTTCTGTCTCGCTAAAACCGACTCGAACCCAGTTCAGGCATCAGTATTCAGGTCCAAGAAAACTGAAGAGCAAATACACGGCGGATTTGATTTGTCCATAATGAAAATTTTATTCATGATTGATTGGGCAGCCATTATTTTACTACTCTGCAACTTCGCGTTATACTGTCAGTGTGAAATACATATTTCACTAATGAATTTCAATAAAAATATCGGTGCAAAAATGAAGTTACTTGAATGCCCGTTGATGTTTGATGGCCGTACTGCGGTGACTGGAATAGATTTGGAAATAAAATTATTTGGACAGCAAAATCCAATACTCAGATAGACAGACAGTGAATGTTAAACACTTACGAAAAGGCTTCAGCATCTCAAGCTGCACAAGGCACAGAAAACTGGGTCGTTAAAATAATGTCATAATGCATGACAATGTATCTGAAACCAAGGTTACTAACGATTTTAATCATATTAATTTAACGATTTTTGACCACATTAATTTATCTGAAGCCAATTAAGGCTTACTAAGGATTCTTAACCATATCTAAAGTGAATTATAAATAGTGTGATTTTAGTTTACTCAAGGACCTCCCTCCCGAGTACATATCCATAACACCACGCCAAGCCATTAATGAATTTTGGAGGTATGGGGGGAATTCAAACACCTTATTTTACTCCCTGGCTACGTCCCTGGTCAGAATCATACACATTTCGGAGGTGGGGGGAATCAAACCCGTAATTTTACTCTGGCGCCACGCTACCTGTCACCCATCTTCGCTGTTTAACACGGCATTTTAAAAAATATCTACCCAGCACTTGTCAATGCATCTTCATCTACTCGCGAGTCGTATCATAAAACATAGTGCGCATGATTTTCTAACCACTCGCTCACTAATTATAGGCTAACATGAATGGACTTAATAAATTAATGTCTTTTGTTCTTACTACAACAACCAACTAGTGTGTCTAATGACGGGCAATAAAATTAATGTTCGAGGAAACCGGTTCTACATTTTACATCAATTGTTGGGGACACAGCCCATCCAGATGACCGGAGGAGTTATTAATTAGTATGGAAGAAGGGTGCCCCCTTGTTTAGGAAACTAGTTTAGGATCTAGTACTATACAAATTATTGTTAACTAAAGGCTTGATAGCAATAATAAATTAATATGGTGCTTGTAGTTCAAAGCTGTTCAAGTGAAATGTATCTGAATGGTACATAAATACAACCAAAATATTATTCAATATAATCTCAATTATTTATAATGAATCACACAACTACCTTATCGGGTTTGGGTCTTTTTATATTATTTCGGCGTTTACTACCTACCATGGCATTGCCTTGCATGCTTAAGCATTTGGTAAAAGTCAATGACTTTTGTGAGCACAGAGATTTGTCTTGGGGGCTGCTGAATTATTCCGTTTCTTATCGCACCAGCAACGGTGAAAAAGAAGACAAATGTGCACAATAAAAGCGACTTCCGACGTCTCCATGCAGCCCAAGGGGCAATGGGAGTGTAAGGAAAACGCAGGGAAGCACGTCTGGGAGAAACGTGCAATTCATAAAATACCTTACATCTATCCAGAAATATTTCTAATTTTTCTTATATTCATTAATCTTTACTTATTGCTGTCGAAATGACTTATTATTATTATGTCTTATTATGTCTTAGAGTTCTATACTTTTCCCCCCATGATGCCCCGATTTTTGTCCTCGTCTGCCCTAACAAACAAGTGTTACAATTTGGCCATTTGTTCATGGCGGTGATCTCAAAAGCAGCATTTGGTCCATGAAGAAAAAACAGAAAGGGCGCAGTTTAGTGAAGATATTTTAACGGTGTCACGTTTTAAACCCTGTTCATCATCAATGACATTGAAGTTAATCATAGTCAAATATTCATGAGAGAACGTTTCCTGAAAATAAACGCACAGATATGTTGTTTGCAGACAAATGGATTTTGAAGAAACAAAACTGAGTAATCTGTTTACCTAAATACAGTTTATTTATATTTTATTTCATTTCAGACGTTCAATTAAATATGTTACATTACAAAGTATAAAAAGAACATAATAAATGTGACATTTACAATGCTTATGTACAAGTCCTTGTGCCATTCTAATTCCACATACCCAGATTTAGAAAAGAACAAATTTCATCCCCCATCCCCAAGAAAAAAATAAAACGTAAATATATTATAAATATGCTTTGTGGAGCTGGGGGGGTACTTTACAGCACGTGGTAGATGGGACTGGCGCAGGCGGCTTCAGGAGTGCTAGGCTGGGAGTCAGAGCAGGACGGCGAAAAGCTGGCCATGTCGTTAGCTACCACTAGGCCACTGGCGTCGACCGATGACAGACGGTCTACGATGCTGGACAGGCACTCCAGGCTGGATGCTCCTGGACTTCTCTCCTTGGCGCTCACTGCATGCACAACGTTCAAAATAAATGTTCACTGAGCAATCAGGTCAGGGCCTCTGATTGGACGGCTACAGATAAGGGTTAAGATGCTAAGCTAAGTCTTAGCTCGGGTTTAATAAAAATGGCAAAATGCGAAATATGTGCTTGAAGCGTATTTGTGAGGTTAACATACCACTGCATTTGTTAATTTTTATTCATAATGTCATTATTTGGTAATAGCTTTATGTAAAATTATTACTGTATTTATTAATATAGGCCCTATAGGCCTACCTATTTTACTTAGTCCAGATCTAAATGAACTAACTGCCCATTATTCATATAAAACGGTAAAAAAATGTTATTTATTAGTCAATTATCAAAAGTCAGAATCAGATTCATGCACTTAATTTTAACCATTTTTCCCTTCTGAATGTACTCATATTGAGATATACCAAGGTAAAAGCCTTACCAGTGAATAGCTGGTGGTTGTACATATTCCCATAGCTTTTATTAATGTGAGACCAAACAGGGCTGTTACAGCCAACCTAGAACAAACAAAGAACAGCATGTTACCTTCATGCACATACGATCAGCAGGAAATCGTGCATGAAACAAATATTGTTTTCCCCTTTTTGGAATAATTTTTTTCCAGTATTACGCATTCTGACAAAACCCGAAAACTAATCCGCCTTTTAAATCAGGTCATTAAGTTTGAATCAAAAGTTGGCTCTCTTATGAGGGTCCCTGGCAAGGTGACTCTTAGTGAAAGTTTTATGCAATGACCACGGTACACATCGCGTTAGCCGCAGCGAATCGATTGTGCCAGTGGAAGTTACAAGTGGAAGTTTCGCAAGATGACACTTTCCCAGGGAAAATCTGCAGAAAATCCTGGCAAAGTCCGGGCAGGAATCATATTCACCTAAGAATGCAGCCGTGCAGCCACAACAGTGCCGGATTTCCCAGCATTTGTTTGGCCCCAAATGATTATTTGGGAAAAAAATATAATATTACATTAACCATTTTAAACCCCTCCATTTCTCTAGATGCACAACATGTTAAATAACAAAGTGATGACTTTATATATTTAATAGCAGTCTGAAGATAATCTGCTTGTAATTTCAACAGCTTCATGATGTTTATGCAGCTATAGCAGTATGACTAGGCAAACAGGTAATCATACAGAGGTGAAGTAAATAAGAATACTCCGGATGGGTAGGTAAGGGTCATGAACTTTATGATCTGAAAAGAGATTTTTGATGCGCTAGAATTCTAGATAAAAAAGAAACTGAGGAGGTAACAGCGTAGGCTGATTTACATTTAGAGCATTTAGCGGACGCTCTTATCCAGAGCGACTTACATTTTTCTAAATTCAGGGACAGTCCCCCTGGAGCAAGGTCAGGTTAAGGGTCTTGTTCAGGGACCCAATGATGGTAGTGCCAGAGGTGGGACTCGAACCCACGATCACTGATCCTGATACTGAAATACAGCAGCAGGCTATGCACAGATTAGTGCAGATAAAGGCCAGGTATACACCTATCTTAAGGACCAGACAGGAAGCTGAAAACCAAGAGCACTGGCCAAGATATTGAAATGTTAGCTGATGCTGTGAGGCGGCAGTTCGGGGTGGCAGCTGTGGACTTACCAAGCAATCTGAGCAGCTGGACGTGGGGCTGCCTGGTTCCGAGCCGCTCTCCTCTGGCAGGCTGTAGAAGCATTCCACCTGCTCACGGAGCAGCTCCTGCAGGCTCTCGATGTACTGGATAGCATTGCGTAAGATCTCCACCTTGGGCAGCCTCTGGTTGGGGTTGGTGGAGGTGCAGCGGCGCAGAGTCTCGAAGGCATGGTTGACCTTCTTCAGCCGCCGCCTCTCGCGCATAGTGGCGGCCTTCCTGCGGTCCACCGTGCTAGACTTGCGTTTGCACGCCTTACAGGCCCATGCCAGGCAGTGGCCGGCCTGGTGGTGGCCGTGGGGCGCCCGCACGTGCTCCTCCTCGTCCGAGCCTGGCAGTTCCCCGAGACCGAAGCCTTCTGGGAAGTCTGGGCCTTCTGGTGAGGATGAGCAGCCACCGTCGTAGAAAGCCTGGGACGGTGAGAAGCGACAGGCCTCTGGGACCTCCATGTCTGGTGGAACAAGAGCTAGAGTGACAAGGAGATCAGCTGGCGAGAAGATACAGGAGTCTCTGTGCGGGGTGACTGGTATGAAGGGGCTGCCATCCGGCCCCTTATAAGCCTCACTGTGGAGACACAGACCCACATTGGCCAGATCTAATTACCATATCCCCCTGACCACACCAAGGGTGAGGCCAGTTGCCCCCGCCCAGCCGCCCCACCAGGACACCCCACAGGGCTCTGTACATCTGCATTCCCTGGTGTTTACCCACTCTGGGTTCATTTGACTGCACCTCCCAAGTATACATGCATTATTACATGCAGCTTATTCACCGGCTTGCAGAATGATGCAAGGTACATAAAGAAAAATTTCCAGAGTAAAAAATGGTAGACTATTATCTGAAAAGGGATTGAGTGTTAAAAAAAATAGTGTTAAACATACACAAGACCTGCCAAACAGTACTGGGGCACTGCAAAAACAAGCTAGTCAGAGTATTTTCGTTGCTATTCCCATGAGCCAAGAGCGCTACTGAGAACTGTAATACAATAATTAATGCGGAGTATAATTTGTGTCACTGATGTTAAATATTGAGTGCGCTACTTAAATATCACCAGGATAACCTGTTTTTGCCATTTTCCCTCTAACACAACAATAAAGAGCTGCTTTCCTCGGTGTTTCACGGAGTGCTAATTTTATGGTCGAGACCAATCGCAGCGTTACAGATGCAACCCAGCTGCAAAGGAAAGTGTAAAATTTCAAACTTTGGAAATTCTCACTTCACCTCCATCTCTTCCAGACTTTCCTACCCGGTCATTGAAGGTGTTGTACCCAGTTGTTTCGGTAGTACTTTCTCTCAGTTACAGCTCATTAAATTAGTTATAAAACAATTAACAACCTAGTGCAAACGAGATTAAGCTCTCAGCAGAGCTATAGCTGCAGGAAACATAATACACACAAATAAGTAAATATGTACTAAGCTACTTATTAAATATATTGTCACACAGAAAACATCAAACATCGAATGCAGAAAATCGCAGGTGATTTTTCAATAGAAATAGGCCATTCAGCCGATCACATGTTTGTACCCAATGATAACAAACGGAGCAATGATTTCGTTACCGTAAAATAATTTAAAATATCAATCTAATAGACTCATCTCAAAACATGTTTAGTTTGGCGAAGTAATTATCAGCTTAGTGCGTTGACAGCCCGCAAGTATACATTGCGGATATTTCTCGCAACGTGTTAAAACGTTTGGCAGCTTGCAGCTCTGGGAACCGCGGACACCTAAGAAAACATTACGGTACCTGCCATTGAATTGCTGTCGGGGTTTGCGAATCGGACAGCTGAAGAAGACATTGCTGTGATCGCAGCTAATGCAGAGCCGGAGAGATCAAAGGCGATTGACTGTGAACGACTGAAACAATGAGAAAACCTGGCCCATAATTAAACTAATTGAGATTACGCCAGCATATGGCATCAGGCGCTTTCTGTCGATGCTTTACTCATCCTCTTTATTATAAATAAATGCATTCTCTTATGAATTCCAAGAAGTAGACAAATAATAACAGAAAAATTAATAAACATGCAACATAAACGTTTCGCGTATAATATTCGAATATTCATAATATTCGAAAGCAAGTTTCGTTTTTGTGACCAAGAAAGATTATTTCGACTCTTGGGAACACAGGGGGTTGTTTAAAACTCTCCTTTCAGAGGTTGCCATGGGTCAGGAGGTGGGTTAAGTGTAGTGCAAAGGGACACTTTATTGTCTATTCTCAGAGGTATTGAAACTTGCTCCCACCCTGTACTTTGTAGCTGTTAGTTGTCTAAATAGTATAACATACTCTGCAGTGGGACTGTTCAATGTTTTTTCATACTGCAGTCAAACCATTCTTGGCAAGGTATGTAAGAAATCACATTACATATTTGAGTTTTATGACTGACAACAGCATTTGTCTGGCAAGGTAGTTAAATGTACTTCCAGCTGAAACGTGAATATTGTTTTATTGGTGAATCTGTAACGCACCAGTGTGTACTTTTTACAGATGGATGCATACCTCTGAGTTAAGCTTTTAATTGTAATCATTAGCATAAAAAATCAGGTACATATAATTTTAAGCCTTCCCAGTATTATAAAAGCATCACCATAATGTGTAAAACTAAATCAGCATTTGAGAAAAAAATATGGAATAAAATCAGTCAGTAAGTAAAATAAAATATGAAATCAGTAAATAAAATAAAATATAAAACCTTTCCCTTTGCATGTGTAAATAAAGGATCCCAACAACCCCAAGGTCATAAACCAAAGAGATCAGTTTCACCAAAGCATTCAATTGGGTTAATGTTGATAACATTACCATTATAGCCAACACTGCCCTTGTCACCCCCCCCCCCCAAAAAAAAATACAAATTACATACACAGTCACAGCCAACCCTGCAGTGTGAATTTAACGCTGGGGGTGTTCACATGGAAAATGCATGGGGAAATATGACTCACATCCATATCTGACAGGCAGATTTGGCAATAAAGCCATCTACAATACATCTACAATACTAAGATGAGAAAGAAAGAAAGAAAGAAAGAAAGAAAGAAAGAAAGAAAGAAAGAAAGAAAGAAAAAGAAAGAAAGAAAGAAAGAAAAAGAAGCCTGACCACAATGTTAGTTATGGAGGAAAATCCCACCAGTTCTGGGGCTTGGGGGGAGGGCTTTCCCAAACACACGTCTCAGACCCACTCATTAAAAGGACATTATGGGCCATGATATCCAGTTTCAGTCCATTCTAGCAGGAGTGCGAATGGAGTCTTGGCACTGAGAGGGAAAGCAGACTCACTTTGAAGTGTGCGGGTTTATAAGACCATATAACTTATCAGGCATCATATCTCATCATATCAAATGGGAAAGATGATAGCGTGTGACTGCTTTGTCTGGATATTCAGGCAAGATTTTAGAGTCGGTGGGCAGTTCTCCTCAGCGTTTGAGTCAAACCCGGACGATCTGGCTCCCTGCCGCCATTGTACCAGGGCGCAAAATGAGGAGGCTGGGCAATGCTTGCTGAAGACTAGTGTATGAGAATTTTGGTGCTGTTCTTGACATTTTCCAGTAATTGTAAATGGTGTGGATATTTCATAGGAAAATTTTTCGATTGAACTCTTAGCAAGTTAGCCAAAAGCTGATTTAAAATTTGCTGTATTCTCTAGGGAAAGATCTCTTTGAAATCTGAAACACAGACAAATAGCACTTCATTACAGATGGTGATCAATGGTGAATTTGGCTGTGTGAGGCTCATTGCTTGCTCACTTCCCGCTGACCTTCTCCAAGGACACAGGAAGCTGTCCTCTGCCTCCTTTCCCACTCTGCCAGGTGTGTCGCCCCCTGCTTTCTGGGTCAGCTAGGGTGGGGGCGGGGGGGTTGTTTGTAGAGCAGATCAGGGACAATGGGGAGAGCCTGTCAGGGCCTATTTCAGCCTGGTGAAGTCAGAGGCAATCAGCCACCGGGGCAAAATGCAGAGTGTACGACAGACCACAAAATCATGACATTTCTATTCATGCACTTTTTTTTAACAGATGCTAAACTGTACAGGTAAATCTGGCTTTGGAGTGAGTTTGCGCATAAGTGCATGTACCTTCGCACCCGACGCTACAGCTCTGCTGGGCTGTGGCAGAATGAGCAGAGTTCTGGCCCAATAGCACAACGCAATGCCATGAATGACTTTTGTGGTGTGGTGGTGGGGGCGGGGCTTATCTCACTCCTCAGAATCCGATTGGGCGACAAAAGGGCCCTACACAGTTTAGAAATTACTACACTGGCGACAGTGGAAAGGAAGTTCTTGCTTCAGCTTAAAAACAGAGCCGAAGCTGTTCTGGTCCCAGTGTCACTTTACACTTCTTTTAATAGACATACATATTAACAGTAGGGATCTCCTCGCTGCCGTGGCTAATCGTAATAGCAGCTTGTCTCTTTCTCTAAAGAAAAAGTGACAGCAAGCCGATCGATAGCCTGCAAATATTCTCATCATAAAACAAACATCTATATGTGTATTGCCAACATGATTATGGATTAATTCAGCCTGTAGGATTTAGTGTACAAAATGACACTTATGTTGACCTTATTCTTGGTGGTGTATCCATTACAATACAAATAACCACAAATGGATTTCATGTTATAACAAAGAAGCATCACATAAAGAATATTAATTTTAGTAAAATACTATTTACTATTTTCATACCCCAGACGTATTATTGAAATAGTTTAGATACCTGAAGTCTTCTTTGTGAGATATTGTTTGCAAGTGAAAACCTTGCCGTTATAATTCGCAGAAGATGCTACATTCATAATATTTTTATTTAGACTCGTTAAATACAAAATAACTTAATCTGATAATTATTTATAAAATATGTCTAACACAATTTACACTGGTTATAAACGCACTTTCATATCGGTGAAATATGACACTTAAAGTCTGAACAACGTTTGTGTCATTCCGAGGAATAAAAATGCTGCTATAAAAATTATTACAAAAAAACTTTTCCAGGAATAATGTTTCCGCGAGCTAAAGGTGCCCTGAAATAGTAAAAATAAATATATTATTTTATACCAATATTAGCGAAGGTTATTCATAAGAAGTAGAAATAAATAAAACAACGGAAATGTAACTGTCTTTCGTTGCCCGCACTGCAAACCATACAGTCTACTTTTGTGCGGCTCCTTCGCTATAATTTACCGCTGGTTCTTCGTTTGAAATACGGTCCACGATAGAGGAGAGGCGGCGAAGACTGCTTGAAGCCGAGGACTCCGCAATTCCTATTTCCAAGTGAGGATAAAAAATAAACAGTCATCGTTAGGACCGCGGGGGAAAAGCGTGCTTTGTTAAAATAATAAGTCAGACCAGGTTAATTAGCAGTGACTTTCGCTAATGTATAATTTTAGCTGTGACTCATACAGAAATGTAATACAGACCTTCCCTTTGATTCATCACGGGCACACTGGAATGATCGGTCATGTTCGGCCAGATACGATACGTCTTACTCCCCAAGTGCTCTGCGCTTGGCACCTAGAAGCAGAAATCGCCATCAAATAACGCCTGCTGCGTCCTGTACGTCAATATTTAGAGTAAACGTGTTTCGAGAATTATACCACTACATTACTGGTGTTAATTAAGATAATATTAGTATTTTTAAAATGCTTACATGTTTGTCTTTTGTGTTATAATGCAATGGACCATTTGCCTGTATTTTCTCCTGCTCATCCAGCGACTGCAACAGGTCCTGTAGTTTCTCAATGTAATTGATAGCGCTGCGTAAAATCTCCACTTTGGGCAGCCGCTGAGTCGGATTGGGCACCGTCTTCTTCTTTAAGGCTTCAAAAGCTTCGTTGATCTTCTTGAGACGCCTCCTCTCGCGGAGCGTGGCCGCCTTGCGCCTGTCCGTTGGGGCGGACTTTCTCTTGCAGATCTTGCAGGCCCAGATGAGGCACTGACCAGCGCAGTGCTGCTGAAGCCCCGGCGGTGCCAGGACATGCTCCTCACCGCTGCTGTCGCATCCGGTCTCGGATGGAACCCGATCCGGCCCTGGCGACGCGGGGCTGTCGCTGGTCCTGTACAGAGGAGACTCAGCCGACATTTCCAAGGTCTGCAGTGGTCCATTATCTCCTCCGAGGAAGCGCAGATCATTGAAGAAGTACGCGTTGGTCTCGAAAAGGTCCATCATGGTGCTGTAGCCTCCAGCGGCCTACGGGTCTGACAATCCAACAGTACAAATCTGAGGTTGGCATTTAAATAGCCCGGTGACACGAGTCACAGAGCATATATATAGCATGTGAAATCGTACCCCACGTTTAGCTGTCGCAGTGCATCAAACTTCTGTTTTCAATGGCGGCTTCACACAAGAAATATGTTTGTGTCGGCGCCTCTCAACTAAAGGCGAAACATCAGATGTGTTATCTGGCGTCTCCGCATGTCTGTCTTTTGAAGCCTAATTGTAATAAGGTATATATCGCTTGCAATTGAAATATGTCTGATTATATAATAGATGAGAAGTTGTTATATAACCATATATATATATATATATATTTTGTCTTGTTGCAACTTTATTTATGCGAACTACAGTAGCAACTTCCCAGGACTCCAACCAACAGGAAGTGAAGTTTCGGCCTTAATTAACCACCATGCTATGTGCTTTCGTCTGTGCATTAATTAAATGTGAGTAGATTCTACCAGTGTTTTTTCGCTATTGTATTAAGGCATACTTAATGAAAAGGCGACATGGCGCTGTCTGTAGCTCACAGCTACACAGGAACTCAAAATGAAAATAGCCTGGAATGTGCCCACAGCAATGGACCAAAAACTCACACATGAGCAGTAAAAATAGATTAAAGGCAAATTCCCGTTTCAGTCTCAGGCATAGATGAAAGGCTGCCCTCACAAATGCAGTGCAGCCTTTGACCTGGGAAATAGATGTTCAAAATGCAAGAAGGCTACTTAAAGTGTAAGTTTGCCCACAGAAATGCAGCAGAAATAAGAAACATCCATCCACTCATCCCTCCATCTTCCAACCAACTATACTGTGCAGGCTGCTTTGGGACCTGGAACCTCTCCCAAGAAGCACAGGGCATTGCGCGCGCACACACACACACACGTGCGCGCGCGCACACATGTCGGGTAAACATATCTTTATGGGGACCGCTCATTCATTTCTATGGGAAAAATGCTAACACTAACTATGACTATTATTATACATATAATTATATATATATTATACTATTATATACAGTGGGGCAAAAAAGTATTTAGTCAGCCACCAATTGTGCAAGTTCTCCCACTTAAAAAGATGAGAGAGG
>JAODKC010000001.1:12362122-12385265 GCA_026777985.1 Mormyrops attenuatus
TTTCTTTCTTCACTCCACCCCCCCCCCCCCCCCGCCCCCCCCCTCCGTCCCCCCCGCCCCCCCCCCCCCCCCCCCCCCCCCCCCCCCGCCGCCGGGCGCCCCCCCCCCCCCCCCCCCCCGGCCGGTCCTCATTCCACCATCCCCACATAATCCGAACACTTCCTCCCCATGGTTCTCCTGGCTGGCGCTCCAAAATAATGCATTTTCTGTAACTAATAGCCGTCATTTCCCGATTGTCACGCTCCTGTCCCCTTTCCTCAGGAATGCAGCCTCTCCCAGGGTGGGGGGTTGTCTTTTCCTCCCTGGCCGCAGACCCCGGACGCTGGGGCCCTGGTGCTCGCCGGGGGGGCACTAGAGGCTAGGAGGTAGCTAAGTATCTGGAGAAGCCATTAGCCGTCCCCAGCACGCCAACCCTACCAACCTCTACCCGCCCCTCCCTCTGTGGCCGTAACGAGTCTGGTCACGCCTGCCATTCCTGCTGGTAAGTAACCACCTCACCGAAAGTGGACCACGCAGGTGTCGAGTTCTCTCATGCCGGCTGTGTCACGCCCATTTTTCGCCAGCCTGTCCTCTGTTTAATTACACATGTCAGATATCAGCTCCGACCTGCCCACTGCCCTTGGGCCAAGCCCTGGGGCATGTTGTGATGGGCAACACGCCTAACGACAAGGCCGATTACACGCAAGACGGGCCACCTTCCGCGCTTTGGGGCCTAGCTGGAGAAAAGCTCTGATGGCGTTTATAACATCCATCAAAATATTACCTTATTATCTTTGCATGCCTACCAAGGGGAAACATTTTTGATCTTTTATCAGTAGATAATTTCTTTTTTTTTCCTGGCATTTCAAAGCCAAAATGAAAATGACCTACAAAAATAAACAATTGATAGAAATCTATTTCATAAAACCAACTGAACAGCAAAAAGAAAAGGGAGAAAAAGAGATGGTTCTGGTGCGGAATGAAAGACAAATGCTCGTCTGCTGTCCTAAAAGATAATAACGAGAATGACATGTGTTGCCTTACTGAGCCAATAATCGATCAGAAGCTACAAAGCGACCAAAATTCAGACTTACCGCCAGCTAGGGTCCTTGCATACACCCAGTCTGACGCATTGCCACAGCCCGCGTTGGTGCAAGCTGACACCCTGAACCTGTAACTCCTGTATTTGAAGAGGGACTGGTGGGTGTACTGTAGGATACTTCCTGTCCCACTGGTGTGCTCCTCGTCCTGTCTTTCCAGGCAACCAGGAGAGGTCCAATCCTGGCAGCTCTGGGATAGTAGCTGGACCACGATGAGGTACTCCCTCAAGTACCCCAGGACCTCCTCTGGAGGAAACCAGCTTAGTGACACTGTGGTTGCCTGGACTTCAGTTACATTCAGGAGTCTTGGAGGTCCTGGAACTGGAGGTGAAGAAGGACAAAGAGATTCAAAAGTGTTCAATCGATCTGTCCATTTCCCAATCCATTATACTCGTCGTGAGGGGGGGGCTGGAGCCTATCCAAAGTGAGTATAGTGCACAAGGTAGGCCCTGGATGGGATGCCAGTCCACCACAGGGCACACACACATACGCACAGTCATGTGCTATGGGAGATTTCAAGAAACCAGTTAACCCAAATGCAAGTCTTTAGACTGTAGGAGAAAACCAGAGAACCATCTCCAACACACTACAGGGAGAACATGTAAAGTCCACACATAAAAAGCAAGACTGGGATTAGAACTTCCATTGCTGGAGACATTAGGCAACATTACTGTCTACTGAGCGACATCACCCGGGCTGCCAATTCTCACGCATCTGGTGTGACACTCATGCTTTCAGACTTTCAGACAAGAAATCTTACAGCCAATCTATATTATTCCATGATAAACCAAAAGGTAGCTACATCAAGTGTTAGGATAGTTTGCAAACCTCTACAGACTATTTACAGGATAATAAAACTGTTACAATACAGCCGCGGAAAAAAATTGAGACAACAGCACAATTTTTTTGTTTCACTCATTTCTCAATTTATGGGTGTCCGTCTGTGAATAATATATATTTTTCTGCAAACTGCAGTCAGATTCTTCCCTGTTTCTCATTAATGAAGGGCTTCTTCCTTGCTTTATGGGACTTCAGTCCTGCTTCTAGGTGCCTGATACAAACTATCATAGCAGTGCACCTCACACCTGCACTTAATGTTTCCCATTCCTTCAAGTTCACTTGATATCATCCTACGAATCATGAGAAAATGTCGGATAACTTAATGGTCATCTCTGGCATTAGGATGTCGCTTCCGCCTTTTACCTGGCTGGTTTGTAGTCATTCCCATTGTCTCCTGCTTCACCTTGTTCTTGTGTACTGCTGTCTTAGAAATTTTGAACCTGAAAGCATCTTGCTGCTTAGCGTAGCCTTCTGCCAGCAGAACCACAATTAAACCATGATTTAAAAATGCAGATTTGTTTCAAAATATAGAGTGGTGTCAATTTTTTTCTATGGCTGTACATGTAAGGGCATGTGCATGTGTGTGCAGACTTGTCTCGAATTGAAAACCTCACTCTTACCAGCTCACCCCCATAAGCTGGCAACCCTGCATCACTTAAGAACTATTTATCGGTAGCTAGCATTACAATTAGCTGCTTATTGGTATATGATACCTAAATACATCAGAACACTGTTAGCACGATAGAAATGAATTTGCTGAGAATTACCATGAAAGGGCCCACACATGACTGGCAAAAAAATGATGATAGATACTTCATTCTGCACCTTTTTAGCTTGAGACCACCTAGCTAAACGCTCAGGATCTCGTAAAAGGTTCATGACACTCTGTGTGTGGCTTCATGCTAAGTTCCTAATGGATGTCATCGCTATGGATTTTTTTCACGAGTTGCACCTGTTGGCTGGCCTTGAATCACGGCATTGACAACATGCAAACAGGTTTCTGAAAACAGACAAATACGTCTCTGAAAAATGCTAGGACTCGCTGGCAATGCTGTCAATCCGGTGCAAATGATTATTTCGTAATATTCCCTGATCCAACCCAGACCGTTCTGTGCAACAGCTCCACCAAGCTGGGATGCAGGGATATACAAAACTGGAATAAACTGGAAGGAAGCAGAGAATCACTGTGGTGAGAAGCTCTGCGAAGCCTTCTACATGACACAGTAAACCCGGATAGCTCGGTACAGAGCCTGTAGCTGAACTGGCTCAGAGCATTTTTGGAATTGCTATGATTTTTATTTTAAACCACTGAAATAATACAATGATTCAAATTTACATAGCAATTTAACGGCACAATGCAAAAGCCAGAGCTCTACAATTACAACAATTCTTACAAATGGACTATTAATCGTTTTACCGCTTTCAACTAAAACATGAAATGCATTATTTCCTGTAATACATTTTATCCATCTTTTGAAACTCTCTAATGCTGTAAAACACCATGATTTGGCATTTTATTCTGTTCTTCATAGACTTAAGCAATCCTTTTATTTATTTTACTGAAAATAGTCATATTTCCAAATGGCAAAACATTTGATTACACACTTGGCGTCCCAGTCAAGGCCATAGTTATTTAAAGGAATGACCTTTCCTTTAAGCACATTTCATCTGCGTTTATTGTGATGGCCGTTGCACATTCATCATTTGCACCCAGAGTGATTTACTGAAGGTGCCTTTGCAATGGTGGCAATGCACTTTTGCTCTCCACATATCTTTGGGCGACTCTCATATCTGGACATGGCCCAGCACTACATCTTAACCTTCAGGATGGGAAGCCGGGACCCCGTGCCCCAGAGCGCCGAAGGGCCTAAGGAGGTCTCGGCCTTGCCGTCACACCATGGGGAGCCCCAGCCATGTGAGGGGGCGCCATGTGACCCCGGGGTCGGTTCAGGTGTCAGAAGCTTAGCCTCTTGTGAAAACAGCCTGACCTATTTCATTTCACATAATCTCTGCACTGGATCCCAAAGCCACAGCAAGTCCAATGTCCAAAGATTTTGTGGAAAATAAAAGCTCAGCAGTCTGGAGAGTGAGACTAATTCATTTTTAGTTTAAGTCTAGAATAAATACATTAGGAATGAGTCAATGCTGGCTGGGACAGTGTGACTAACAATGTGGGGTCATTAAGTATGACCACTTTCCTTCAGGTTTTCCAGCCGATACACGGCGGCCACTATCGGAAAGGCGGAACAAACACTTTAGCAGAATCAATCAGCACTGCGATGTTCTTCCCATTCAGCATTCCGCGAGGCGTGAAAGACCAATTTGGGAAGTCAAAGCAAAAAAGTGAGAGAGACATCAGGAGCCGGTGTAAGTGCAGACAAGGCCATTTCCATTTCCCCGCTTCCATTCCCAGTGCTGATTAGCGAGTACAGGGCCATCGGCTCCTTGTATTTGCCACGAGTTGTTTTGTGAGGGCTGTAGTGTGATGAGAGGATGCGGATTTAACACAAACTAAACAGGTAGCCATTAAATTAGAAGGAAATCTCATATGTAACAGCTGAAGTAAAGCAAAGTAGCGACCTGTTATTATTTTAAGTGACATATTGTTTAAACATTTACTCAGAAAATACACACCATACATATACTAAGACATATAGATGTTATGAAATAATATATAGACATTAAAATAGTATATCTATTTTGGTGCACCTTATTTAAGGAAAATAAACCACTTAACCACTTATGTTTTCAAGGAACAGTTCCCCCCTAAAAATAATTACTATTGTAGTATCATTCAAGGGGTGGCATGGTGCCACGGTGGTTCGCACTGCTGCCTACCACTGCCAAACCTGGCCTACCAGGGTTTGAGTGTCTGCTGTGGTTCCATGTATGTGGAGTTTGCATGTTCTCCCTGTGTCATCATGGGGTGCCCTCCAGGCACTCTGATCCCCCCCGAGGTTAATTGGGGTTACCAAATTGCCCATAGGGGTGAGTGTGCCCTGTGACGGGTTGGCACTCCATCCTAGGTTATTCCCTGCCTTGTGCCTGTAGCTTCCAGGATAGGCTCCAAAGCCACCTGACCCTGCACAGGACAAGTGGACACAGAATCCATAGCCGCTTAGCCAGTGCAGCATCTCCCAGGAAGTATAGGGCACATGACAAGGGCTTATAAACCCCAAACAGGATGCCAGTCTATCACAAGCCAATATAATACCATATTCATGTGATAATGAATGGAAACAAGGAATCTATTGTAATGAACAGAGATAAAGCCTTTGATCAGCAAGAGAAAGCGTGCATTTTAAAGATCTATCATGTTGCAGATATAAACAATGTCAAAAAGTAAAAAATAGATGAAGCAAATGCTCACAGCTGCAGGACATTTTGGAGAGGTTGCTTGGGAAGGTCATGATAATAGACTTGTAAAAGGATGCTGAATTATTTAGTTTGGCAGAAACCGTGTAAAATTTTTATCACAGTCACCATCATCAAGTCAATCATTTGTTTCCTTCCTTTTAGGGTAGAAATTTAGCGACTGGAAATGACAAAATAAGGAAGTGTTAGAAGTTTTCATTTGTCTGTCTGGAGACTATCCAAAGTGAAGGCTTATTGAGTGCAGGGTCACGGTAAGTTTACCGCTATTCCAATGTGGAATAAATAACAGAGGAATGGCAGTACCTTTTTCAGGTGGTGTACTGGCAGTGCAGATCACACGTTCTCCAGGCCCGGCTGAGTTGACCGCCATCACGCTGAAGGTGTACCGGGTGTCAGCCTGCAGGCCCCCGATGATATGATGGTTCACGGAGGCACTCAGCTCCTGCTCCGAGAACTGGATCAGGTATTGAGTGATCTCTCCATTAGGGTCAACTGGCAGCTCCCACTGTAGGAGCACGGAGTCCCACTTTGAGCCGGAACAGGAGAGGTTCCCGACAGGACCTGACACTGCACCAGAGGGTGAGGAGGGACACTGTAAAATCTGTGCTCTCTTCAAATATCAAGAGACGTCAGGCGACAGCCATAGCTACTGAGATATGTCACGTTACAGTGCCCTTTGATTTTGTATTTATTGCCATCATTGTACCCGTATTTATTGTCTTACTTTAAGCATACTCTTGTATGTTGACTGTCTGGCGCCATCCTTCTGAGCCTGTGCCATTCCTAAATTTTTCGCTAATCTCCTAGGCCGCTGCTTACCTGACTCGTTGGTTTTAAACGTGACGGGGCCGCTGTATTGATCGCCGTTTCCCACCCTGGTGAAGGTGCTCACGCTGATCTGGTACGTGCTGTGAGGTCGGAATCCCGTCAGATGGGCTCGAGTGGCCGGCCCAGATGAATTCTGGGAACCGAAGCGGACAAGTTTCGCTGAAAAGTCTGATTAACAATTCGACCAATCATATAATACATGACTAATCATTTATTTTATAATTCATTAATTAAATGATGCCTAAATTATGAATTACCTTCAATGACTCTATTGACCACATGCATACTCATTATACCCATACCATCCACCCCACAATTTCACATCTGCCTGTCACCATAATGACAATTAACTGTCCACACATAATACACAGTGGATTATCGCTGCAGGACGAATTACCCAGTATGTATAAATATGCCTGTTGAGCTCCAGGATCTTAAAGCCATAGAACTGGACCATGCCGTTGGGGTCTGGGCTGGGCTCCCAGGCCAGCCACACAGAATCTGCCGTGTGGTTCAGGATACTCAGGTTCCTGGGTGGGGAGGCGGGGCCTGACGGAAAACAAGCACTCTGTGACCCCACGCAAGAGCGTCCACTTTCTGTCCCGGACATTAAGCGCTACATTGCTGTCTCAGCCTTTTCCCAGACTGTGCCTGATCTCCCCTTACATCCATCAACTGGACTCCATAACATAATGTTAAACTGCCATTAAAACTCATCTTTTTAGGCCGGTATATTCACTTTGAGTCCATCCGACTGATTTTGCCATGCCTGATTTTATTGGTGTCAATGTGTTTGTTGTTGTTTTTGTTCTTTGTGAGGTGACTATGAATGTCCTGAAAGTCACCTTTAAATATAATATTTATAACTCGTACTATTACTGCGTGGATGACGGAAGAGTCAGCTATTTCTCCGTGATGGTGGGATCTCCCTGGGCATCTGTCCTAAATTCCATAAATCTGAACTTTGAATGCTCAGGTTATGGCTTTCTGCGTTTTCCTGTATTAGTCATGTTCTAAATCCCCTTGGAATGACATCTGCACAATACTTCTGGGAGCTGCCCCATGAAGCCTCACCTTCTCCGGTGCTGGTAATCCTTTCTGTCAGAGAAGGACTGCTGGGTAACAGGATTTAAGGCAAGACGTGGTGATAACTCAGAGGTCTGTGAGAGATCATAAGGGCATACCGGTTTCATCAGTGTGGAGAAGCAGAGTGAGGACGGGCCCCGTGCCCCGGCGGGTGACCGCCGCGAGGGACACGTTGTAGGGAGTGAAGGGCGTCAGCCCAGTGAGAGTCATGGTGCTGTTGGGGGTGGTGCTGGAGGTGGAGCCCTCTTGCCCTTGCACTACCAATGAATACCCAGTGATGATGCCATTGGGCTCCACTGGGGGCAGCCAGGATAGGTGGATGGATGAGGAAGTGATGTTCCTACTGGAGACCATCACAGGTGGCGATGAGGGAACTGGGAACAGGAAGGACACATGAGGGCAAGGAAGGACATCCAGGAGGTTTTTGGGGCACTGAGACTTAGCTGGACCATTGAAGGGCAATGGCAACCACTCACTGTCATCATCGGTCCTCAAGTGGAGAACAGTGGTGCTGTTCTCCGAGTGGCCAGCAGAGGTGGCTGGCGTGACTCTCAGCACGTAGTCGGTGTACTTCTTCAGCTTGGTGAACAGGAACACCGTGTCGCTGGTCGTCTTGTCTGTCCGGTTGCCCGAGGCGTCACGTGCCTCTTTGAGGGTCAGGTGGTAGAAGACTCGCCCATTGGGTGAGATGGGGGGGTCCCAGCTCACAATGATGGCAGTGGAGGAGAAGTTCAGGGCCGTGAGGTTGTGGATCGGCCCGTCCGGAACTACAAGCCAGAGGAGAATCATGCCAATTGGATAAAATATTGATAAACCAGAAAATACATTAAATGTGCTATATAAATAAATAAATAAAAGATAAAAAGGAAATTATTCTCTTTGAATCATTGACTCAAGCCATATTCATTTTATCATTAGACATAATGCAATGAATATATATCAGTAACAAACATTTATCAGCATTGCATTGTTTGTATCCAATATCCAATGGCAACACACTGATTCAAGAGGTCAGTGAGAATAAAATCAGAATCATGTAACATGGAAATTCAGAAAAACACACAATTTGTGATGCCTGGTACTGAAAGATTAGAGGAAAAAGGCAGGGCTTAACATAAAAGTGGAACATGTCGCAGAAAAACCAATCAAAGCACACCGAAACAGTCACGCAGCACACCCCATGAGACCAACCTGACGCGGTATCTTCCTAATTGCTGACGCTGTAAGACCATGAACCTGGTGACATGCCTAGTCGGTCAAACCCCTTTCACTGCATCAAGCACCCACACACTCACCCATCCCGTCTGTATTGTTAAACCCTAAGCACCCAGCATTCAGGGCTGCGGTACGCATTTACATTAGAAACACACAGAATGAAGTCTCAGATGTCTTAGACGTGTTGAATTTCCTGACGTGCACTCGTGAATGACAAACTCTACGTGAGACACTTGCCCACATGGGCCACCAGAGGAGGGGGTGGGGGGGGTAAATAACCCCTGTAGGACAGGGGGGAAACTCCAGTGGGGATTCCCAGTGGGGACTGGGGGGAGGGGGACATAGAAAGCCTGTTGCCTATTGGCTACAGGGCCATGTGAGGGGCGGAGCCAGGAAAGGGAGAGCCACGGTCTGAACAGGACAGGCAGTGTTGGATCCCCAGCAGCTGGAAAACAACAACAGGTTTTAACTAGAGAGTGTGATCTCAGGAACAGGACAAGGGTAATAATACAGAACAGGTTATAACATAAACCAGCACAGTCAACAACACTGCTTCAGAATAAAGAGGGCTCTTACTTCGAGGTGACGTCTACACCTTTTTTCCCTCAAAACCACGTAAAAACATGAGATTAACATATGCAGTCTAATCAGTTGAACTGGGCCCTGCAGATCAGCTCACCGATTCAATGAACAGCAAAAAATAAACAACAGCTCTTGTGAAATGTGATATTACACTGGTACAATTTCTAAGTCAACACATGCAAACCTGTTTTTTCAAATGAAAGTGCTTCTGATAACATTTCTGAAACCACTTGCAGAAAGGACAAAAATATCTGTCTTTCTAAACATTCTGTTGCTTAATGCTTTGGGTTTTATTAAAGTTACAGTTTGATTTTCACCACGTTCTGTAAAAGGAGAAACAAACTGGTCATCTCACGTCATCCCGTGATGAAACTGAAGTGACAGGAGCTGAGAGTAAAAGAACCAGTTTGCAACAGTGACAGACTTTTCTCCTTTCACAAAAATGCTGAAAATGATGTCACTGATACCAACACATATATACCAACCTCAGAATCTTTACGTGCTTTTTGTTTTTTAAAAACAAGCCGGGTAAAAAGGTCACAGACGCCACCCACTAGGGAGACTGCAGGCCTGATTACCCACCATCCTCTGGGGTCTGCACGTAGATGATGTCACTCAGGACGCCGCCGTCCCCCTGTGCGGTGCTGGAGGTCAACCACAGGCTGTAGTTGCTTCCTTTAGCTAGGCTTTCTATGATGACAGACAGGGGTCCCTCTGATAACCGGAGGTCCAAGTCAAACACGGGGACCCGCTACAGGGGATACACAACTTACATCTGTGAGCCAGGACTAGTGATGAGAGAAACAAGGAGTGTTCATCAATATGTCTACTTGACCATTCTGGTCTTCTCATGTACCCATTTAACATCATCTTCCAGTCCTGAAGTATAGTTGCAATGCTCAAGAACAGAAGTACGGAGGACAGTAAAAAATCCCGAAATGTCGTTCTCGGCCAGTCCCAAAAATCAAGGATGCACCGGTTGCATCCACTGCAACAAGAATATTCCCATCATTCATCACATCCTGAGTTTGTTCTTGGGAGCCAAGTTAGTAAGAACACTCTTGTCAAGAACAGAAGCATTCTTTGCGTTCTAGGTATTTATAAACATCCACGGCTTTAGAACCCACCATCACAGGGATTTTCTGTGTGCTCTCAACCAAAGGCTAGTATGCCTCACTTCCCATTGGATAATATATTTATTAGGAAGAGAATGGCAGATTGTGATAATCGTGTATATATGTATCCTTCTAAAACATATGAGTACAGTTTAGAAGAATGCAGTTTATTTATAGTAGACAAAAAGACAGCTAACAGCTATTTAATGAATTAAAATGCCTATTTGAAAGCTTAACTGTGTCAAAGCAACTTCACAGCCAAGCAAACATCCATCCATCCATCCATCCATCCATCCATCCATCCATCTTCCACCTGCTTATTCATAGCAGGGTCATGAGGGAGACAAAAAAACCATCACATTTGGCACGCAAAATAAAACCGGATTGTTCCAAAGCTCCATGCGGCCATCTGCTCTGACTATTAGCATGAGGGCTTTGCGTACTGCACTTGTTCCCAGTCAGATGAAAGCTTCACCTCCGCTCACTGATCATCAAGGCTTGAGAGCAGCAGACACACTCATTAACACCACCCCACCCCCCCAGTGCAAACAAAACCATGTCACCACGCTTAATCTGCATTTCCTCTTTGCTGGACACGGCCTCTGTTTGTGTTTGCTACCGTCCTCTGATGTCTGACATCCTGACTGCACCGTTATTTACTCCGACCTGGAAAGCCAGGGTGAGAAATGCTAATTAGAAGACTGTCCCTTCAAAGCGACCCCTACTGGTGGAGGACGTGTAACACCGGGGGGCTTGGCCGGCGCCTCTGCTGTTTGCAAGCCAATGTGAGGCTTGGAAGCAGGGATGGTGGGTGTTACTGCTAATTTGCAGGATCTGGACTGAGGGCTAATCTCTGTTTCTCAGGTTATTTCTCAGGGTGTGTATGTGTGTTTATATAAATACACACACAAATTTCTGAGTACATCATGGCTGCTCAGATTCCAATATTCCAGTACTAATACTAAGCTCCTTGTATTGAAGGCAGTGTCAGCTTTTCTCAACCCCCTGAGTCGGGACCAGCTCTGGGCCAGCTAGAGATTAAACTGATCCCGGCACATTCCCATCGCATACGCGAGATCTTTCAGCACCAAAATTATTCTTTTTTTCACTCCTCACACCAGCTGTTTGTGTCCATCTGGCAGGCCTAGTTTAGGTCAGTAGCCCAGACACTGAGGCTGAGAAGGACACACACCGCAAAGCTGGTTAAAATGGGCCTGCCCAGCATGACAAACAGCGGCCCTGCTTTCCAGGACTAGATCCGTGAAATGATGCAGATATTTTCACCTGGATGTAAACACCGGAGTTGTTACTGTAGTAGACAGTGTAAAACAGGATGAGTCCATTGGGCTGAGAGGGAGGGAGCCACGTCACTCGTACTGAGGTGGAAGTTAAGCTGACGGAGGAGATGTTCTGTGGAGGATCAGCTGGACCTTACAGATCACAAAGCATGCATGTCGTTAAAACCATGTACAGCCTCTTCATCTCAGTGACAAGAGTATGGAATGTGGAATATATAATGTGTCACTGCATGTACAATGCATTGTGGGATTTTTTTTAAAACACGCAGTACTGACCTATGATATACAGCAGCAAAAATATTTTAAACAGAAAATCATTATTAGTAAAATAATATTTTTTTTGACATATAATGCCAAAGAATCAGCAAATGAGATGATCAGCATCTCTGTGCTGAAAGGCATAATGTTTACACATCCTGCCTGCTAAATAAAAAATGATGTAATGGGTATGGCTCATTTTTGTGGGCATGCATGCAACTGGATGTTGAAGCCTGTGAGTGCAACCAACCTGTATCCGAGGCTGTGAACATGAGGAAGACCAGAATGTCCCCGTCCCCCAGTCTGGTCCAGGCAGAGACTGACGCATTGTACTGACCACCATCTTCGACGGTCACCACCAGGGATGTGACAGTGACATTCTGTATATACTCAAATGTCAGATTCCTGTCCAGTGGAATGGCAGACGCAGAAAAGTTAAATAATTGTATTAATAAATCTACTTAAACCCAGTTGACATGCCTGTCTACTCGCATTAAAATATAAGATAATTAAACTTACCAGACACGCACAAGATAGTACAGGATTTCTGAATTTGCTTCTAATGGTGGTGTCCAGGACAACTCTACTTGGTGATCAGACAACCTTCTGGCAAACAGGAATCGAGGGGGAGAACTTGGTACTGTTTATAAAAAACACATTAGCTGTTGGTGACTCCAGACTCGATTACTTGCCCTAAATCACTGGATACAGTGGCATCCAAGAAATTGAGCTGCAAATCAGATGGGAACATGTGAGCTTAATGCACACTGGATGCAGTGTTTGGCTGCCAGCTAATATGAAATGAAATGGAACCGAAGATGAATGACTCAGATTCGCAACCCTATATATCATGGAAAGGAAGAAGCACTGTGCAGGACCTTCACATATTATGAGTGGACCTAGGACGTGTAGGGGCCAGAACCTACTGCAATATGGATTCTTCACAGATGAAGAGCATTCGATGTTCATTATTTATGTGAATGGTTTATGCTGACACATAACAAGGAGAAAACTCTTTGCTCCATATATTGTAGTGAGGTATACACAGTTGGGCAGTGAACATCTAGTCCTCAGTTAATCTTCCAGGTCTCGATCACTGCTACAGTCTTCGACTGTGATCAGGGTGACATGTGGCTGTTTAGACGTTAAACCTGACACAGCAGTGACTCAAACAGATATGATGGATTTTGTATTCTCCTCTCTGAGTGCAAACACAAGGAGAAAAAGACAAAATTGTACATCAATAATGTGGAACGATGCTGCCCCGGCTCGAAACGAACAAGACAAAAGACAGCAGGCCATTGATCGGAAGGTACAGGAGAGAAATAAATTAGCATGACAAAGATTCCAGATTGCGGGGCCTGTGGCGTCCTGAAAATGACTAAAAAGGCAAATTATAAAACAGTGTGTAGGAAGGGACAGTTTGGAGCATTCACACTCCCACAGACACATTCCACTTTTATCTTAAGCCAACAGCAGCAACCATGTGGCATTGACCCTAAAAGGAATCTGTTACCTACCATCACCGATACCATGGAGAACAGCTTCTGTTTGGTAGCTTCCCAATTAAAGAACGGCAGGATCCACCACCTGCTCGGTCACCCACTCACCATCCTCCAGCGTGGTGATGTTAAGGATCTCACTGGTCTGGTTCCCGCTGCCCAGCCGGGTGTTGGCCTGGACCATGACGCGGTAACGGGCGAACTTGCGGAGATTGGAGAGGCGGGCCGCGGTTCCGGGGGTGCTGAGGTTGAGGTTGTGCGTAGAGTTCCAGTACTCCACCGTGTAGAACAAGATGATGCCGTTGGCAAACAGTGGTGCTTGCCAGGAGACCAACACCTCAGTGGAGTTGATGCTCTCGTAGGTAAGGTTGAAGGGGGGGCTCCCAGGAACTGTATAGCAGAATGATGCACATAGGACATAATGCATGGTGCAGCAATATAATGCCAAGATGACCCATTGATATACTTACCATCTTCAGCGGTTAAGATCTCTAAAACAGCAGATGTTTGATTTCCATGTCCATACTTGGTGTAAGCTCTGACAGACACGTTATAGAAAGAGAAGGGTTTCAAACCACGAAGCGTAGCATTCGGGGATGTGTTGTTGACCACTGCGCCAAACGTGGAGTTCCAAAAGAAGATCTTGTAGAGCGTGATTATCCCATTGGGTGCCTCGGGTGGCCACCACGTGACCACGGCCGTGGAAGAGGTGGTGTTGTAAACAGCTAGGTTCACCGGGGGTGACTCAGGCTCTGGAAAGCAGAGAGAGGTTTACTTTAAGAAAAACACCAGTCACCCTGCTGATTTATCACTTTAGGACGTGAACATCTGGCTTCAGCAGCAAGGCTCCATGACGTTTACGACTTGTCATATATACAAAATTCTGCAGCTTCTTCCATATGGTTTGATCTGTACAGCATTCAGAGTATAAAGATGTTGGCTTCTGACTGGGATCTGGCAAAGGATGCACAAGGACAGCTCTTACAGAAAGCTCATCTTCCAGTGTAACGGGAGGGGGGTGGGTACATGCAGAGGCGCAAAGTTCAGGTTCAGGAAGTAAAAATCCTGAGCAAGATTTTGTTTCAACCAACCAGTTGAGTACTCTGTGAATGTGACTCTTCATAACCAAGTAAACCTGAGTACAGTTTCTGAACCTGAACTTTACACCTCCGGTAACACGCATGCCAATACCGTCTTCCATGGTGACAGCAAAGACGTCGTCCTCCTCAGACAGGGAGCTCTCTCCCACAGCTGTAGAGGCCGCCACTCGCAGCTTATATCGGGTGTATTTCTTCAGTTCTGTATTAGGGCACAACGTAAAATTAATTTCTGACGAGCTCATTTCCAAAACATCTGTGAGTTTTGGAAATTTAATGAAAGTTCTTTGTTGGATTACATGAGGACGGAGTGAGTTTTGGAAATTTGCTCTTCATTTAAGACTGAGAACAAAAGGATATAATATGAACATTTATATCACAGTAATCTAGACTGTGTAATGCATATATGATGGCTGTGGATATGCATACAGCAGCACCATTATCATCAGTGGAAAGGCAATACAGGCGCTCCTCTACTTACGAACTTTCAACTTACGAACATTCAGACATATGAACGAAGAGGACTGCAAGACCAAATTGTGTTCATTGGGCTCCCGTTTCCTATCCGCAACATCATTTTCTTTTCTGTGCGGCAATTCCGCCTAGTACAACTTCTGGCCACTTCCGCCACGCAGCAGTGTAGCGTGCGTACTCCCAGCATCCTAGTCCTTTGTACTTGCGTATACCCTTAAAATGATGTTGAAAAACGACTTACAAACATTTCGAGTTACAGACGGCTGTTCGGAACATATCTCGTTCGTAAGTAGAGGAGCGTCTGTAATCTGAAGGCTTGCGCAGGGAGCAGAAACAAGCTTGCGATGTATCACCTGTAAGGACGATACTGGTCTCATTGGTAACCCACTTGAAAGACTCTTGATTGCTCAGGTCCAGCCCATAGACAGTGTAATGCGTGATCTTGCCGTTTGGGTACAGAGGAGGTACCCACGACACCAGGATGGAGGTGGTGCTTACATTTTGGCAAGAGATGCTTTGAACAGAGCTTGGCACTAAAAGACAACGAGAGGTGCGAGGTGTCAGTGGCTGAACCTTCCAGACTGAAACACTACAACTCTCTGAAGGCAAGCAGGTGCTGACAGATGTTACCCTGTTCCCTAGTTTTTGCCACGATTTCCACCACAGGTCCTTCCCCGACGGCCGTGAAGGCGGAAACGGCGAATGTGTATTCCGTAAAGGGACTGAGGTTTTGAACCACGTAGGAGATCGGATCAGCGGACATGTCGATCACCTCTACAGTGGGAACCACGGCTGTGGATGACACAGGAAGTGAAACAATTCAAAATGACCTTTGACTGAACACATCACGCATGATGGAATACAAACTATAAAAACAAACTGGGAAACAATCATTGATTTATTTTATTTCATTTTTTGATGCAAGATTTTGGTGTCTTGGAGGGAAAAAACCCAGCCTATCTTCAATAGATAAAACACATTCTTCCCTTACAGGGTGATAAGCACTAATCTCCAGCGAATAGTGGGAAGACACAAAACAGGGATGATGTACAAGCAGCTCCACTTGACAGCAATCACATGATTGATGAAATGATTTACCTTCTGTGACATCACCTGGAGTAGCGGATCGTGTGGAGAGCCGGGTCTGAGTCGGGTCGGAGCCAATGGGAGCAGTGAAAGCCTGCATCGTCCCCATAGGAGCAGTGTAGGTCGGGGTGGGAACATCCTGCAAATGACCATCAAATGCCCGGGAGGAAACGGTGGCTGTTAGCCAGGCTGGAGGGGAGGCTGAGGGAGACAGGGTGAGCGCCGGGGGGGTCGGTGTTTGGGTGGAGGCTGTTTGGGTGGTGCCTTTGTTAGGAAGACTTGTGGTAGACAGGGGAAACGGTGTGCCTTGGGATAGAGGCAGCGAAGTTGTTGGGTTAAAGTTGACTGATCTCCCGTAAGATTCTGGCAGAAGATCGATGATGTCCCTTCTGGCCCTGAGTAACCTGTTACCCTACGGCAAGGCAACACATCGGTGGGCACATTCATATAAATAATATGAGCAGTTTAATGTATAACAACAACAAGACAACAACAAGAGTCATTCTGTGACTATGTACTATACATATCCTCAACTGACATATTATTAAAGCAGAGTTTGATCATTCTCAGTCAGCTGGCTAGATTTCCAGGAAGTCCCCAGGTTAAAAATGTCCTACTTACAGGAAATTCATACTTACTAACAGACTGCCAAAAAGTCTATTATATTAAAAATTTGGCTTAAATACAATGGTTTGCAATACCAAATGCACGCACTACTTTGTGACGCTCATGATAGCATAGTGTGGCTTTGGCGGTTCATCGACTAGAGGTACACTACAGTATGTAGTTACTTTTTTTATTTACTGTATAATTATTATTATTATTAAATGGTGCTGTATTTTTATAACTTGCCTACAAATTCGACTTAAACATTGATTTAGGGAATGCATTTTGTTCGCAGAAGTAAGCACCTCCACATTTTCCCTTCCAGTGAGAGTTATGTTCTGCACCACTGTGTCCTGGATGAGAACCAGAATCTTGTACTGGGTGATAAGTCCATTGGGATGGCTGGGACTCCTCCATGACAGTTTCACCGATGTGGAGTCTATTGCGGTGGTGGTGAGGTCATTCACAGCACTGGGAGCTACGCAACAACAAAAAGACCCACAGGGGAGCCACATTACAACAGAGACTGAAGGCAGCAGCAATGCTGTAAACAACACACCAAAGGTAAATATGCAAATGATCAGTTGCCACAATCTGCTGGTGGAGGCATCTTATTACTCTTCTGGCCAGCAGAGGGCGACAGAGGTTAAATAGTGGCGATAAATGAGATGAGGCAGGGTTCCTAGTCCTACAGCAGATCAGATTCCTCTGAAAAATCCTCAAGTGTAATACTAACCCTCTGCTGGAGTCAGAACAGTGGTTACTGCCTCTGGTCCAAGAGCACCAGCGGATTTAGCTCGAATGACCAGCCTGTAGTTCGTATAGGGGGTGAGACTGGAGTATGACAGCTTCATATCAATGGTGCTGTTTTCAAACATGAGACCTAAAACGAAACACAGAAAAATATAGCGATGAGGAAATTTATCTCAGTGCAAACACTGCTCATCATTGCCTTATGGTAGCATGCACTCTAAAGATAAGATTATGCTGATCAAGACACCATATTACTCAATGTAAATACAATATCGAGAGAGAGATAATCAACAGGTGCAGCGTCTATTTCGCTCAGAGAGCAGATTTCTATGTGCTGGCGTAGATCACAATAGACTATAAATTATAGATGTGCTACTTAAGCCCCTCAGTTCTGGGAAGGAATGCAAACCAGGGGATGGAACGGCACATGGGTGCATGCGGGTTCTCGACGATCTCACCAGCAGGGCCGTGGAGCTCTAGGACATAGCTGAAGCGCCCGGTGATGATGGTCGGTGGGTCCCAGGAGACAGAGAAGGACTTGGATGTGATGTTCCACACAGACAGGTTCTGGGGCGGATCCTCTGGGGCTGGAAGACCACAGTACTTCTTTACGTTAGATCTGGTTAATAAGTCAGCTTGTAACTTAATTAGCATCTGGCCTTTACTGCGTTAACTGAAGGTTTGGTCTAGAGAATCACCATTCAAATATTATTATAACATCATTTTAATACAAAACAAATGCAGTTTCTGAATGGGTGTCTTGTTCAAAAAAGATTTCAAAGAATTATATTTTACAGAGAAAAATACATGCATTAGATAAACATATATATATTTAATAACACTGATATAGTAATAACTGATATAAAATAATGCCTAAAAAGTAAACAGTGGCAGATGTAATAATTTTGAATTTACTAACAGTCTTTTAAGCAGTATTACGAATTTCTCCTTTAATGAACACTTTAGCATCTCAGAATTGAATTAAATGGAATGCGCACAGAAATCAAAGTGGGGAATAGTTCTGGCACGTTGCTGACAGGTTCCAGTCTGTTGAGGAACAGCCAAGCCCAAACCCTGAGTGAACATGTAGGGAGGAAGGCATGGCTACCTGCCCACAGGCCTCACAACTCACCCAGCTGCCCTGAGACACGGGCAGACGCAGCGGCCGCAGCAAGGAGCAGCCTGAACACGGCAACCAGGATCCTCTGCATTTCCAGAGAGTCCGTCCACGCAGAGCATTCCATCCATTCTTCCCCTCTTCAGTCACACACACACACACACACACATACGCACACACGCACACACACTCGATTGGCCAATACAACAGGCACCTTTGGTATCCTGAACATGCCCGGCTCCTGCCGACTGCAGGATGTTGGGGGAGGGGGATTGGAGTGGCTCATTGTAGACCCTGCCCACCCTCCCCCAGCTGACCAACCTTCTTCAGCAAAGGATTAATTTGTTACCAAAAAATGCAGACAGGTCACTAGGCCTATGGTGAAAAACAAGCTTTAAATTACAAAACTACTAATCAAGGATGTCAAAGCTGTTTTAGGCCATTTGTTAATCTTACAAAAATAATTATTGTAATTTAGCTATTGGGAGTAGGATGTGTTGTGCTATTGCGTCACAAACCTAACAAGAACTTCAAATGTTAAACAGGAGTCCATCTATCATTTTTGCCATACATGTACATAAAAATAATGAAGGCAGTTTGCTTATCTTAGCGGTCCTTAGCTCCTTTGTAGCTTCCTATGGTTTTGGCATGGTTAAAGCAGTTTTGTGAACAGCACAAAGCTGTGCCAGTTATGCGGGGAGTGTGGGAGGAGCTGCTGGCACCTCAGAAAACCCTGCGAGGATTTCCCAGTCTTCTAAAAGGCATGTGAGAACCAGGCCTTCTGGGTAACAGTTAGCATTAGCATCAGGCGCTGCTGCTAAATTCTCTCTGGCAATCCCGCCTGGGAAACACGCCAAGCACCTCTGGACCGAGAATGCTGAGGGGGCCCCAGGCATCTGACATGGTCTGGATCAGGACCCTCAAATCCAGAAAGTGTCACTCTTACATAAGGAGTGTTTTCTATAGCTTACAGAACACCATTCCATTCGACAATAAACATAAACAGCAGGCAAAATGTGACAATATTTTGACAGTTTTCCTTTTATACAAATGCTGCAGCCTTTAATATTAATAATCTAACATTCATTGTGAATTATGGTGATGCAATCAAACTAAAGAACAGTTTAAAGGAGAACAAAAAATAGGAACCAAATCTTCTATATGACTAATCAGTGATTTTCTCAAGGATATTTAGCTTTATTCAGCAGGATATCTGAAAGTCTAGGGTACAGACAGTGGTGTCTTGGCTGGAATTTATTTTTGCATCCCTCTAATCCAGAAGAGTCACTCTCCCCAATCTCAGCTGACCACCAAGCCACAATCACAGCAGTAACGTAATCATGGAGCATGTACTGGGTATTTTTAATTATGTGGATTCCTGCTATATAACCCAAATCCCCTGTAACAACCTATCCCATAAAATATGTTCTAATAAGAAGCTAGTGCCTCTATCAACACGCCTCCGTGGAGATATGCTCTAAGCAAAGTGTATATTAATCTATTCCCTTTACGCAGCCAGCCTTGGCAGTATTTTACACACCGTACCAGTACATGAAGTGAGTCTTTGTCTCAGCTAAGAGCTCGAGTTCCTGAACTGGAAGGTCCAGGTTTGGGTTTATGGGAAGCAGGTTCTGAGGAAGCTCCGATGCAGCCCTGACCACCCAGCGGCTGCCCAAGATACGACCCTTACTGGTGTGAACCAAGCACTTATTTCTGAGGAAAAGCATCGTGGTAAGAGTGATTCACAGGCTGACTCAGGAGACCGCAATCAGGGGGCAGCGGCACCCTCTATCTTACAATTGGTGCAACTACCTCTAGAAAAACTGAACTTTAATGGTCCTTTAACTTCTGTTTATAAGGGGAGTGCATGATAGTGTTGCTATAATACTTTGCTATAATATTGTTTTCACAATACAGTACATTCCTTTCATTCTTCATAGCTGCTTGCAAAGTGTGTTTATATGCAAGTATAAACACGATCCAAAAAAACGCAAACGCAACATGCGATGACCTTCACAGAAGTTTGCTATAGATTTACAAACTGTCACACTGCTTTCAATGCAGGGTCATTCCAAGCGAATTAAAGCTCAGCATCGGAAGAGGAAAATTTCAGAATGTCAAGCATTTTCTGTCATATAAAAACAAAGCAGGGATCAGCCAGGCCAAGAACACAACCATTGGTGCCAGGGAAAAACATTTTATCTGTAACTTTGTTGTTTAGACTGAAAGCAAAGTTCAAGAAAAACATTCAGCAGATTTCTGAGCAGTTATAATATACACAGACTGGAAAAATAGATATCATAACTAGAACCAGGTAAAATCTGCTTCTGTCGTCATATAATACATAAGAAATATCATCTTGGGGTTATACAAAAACTACTGCCTCCCATTGGCGGTAAAATTACCTCAAGGCACAAAAACTAATTTTTAAGAGAATAAATTCTCTGATCGATGTGTTTTCATATGAAAAAGAATGAAGGGATTGCAAAGGGACTTTGGGAAGAGATGTTTAGTCTATCGTCAAGCGCGGTGAGAAGTGAGGAGAATTTCCCAGAAGCATGAGCATCGTAGCGCTTTGTTTTTTGGACAGAATCCACCCCAAGGCTTTGTGTGTTATGTAACAGTCCTGCATAATGCATTGAGCTCTGAGCTTTACCCAAGGCTGTCTAAGATAGTGTTTCAAGTCAGCTTGGAGTGTAGGACACAAGGGCAGAGGTCAAAGTCAAGAGAAAGACGGAGAGAGAAAGAACTTAATCAAACTGTCTCCTTCTAGGTGGGTTTCACATTCTGGCTTCTCTCCTGCTCACTCTTTCAGGGAAAATCAATCCCCCACTCACTTCATCCAGGTAATCAATATGGTGGAGAAAAGGAAAAACAGAACTAGCAAAAAAAAAGAGAGAAAATGCTGAGTCACTGACATCGCTGCATGTGCCATGCAGTGGAAGTTTGCGTAAAAGCCCATGATGCACCAGCTTTCTTCCGCTTTGCCTGATAGCGTTAAAAGCTTGAAAACAAGAGAAAACAGAAATGTATTAGGAGACCACAACTAATAACTTCTGTCCTTAACAGAGTGACCTCAATAAATGATTGGATAAAGGTCACATGACGTGACGAGCGTCATCAATGACATTATGCTAAACACTACTTCAATTTACTTTGGTGAAATAAGTTTACTGAAGGCTATAAGAGATAGCCTCCTATTAATGAAATGCAAATTTTGTGCTATAATAAGCCAAAACGTGTAATTAAATTTAGCAGATATTGACTTTGAATTGCATTACTCACAAGCCATTTTTAAAATGCAATTAATTTACTGGGTTTGTTGATAAGTAAGGCTGTCATTGTGCTTTCATTACAAGACCCCAGCCCCCAGATTCAGGGAAATGGCTGTACGTATTGTGTCAGATCAAAGCCTATTGTAGCAAAGATGTATTGTTGGCTTCAAAGGAATAGTCACAGAGGAGCACAGAGGACAGCGAACATGGCCGACCCATAAACCTCTTCTGCGATGGAGTAGCTCCAGGAAACAACAACGAATTCACTGGCTAAACTGCGCTGTTACATTTCAACCATCAGCCTAGTAGGCATGGAAACACCCCAGACTAAATCGCCATAGCATCAGCAGTCATTTGGTTTAATAAAAGGACTTAGCAGAAGAATGTTTATGTGAAGAGCTGGATTCTTTGTGGGCACCAACAACTTTTAGGTTTCAATTCTGGGTCTGTAACAGTGTGTCTACCTGCTGCCCTAGCACATGTAATCCTGTAGCTGGCAGAATGATGTCATTGCTGAGCTCTTGGGAACGGCCCTTGACCCTAATTACCTCAGGCTCGTGGGAGTTTTACTCTCACAAAAAATGTTCTGAGGGCAGAAGGGAAAATGATTGGTTCAGACAGATAACCAATTAGATTGTAGAGGAGGTGGGTCCTAGCAAGTAGAGGAGGTGGCACCAACCAGTCATATATCTTGGTCTCACCTCCTCTATTTCTGGAGCTGACGCTAAAATGAGAAGAATGAGAAGATCAGATCAGAAAAGATGACAGGGTGCTACCTGACTCAGGCATTCGGACCATGTAGCTGGCGATCTGGCCCTCGCCATCGCTGGTGAAGGCAGACACCTCAAAGACGTAGGCGGTGTATGGGCGCAGCTGGTCCATGCCCACGCTGATGGGCACCATCCAGGAAGCAGCGGGAGGGGCGGCCGAGAGAGTGATGAGCGGCAAGGAGGCCGAAGTCAGCGTGGAGGCGTCCAGGGGGCTGGGGGTGCCACGGGACAGGATCTCTGCCGCATCCTGCCTCACACACACACATACACACACGTGCGCGCACAGGCAGTCATGCACATACACAGACACATGCATCAGGGCACCCAGGTGGAGAGGTTGCTATCACAGGGCATCCAAATTCTCATTTCTGCATTTACCACGGATTTCTAAAAATTGAATGAATAATATATATATTTTTTTATTTATCTTTGCTGCTGAAATCAATACAAAATATTGGGATTGGGTTTTAAAATTTTACTGTTTCAATTATTGTTCAAGATACTGTTAAGAAATAAAGACCTTGTGACAAAAACACCATACAGAGAGAAAGTGGAAGGAGCCATATGACACAAAAACTAAGCAAAGAGCAAGTAGACTGACGCATAATCACACAAACATTAATCAAAGAGGAAGTGGACAGACACACAATCACACAACCACTATTCAGAGAGGAAGTGGACAGATGTATAATCACACAAACATTAATCAGAGAGGAAGTGGACAGACACACAATCACACAACCACTATTCAGAGAGGAAGTGGACAGATGTATAATCACACAAACAT